>LR812525.1:37704717-38317217 GCA_903798195.1 Danio kyathit
ATTTTGATGGTCCGTTTGTTTAATTTAAGTTACATTGCATCTACATGCCAACTAATTCTCATTAGATTATAAGTAGACTGTTAGGTTGGGGTTAGGGTTAGTGTAAGTTGACATGTACGTGCAAAGTTTCTTATAGTAAGTTAAATGTCTGTTGAAGGAGCAGTATCAACAGATATTAAGCAGACAGTCTATTAATACTCAAATGGACCATCAAAACTAAGTGCTACCAAATTAGTAAATGACCTCTAACTGCAATACAATTTAAATAAACTATTTAACCAATAATATCTGGGCACATATATAGTACTCAACATTTGAAGTGGATCAAAACATTTCTTCAAAGTTGTCTAAAAGCTAAACTATAGCGATACCATTCTTGTCGTACTATAGAACAATTTTGATCTACTTTGATCCAATGTTGAAGTCAGAATTATTAGCCCCCCCTTTAATTTTTTTTCTTTTTAAAATATTTCCTAAATGATGTTTAACAGAGCAAGGAAATTTTCACAGTATATCCGATAATATTTTTTCTTCTGGAGAAAGTCTTATTTGTTTTATTTCGGCTAGAATGAAAGCAGTTATTCATTTTTTAAAACCCATTTTAAGGTCGATATTATTAGCCCCTTTAAGCTATATATTTTTTCAATAGTCTACAGAACAAACCATCATTATACAATAACTTGCCTAATTCCCCTAACCTGCCTAGTTAACCTAATTAACCTAGTTAAGCCTTTAAATGTCACTTTAAGCTGTATAGAAGTGTCTTGAAAAATATCTAGTCAAATATTATTTACTGTCATCATGGCAAAGATAAAAGAAATCGGTTATTAGAAATGAGTTATTAAAACTATTATGTTTAGAAATGTGTTGAATTTTTTTTTTGTGTCATAGATATTTATTTTGTAGTATTTGTGGCAATGTAAGAAATATGAAATTTACAATACAGTAACTGGAAAAGCAAGATTGCACTCTACATGTATTACATTCGTACAAATACAAATGTTCATATGTTGTTTTTTCTAGGTATTATCGACTCTTCTCAACAAATGTCAGATTTTTTTTTTAAACCTTAATTTTCATGGTTGACTGTTGTGGTGAAAAAGCAACTAATCATTTTGACCAGTGAGATACATGATGCCAACTACACTTCTTAAAACAATATTGCCTTCAATCATTTTCCACCAACAGTCAGACTATGTGTACACCTTTTTGACTATGTACTTGTCTATCTGTGCCTACATGTGTGTAATGTGTTTTTCTTAAGCCTTTATTGTCTTTCACGTATTTATTGTCTCTTACGTACTACTGTCAACATTGCTAATTGTATATTGTATTGTTTTCTTTTTTGGTTGTTGTATTTTGCACTGTCTGGAGCCAGCACCTAAGCTCTTTACTCATCGTAGTACATGTGCTGCTGATGATCTGACAATAAAAGTGATTTGATTTGATTTGACTAAATGTTTTGGTGGCCTTGGCTAAATTACTGACACAATAACTAGGTTTTAAAGCATGACTTAAATGTTTTGGGTGAGTAACTACAATTTGCAGACTTGCAATGATGTTCTGAAGTTCCAGTAAACAGTTCTGAGATTTGAACTCACAGTTTAGAGAATGTTGTAACACTTTACATTAACAGTATATGAATAATGATGTATTAATATGTAAACTAAACATTTCTTTATTATGAACTAATGATGAGTTAATGCTAATCATGAACTAACTTTAACTACAACATGAGTCGAAAGAGTTCATGTGTAAATAATGGCAACCTTAATTACTTGTTAGAACATGATTGTTAAGTAATATATTAATTATCATTTAAGTTTAAGCTAAATGTACCCATCATTAACTCATGAGCTGTTAATGTATAACTATGTCGTGACTTTACTTGGAGGGGCACATCATCATTAACTCATCCTTAACTACTTATGAACTCCTGTGTTTAAACCATTCATGTTGATGTCGACAGAACACTTTTCTATTGTTATTCAGTGTAAACACATTAGACGGACGTGCATAAGTAGTTTATGAGTAGTTAAGAATGGGTTAATGATGGTGTGCCCCTCTAAGTAAAGTCACAATACAATTATACAAGAACATATGAGGTCATGATGGTTAAATTAAGCATAAACTAATGTGGTAATTAATACATTAATTAGAAAACAATCATGTACTAATTAGCCTGATCTCACAAGGAAACTTAAGTATTTTACGTTTTGTCAGTTTAGCGGCTAATGCGTACGAATTCGTACGAGTTCAGTCGTACGAAAATGTACGATTTTAAAAAGGAGGCCTGGCACCCAACCCCTATAACGCCAACCGTCATTGGGTGATGAGCAAATTGTATGAATTAGATCGAATTTAGCCACTAAATTAAAAAGTTACGAATTGCCACGAGATTGCGTTGGTACTAACAAGTAATAAAGGTAGCCATTGTTTACACATGAACTCATGTGACTCATGTTGTAGTTAAAGTTAGTTCACGATTTGCGCATGCATTAACTCATCATTAGTTCATAATAAAGTAATGTTTAGTTTACATATTAACACATCATTATTCATGTACTGTTATTGTAAAGTGTTACTGAGAATGTTAAAACGTGCCAAAGCAATTGAGAAAAACTGTAAAAATAGTTATTTTAAGAACTTAACTTTGAGAGTACAGACATGCTATCTGACACAAAACCTTCTGTCCAGAAGTGCTCTTTTCATCAGTGGATGCTTAATAACCGTACTGCACTGTAATCATCTGTGAGGTTTCTTTATGAGCCCTTCAAACTAAACTACGTCTCTCTAATTGAGCAGGACAGGAGTTGTAGGGTGGGATCACAGAGACAAACTGGAAAGACAAACACAGGCAAACACACAAGGTTTGCCAGTCGCCTAGCAACAAGTTATCCCAAGTTATGGCAAATGTCAAGACCTCAGTGAGGAACAGGTGCATGTTTATAATACTTCAATAGTGACATGGGGCTCTCTACTTGTGCCACAACATACAATTCAAAATCAAGCTTCTGTAATATTGCCAAAGTTTGCTTCATCTCTCGTCTGGATGGTTTTCTTTTCTTGTAAGAAGTGCAATATATCTGGTCAAGCCGTTTTCAGAAGTATGTCTCTTTTCTAGGCTATTCAGCCAAAACTAATCCTGACCAAGTAATGGCTAAAATCAGTGAGTCTGGAATGGAATCATACCGGGAGAGTGTGCTGGGATTCTTGAGGAAGCTTGACTTAATGTCTGCACCAGTGAAAGTATGCAGAGCAGCTTCTGGTAGGGTCATTAAGGGGGCCTGGACCACAGCAAGAGCATGTTAACCTCTTTCGACTTGCCATTCAGAATAATGTGCACATTCCCTTAAGTGGCTAAAAACTTCACACATAATTCACTTTGAGAGGCAAACGAGTATAAGCTGAACCTGCGGGTCAAGAACACATGAAACTGATATTTTTTTCTTTCTGGAGGAAATGATCTTGTCTCTTTTTTCTGTGTTTCAGATAAGTGCTGTTAGCATTTTGTAATTTTGTTCCAGACCTGTTTGGAAGTGTTTGAAATATTTCTAAGACCATCAGACACATTGGCTCATAAACATTTAAAAGACATGTCTAACATTTACACACCATCATATGACCCAAGGCACTGAGTGCTTTCAGCATGAAGCTGCCCTGCAGCAATAAAACACAAAGACATGTAGAATGGCCCATGAGATTAAAAACATGTGGCCAACCTGCAAGACGAAGGAGATGTGCTTAAGCCATATGTGGAGATGAAATCTTCCAACGTTATAGCATACATTTGTTCAGTCTGACTCAGCCTCTCTCTCTCATTCAGGTGTCAAAAAATGGTAAACTTCTAGGAAAATATGATTCAATTTCCCCGTCTTCACATAAGGGGATAAAATTATACAATTTAATTGCTTTGAAGAGTCAAAGGGTGCCTTTTGAACTACCTTTTATTTGTGTTCCAAGAATATGTCATCTCCTGAGCATCAGTATTCATCAGTGTTCCCCCCTCTTTCCGGACAGTGAATGAATTGCTATGACTTTCCATTTGTTTTTACAGCATAAACACTTCTAAAAAAATTAAGTTGATTCAGTCCAGTACACTAATTAATCATTTTGTGAATGGATTCACTAAAGAAGTGGTTAGCACTGTCACCTCACAGCAAGAAGGTCGCTTGCTTCAAGTGCCGGCCGGGCCAGTTGGCATTTCTGTATGGAGTTTGTATGTTCTCCCCGTGTTCGTGTGGGTTTCCTCCAGATGCTCCGGTTTCCCCCACAGTCTAAAGACATGAAGTATAGGTGAATTGAATAAGCTAAATTGGCAGTAGTGTACTGTATGTGTGTGAATATGAGAGTGTATGGGTGTTTCCCAGTGCTGGTTTGTGGCTGGAAGGGCATCCACTTGGTAAAACATTTGCTGGATAAGTTGGCGGTTCATTCCGCTGTGGCAACCCCTAATGTAATGTAATGTGATGTAATGTGTATTTATTAAGCGCATTTATTGTGTATGGCCATACACCCAAAGCGCTTCACAGTCATGAGGGGGGTCTCTTCACACCACCACCAGTGTGCAGCATCCACTTGGATGATTGAGGCAGGTGCATACACACTAATAAATAAAGGGACTAAGCTGAAGGAAAATGAATGAATGGATGAATGAATTCACTGAAGAAAATATTCCTCAACACTTTAAACATCCCAGCAGTATACAAGAGCAATCTGATGAAAGACTGTAAAGCCAAACGTAACAACAACAAAAAAAGGAAATTCCAACACTTCTCCTGGACGGGTAAACGCAGTATTCAAATTCTGACATTTCCATGAGATGGATTCATGACATTTCCAAATTTGAATACACCCCAGTTCATTATGTAAAGAACAACTAGACAAGTAAAGAAGTTAATCAAAACTTAAACAAGCAATTGAATTTTCTGTTTGTCCCATTTACAAACAGCATTTTTTCAAATGTGCTTTTCCTCGTGTCTAATACTATAGGAATGGTGGTGGTGTTTTCGAAACAGATCATTAGTGATAAATGTTTTGAAAAGAAATACCAATGCAAGAAACGTAAAACCTCTGTTGATAAACAGTCTGCATGATAAATGTCAAAATGTGTGAACAAAAAACGTTGAAGGCTCTCTGTTCACTTCTCTGGAATATGAAAATATTTTCTCACTGGTTTACAAAAAAGCTCTTTTGTGATGCGATTTTAAAGATGTGTTGAAAGACTTGATTTCAGTTTCTCTTTTTGAGAATTATTCATGAGCCTAAAGTGAAATTCCAACACTGTTGATGGTTGTTTTCAGGCCATGAAAGGCAACCTTACAAAAAGTGATTATGCTGCTGGTCTGTTTAGTCACAGAGCCGCTCTGACACATCACTAACATCCACAAATCTGCTCACCTCCTGTGGGGTTTCTGCATGAGGATCTGGACATTCTGCACTTACATTTTTCTTGGGATTCAAGAGTAATAAAACCCAAACTTCCTGGAGTCCAAAATGTTTGGTTAATAAAACAAAGTTAGCGTATATAATGGAAAGTAAGAGTAACAGGACAGATAAGCCCTCTTAAGATGTGGCTGGTACAATCTCATTTTGAAAGTGTTTTTCGCAAACAGATTACATCACTGTCTGGGACCTCCAGGGCAGCCTTCTTCCTTCTTTTCCTGTGTTCACATTATCAAAAAAAACAAAAACCTGGGAAAAAATACTGAGAGTGAGATGCATGAAAAAAGAAAGGAAAAAAGGACTAGGTAAACATCTGTTTCTCATTCCTGATTAATGTTTGGGCTTCTGAACTCACATTCAGATGAGTGGCTAAACTTCACTTTTGCAGCAGTCTGTCATTATCTAAAGACTTTATTATTTAAATGAACTTTGTTGATGAAAATCTTGGTACCACCTGACAAGTCTTGAATCTTGAATTTGAAATCATACTCATCTTGCACAGAATGTCATATGAAAGCCATTGTCTTCTCTTTGGATCTTGTCCCACAGCCTCTTAAAAAGCTATTGGACACCATTCATACTTGTCCATAAACTCTATCAGCCTAATAAACACCATAGTTTCTGCATTGTTCATCATTCTTGTGATGTCATTCCTACCTCAGTTCTGAGGTCATCATGCTGTTAGACAATGAAAATGTTAAATGACAAAAAGATGAGCCATTTATTTAACTTTCATACACGTCTAATGGTTTTGTGTATTATTAAAACTAATGACCTTGCTGATATGAACAAATTGTTACTTAACTTATCATATTAAAATGAGCCTATTGCTTTTTTTAATATGACAAATAGAACATGGTTGAGAAACACTGCATTAAATATATAACATTCACTTATTTTCCTTAGGCTTAGTCTCTATTTCAGAGGTCGATTAACTTTTTCAGCATACGTTTTACACAGCGTATGCCTTTCTAGCTGCAACCCAGTATTGGGAAACATCCATACACACACACTACAGCTAATTTAGTTTATTCAATTGACTTAAAGTGCATGTCTTTGGACTGTGTGGTAAACCGGAGCACCCGGAGGAAACCCACGCAAACACAGGGAGTACATGCAAACTACGCACAGAAATGTTAACGGGCCCTGTCAGGACTCGAACCAGCGACCTTCTTGCTATGAGGCAACAGTGCTAACCACTGAGCCACCCATATAATATGCATAATATATAAATGTAATAGTATTAATTTAATAACTAATTATTCTGAAACATTTTTGCCCATTTATCTAAAACTTGTAGGGCTTTTTTTGGCCACAAGCCATATTTAAGCCCTCAAATGATGGACAGACATTAGTTAATTTTGATATTAAGAAATTATACAGTATTAACATAACATAATGCATAATGCATAATTACTACTGAGAAAAGTGCTGCTCAAGGTGTGCTTGCCATCGAGGTTTGTGCTGCTTATCTTTCAAACGCATACTATCAGCTGTAGACCAATCACAATCGACTGTGCCATCTGACCAATCAGAGAGGATTTGCAAAAAAAGAGGTTTAGAAAGAACAAATCTTTCAACTATTAGTTTCAGACTGTTTGAGATATAAAGAGATGTGAAATGTATATTATGAGAAGATTAAAGCATTTTTTTTATCTTGGCTAGAATGCGCGTAAATTTTCAACAAAAGACCTCCAAAACAACATTAAAAATCTCCAAAACAGTGGCACCTATAATTAAAATTAAAGCGAATTAAACTGCAGATCTAATTTTTAAGAAGCTGATACATTGACCAGTGATTCTGAAATTGCTCCAGTGTATAATTTTCAGAGTAGATTATAATAATCGTATAACTACACTTGTAACTCTGTGTCAATGTGCTCTGAAAAGCATAACAATAGCTTTATATGTGTAAGAGATTTATGTACTAATAGCTGAAAACCTTTCCCTAATCTTTTCTGTCAAAACAATTCAAGGCTTATTAACTTGTTTAAGTCTCAAAAACATACAAATGCTGCCATTTTGCAATTAGTCACAATAAAAAAGCCAATTCTTTCAATGCTTGCTTTATCAAAGAGGTCTGAACTCTCATCACTATCATTCGTCGCTCTATAGATTGTCTGCCTGCAAACAAATAAAAAATTTCAACATAACCATGAGGAAAAAAAAACTAAGTGAAGTTTATTTATAAACTAATTTCGAGAGGATCACGTGCTTATGATTGCTAGTGGCTGGACCCACATTATCCAAATCACCATGCACCAATCAGACGATCCCTAAGTTACTATAAATACCCCGGGTTTCATATCACCGCTATCTTCGCTTTGAAGAATCCCCCCTTCCACCCCTACTCCTTCCTTTTTCTAGATGGGTGACACGGTGGCCCAGCGCTTAGCGCTGTTGCCTTACAGCAAGAATGTCAATGGTTCTAGGCTTTACCAAACCAGCGGGCATTTTCTGTGCGGAGTTTGCATGTTCTCCCCATGCTTACGTGGGTTTTCCCCGGGTCCTCCGGTTTCCTCCCACCGATTAAAAACACGCAACCTAAATTATTGATTGATCAACTTTATACACTTGCTCCCTATGTAGTACCTATCTCGCTAAAGAGAACTACTATCTGCTCTTCAACACTACAAAGGGGGAGTTCTCGAGTTCTACCTGAGCTCGATCTCCCCTCTCGCCTTGCAACGGGAGGGAGCCCCGGGCTCGAGGATCTCATGAGCTCAGGGCTCTCTCCCGGGACAGCATGCCAAACAAGCTTTATAATTAATCATCAGCTAAGTGTGAACTCTTGAAACAATGCAAGTGCAAACAATTCAGAATAGAAAAATTACACACAAGACATTCAATATACAAGACTATGTCCTTTGAATTTGAGTCAGATCTGTCATTCTGGTCTGATTATATTTGCATTGCTTCTGTGGAGAACATTGGTGCATTTCTCTTTCACACACAAAAGAAAAACTGCCTTGAAATTCATTAAAACACTGTTAAGAGCAGGTGCTGAAAGAATTCATCCTAAGCTGAATTTGATTATCACGACTATGATACCATAGAATTTACTGCTTATAATGGTCTGTGTTATTGGGGTGAAAGGTGGGATCAGAGTTGTATGTCTTTGTGTCAATTAAAAATCAAAGGTCCCCATGTAATCTGCCCAAAACACACATGCGAAATATGTGTATTTTGACAAAGAGTCCTGTAAAAACCATCAGAGCCAGTGAAATCCCCAAGATTCCCTCCTCCACAGAACAGAGCATTAACGCATACCTCCTTCCTCTGGAGAGGACATTCAAGAACAAAGGAAACCACAAGTGTCAGCACTGAGCCAACCATGTAACATGACTGCTCCAAACATTTCCCATGTTTACTTGACTGTTTTGCACTTGCATTGACGTATTGCATTTTATGCGTGAACAGAGGATATCTGGAAAGTATTTGTTTCCATATCATGTGGCACCAGGAGGTAGAGAGTGTGCTGTCCAGATGCATTACTGTCTGGTACAGGGATTGTGGTATCTGACCACAAGTTTTTGCAGATGATAGTAAAAACAGCTGAGAACATCACTAGGTTTTTTTTTTACCTAACATCTAGGATATCGACAACACAAAGGGCATCTGCAAGACTGTCATCAAAGTCTAAGACTTCTCTCACCCATCACATGGACTCTTTGCTCATTTGCCATCTGGAAAAGGATGCTGAGACATCCGGCGTGTATGTGCCAGACTCTGTAACAGATGTAAGACATGCTGTAAGATGCATGAACACCCAATATTCAAAGATGAATAACAATAAGGTGCCAGAATTTTTTGTATGGATAATGGCAACATTGTGTCGTTTCCATTTTGGATCTTGCAGATTCTTTAATCTAGAACAGGTGTGCTAAAACTTTTTCTTATAAAGGGCCAAAAACAAAAATTGATTGAGCGCTGTGGGCCTAATGTAATATATATTAAAATGTATTACAATATTTGTAAATAAATAGAAAACATTACGTTAATCGTATTAACATTTTCACATTTTACAATAAAATTATTACGATGAAAACATCAACAATTTCATTTGTAACACGATGGAGTTCAATTCAATTCAATTCATCTTTATTTGTATAGCGCAGGGATCACCAAACTTGTTCCTGGAGGTCCGGTGTCCTGTAGGTTTTAGCTCCAACCCTAATCAAACACACCTGAAAAGCTAATCAAGGTCTTACTAGGTATACTTGAAACACCCAGGCAGGTGTGTTGAGGCAAGTTGGAACTAAACCCTGCAGGGCACCGGACCTCCAGGAACGAGATTGGTGAAGCCTGGTATAGCGCTTATACAATGTAGATTGTGTCAAAGCAGCTTCACATAGAAGATTATAGTGAATTGAAACTTGAATTGAAACAGTGTCAGTTCAATGCTGAATACATTAGTCAAGATGCACCTGCCTTTGCATTGATTTGTTCACCGATGTCTTCTGCATTCTTCTTCTATTGGTTGAGTTTTTTTTAATAGAATCCAAAAATTGGATTCATTTTCAACATTTAAGTTAGTTTTTTTGTAGCTTAACAATAAAACAAACAAAAAAAAGGTTACTTTAAATTAGAAATGACTACCGTCCATTACTTCTCAGATGGGATGGCCATAGTTTGGACATCTCTGATCTAGAGTGACTTACAGAATCCATTAGCTAAACTGTATATATATATAACTGCTCGTTGTTGCAAATTTCTAATCAGCCAATCACATGGCAGCAACTCAATGCAGCATGTAGACATGGTCAAGCCGATCTGCTGCAGTTCAAAGCAAGCATCAGAATGGGGATGAAAGGTGATTTAAGTGACTTTGAACGTGGCATGGTTGTTGGTGCCAAACGAGCTGGTCTGAGTATTTCAGTGACTGCGGCTACAATTCGCACAAGCTCACCAAAATTGGACAATAGAAGATTGGAAAAACATTGCCTGGTCTGATGAGTCTCGATTTCTGCTGTGAAATTCAGACGGTAGGGTCAGAATTTGGCGTCAACAACATGAAAGCATGGATTCAACTTGTCTTGTATCAACGGTTCAGGCTGGTAGTGGTGGTGTAATGGTGTAGGAGATATTTTCTTGGCACACTTTGGTCCCATTAGTAGCAACTGAACATTGTGTCAACGTCACAGAATACCTGAATATTGGTGCTGACCATGTCCATCCCTTTATGACCACAGTGTACCCATCTTCTGATGGCTACGTCCAGCATATAACACACCATGTCATAAAGTGTGAATCATCTCAGACTGGTTTCTTGAACATGACAATGAGTTCACTGTACTCAAATGGCCTCCACAGTCACCAGACCTAAATCCAATAGAGCACCTTTGGGATGTGGTGGAACGGGAGATTCACATCATGATGTGCAGCTGACAAATCTGCTGTGATGCTATCATGTTAATATGGACCAAAATCTCTGAGGAATATTTCCAGTACCTTGTTGAATCTATGCCATTAAGGATTAAGGCAGTTCTGAAGACAAAAGTACCTAATAAAGTGGCCGGTGAGTGTATATAAAATACAGTACTTCGTAATAACGACCACTAGGTGTCACTGCATAGACGACATCGAACAGGCGATGTTTAGTATGGGCTACGCTGGAAAACATCAAATTATCAAATGAAAAACAATCACCCCCAAACAGTTTAAAGTATACCCTAAACCTCTTAAAGATAAAAAAAGAAGTGAAATGTAGGCCTAGATTACACATAATAAAACATAATAACAGGACACCCTTTCAAACAAAACCACCCTATAATCATCTGCATTACAACATACAGTTCAATAAGTTACAGTTAATATTTACGTAAAGTGAGTCCACTGTTATATAACATGATTTCGTGAAATACCCTGTTATTTTTTTCTCTTTCTGATCCCACTCTGCCATTCATCTTAAATTAGGTAATTTCGTTATTAACGCATGGTTTCAAAATTGGAAATGGGTTGAGACGTAATGTCAGCCATCTGGAGTATCATGGAGGAGTGTATAAACAAAGACTCATCATCATATGTGGATTGTCTGAAATTCCCCAGGAGGATGTCTATTATGAACAGATGATGATAGCGTTCAGATTTCAGCAGCCTTAACATTGTTGTTCTGTTTGTGTGTACACTCATTTCTCGTCAGTTTGCGAGCTGTTGATCTGTTAAGGGGAACACAATTGTGTAATATTTTTAACTCACCACTGGATGGCAGTGTAAGGTGGTGTACTGCACGGACACTGTCCAGAGTGCCAGAGGCGTCGAGCCTGTACCTGTGGGGAAAATGATAAATGCTTTATTAGATAAGAGCCATCAATCAAACAAAAATCATTTTTAACCCAGCTCTCTTCCAATGAGTTCTAAGGAGAAAAACAACAGATAGAAAACCTCAAACACCACTTTAAAATGAACGAGCCCATCAGTGAAGACAACACTGTGTTAAAATGTAATATGCTTTAAGGAAAAAGGCTGTTTGGGATTTATAGGTCAAGATGGAGGCAGAGGAAGAAAAGACATCTGTGCGCTTCAATACACAAGATCATTAGACGTTTGGGTTTGAATTTTACCACTAACTATCAGGGCCAGGCCATAATTAAAAAGCCATGATTAATGTTCCTCCTCTAAATAAGCACACAGTCTGTGGCCATGAAGAAACATTGATTTTAAGCTCCGTTACAACGATTTGTGTCATCATTGTCTGTGTTTGTGTCTACAGGTGTGGAATCCCATGTTTACAAGAAATAATGTGGTTAATTTATGCATCTGAACTCCAGTTTACGATGCTGTCTTTGCAAAATCCCAGCACTAGAAGTAAGATAGAAAAGGACAATCACTGGATAATGGGCAATTTGCCTTCCATTTAAGCCTCTAAATGCCTCATTCCCACTTTGTGTAATTACCCAATTAAAGCTTATTCTGCAGATTTGTCTCTCTGGCACGTTCTCTGGACCATACTCCTGCAGCAAGCCTTTAGTATGAATATTTCTCACTCAAAAACGTTTAAACAGACACTTGGTTTTGGTACCTAATTAGCATGTAATTAACATAAACACTTATAACTGCATCTGGAAACTGAATGTGAAAAAACAAAGTCAGCTCTGGTCCGCAAAGCTTTTGTGGTTGAAACATATTTAAAACGACTTCTCATTGACTATATGTTGGAAGTGGAACAGGACTCTGACTTAACCTTTATATTTCATTATGTAAGCTATTGTATCTAAGAGTAAGGAAAGAAATATAGATTTTACCTTCCCTGTCAGTACTGTTCCACAATCACAAGTGTGTTCTCAGAGAATATGAAATCAGCATAATTTAGAATAAAGGATGAGGATGGGGAAAAAAGGCAAATATGCATTAGTGGCGGCTGCATTAACATGAGAAAGCAAGCTGCATGTCTATATGCATGACATTCATGAATAAAACAGCCAAGGCTCATTTAATCGAATGTGTCATTATCTTTTCTTTATGACTGTGAGCTTGTGTGGGAGGGAAAAGAGGTAAGTGCGGGATACTGTATGTACGTGGGAGATGATGATGATTGTGTGTGTGCTTGAGTAGCATTATTAGAAAATCAACTTTTATAATAGCTGCTACTCAAATACATTGTCAAAAATATCCTGTCAAATTTATGGTAGCTGTGATTCCTATGAATTTCCTAAAAAAATCTGGCTCGTAGCCAGTCTGGTGAGAGGGGCGGTTCTTTTTTCTTAAAATATGGACTTTTTGCAGTTATTAGCCTTATTTTCTATTTTATTATGAGATTTAAATACCTTTTAAGCACTATTTTTTTGCTGGAATAGCTTGTCATATGGTTATCAACCACTCTTAGATATACCAAAAACATTTCCTAAAGATTTAGAAGAAAAAAACATGAGAATAATACTTATTTTTTCAAATACAAATTTATTACATCATATCATTAAAAAAAAGGATGCTTATCAAGTTTTAAATTAAAAACTAGTCTATTGTCATTTATTAAGCAAACACAAACTAGCCAGCACATTCAACTTTCCTCAGGCACGCTGAAGCAACAGCTAAAAGAGGATTCCACTTGGTCTTAAAGCCTTCTTCGATTCTTATTTTCACAATTTATTGTAGCTTAGCAGTCAAAATAGGACAAATGGGCTTGCGTATGGGACAAATTCTGGGTCAGTGAGGGGTGGGTCTTTCGAACCACCTGAACCCCCCCCCCCCCCAAGTTGCCAATCTGTAAACCATGGCAAATAGCTAAAGTATATTAAAAAAAACGAAGAGCTTAAAGTGTTGCACAAAATATTCTAAACTACATAGTAACAAAACTGTTCAAATAAAATAATGAAATAATAACCCTTCTGTCAATATAATTTTCACAAAAATTTGCAACCCAGGTTCAGTCTGATTACATACCCCTATATACATTTCTGGAGCGAGCAAAATACATCTCAGGAGCTACGTTTTTGGCAGTTTTTGTTTTCGCAAAGCCACCAGAGGCTGCCATTTACGCATTTTCAGATCTCAAATTTCTTTTGCGTGTGCCATTAGCACCTTCTGTTCTCATGTAATCCACCAGAGGCCTATAAATCCACCAGAGACTGATTGACCCTCCCCCTTCCTTAAACCCAACCAATAGTATTTTAAAAAGCACTGATTGACCGGCCCACTCCCTTCCCTAAACCCAACCGCAGTGTTTTAACAAGCAATCCAGAAAAAGAAACGCCCTCGCCTGATTTTGTACCACGTTTTCAGATTTTACCACATTCTCACCCTGTTATTTACTTATTTTATTTTTTGGCTTCTGTTTTTTCTTACCTGCTTTCTGGAACTGTTCTTCATCGGACTTTAACCCCATTGTCGCGGTCAACTCTGCTCTACATCTCAGTTCCGCCAACATACGTGTCAAGCTACTAGACAAACTGGTAACAGAGAAAAAGCCGTCCACATGCAGGTAATCGCAAAAAAAGAACAGCATCATATCGCCCTGTAGCCATACGTAGCCATTCAAAATTTGCGTTCTCCAGAAACGTACATAGGGCTGCGTTTTCAGAATGAGCCGATGTTGAAAATGTGTATGGTAGCTCATATTTTACGAAGCACATTTAAAATATTTCATTGTAAATGTGCATTTTATGGAACACATTAAACATACTGAGATAATTACTCACTGTCCACATGTTCTACAAGTAAATATTGTGATCCCGTGGGCCAGCCTGTACACCGCCGGTGACCTACTCACACCTGCAGCTTCTTCACGATGGACGTCCAGCGTTCTCCAGCGCCTTGATTGCAGCTCTGCACAAGAAGTTTGGCCAGAAGAGAAATGGTCGTGCTCAACCGAGCTTGGTTTCTCTCAAGGTTTCTTTTCCTTCACTTTCGTCAATTGGTGAAGTTTGTCCATCGCCACTGTCACCACTGGCTTGCTTGGTTTGGGATTTGTGGAGCTGCGCATCGATGGATTTGCTCTTCAGTATTTGGACTTTCACCAGTGCAAATTAAACCACATTGAACAACTGAACTAAACTGAACTCTAAAAACTGGACTGACACAGTTTCAGTTTACCAGAACTTCTATTTTAAGCTGCTTTGACACAATCTACATTGTAAAAGTGCTATAGAAATAAAGATGAATTGAATTGAATAAACAAACAATATAAATGATAAATGACCAAAAAGTTAATTCTAGACTAATATGGAAGTCAATAAATACCTTCAAAACTCTGCTAATACAAAATAAACACACAGCTTTGGAACAACTTGAGGGTGGGTATATGCTGAGTAAATGTAGATTTTGGGGTAAATATCATTTAGCTGTGCAATCCCTTCTTCTAAAAAATAAATCTATTTTATCCTATTTGCTACATTTGCAGCACACACAATTAACATCAACACACACACAAACATACATCCCTGAAGTCATTTTCATTTCCTATTTAAACCCAAAATATTGCTTCAGAATTGGCTTGCCTCAGAAACCACCTGATATCTCAGCTTGGCATCCATTCAGTGTGGAGCTCGATGGCTTGCACACGGCTGAATGAGGCTCGCCTTGTGCACTGAGCTGATTGCTTTTAAGGTGGGTGGCTGATGCAGAGGGTTTGCTCGGCGGTGCAGGATTTTTTTAATGACGATCTAGCGAGGTGTGCAGCCGCTATGTGATAATGGAAGAAGCACAGAGCTGCTGGAAGTGGATTATCAGAAGCGAGTGGGAAATTGTATGTGTGTGTGTGTGAGAGTCTGACAGAAATGAGAGCTAGCCTGTGTGTGTGATTACGCTGTGAAGGGGGGGCAACAACCTGGACCTTGAGACCTGCCTCACAGCTGCAGCGCCCTGGAGAGATAGATGCACAGCAGGCAGGCTGAGATCTGGATGCCTGCTAGGGCTCCTAGCCGCTCAGTGAGCTCCAGAAGTGCTGTACAGACTGCAGGGAGAGAGAGACGGCCATCTGTAGACCAGAGCCAAGTCTGCCGTAGGGGCTTGATTTTACTCCCATGATCAAACATGTAATGCAACAGCAAAGATGAATAAGAAGGAGACACAAAATAGATGTACAGGCTATAGGAGAAATGGGCTTGGATTCTTTTTTCTTTCTCTTGCATGAGGCTCTTTCTTCTCTTTTCCTTTTGTTCTGATTACTGTTTAATTTTCCTTCACTTTGGTGTCTTCCATGATGTTGGCCTTGCCTGATTCAAAAGAAGATCTTTAGAGAGCAGATGCTTTTGTCATTAATTATGAAAAAGAAAATCATTGGACACTTAGACAATCTGAAAGTCACTGGCTCAAATATAATATTGGTCAACTTGCCTGTTTTTGTCTCCTTTAATTCAATTCATGCTTATTTCTATAGCGCTTTTACAATGTAGATTGTGTCAAAGCAGCTTAACATAGAAATTCTAGTAAACTGAAACTGTGTCAGTCCAGATTTTAGAGGTTGAGTTCAGTTTAGATAAGTTCAGTTCAGTGTGGTTTAAATTTCACTGCTGAATGTCCAAACACTAAAGAGCAAATCCATCGATGCGCAGCTCCACAAGTCCCAAACCAAGCAAGCCAGTGGCGAGGAACAAACTTCACCAATTGATGAAAGTGAAGTAATAAAAACCCTGAGAGAAACCAAGCTCAGTTGGGCATGACCATTTCTCCTCTGGCCAAACGTCTTGTGCAGAGCTGCAGTCTAGGGGCTGGAGAACACTGGACGTCCATCGTGGAGAAGCTGCAGGTGTGAGTAGGTCACTGGCGGTGTTCAGGCAGGCCCACGGGATCAATGCGAAGACTCGTTTTTAAATGTTATTATAATTATAAATAGTTTTGCAACTACATATTAACTAAAGTTCATTATAATATTAGTAGATTGTTAGATTTGGGTTAGCAGAATAAGACATTTGTCTGATGTGGCACATCAAAATAAATTGTGGCCAGTAAGGTGAACAGGTGTCCCATTTTGACTGGGACAGTCCTGCATTTCAGATCTATTTTTAGTGTTCTGACTCATCATAAAAATCAATACCTTGTTTAGTACCATATTTCACTTTTCAAAAAAATCCTAATTGCTGAGCACAAGTACACTGTAAAAATATAATATCAATTAGTCATGACAGCATATGCTTTTAGTTCATTGCAACTTATTAAACTACATTAATCATGTTCTAACTTAATTTTATAAGTTACGCAAGCAGTTTTGAGTCAGTTTAACATAATATAAGTTCAGTGGACTCATAAGGTTAATTTGATTCAGCGTAAAAATTTAAGGCAACCAGGATTTTTTTTTTGTAGTAATCCATCACATGGTGGCCAATAATTTCATTTTTTTTTAAACAAAATGACCGTCCAATCACATTTCACTGTCAGTATTTAAAATGTGTTAAATAACAGCAAGAAAAAATATACAATTATATAGTTATACACACAATTCAACACCCCATATATGACTGATAAACCCAGCTAGTTATTTCCATAACACTGGAACAGTTGTAGGCACAATACATCTCTCTCAACATTCCTTTCCCTATTCTTCACAAAAGTAAATGAAAGTAGTGTCTGTTCGCACAAGCTGCTGGTGTATAGTGTACCCGAAGCTCTTGACCTGTGTGATTTCCCTGCACTTTTGTCCCGCTGGCCCTCTCTGTTACAATAAACGCTCAATTCTCCTTCCATAGACTCCATCTGGCCCTTGTCTCTCTATAGCCTCTATAGAGAAAATGATTCTCTAGATGTCCTCGATATATTGTTTAGATGAAAAGATTTTGGGAGAACATTTTACAGAGCAAGTGACTGTACATTCTCATTGGCCTACTGATGCTGTCTTTGTGTCTGCTTTATAAGTAACATTGTGAAAGTATACTTTTGTGGCTGTTATTTTTTTCAGGGTCAGATGTTATTGGTGACTCGTTGAATGGGTATTTTGTTATTAAACAGACAGGTGGAAGTAAGAGGTTCTCTCAGACTGCAGCTGTGTGAAAAGAGTCTGAGACAGTGTGTCCTCTTAAACACAGAGTACCATGATAAAGAGAGGTCAGCGCGGATTAGCATATAACTGTTATATAAATCATTGTCTACAGCTTGCTCTGTGTTGCCAGTTATTGGGGTTTATATAAACTTTGTGATCCATCCGTCCATCCATCCATCCATCCATCCATCCATCCATCCATCCATCCATCCATCCATCCATCCGTCCATCCATCCATCATTTAAAATAAAATCTACAATGCAATTGCTTTTGTACATCAATAAATATTAGAGATGGAACTGCAATGGAAATTCAAAGTGCTACAGACTAGGTCACACGTTATTTTGATGGTCCAGTTGTTGAATTTAAGTTAGATTGTATCTACATGCCAACTAATTCTCATTAGATTATAAGTAGACTGTTAGGTTGGGGTTTGGTTTCGGGTTAGTGTAAGTTGACATGTACTTGCTAAGTTTCTTATAGTCAGTTAAATGTCTGAGCAGTATCAACAGATATTAAGCAGACAGTCTACTAATACTCAAAATGACCATCAAAATAAAGTGTTACCCCAGACTATTCCTTGTTATAATAAACAGTAATGTGTTCAAGAATATAAACAGCAGTTGCATTTGACTAAACTGTGAAGATGTTTTCCGTTAAACCAGTGTTCATGTTGTGAGAAAGCTGTGAGTCTCAGTTTAAAGTTTCCCTGTCACAATCTCTAACAGAGCAACATGACAAGCTGCTGTGATTCTCTCTAAGAACAAATGAGCAGATAATGGAAAAATGCTTCATACCCACACGTATATATTGTACTCTTTGTGTTTTCAAAAGAATGACATATTCTCCATATGTGACATACTATGTGTGTGTGAATCCATAATTTTCATAATGTAAAAAAAGAAGTGAGGATAAAGCTGTTTGAGGAATGGATGGATGGGCAAGGAAACACATACATCACATGCATGACTATGTGCAGACTTATGATTATGAATAACACTTTGCCCCGTGTTTGGCCGAAGCTGATGAAGCAAGGAGAAATGGCTCTTTTTCATTTAGCCAGGGTTGACCCAACATTGATTCCAGCCCAGTTCCAACAGGAGTCCATTATCTATGAGATTACTTCTTCAGGTCTTTTATTTTGTCCTTCAGGTCCTTAAGCAGACCCAACACCATGGGGTGATTGAGTAACTCCTTTGACCTGCTCTGAATGTATTCCTTGCCCTCTAAGCAGATCACTGAATCATTCTAGTAATATCTCAGCATTCATTAACTCCTCCCTCAGCTCCATTACTATCTCTCTATCTATCTATCTATCTATCTATCTATCTATCTATCTATCTATCTATCTATCTCTCTCTCTCTCTCTCTCTCTCTCTCTCTCTCTCTCTCTCTCTCTCTCTCTATCTATCTATCTATCTATCTATCTATCTATCTATCTATCTATCTATCTATCTATCTATCTCTTTATACACATGCTGTTGCTGTGAGATGTATTGAGATAAGTGCATTCAATAACTCCAGCGACCACACCATGATTACACCATCACTAAAATTAGGACATAATTAATACATGCCACTTTCCTTCATTTAGTCTGGTGCCTTTTTTATTTTTCTAATTGATCACAATGCCGTTTCAGTAACTACAGGTTCAGAGGGCAGAACTGGGACAGTCAATTTGCAGCTATGGTGGCGCATGCTAATTGATCTCACAACAAGGTTACTTTTCCCTGAGCAATTTGTGATTGCTCAGTAATGATCTATTAATCATGATGGATTTTCTATGAGTACAGAGACATGTTTTTACAGACTCTCTGTCTGCTGCCATGGCCACTAATGATATGACCTTTTGATGTGGCTTCTGGCAAGATCTAATGCCTTAAAATGACACAAAAACAATGACGGTAAACTAGATACCTGCACATAGGCAACGTGTGGGGCTTGCCATGGCTAAACTCACTCTAGGCTATTGCTATGTCATCACTATATAGTTGATAAGTGATCTCTAAGGTGTTGTGGATGCTTCCTAGGGATGTTGTTAGTTGGTAGCCTATGTGGTTATCTGGGATTTTGTGAACACATGTGTTGTTAGCATTATGCTAATAATATTACAGTTTTTCTCAGTCGCTTTGGTGCATTTCTCACAACACTATTTACATTTGCACAACAGTTAATGCATTTCTCAAAACAATTAGTACAAACTGCAAAACCTACTGGATAACCTGCAAAAGCGCGTCACTTGCTCAAAATGGAGAGCTCATTCCTCAAAAGCAAGTATTGATGTCAATGAAAGTGCCAGTGTCATCGAGATGAAAAGTCCTGACACCATTGTTTATGAACAAGATAGTCAAATGGCTTTGTCATGTTTCCTTATGACAGTTTACTCTACATTTTTTCCAATGCAAAAAAGTCTGATTTTGGTGGCACTTGCTGAAAATGCTCAAGACAGCACTATATACTATTTGTACAGCCATTTGAAAACTACAGTAAAGTTAGACATCACTGCATTTAGTGAGGTATCTGAGTACAAGACACTGAATATGTGTGTTTCACATGTTTACTGCATTTGCTCTTTGCAATTCTAATTTATTCACAGCATTGTGCAAAAGAATAAACACACCCTTATTTACAACAAACATAAACTCCCTTTGGGTAGAGCTGTGCACAACTGTAAACAATATTGCAGTACATATTGGAACTAAACATACAACATACACCGGTCTGTAAATCATTCATGAAATCGTTCAATTTAGAAGACATTTTCAGGAAAAAAAAGATTAAAATTTTTTAAATAAAATTAGCTTGACAAATTTTGACAACTAGTTCAACATTTTTGTATGTAATATCTCAAGTAATGAAATGAGAACTATTAGTTTTATATGGATTAAATATTCAGCATCCACAAGTTTAGATGAAAGCAATTGATGCATGTCCAAAAGCATTTGCAGTTTGTTGGAAGGAATGAGAAACTGCTAGTATGATGTGCACAAATGACTAATTGTTTTGAGAAATGCATTAACTGTTGTGCAAATGTAAATAGTGTTGTGAGAAATGCACCAAAGCGACTGAGAAAAACTGTAATAAAATTTATACGTGGACCACGTAAGTTTGGCATATCATGACCCACTTTTAAAATACATTTAAATTATTTTTGAGTAAAGAAAAAATTCTAACAATCAGGTTGCTTCGAGAAAAAGCATGGCCATAGCACGCCTAAATGAAATGCTTCATGGGTTTATTAAATTCATTACAGTCGTGACACACCAACATACCTGACCCAGTTCAGACCCAGTTATGGGTTGTTACCTTGGGTGAGACTTGGCCCAGATATGGTCCGTGTTTGGCCCTTGTATGGAAGCCAGACTTGGTCCAATCATGTACCGTAATTCACTGCGGCATGTAGGCCAAGCAACAGCTAATTGTGTGGGCCAGATGTGGGTATTATTTATAACGGCACCACCAATGAAGATAATAACAATGCTTTGCTTTGCTTTGCTATAGCACAACTACATTATTTCTATTATTTGTATTATTATATCTTGTGAGATATCTTTGGACGATATAAACTTGTCACAAGAATGAATGCCAGCATGTCTGTGTCTCTAGGGTTGTGCACTGCTCAGCCCTTTGATTTATGTCAAAATCGTTCAGATAGAGGGCAGAAGGTGAATTGATCGGAGGAGTGTCTTATTCCTCTGCCGTGTACATGATGAAAGGCACAGGGGAAGGCAGACAACACAGAGTGAGCTGGGAAAATGACATTGATTCTTCCTCTAGAGAGCAGGAAACAAGAAGATGGGCCAGTCTGGAGCTGATGTGCCCTTGAGAAAAAGTAATGACAATTTGGTCACACCACCCTCTGCTTCTGTAATATCATTCATCTTCTCTTGCTCCGTGTTAGTATTTTCCAATTAATTTGGCACGTGCCTAAGAATCATACCAGGGATGTTTCATTAAGTCTACATGTCCTTTGTAGGACTTTCAAACAAATCTGGCATCACCAGGAAGTAAATGAGCCATTGAGATTCATCATTTTACTGCAAATAACTCTAGAATGTGTCATTTGTTTCAGTACAATTTTTACATATCTTTAAATAAACTTAAATTTATATTAGACAAAATGATAATTTATCGGTTTTGTTAAAGTTTAATTTCCAGAAAGCACTGTGGGCAAATATTTCTTGTTTTTGTCATTAATGTAATATAATTTAGATAGGTTTATTCCTGAAATATAAAACAAATGTCAAAGGGGTAATAAAATAAATACAATACATTCTTTGAAAAGAAGACTCATTTTAAAGGGGTGGTCCAGAGTGTATTTTTAAGGCTTGGTTGCGTTATAAATCCCATAATTTTTTCAATATCTTACTTTAATTATATACTGCTACTCAGCTAACATGAAAACGACTGTCATATTTCCTAGTTCCTCCAAAAGCCTGCCCTCAAGAGGCTCTGATTGGTCAGCTAACAAAATGTGCTCTGATTCACAGTTCGACTCCACATCACCAGGAAAAGCGCCATGCCTCTACATAGCATGCGCTGTGCCTCTGCTGTGTAAATACTGTCAGTCAGAGTAGCTGTTAGCCATATCAGTTTGAGCCTAAATCAGACAGAAAATGAAAAGGACACAGCTGAACCCCACGCCTGCTCTCTAAAATAAAACCTGACAAGTGTCTTTCAGGTTATAAGCATGTGTAAGTAATATGAAACGTTCATATATCTTTAGCGAGTTAGTTATTTGAGATGTAGAATGTATAGAAAGCGGCCGCATAGAGAAACACTGCAGCACTGTAGAGCTGTAATTGGGCCATAAAAATTAGGCCCGATAGGGCCCGAGATCGGCAGAATTCGGCCCGAGCCCGACAGGTACATTTTAATTGACAGCTTTTTAAAAGCCTGAACCCGTTTATAGCCTGACATTATTCAAATGTGCACATGCACACAGCTCTTTTGCCTTTTTTCAAGAGTCATTTATATGTTTTAACATAATTTATTCATGACAAACATAGGCTATAGGCCACTTGGAAGTTGGAACAAAGAAATAAAATAAGTCCTCTGTAACACCGTAACATCTCAGCAATCTAAATAGGCCTAGGTATATGCACTTAGCTTTTAAATTGGCCAACACACCAATGAAAAGAAGTCTTTCTTAACAAATTAAATTAAAATAAATTGTAAATTATGATGGGCATTTGGCAATAATGAAATTAAGATAAAGGCTTTGCAGGATTTGTTTCGCCACTTCTCTTCACAATCTGGCCTTAAGGCGACGGTGAAGCTGAATATTAAAAAAATAGCCTAATGCCAACATTAGCCTGCATACTCTGTCTACATTATGATTTTATGGTTTAATTAATATTTATTTACAATTTAAAAACCCTTTACTCATCAAGATTAGGCTACGTGTTTTTGTGGAGGAACATTATTGAATCCACTGTAAATGGCTTTAGCACAGTCCTGCGCTCAGGATGGTGCGTCCAGCACCACTGAACACCCTTTCACTGCTGCTGCTACAGGCCGAGATGCATAGTTCTGATCTGGCTAATTTTGTATGTTTTGGGTAGGATTGTTTGTTTATCGTTGCCTCACAGCAAGAACGTCGCTGGGTCGCAGGTTCGAACCTTGGCTGGGCTGGGTCAGTTGGCGTTTCTGTGTGGAGTTTGCATGTTCTCCCTGCGTTCGCGTGGGTTTCCTCCGGGTGCTCCGGTTTCCCCCACAGTCCAAAGACATGCAGTACAGGTGAATTGGGTAAGCTAAATTGTCCATAGTGTATGAGTGTGAGTGTGTGCGTGTGGAAGTTCCCAGAGATGGGTTGCGGCTGGAAGGGCATCCGCTGCGTAAAATCGTGCTGGATAAGTTGCCGGTTCATTCCGCTGTGGCGACCCCGCAAGGGACAAAGCTGACAAGAAAATGAATGAATGAATGAATGTTTGTTCATCTTCTACCAGCCAAGAAGATCCATTTAATTTTTCATGACAGCAGTTTCAATGTAGCGAGTGACCTCGTCATCTTCCCTGTCAGCTTGCTGTACATACATTGCTGTTTAGCGCTCTACCATAATACGCAGTGTATGAGTGACCGCCGAAATACCTTGGCGGCTAGAATGACCGTTCCTTCTCAACTGGCGGCTGGCCTGACCGCAGTCAAAATTCGCTCTTTTTAACTTCCCCGTCATCATTTATTTTACCTTTGCATTTAATTACTTTCTCGTGCTAATCGAAATGCATCACATGATTATTCATTTACTTCACAAGCCAAGCCCGGCCCGGCCCGATCCGACCCGACCCTGTCTGAAGTGATAGAAATTAAACCCGAACCCACCCAAACTTGTCGGGTCCCACCGGGTCCTGTTAGGTTCGGGCAAAGATCCTCAGCTCTTCAGCATTGGTGAAGATTGTAGGTGTTTACAGCGGCTTGACGGATAAATATGAATTTGTAGCTAAATTGTTAACGGTGTCAAACTGCATTTCTTGTGGTTTACATCCTTGTTTATGTCATTGTTACAACATACCGTCAATGCTAGACACTATGCATTTAAGAGATACAATTTAATAAGTAAAAATACTTACAGGTTGTGGCTCACAATCCACAGCTTCGTTTATTATGGTTGGAGCTGCTCTTTCTTTGAGGAGTTTTAACCGAATCCAGCACTGAAGTGCAAGAGAGTCTGGAAGCTGTCCTTTGTCAAATGCTTGTTACATATTTTATTGTAATTCTCTGGAACATAATTCAAATTAAATTGTAAGCACTTCTCTCTTTGTGTCGTGTCCTTTGGAAGCCCAAATACAGAAACAGAACAAGCTCTGTGGAAATAGCAGCGCTTGGACGGAATTTTAGTTTTCTCTGCTATAACATTTCAGCACCTTTGGCCATGCCCCTTTAACTGCACGGGGTGTATGCGTGTGGTGAATACGCGTAACCTAAACCGTTGGTGATCTCACTAACCCAGATGTATTTTTTGTAGTCCCCAAATTTGTTTGCTGTAGGCTTTGCTAAGCTAACTCTGTAAAAGCAAATGTCTCCCTTTGCATTGAACTTTGAGCGTCTTACATTCAGAGATGTTGTTTATGTTCAAGTTTAAAATATGATATTGTAGTGGATCACCCTTTTAATGTTGCCAACAAAGTGTTATTTCACCCAAAAATGAAAAATTGAGCATCATTTGCTCACCCTTCACTTGCTTGAAATGTAGTTTCATACCATGTTTGAGGACAAATGAAGATATTTTAAACTGTCTGGTTATCTACATAATATCATCTTTTGTGTTCAACAGAAGAACTTGTACAGGTTTGGAACAAGTAAATATTGAGCATGCTGATATATTTTTAGGAGACATATCTCTTTAAATGTGCTAGTTCTCAAACTGTCAGTTAGTTACACACAAATGCTCTGAAATGAATGTCTGCAAACGTCGAGTTTACCTTCAATATAGTATGGATTCCTCATAGAGTGTAATTTGTGCGTCACGGGTGTTCATTTATTCCACAGAAACATCAATGAAAATTGAGTCTGGTTTTCAGCCAATCACCCTTGTTTACTGCCTTATGCGTTGAGTCTGCAAGATAAAGAGTGATGGGACATGTCAGAACATCAAGTCAAAACAAGACAGGAACGACAGTGCATTGATTAGATTTGACGAAAAGACAAGTTCATCTCACTGCTATGCATATGTAAGCTAAACATGTTTACATGCATATACTGTACATGTCTGTCCACAGGCAATCACATCTGTTTTATATCTTGAACATGACTACAAACAGAGGCGACCTGTCTTGCTAATTAAGGGGTCATAATTATGCAGACAGACACATTGGAGATAATCCCATGTCCTTATTGATGCCATATGGGTTTAGATAGGGTTAAGTAGTTCAATAGTGATTGAAGGGAATGACATTCTGAAATCTATAGATATTTACCTCTCTTTGCTTTCACGGTGAAGCATTTGACAGACATTTTAATTCTGCTAGCAGCATGTGGCACCCACCATGCTCACTGAAATGCAAATAAGAAAAATAATAAAGAGGCGGCAGTTTGTCCGACGTCTTAGCAATGAGATGTTATTTGCAGAGAGAAACATTTAATTAATAAAATAGTGCTTGGCTAAAACTTCTGGGGTTATTTTGGCAAACCATTACTGGGTCAAATATGCTAACCCAGCACTGGTTTGGGCAAATTGTTGAACCAGCATCTTAGTTTTTTTTTTTTTACTGTTTAAAAAGTAACTCATGTATTTCATGCTAAAATAAAGCCAAAATATGTTGGAAATCACACAAGATTACTAGAAACAACTGCATTAACTGTTGAACATTCCTGAAGAATAGTTAAACATTTAATAAGCAACTACTACACTGGACAAATGTAGGCTGCAAAACATTATTTTGGATAATTGCGGCATAGTTTATACACTTAATAATGACGTTTGCTGTTTGATCAAAGTACTCATTTAAAATGAGCGACAAAACTTTTTTGCGACAAATTTGTTTTTATGTTCAATCCACTTAAATTTGCAAAAATTATTTAACTTAATTCCTTCAAGTTGTCCCAACACAAATCAATTGTGAGGAACCCAGCATTTTTTTTTTACATTTTGTTACAATATTAACTGAAATGGTGCTTTTTCTCATGCTGATGTCTCGCTGAAATCTGAGCTGGTGGTAGACTGCTGTTCAGGACACACGCTTATAGTCAAAAGATGTAATAACTGACTCTGTAACCTGCTCATCAACAACCTGTATATTGTGTTTTGAGTTCACATTTTAACAACAAGGTTACTTAGTTCAGCGTTATATAAAGATTACATCAGTTTATAGGCGAGAAGCATTCAAATGGCCATTGGTGATGAGTTTAGTTGACTGATATTTTTGCGTTGATTTAAACAATTCATTCGTAATAATGTAAAAATAGGCTATATGAACAATTTTCAGCAAAAAATAGAGCACAGTGGGTAACACCTGAAAATACACGGTGTATCAACAGTTGGTTGTTTCGTTGGAGGGATGTGTGTAGTTTTAATGTTATGACATTAAGGCAAGGCAAGGGAATTTTTATATATAGAGCACAATTTTACACAACCATAGTTGATCCAAAGTGCTTTACAAAAATAAGGGGGGCAGCACGTGGCGCAGTGGGTAGCGTTGTCGCCTCACAGCACCCCTCGGCTGGGTCAATTGGCATTTTTGTGTGGAGCTTCCATGTTCTCCCCGTGTTCGCGTGGGTTTCCTCCGGATGCTCCTGTTTCCCCCACAAGTCCAAAGACATGTGGGATAGGTTAATTGGGTAAGCTAAATTGTCCGTAGTGTATGTGTGTATGTCCTCGTCCTCCAGGTTTGGGGTTGAGCGTTGGGCTAACGACCCACCTCGTAAAAATTAGATGTTACAAAACACCAACATGGTGTAGCTATATATCAATTTCGAAATAAACGGTCCTGGGAGTAAGTACGTAAATATTAGAAATGTAAGAGGAAAATAATACAACCCCAATCCAGAAATCTTTGTTGTTTTTAAACATTTCAATAATTTTCTCACGTATTTGTTGGCAAACTGGTGATCCTCTGCTCATCTTTGTTACTAAAAGACTAGACCTTTCTTGGATGCTGCTTTTGTACCAGATCATAATTACAATCACCTGTTGACATCACCTGTCTTAAATCTCATCCTTATTTAAGCAATTTACCTGATTACCAGCCCTAAACTGCTCCTGTGCCAACTGTTTTTGAGTTGTTGTTGTTTGAGTTGAATGTGTTGCAGGTCTAAATGACAGGAAAGGATGCATATTTACAAATAAAATGAAGTAGACCAGACAAACCAGGAATTATTTTGTGTTTATATTGTCTGCAATGAAATAGCAGTCAAAGTAAATTTAGAAATCATTATTTTTTTAATTGCATTTTCCATACATTCCCAACTTTTTCTGATTTGGGGTTGTTCAAACTGAAATACAGGTATAAAATTACATGTATGCATCACTTAAAGCAGTGTTTCTCAACCATGTTCCTGGAGGACCACCAGCTCTTCACATTTTTCATGTCTCCTTAACCAAACACACGTGATTCAGATCATTAGCTCATTAGAAGAGACTGAAAAGTCTATAATGGGTGTGATAGACAAAGGAGACATCCAAAACATGCAGTGTTAGTGGTCCTCCAGGAACGTGGTTGAGAAACACTGACTTAAAGGCTAGAGAGGAAGAAATATGCCTTTAAAAGCATTAAAACGACCCATCTACAACGCTTGAAAATGTAACCTAGCATCTTAGAATCTCTCTTAAAAGAGGATGCTTTGAGAAGAAGAGGCTATCTCAAAAAGCTTTTTAGAATATTCATATTTAGTAATAATTGAAATGTATTTTTTATACTCATCTCATTAATTTCTAAAGTAAATATTATTTTGTTCATAGTTGCATGTGCATGACTGCCATGGGAGAACACATGGTTCTGTTAGAAGTTCTTTGAACATAACCCAGAAACCCAGTGAAAGCAAAAAGGTGGCTAGTCTTTTTGATGTGCTTGCTTTGTAACAGCGGTGAGACACTGAACAGTGCATGTTTTTGACCCTTCAAGAAATTCATTTCTGCTTTTCATCCAGTTTATACCAGGGACAATACAGAGTAATAATCATGTGTTCTTTGACTTTGAACAGCTTTTGTGAGATGACTTTCTGTTTTTTTTATTTCCAGTTCCAAGCTATACCTCAAACACAAGCCAACATGTATGTACAGATCACACCATCCTAATGCAGCACAAGGACAAAGCAAAGACTTTTTCATTACATGTAAACACTAGCGCAGACACAAATCAAGGCACGCACACAACCTCTAACAGGCGACGGAACAGTCTCCCTTGCCCTTTCATTAAAGCTCTTGGGGAGACATGGTGCAAATCAGAGTCGGATGAGCCGCAAGAGTGTGCAATCCGGCACAAGGACATACAAATACACCATCATACACAAACACATATATTTCTCCCCAGGGTGGTGACAGATTAGCGGCTTATTGATCTACAGGGAGTGAACCACAAACATGCCAGAAATATTTTACACCAATATAACCACACACAGGGGAAGCTGATAAGAACGCGGCAGAATGTAGTGGCATAAGGCTTTATGTGTGTGTAAGTGAGAGACATAATGCACACATATGTCAACATTTATAGCAGTCAGCAGTAGTTTGATGGGTAATAACTCGGAGTTCAGATCGACAGCGTGACTGCAGTTATCTATGTAATATTCCTTTTATAAATCAGCCCAATAAACAAGAAGATAATGCTGACTAATATTTTACACATAGCATTTCCAGTTTCTTTATTGTTGCAGCACCAATGAAAATGTCTCACAACAAATCACAGAACAATATGTGACACACCGCACAACAGGAGTTTTCTTTAATAAATGAATCAGATTTGAACAAACCAACTGAGTAATTGATTTACAGACTCAAAATAAAATTACATTTCTTTATAGTAGAGTTTAGTAAGTATTTATTATATCTCACAACAGCTAAAAATGTACACTCACCGGCCACTTTATTAGGTACACCTTACTAGTATTGGGTTGGACCCCCTTTTGCCTTCAGAACTGCCTTAATCCTTCGTGGCATAGATTTAACAAGGTACTGGAAATATTCCTGAAAGATTTTCGTCCATATTGACTTGATAGCATCACGCAGTTGCTGCAGATTTGTCGGCTGCACATCCTTGATGCGAATCTCCCATTCCACCACATCCCAAAGGTGCTTTATTGGATTGAAATCTGGTGACTGTGGAGGCCATTTGAGTACCGTGAACTCATTGTCATGTTCAAGAAACCAGTCTGAGATGATTCGCGCTTTATGACATTGTGCGTTATCCTGCTGGAAGTAGCCATCAGAAGATGGGTACACTGTGGTCATAAAGATATGGACATGGTCAGCAACAATACTCATGTAGGCTGTGGTGTTGACATGATGCTCAATTGGTACTAATGAGCCCAAAGTGTGCCAAGAAAATATCCCCCACACCATTGCACCACCTCCACCAGTCTGAACCATTGATACAAGGCAGAATTAATCCATACTTTCTTGTTGTTGATACCAAATTCTGACCCTACCGTTTGAATGTTGCAGCAGAAATCGAGACTCATCAGACCAGGCAATGTTTTTCCAATCTTCTATTGTACAATTTTGGTGAGCCTGTGCAAATTGTAGCCTCAGTTTCCTGTTCTTAGATGACAGGAATGGCACCCGGTGTGGTCTTCTACTGCTGTAGCCCATCTGCCTCAAGGTTTGACGTGTTGTGCATTCAGAGATGTTCTTCTGCATACCTCGGTTGTAACTAGTGATTATTTGAATTACTTTTGCCTTTTCTATCAGCTGTGCGTGAAAATTCCAGTAGATCAGCAGTTTCTGAAATACTCAGACCAGCCCGTCTGGCAACAACCATGCCACGTTCAAAGTCACTTAAATCACCTTTCTTCCCATTCTGAAGCTCGGTTTGAACTGCAGCAGATCGTTTTGACCATGTCTACATACATTGAGTTGCTGCCATGTGATTGGCTAAATAGAAATGTACGTTAACGAGCAGTCGGACAGGTTTACCTAATAAAGTGGCCGGTGAGTAGACGTATATATACATCATGTATACAATATGTTTATTCGTTTTATAAACACTGTGAATTCAGACACACTGCTCTTGTCACATACCTTTTTTCTACTGAATAAATAGTGGGGAAGCATGCAGTTTTGGATACAACCAGTTTAATTAATCAAAATCTGTTGATTAAAAAAAGAAACATTTCACCGTTCAACAGTTGTGCTCACATCTTGCGTCTGCTCCGTGTCTCACATTTTTAAACATAAAAATAATCACTGTATTAATTTCAATAAAGGGCTATTCACACAGAACATGGTTTGCACATTTACACAGTTCGACTATTTATGCACGCAGTAGAAGTATATGTTTGACCTTTGTGCAAATGTCTAATGCATGAACTTATCCATGAACTTTAAAAAAATCCATTGCTAGACCAGCTCACCTGCCCTCTATCTTACATTTTTAACCGCGTGTATAAATAGGCTAATGAGGTCTGAATAATAATGTGCAAATACGAACAAGGAGTAATACAAAACCTGCAACTGTATAACTACACTGTAAAATATATCTGTAAATTTTGATTCGTGTTTTTTTCTCACTTATTTAGTCTTTTGAATTGCCTCATGGGACCTTGATCTTTCCTCCAAAAGCTTTTGATGTTGAAAAGCTAGCCAATTTGACTTTTATTGACATTTTTAATAGCTTGAAGTGAAATATTGTCTGGGATGGTGTTGCAAATTACGGTACAAAAACCTGGTAATAAACTACCAGAACATTTTCTATTATTTTACAAACCTAATCATTCATTTTCCTTCAGCTTAGTCTCTATTTCAGAGGTCGCCACAAAGGCAATGAACCGCCAACTATTCCAGCATATGTTTTATGCAGTGGATGCCCTTTCAGCTGCAACCCAGTACTAGGAAACACCCATACACACTCATTCACACACTATGGCCAATTTAGCTTATTCTATTCACCTATAGCATATGTCTTTGGACTGTGGGCAAAACCGGAGCACCCGGAGGAAACCCACACAAACACGAGGAGAACATACAAACTCCACACAGAAATGCCATCTTTCACAGCCGGGACTCAAACCAGTGATCTTCTTGCTGTGAGGCAACAATGCTAACTGAGCCACTGTGCCGCCTTTATGAACTTATTTCTCTATACATTATTTCTTAAACAATATCTTGTCTCAAACTACTAAAATGTCAACAAAAGTCACTGTTAAAACTGCAGAGTTGAATTTTCAACATCAAAAGTGTACAGAGCAGAGATAAAACTTTACATAATGTGATTCACAACATTAATAATCAGAAAACACAGATATTTTTATAATGTAGCTATCGTTTAATGTTAATAATTATGACTTGTATGTTCTCTATCAATGGTTAATATTACAAACAAAAAAAGACATATAATTATAAATCACCTAGAAGATAAAGAGGAAGAGAAGAGAAGAGAAGAGAAGGATATTGAGGTGTTGTGTTGCGCAGAAGGGCACCAGGCTGTGGTTCCCTGGACAGTGAGTGACTGCTGGCTTGAACGATGTTGACAGGTTTCTCAAGCAGCCTGGAGCTTCTCTGCATGTCTAAATAAACCCATCGCCCACTCCGGCTCAAACACACCTTGGGCACAATGTCCTGGATTTGAGATTGAACAGAGAGGAGAGGAGGTGAAGTGAATGAGACAGTGGTGAACCCATGTTCGCATGACCTGAATATGACTTGAATGATTATGCATGACCTTTAGATGACCTGAATATGACTTTCATTAAAAAAAATATTGTACTGAAATGCAAAAAGAAGATGTCAGTGTCCTTCTGTAGGCAAATTAAACACCACTTGAAAAATTAACATAAAGAAACTCTAAGGTACTTTGTGTTTTCAAAATAGCTTTTACTCCTGCAATAACTGCATATTTAAATAAAATCTGCTTATTTCAATTTAACTTAGAGGATAACATAAAAAACCTTCGGAAGACAAAACACAAGCGCCCATCATGTTCTGGTTGGCACATATTCAAAATGAGGAGGGGGGAATGATGTGATATAATCTGGATATAATCCTGACTAATTCAGTTACTCAGTGAAATGCAATGATGAGCCATGCATAAAGGAGTCTCTCCTGAGGCAATAGGAGGGATGATTGCGGTGTATAACATTTACTGGTTATGACAGACAGGGTGAGATGTAAGTGTGGGGCTAATGACGGGTCAGGTTCAACTGCATGTGAACCAGTGAACATCTATAGAGTCTCACAATGTAGGCAGGATATAAAAAAATTAATTCCTATTAGAGACATCAGAAATAAAACAAGTCAATCAAAAGAACGGCTGTGCTTTTCAGCACACAACTGAACTGCATGTAAGAATGACCTTGATAAAATCATTTTTATTGTCAATACACCTAATTGGTGAAAAGATAAGCCTGTGGATTTTGTAATCAGAACACTGAGGTCTTACTTCGCATAAAGAATAACCAAGAAGATGTAAATGCATGCAGTGATGAGGAAGAGTAGTGAACTCTTACCGACAGCACTCAGAGCTTTTATGTCTTTGTCATTCAGCAGATCTGTGCATTAATGACGACAGTTCAGTTCAGTGCAAACACAAAGAGAAGAGAAAAAAATGGAGCAATTTTGACATTGATTGCTATACTAGAAGTATGAATTTTGACTGTGTTCTTGTGATTATGTATAAAAGGAGTTATTATTAGCTGTAACTTTCACACAAAAAGGGACATAGGCTAATTGACAATTCCCATTCTGCATACAGAAAGCAGATGAGCACTGATTTTAAATAAGGGAGATATTAAATACAGTTTACAACCAAGCAGAGTTCATATTACTGGATACATGTTTTTTTCTAGACCAAAAAATATACGATTTTGTGCATCGTGAGTCGTGTCGTGTCTCTTAAAAGCATGAAAAGTTTGTTTAGGGGGCTACGCGTTTCTGCGTTTCGCCAGCAGGTGGCAGTACGCTTTAGCTCACAGTTTTGTTGTAATGTTTTGATTCCTACCATTTGAGGACGACGTGAAATTCTGTTGACAAATAATAAAACATTATTCCAAATTAAAAAAATTTAAAAATGCACCCCAGACAAAGGAATGGTTATCTAAAAATAAAAAAAAAATGGTGTCAATTTACTCACCCCAGGTCCTGGTTTTCTTCAGTAGAATACTTTAAGATCAGTAGAATCTGTATTACGCATCAGGAATCACATGATCTTGACAGTTGTGAACACTCTGGGGACCCGTCAAGGTAATAATGTTGTAATGAGCAAAGATTTTGTTTCATGCTCAAGATCAATCTTTTTCTTCACCAGGAGCCATGGGTTTTCATTTTGCTTTGCCTGTATATGATTTTTGATCCTTAAAATGACTTCCTTAATGCACAAATGAACAAAAAAGTCACATACATCTTGGATGGCCTAAGGGTGGGAAAACGAACAGCAAATGTTCATGGTTGAGAGTACCATCCATTCAAGCAAAATGGACATACTGTAAGTCTGGAGCTTGGAACCTCATAAATTTGATTTCAGACATTCTGAGACAGCATAACAATGTAAGGTAACACTTTACAATAACAGCATGAATAAGCATATTAATAGTTCATCGGTAAATATTGGTTACCTTAATTACTTTTTAGTACATGTTGTTAATTAATGTATTAACTAACATTTAAGTTTAAGCTAAATATATCCATCAGGAACTCATGAGCTGTTAATGTATAACTATGTCATGACTTTACTTAGAGGGGCACGTCACCATTAACTCATCCTTAACTACTCATTAGTTAAGTCATTAGTTAACTCAAACTCCTTTGTTTAAACTGTTGATGTTGATTTCGACAGAACACTTTTCTATTGTTATTCGGCGTAAGACGGACGTGCATAAGGAGTTCATGAGTAGTTAGGAATGGGTTAATGATGACGTGCCCATCCAAGTAAAGTCATGATATAATTATACATGAACATATCATGAGTTCATAATGATTAAATTAAGCATAAACTAATGTGGTAATTAATACACTAATTAGCAAACAATCATGTACTAACAAGTAATTAAGGTTGCCATTATTTACACATGAACTCTTTTGATTCATGTTGTAGTTAAAGTTAGTTCATGATTAGCGCATGCATTAACTCATCATTAGTTCATAATAAAGTAATGTTTAGTTTACATATTAACACATCATTATTCATGTACTGTTATTGTAAATGTTACCCAATTTAATAATAACCAAGAGAATATTTGCTTAGCCTACTACAAAAGCTTCTTGCTAAAAAGTGGAAAACATTGGTCAAAAACATATATTTACACAGAGAATGACATCCAAGCAGCACTTTGAAATGGCATGTATATTATTATGTTTTGTTTTTTTAGCTAAACTGTCAACTCACAGGATTGTGGGATTTTGAAGGCAGTGAAGGACACATCTATGCTGACTTTGAAATTTAATCAGAAGAAGGTACCACACGACACAGAAAGTGAAGTAGAATTTTGATTTGGACAGCCTTGACGCCTTCCTGCCTTTGCAGCAGCATTTTAAAGCTTTTAGTACAGATTTATTTATGCCTAAAAATACTGTCGATCAGATCAGTGACATACAATGTGACTCACTGATCAAAAAACCTTGAGTTTGGTTATTAAAGACTAAACATTGATTAACAGCCAAACCTGATTTTCTTCCTCTAGCATTTTACAGCCCCCTCACTAACCATGATGAGTCCTGTACGAGTTAATCACCATTGACCTGCATGTTATTACAAAGACAGAACCACTGACATACGCAGCCAGCCAGGTCACACAGTCAATCATAGAAAACTGACAATCATTTCATAAACCGGGGCTCATTTAAGAGATCCTTCTTGAAATAAATGTACAGTATTTCAGCACAAAAACAGCAGCAGCAGCAGCCATAAATCTTCCATTAAGGATGATGCAATGTGATGTAATAAATCCTCCAAAGACTCATACAGAAATCCTTTGACTGACCAAGTCTCTTTGTGCTGGACTTATAACCAATGGCAAAAGCCTCTCGTGCTCTCCATCTAGCCTCATATCTTTCTTTTATCTTTCTTTCTCTCTGACATGTTTTTGCCACATCAAAGTGCATCTACTGTGAGATATTGGACTTCATTTACACATAAAACACCAGGAATGCATTTCAAAACATTTTCATCTGATTAATGAAGGACTTTGCATTCCTACCGGCATTATACTTCCAGATGGCTAGATGAGTTTAACTATACAATAGATGCATATGAGTTACATCCTTTAAGGTCAGAATTAAGTAAATTGATTAAATAAGAGAGCATTTGCTGAATGTATATAAACACACGTCTGAGTGGGTGACAAAGGGGTGTGCTTCTGCAGCATGTATAAGAAGATCTGGAAGCGTTTAGTTTTTTATTCTGGAGATGTGGGTGGAAATACAGACAAAAATAAAAGACAGGAGGGATTTGCAGGCAAAGATGGACAAGGAGAAATAGCATTCCCGTGGGACGGCAGGGCTTTGAGAGGATTAGTTTGTCTCTGGATGAGGATGGCATTGCAGGAGAGGAGACCAGGACTGAGAGGAGGAGATGAGAGTTGAAGACTTGCTGCTTGAGAAAACAATGCCAACACACCATCCAAGCGCCACGTCTCACAGTGTCCCCCCACTCACTTTTTTGTCTCGCACAGATACTCCTCTGATGTATGATGTAAGAAGGATCCTTTGTTCAGTCTTCATCTTTCTTTATGAAGATCATACTTGTAGCTACTCCCAACAAATCCGTAAGCCATCACCGGTTCTTCTGAGCTCCAGCAGACAGCTGAGCAAACAATCATATCCCTCTCTCCTTCAGCATGACCTCTGGAGTCTGTACACGGCCCCTCAGAGATGCCTACTCAATATTGGAACGCTTAAGACATGGGTCTAGGTGACAGATAGTCATGAATGAGACTTTTAAGTATTGACAAATGTAAATGTATGCAGTCATGTGAAAAGTTAGGACACCCTATGAAATTCCAATTTTGATTTGATCTGATCTGGTCTAAAAATTTGGCCCTGGAAGTAAAACCTTAAATGAGCAACAACATTTAGCATTAACAAAAACAAGACAGACATTGCTAGTTAAAAGTCTTAGCTGGTCATTTTTAGCAATTTGTTGAGGCTGTGAAATACACGGGGGTTTGGTGGGAGGTTGACACTGCTACTTAACTCTTGAATCCCCTGAAGATCGTCAAAACAGGCCAGTTGGCATTTCTATGTGGAGTTTGTATGTTCTCCTCGTGTTGGCATGGGTTTCCCCAGGGTGCTCCGGTTTCCCCCACAGTCCAAAAACATGCGGTATAGGTGAACTGGGTGAGCTAAAAAGTGCATGAGTGTGTGTATGGGTGTTTCTCAATACTGGGTTGCAGCTGAAAGGGCATCTGCTGCGTAAAACATATTCTAGGACAGTTGGTGGTTCATTCTGCTGTGGCAACATCTGAAATAGAGACTAAGTTGAAGGAAAATGAATGAAGGAATAAATTTGACCCCCATAGAATGGTTTATACCATTGTCAATTTATGATCATGCGCAGAAAATATTCAGTCGGCAGTCTGAAACTGGCAGGTCTAACCAACCAATAGACACTGTAAGGGGCCGATCACACGGAACACGCTTTTTCGTTCCAAGAACGCAAGGCGCACCTCACTGCCTTTTTGTTGACATGAAAAAAAGAAGCGTGGTGCGGTTTTTAACGTCACTAAGCAACGACTGAATTAGCTGCATATTGTACGAGAGGGTTGCTGCTGGTATTGGTATAATTTTAATATTTAATAATATTGTGAAATTCAAGATTTGTGAGTCATACAGCACTTGATTACTCAAAACAGTAACCACAAGTCTCTCCTCTATCTTTAAAAGTCTTTGTACAGTAGTTGTCTTGACAACACAAACACTGCTGTCACCTCAACAGAAACCCCACCTCTTCTTTCATTTGATTGGACAATGAAACAGACGTGACTGACATAACACACCTTTTCTGCTCAGAGTTGACTTTTTTTCAACTGCGAGTGCACAGAGCACAACGGTAAAAGCGTGAGGCGCAGCAGGTGGTTAAAACATGAGGCACGCAAAACGCTTGCGGCCATTAGTAAATCATTCAAAAAAGGCACCTCTCAATGCAAAAATTGCGTTCGGTGTGATCACCCTCTATTAGTTCAAAAGGTGAAATATGTGTTTGTGTCTACATACATCCTAAAAGGAAAGTCAAATTAGACTATGTATTTAAATAGATGCCTACTTGCACATGGAATAAATCTTTTATGTTCATTCATTATTTGGTGCATGGATGCAAACTTGTAGGTACTGTAATCCAAAGTCCCTTTAAAGCAAGTCATTTCACTCGACGGCCATCTTTGAAACGACTCTCTGGCAGTAAGCTCAGGCATTCTGTTTGAATGGGGAAACATCAAATTCTCAAAAATTGCTCACCAAGCTTATGATTAAATTAAACACCAACTGTCTCTTTAAGTTACATTTCTAAACGTTTGAGTCACACAAAATCTGCAGAAACTCACGTCTGGTCTGAGCCTGGGAGAATCGTCAATCTATAGCGATCGCTGATTGGCTCCTGTACTAGGAGGCGAGGCTTCATTCGCCATATTGACCTAACTATTTGAGTGACATGTCTTGACTACTCTATAGTCTTTGGGTAGTCTTTGAGAATCGCATGTCTATTGAAATTGCCCACTACAGGTTACTGTATAAGTCAATATCCAATGATTATCCCTAAAACACTAAAATTAATGAATAAATCAGATAATAATTATGTGAATTAAATATATGAATTTGGCCCAGTGATGCATGTTTTATTTTAGTTTATGCATTGCACAAACTACTGAAAAATGAAGATCCATCAGTCCCAATATGTAATATATAATTCACACACCGTCTGGGGCCAACAACACAAGCTGAGCCTAAATTGGATCATGAAACAAGACAATGATTACAAGCACGCCAGCAAATCTACAACAGAATAAATGACAAAAAAAAAGTCAAGGTGTAGCAACTGTCTTTAAACTCCAAAACTTGCTTCCAAAAGTGATTCATGAGACTGATAAGGACACAGAAATAATTAACTCATGTAATCACTGCTAGAAGTCGATCTACAGGCATCTGAATCATAGGAAATCCCAAGTTTGTCAACCATAGCTTTTATATCTTGGCTTTATTTTATATCTTGGGACATGTCACGTGTTGTTCATCTGAGGTTTTATCTTTATAAGTGACGTTAGGGCATTTGAAAACTACTATAAATAAAAGCTATTGGACATATAGTAAAAGAGTTATTGTTGAACCATGCTCAAGCTTTTTAAACCATTTATCAAAACTTTCTTTTTTTATGTAAAATTGTAATGTTGTATTGTGATTTACAGTATTTGTGCACTGTCAGTTACCAACTGACAAAATCAGTTAATCTGTATTACTTAGATACATGTCACAACTTACATTTCATGCCAACAGAAAGGCAGAAAAACTGATATACTGTAAGAAAGTTGGGACCCAAGTTTATAAGAACTTTATATTCAGTGGCCTTAACTAATATGTACTCACATTGAAAAACAATCATTTGTACTTATGATGTAAATAAATAATGTTTTTACCATGTTACTTACTGTATGATTGATTAAATACCTACATGTATTTACATCTGTAATTAATTTCTGTAATTACATTTGTAATTAAACTGTTGACCATCCCTTACACCTTAACTCACCTTTAAACATACCCATACCAGCAAACCTGTCCCTATACCCATATCTCACCTCAAGAGCAACAGAAGTGTTCTGCAATACATTATGAACACAGTAAGTACATTGTATTTTTTTTTTTTTTTTTTTGATGCAAGTACATAGCAGTTAAGGCCACTTAGCATAAAGTTAAACTTACTATAATTTTAAACGAATAAGCAAAGTTATACTATATAAACCAGCCTAATCTTGCGAGGAAACGTAACTATTTTATGTTTTGTTAGTGTATTGGCTAATTCATACGAGTTCAGTCATACGAAAATGTAAATTTTTTTAAAAGGAGGTATGGCACCAAACCCCCGCTCCTAAACCCAACAGTCATTGAGGAGCAAATCGTACTAAATTGAATTCTTACAAATTAGCCACTAAACCAAAACATTACGAATTGCAGTGAGATTGTGTTGATATAAACAGGTACAAGTTGACTGAGGGGATATCAGTACAACACAATATTATGGGTTTTGGCTATTTACCTAACAATATGGGGGTTATAACATAACATACATAACATTTCGGGGGTCTGAAAAACTAACCATTGAACACTAGATATAAAAAAGACAAACAATATTGTTACCATCTCTTGGTAATCTACAAAAACTGGGTAGGCTAAATTGTCTGTAGTGTGAATGAGTGTGTATGGATGTTTCCCAGAGATGGTTGCAGCTGGAAGGGCATCCGCTGCTTAAAACATATGCTGGATAAGTTGGCGGTTCATTCCGCTGTGGCGACCCCGGATTAATAAAGGGACTAAGCCGAAAAGAAAATGAATGAATGAATGAGATAAGCATATGAGAGCATTTGACGTCATGTTTATTATTGATATCCATGTGCGCACAGGGATGTTTGGCTTCTTTACAAAGTGGCCTGGCCAACTACTGGCCTGGCATTACCAAGGTAGTTTTAGTTCACGTTTATCTGTGTAAACTGGAATCATTTTGATGTAACAGTGATCTATACACAAAACTTTTCAAATACACAAAGGAAAACCTTTTTTTGTTTGCTTATAGTAAACTGATTTTGTTTGTCTCACACAATAATCTTTGTTAATAAATGTCTAAAAAATAAATTCTGATGGCATGAGTATTGCAAGTACAATGAAAATGTATTCTTATAAAGCCTGAGAACTTCTATATATCCAACAGTTTCCTGAGATATTGTGTATCTGCCAGCCAATCATGTTGGGGCTTGTCAGTTTGGAAAGACTCCTGCCATTATTGTGCACAACATGCATCAAACAAGCTATGAATACTCTGTTTCTTATTCTGAAGCAGACACTGGGTAATGCATAGAGCAAAGACACCATTAAAGAAATGGAGGGAAGAAGAAAAGGCAGACGCAACTTGTCTGTCTGAAGAGTTTGAAGATGCATCCCATCGTTATTCTCTCCAGGGAAACCCCATTCTCATCCCACTGACGCTAGTTTTTCCAGGAACATATGTTCTTTCCAGGTGACTCTTATGCAGATTTGTGTAACTTTGCATCCCAGAGGAGGAAACATGGATCTGGTGGCAAAAATAAAGAGAATATCCATAAATCCTTACTTTATCAATAAATTATTTTGCTTCTCTTCTTTACCTCACTAAGTTATTTCACTTCTGCTGAGCAAAGTATTATTGGAGAGAGATTAATTCTTCTGGATTTGTGCTTTTATTGTTCAATGTAGGCTACCCATGGGGAAAAAAAGAATCTGCCTATATAACTAAAAGTTCACTTACTTAAAGAGAAATATCGTAAGCTCTTTGATTTACTAGACACATAAAGGACTATTTATAACCATGTCTAACTTGATTGCAATGATGTTTCAGTGTTGGAGTAAATTAGCTTCTTTGTGCCTGTCATGTAACCCAGAGGACATGAATCTCTTTAACCTATTTTAACCCTATCTAGGTCACTACTGTTTACCGTGAACATCAGCACTGCTTTCAATAAACATTTGCAAAGCTCTTGTTTTAAAATTAATCTCTACATCTTTACATCAACTGAAGGAATATACCAGAGACTGACAAATTAGATAGTCAGTAAGCATGTCATTTTATAAACAACCTACAGTGAGTAGCACATAGAAAGGGGCTGCTTTTTTATATGCCTGTGGACCTAATAGTGTTTCTCAGGCATGTGTCATTTAATTATCAAATTCCTTAAGATGTTTCTCTTTTGATTTCTCAGAAGTCTAAATATATTGTCTAAATGAATAAATTCGGTTTCTTTAGATTTTATTTCTTGAAATTTGATAAACTAAAAAACAATGTAAATGATTTTTCTATCTCGCAAGGAAACAGCTATTTTATGTATTGTCAAGAGTGGCTAATTAGAACAAATTCATCCAATTTAATTTGTATGAAAACATTTGATATTTAAAAGGAAGCATGCCGCCAAAACCCCACCCCTAAACCTACCCCTGAGGACGTTGGATTGTGTTGGACTTGTTGCTGTAGAAGTATAACTGCCTGTTTTAACAAAAATAGCTTCAGGGTCAGTTAAAATAAAAATTAGCATGGTACATTTTCTAAGGTCACTGGTCACTGGCAAGTTAAAAAAAACATTTAGGTCCTGTATGTACAGTATATATGTGTAAAAATAAATGCGCTATAAAAATACACATTACATTTACAATGTATGGTCATACACCCAAAGTGCTTCACAATCAAAAGGGGGGTCGAGCTCTCCACACCACCACCAGTGTGCAGCATCCACTTGGATCATGCGACGGCAGCCACAGAACAATGGCACCAGTGCACTTTGGGGGCGACGGTCCCGGTTTTCGCGAAATGTGGGGGGTGGGGCGGGGCACTTACTTTCATTTTTGAAAGGGCACTTTACATCCCAGACTCAAAAGGGCATCTACACTGCACAGGTTGCTGTGGATTAGTGATAATTCCTATGACAGTCATGGACACTAACTTGGCTATAGCTTACAGATTCGTGTAAAACTTTTGATGACTTTTTCTAGATGTGATTAAAAACATATCGATGGCCAAACATATTTTTTGTGATAAGTTAAAAAAAAAACATCATGATGAATGGTGGAAGGTTTAAATTATTATTATTATTATTATTAAAGGAGAGGTAGGTGTGTTATCCATGCATTAACGGCAAAGAAAACCCCCTTATCCAATTTCTCAGGGGAACTGTGGATTTAGATTTTCTAGAGAAACAGAACAAATCTTTACAACCTTTTATAGCACAAGCTGCATTATGCCCAAGTGAGCCATGTTCTACAAACAAAAGCACCGCAATATCTTCTAAAGATCATGGGATTTTTACGCATGCCAGGTGACCTGTAAATGCGAAACAACAAAATCATTGCAGCTTCACCTATAAAACCTCTTTTGTGAACATAAAAGCTTTTTATGCAATATATATTTGAAAGAAAGAGAGACAAAAACACTAATAAAACACAGTTATAAAATAATTCTAAAATGCTGATTGTTAAATGTACTGTTTATTATTATTGTATTATTATAATAATAGTATTATTATTATTATTATTATGGTATTATTACTTTTTTATCACTACTTCTATGTCATTTATTTTAGAGCTGCACGATTTAAAAAAAAATCTCACATTGTGATATTTTGTTTTGTTGCGATATTTATTGGATGATTATATTTCAACAGGTGATTTGAATAGCTCTATTTGGAAAGATTTCAATAATTTAGCTCTACTGGGATGATCTGAATCAAATATAATAAATTACAATCATATATAAATACAACAGAGCAAAGATAAAAGTGAAATATACAGTGTTTTGTGGATTTCTGTGGAGTCCAACATTCAAATACTAACATTAAACAATCAAACAAAATAACATGCTCACCATCATGTATAAATAACTGTATACAATAATATACAAATAATATCTTCATATTTTAATATTTGATCAATAATCTAATCCAGCAATGTGACTATTACGGATACAAACATTGCGATATCGATACTGAAACAATATATTGTTATATTGTCTATCTATCTATCTACCTACTGTATCTATCTGTCTGTCTGTCTGTCTATTTATGTTTGTTTATCTATTTATTGTAAACATTACAAATGCTTTGGCAACACATTTTGTACCATTTGTCATACCAATAAAGCAAGTCTGAATTGAATGGAATTGAATTGACAGAAAGTAAAAGCTGGAGATGGTGTGGCAGAAAGGGAGGAAAGTCAGGCAGTTGCACATTGAAAATTAATTTAACATTTTGTGCACCCGTATTGATAAAGGTTTACACAGAGGAAATAGATCCGCTGCTTTTTCCACCTTTCTCACACTATCTGCTTTTCCCCCTTCTTATTCCCTACATCCCTGCAGTGTTTCGTCTAGTTCTCCATTGATGTGCTTCACACTACAGCAAATCCTTCATTCTCTCTCTCTCTTTCTCTGTACAGCAGAAACAGAGACCAGGAAAGCAATTTGACTTGCACACAAAGGAGTATGATTAGCCCTGCAGGAATGAATTGGAAAAATATTACTGACACTCCAATAAAGACTAAATAACTGTTATCATATCACTGCGTGAACACAACATCGTACTGCTGGGTCTTAAACTGGACCTTCTGCTCAGCTACAAATTACACATAAAAACACACACACATGCAAATTTGGTGATTTTCATAGACTTTGATTTCATTCTGATCTATAAATATTTCCTATGCCCAAACCCAAACCTCTTACAGAAAACATGTTTGCATTTTTTTTACACGTTCAGATACGGTCAGGTCCATAAATTTTGGGACATCATTACAATTCTAACATTTTTGTCTCTATACACCAACAACATGGATTTGAAATGAAACAAGATGTGCATTAACTAGAGACTGTCAGCTTCAATTTGAGAGTATTTACATCCAAATCAGGTGAACGGTGTAGGAATTATAACAGTTTGCATACGTGCTTCCCACTTGTTAAGGAACCAAAGAAAAGGGACAATTGGCTTCTAAGCTGTTCCATGGCCAAGTGTGTGTCATTCCCTCATTATCCCAATTACAATGAGCAGATAAAAATGTCCAGAGTTCATTTCATTTCAAATCCATTGTGTTGGTGTAGGATAGGCCTTTTTTTCTGTGTATTTCCACACGTATAGATAGTGAATGAATGATAATGAATTTGCTTCATGATTTTTCTTTTTGTCCTGCTGTCAGGAGCTCAAAGGAAGCTCTTTTCTCCTCCACCTCTGAGCTCTCTTGAGGGTCTCACAGATTCGAGGAGAGCAGGGGTTTACGGTGTGTTTGTGTTTTGGGATTTGATCACATTCACTTTAGAATTATGTGTGTGTGAAATGTGGATCTCTGTGGAATCAGCACTCTATATCTCTGCTCATGTAAGACACTCTCTCACAGTCGCAATAAAGGTCAGTGGATTTATTTCTGGCAAATACCGTATATATAATAGTATTTCTGGAGTGGCCCAAAGCGACTCCCTGGACTCATTCCTCAGTTGTTTTTATATCCTTGTCTTAAAGAACAGTCTTTCTGCTAATCTTTAGCTGTTACATCATGCCACACTGTTCTAACATACTTGAATACACTGTATAAATACATAAAAGCACACATCTAAAGCGTACTAAAAACAAATGTAAGAGGGCAGAACTCTGACTATTACACCACATGATATTTTCACAGTTGTCCCCTCCAAATGGACATTCTCATGATTTCATGCAGAAGCACACACACTCACAAACTGACAACACTTGCTATCGCAGCAGGATGCACCTGGATGAGTCTGATCACAAGCAACATATTTGGAGGATGTTTTCCTTCCCCCTCCTTAACCACCACCTGGGGGACATGTAACGACTGAGAGAGAGAGAGAGAGAGAGAGAGAGAGAGAGAGAGAGAGAGAGAGAGAGAGAGAGAGAGAGAGAGAGAGAGAGAGAGAGAGAGAGAGAGAGAGAGAGAGAGAGAGATTTTTGATTTTACAAATACTTTTATTAACAAGCAATTATTTATCAATTGATTTACAGCTCAAATCAATTCATTTATAAAACACAACTCTTCATTGATGACAGAACACAACCCATCATCGCAACACCATTCAATTTTAAACACATTAATTGCCTTCATCATTTTATAGTAATTAAAATCAACAATAATTCTTGATTTTACTAGGTTTTTAAAAACTACTACAATGTTCTTACCATTCCTCTTTTCTATTTCATTTTTTCTTGTAATATAAATAGCTGATTTAGCTTGACCAATGATAAAATTCATTAATTGACATTTATATTTTTGTTGTCTTTTATATTTAAAACCTAATATAAAACATTGTTTCGTAAATAAAAAACCAAGTAAAGAAACTAAAACATTTAAAATATCAAACAGAGGAGCAAGTCTTTTACAATACATAAAACAATGAAAAATTGTTTCCCTTTCTAAACAAAACGGACATTGATCACTCACACTACCATTTATTTTAGTCACAAATGCATTAACAGCTATAGCGCCGTGTAAAATTCTCCACTGCAAATCTCCCGATCTTTTATTCAATGGTGGTTTATACAATATTCTCCATTCAGGTCTTTCTTCTTCACCTAAACACAGTTTATCTCTCCACACCGTGTCAGATCTCTCTTTTAAAGTAGACTTATTATTTAATTTCACAATATTTTTATAAAGCACTTTCCCTTTAACTGTACTAAAATCAACATTACCATTCTCCTTAAAACACAACAATGGACTATTAATCCCAGCATTTTCAATGTTAGGTGTAATTCTAATGTTTGGGAAACAATCTTGATCATTAGGGAAAATAATATTTTGGCTGTAATTCTCAAGTAAAGTTTTTTCTCTTTCATTTAAAAGACCATTTAGTTTGTCCAAAAATTTTGTAACAAACCTCACCGATCTTATTCCCATATATAAAGCAACATTTTCTGCATCTTTTAATCCAAAACCTGCCTTGTCAACAATGTCTCTTAATCTTGCCATCTTGTTAGAAATAAGCAAGTCTTTTAGTCCTGGGGTATCATCCCTTGTCACATCAAGGCGACTGCCAAAAAGTACTGGCTCTTCAAGCATCCAAAAGAGAGATGTTGTTGAATCTGACCACAAATGTTTAAAAAGTCTCCATACTTTGAAACTGCTTTTGTAGAAAGAAGGTATTCCAGTCAGATCTAGATGAACATTATCCGTCAAGAAAAGTGAAGCATGAAGGTTCAAGCCATTTATTCTACGTAGGATACATTGGGCTAAAGGCCTCCACACGAGACTTCCAGGCCCATATAACAACTTCTGAATGAACTGTAATCTGTATGTGGCTCCTCTGCTCACAAGATTCACCAATCCCTGGCCGCCTTCATCTCTCGGCAGAAACAGAACACTTTGAGGTGTCCAGTGCAAATTGTTCCAAAAGAAATTGACCAGCTCTCCTTGAAGCTTTGGTAAGAGTCCGATCGGTGGATCAACACAAGCAAGTTTATGCCAAATAGAAGAACTCACCAAATTATTAACAATGAGTGCTCTTCCTCTGTAAGAAAGTTGTGGAAGCAACCATTTCCACTTCTGTAAACGACTTTGGATTTTCTCAAACAGTCCATTCCAGTTTTGTTGAACTAAGTCACCTTCACCTAGGTAAACTCCAAGGTATTTTAAAAAACCACTCTTCCATTTTAATCCTCCAGGTAATAAGGGAGGGTCTCTTTTCCAGTCACCTATGAGAAGGGCTTCACTTTTTTCCCAGTTAACTTTGGCAGAAGAAATCTTTTTAAAATCGTTAAAAATACATTCCAGTCTTCTTACGTCACCAGTGTTAGTTATAAAAACAATGACATCATCTGCATATGCAGAAAGTTGTACTTGAGCATTACAGTGAGGTATAGAAAAACCTTTTAACTCTGCTCTTAATCTGTGTAGAAGAGGTTCAATGGCAATGGAATATAACATTCCTGACATAGCACAACCCTGTCTAACACCTCTCCGCACATCAAAAGGAGCGCTTAAACCACCATTGATTTTCAGTACACTTTGAATGTTACTATACATTACCTCAATCATTTTTATAAACTGAGCATTAAAACCAAAAACATTTAAAACTTTTTTCAAATATTCATGTTCAACACGATCAAAAGCTTTCTCTTGATCTAATGAGATCAATCCACAGTTAATACCAAATAATTTAGCAACTTCTATTGCATCCCTAATTAAAAAAATATTATCAAAAATTGATCTATTCGGTATCGAGTAATTTTGATTAGGCTGTATAATTTGGTCCAGAACTTTACTTATTCTTACAGCTAAAGCCTTCGATAAAATTTTATAATCTGAACACAAAAGTGACACAGGTCTCCAATTACCTATTTTTTGAAGATCTCCTTTTTTGGGTAAAAGAGTAATAACTGCTCTTCTACAACTTAAAGGCAATAATCCTTTATTTAAACTGTCATTTAAAACTAAAAACAAATCTTCCCCAATCACTGGCCATAAAATTTTATAAAAATCAACAGGAATCCCATCAATGCCAGGAGATTTGCCATTCTCCATGCTCATCATGACTGTATATAATTCGTCTTGTGATACAGGAAACTCAAGCATTGCATTAGATTCATCATCAATTTTACAGAGATTTTCAAAAAAAACTGAGTTTTCAATATCACTCTCTAATACTTCACGTTTATATAAAGATGAGTAAAAATTAACAGCATATTTACGAATCTTACTAGACTCTGTAATATTTTCTCCTGTATCAGATTTTAGTGAATGTATTATGCGACTTTTACCATTTTTTTTTTCCAAATTGAAGAAAAATTTTGAAGGTGCATCCATTTCTGAAATATTCTGAAATCGAGAACGAATTAAAGCACCTTTTGCTTTTACACCCAATAAATCTGCAAGTAAATCTTTTTTTGCTTTACTTTCTTCAAAATCAGCACTATTATTTATAGAAGCTGTTGTATTTAAAAGTTCTGTTATATCTTTTTCCAACTTTTTCATTGATCTCATTGTTTCTTTAGTAACGTTAAAAGTGTACTCTTTACATAACTGTTTAATTTGTACTTTCCCACAATCCCACCATTGTTGCAGTGAAGAATACATTTGTTTTTGTTTTTTAAAATTTTCCCAAAACACAGAAAAAAAATCTTTAAAATTTTCATCATTTAAAAGTGATGTATTAAAATGCCAGTATGCACTTTTTACTTTCACAGAATTGACAAAAATCTTACAAATAACTGAACAGTGGTCAGAAAAACCAACAGGAATTATACGACAGTCTTTGACATGATTTACTTGAAACTTGAACATATAAAACCTGTCAAGTCTTGCCATGGAAATCTGATTATCTTTGCTATGTGCCCAAGTATATTGTCTATCTTTTAAATGTATATTTCTCCACACATCACATAAATCGCAAACTTCTATTAAATTTTTCATTTCTTTCTGTGAAGCACTGTGTGGTTCTAAATGGTTTCTATCAATTTTGTCATTTTCTGTGCAATTAAAATCTCCACCTAAAAACAATAAATCCTCTGAATCTACATTATTAATAACATCACTGAATTTCTTTAAAAAATGTATTCGTTCAGCTCCTTTATTAGGAGCATAAATATTTAAAAACACCATTGTTGCATTTTCAAATTTGACTTTGACTTTCAAAAAACGTCCTTTAACTATTTCTTCTTCTTCAACAGAAAGTGGAGACACTGTTTTAGAGAGCAAAATAGCTACTCCTCCACTGTTGTATGACAAATGGCTCATAAAAATCTGACCATCCCAATCTTTCTTCCAATTTATTTCATTAAGTTTGTCACTATGTGATTCTTGAATAAACGTGACATCTAGGCGTTTCATTTTTATGAATTCAAATAAACACATTCTTTTCTGACCGTCTCTAGCACCATTTAAATTGAGAGTTCCAATATTAAATACTCTCATAGGAAATGATGTTTTAAGAATAAAAAAAACAATCAGAAAAAATGCAACTTTGAACAAAATCAAATTACACCAAATCTGGTTTCTCATCATTAAGGAGGTTTTTTTTTTCAGTTTACCCACCAATTTCCTTAGACGATAAACCTCTGTGTCTACAAATGCACCTTCTTTTGTCAGAATCTTTACATCTTTCACGAAAGCAGAAACATCTTGAAAATAATCCTCAGCTTCCACATTTGGTAAAAATTTAGTTTCCCTCAGAAATTTGCTGATTTCCTCAGCCGTATATCTTTGCGTTTGATTTTCATTTTCATTTTGCGACGATGAAAATGAACAAACTGAAGAACTGGAATCTGAAGAATCAGCATCATTATCTGATATTATATAATCAGCTTTAGTTTTGTCTTTTTTTGCTTGTTTGATCGTTTTGTTTTCGCTAGCTTTTTTTCTTTTATGAGGAACTTTAAAGATTTGCTCTGGTTCAACTTCCATTTCCACTAATCCTTCACTTGTACTTTCCTTAGTTGTTCCAACTATGGATAAAGTTGCCTCTTGGCCACTTGTGCCTACCTCAGGATTAACTGAGATTCGAATAGCAGAAGAACCCGCTACTACCTCTGCCATAGTAGGAGCCTCCGCACCTGCCCCGACTCTCTCCTCAGAGACTGCAGCATCAACAGCAGGAACAGCGGCATCCACTGCGACAGGCGCAGCCTCAGAAGACTTGCCCTGTAATTCTTTCTGACCTGTCTCACTTTCATTTGTGCATGTCCGTATCAAATGCCCGATTTTTCCGCACCCGTAACACTTCATTATGCTCTCGGATGTTGCATAAATGGTGTAATTGAAACCGTCTACTTTGACATTAAACGACAGGTTTAGTTCGTCATTGTTGTCTTTCAGAATCATGTAAACTTGTCTTCTGAAAGACGTCACATGTTTCAACAAAGGTGATTTACACCCAAGAGCTATCTTCCTAAACGGTGAAACTAATTTACCATAAGAAGACAATTCTTGCAATACATGCATCGGAAACAAACGGAGGTATGTTTGACACAATAATTTTCCTAGATGGACTACTGAGAGGAAGTACTGGTATGAGTTCGTCATTTATCACCACTCCTTTTTGCACAATCTCATTAGTTTTTTCTATCTTGCTCAAAAACAAAACAACCGCATTGTTCATCCTAGAAGCTGAAACCACGGACGAACATCCCACCACTTCGCCAACCGCTAGAACACAATCCTCCACACTGGCCTTACACATGATTTTAATTCCATGACGCCGAGTCAAACTTTCACAATTCGCGTCTCCTGACGACGCCATACCTCCCGGCAACAAAACACGCCGGGAGTAAACTCACTACACCCACAAACACTAAACAACAACACACGTATACACACAACAAACAAACAAAGAAAAGTTAGAAAGAGAAACCGTTTACACTCACCACACTTTCCCAACACTCGTTCACCAAACACTCACTCAGGCACATGCGCACACGCACAGAGAGAGAGAGAGAGAGAGAGAGAGAGAGAGAGAGAGAGAGAGAGAGAGAGAATAATTGAATATTCTAATTGAATAGAGAGAGGGAATAGAGAGAAAATAAATTGAAGACAACAAAGGCATAAAACAATAGAAAAGAAAATGAACAAATTAAAATCAAAATGAAAGAGAAAATGAAAAAGTGATACAAGAAAGAGAACTTCTGGCTCACCGACAACATTACGCTTTTGAATGAAGAAAAAACCCAAATTATTCTTTTTGGTCCTCCACAACATTTTAGCAAAACACCTACTGATTTTGGTGTATTAAACTGTTAGCTCACCTCTGAAGTTAAAAACCTTGGGTTTCTACTAGACAGTAGTCTAAAACTTGACAAACAAATATGTAAAATAGTAAGTTTCTATCATCTATGACAGCTAGCCAAAGTGAAACCCTTCCTAAGCAGGAAGAGTTTTAAAACGGCTAACCATGCCTTTATTTTCACGTGATTAGATTATTGTAATTCTTTATATATTGGTCTACACTCATCTTCTATTTCTGGACTTCAAATGGTCCAAAATGCGGCCGCCCGTTTGCTCACGAGTAGCCACACCAATTTTGCGATCACTACATTGGTTGCCGGTTCATTTCCGAATAGATTATAAAATTTTACTCTTTGTTTATTAAACTTTGTATAACCTAGCGCCACTGTATCTTTCTGATCTGATCACTATTAAGGCCCAAACTCGAACACTTGGATCAAATTCCGACTGCCATCTAATGCAAATACCTCGATCTCATCTCAAATGCAGTGGCGATAGAGCCTTTGCAGTCCATTAAAAATCAGAATAGCACCTACTATATCTATTTTTAAATTGATGCTAAAGACTCATCTTTTTTCGAGTGCATTTAACATTCCCTAATGGCGGTTTCAGGCTATATTAAATTGATTCTTTCTTGGAAATGTTTACTGTTGTTACTATTGTTTTATATTGTTGTTTTTATTGTAGTGTATTGCTGTTTTTAATCTGCTGCTGCTACTGTACAGCACCTTGGTAGACCAAATGTCGTAATTAAGTGTGCCCTAAAAATAAACTTTGATTTGATTTAAGAAAAAATTTAAATAAATAAAATAGTGATGAAAAAGAAGAAAGTGAAACAAGAAGTGCAGAATAAAAATGATCAATGAAGGAATGAATCTAATAAAGAAAAAATTTAACTGACTATAAGAAACTTTGCAAGTACATGTCAACTTACACTAACCCTAACCCCAACCTAACAGTTTACTTATAATCTAATGAAAATTAGTTAGCATGTAGGTGCAATGTAACTTAAATTAAACAAACGAACCATCAAAATAAAGTCTGACCAAAGGTTTAAAAAAAATTAAAGAAAGATTGAAGTTGTGATGAGGTGACTTGGCCCTGGGTGATAAACAGTGCTCTTATACATCAAACACATTCACTTACCTAAGTATCCATAAAAGCCTGAGGTGATTTGGGTGCACACGTCCGCAATCAGCACGTTGGTTTTCACACACACAAATGTATCCATATAATTTCGCCATCTCCATCCATAATGCACACTATAATCACAAATACACAGACATATGCATGCCTGAATGCTTAATGTTTTTGGTTTGTCTGCGTCTAAGTGTTTACGGTTGTTATTTGTTTAATATTTACCTGTTGTTTGGCATCCGTGTGTCTCTGTCGGAAAATTAAATCAAGAAATGGAAAAAGTGAAACAAAAGAAAGGACAAAAATGAAGGAAAGTGAAACAAACTCAGAAAATGAAAGAAATAAGTGAAAAAGAAATGAGAAAAGCACTTACACTCAACAAAAATATTTTGCTGCTCGTTTAAAAATGAAATTTAAAATGTACTAATTTAAAGTAAGTTGAGGCAACGCAGTGGCGCAGCAGGTAGTGCTGTCGCCTCACAGCAAGAAGGTTGCTGGTTCGAGCCTTGGCTGGGTCAGTTGGCGTTTCTGTGTGGAGTTTGCATGTTCTCCCTGCGTTTGCGTGGGTTTCCTCCGGGTGCTCTGGTTTCCCCCACAGTCCAAAGACATGCAGTACAGGTGAATTGGGTAGACTAAATTGTCCGTAGTGAATGAGTGTGTGTGTGTGGACGTTTCCCAGAGATGGGTTGCAGCTGGAAGGGCATCCGTTGCGTAAAAACATGCTGGATAAGTTGGCGGTTCATTCCGCTGTGGCGACCCCGGATTAATAAAGGGACTAAGCCGAAAAGAAAATGAATGAATAAATAAAGTAAGTTGAAACAACACAGTGTTACAGTGGTGCAGTGAGTAGCACGATCGCATTACAGCAAGAATGTTGCTGGTTCAAGCCCCGGCTGGGTAAGTTGGCATTTCTGTGTGGAGTTTGCTTGTTCTCCCCGTGTTCCTGTGGGTTTCCTCCGGGTACTCCAGTTTGGCCCACAGTCCAAAGAAATGCGCTATAGGTGAATTGGGTAACTTTGGTAAGCTAAATCGTCCGTAGTGTATGTGTGTGAATGAGAGTGGTAGGGTGTTTCCCAGTGTTGGGATGTGGGTAGTAGGGCATCCGTTGCGTAAAACATACAGTATGCTGGATAAGTTGGCGGTTCATTCCGCTGTGGCGACCCCTGATAAATAAAGGGACTAAGCCGAAAAGAATTGTGTGGAACTCAGCATTTTTAACAGTGTACAGAATATAAGTACATATCTGTACAGTAAGTGTGTTCTATCAATGCAGGTGTGACAGCAGCAGCTCTTCTTCAGGGCTCTCAAGGGTCTGGTCAGAAGAGCAGGGTCTGTGGGTGTTGACTTTCACTGCTTATAGAGCCAGTCCATGTGTTTGTGTCTCACCAAACAGACACTCCAGTCATGAAAACAACTTCAGTTTCCTCTGATTTACAGCACAGAGATAATGAAGAAAGCAGCTCTGCACTGTGAAACAGACCACACACACCGCACATCTCTCTCTTGCACTGAAATAGGTGAAATACAGATAAAAAGGAGAGAGAACAGTAGAATTTATCCAGGACATGCTTTAAATAGTCTTAAACTTTATTTATGCTATATATTTCTGCAAACTGAATTCATTGTGGATCATTAGAAAGAAAGAAAGAAAGAAAGAAAGAAAGAAAGAAAGAAAGAAAGAAAAGAAATATGTGAAGAAAGATAAAATGTGTAAGAAAGAAAAAAGAAAAAGAATTTTTGATTTTCAGAACATTTTTTTAAATATTAAAACATTATTTAAAGAATTAACTCACAAAAAAAAAAAAAAAAAAATGAAAACAAAATGTAAGAAGGAAGATCATCCACAGCTTAAAAAAAATGAAAATCAACAAGAAGTTTATGGATCTCCAGTTTGTGTTCACTGGTCCATTCAAAAGTCTCTGCACAAACTGAAGCCAAAAAGCTGCTGTTCGGTTCTGTAAATGCACAAATCCATGAGAAAGCTCAGAGAAAGAGAGAAAGGAAGGAAGGAAGGAAGGAAGGAAGGAAAGGAAAAGAAGGAAGGAAAGAAGGAAGGATGGAAAGGAAGGAAGGAATGAAAGGAAAAGAAGGAAGGAAAGAAGGAAGGATGGAAAGGAAGGAATGAAAGGAAAAGAAGGAAGGATGGAAGGAAAGAAGGAAGAAAGGAAAGGAAGGAAAGAGGGAAGGAAGGAAGGAAGGAAAGGAAAGCAAAGGACAGGAAAAGAAGAAATAATGGAAGGAAGGAATGAAGGAAAGGAAAAGAAAAGAAAGGAGAGAAAGAAGGATGGAAAGGAAAGGAAGGAAGGAAGGAAGGAAGGAAGGAAGGAAGGAAGGACAGGAAAGGAAAGAAAAGAAAAGGAAGGAAGGATGCAAGAAAGGAATAAAGGAAAGTAAAGCAAAGGAAAGAAAGCAAAGGAAGGAAAGGAAAGGAAGTGAGGAAGGAAGGAAGGAAGAAAGGAAGGAATGAAGGAAAGGAAGGAAGGAAAGAAAGAAAGAATGAATGAAGGAAATGAAGGAAGAAAGGAAGGAAAGAAGGAAGGAAAGGAATGAATGAATGAATGAATGAATGAATGAATGAATGAATGAATGAATGAATGAATGAATGAAGGAAGGAAGGAAGGAAGGAATAAAGGAAAGTAAAGCAAAGGAAAGAAAGCAAAGGAAGGAAAGGAAAGGAAGTAAGGAAGGAAGGAAGAAAGGAAGGAATAAATGAAAGGAAGGAAGGAAGGAAATAAGAATGAAAGAAAGAAGGAAAGGAAGGAAGAAAGGAAGGAAAGAAGGAAAGGATTGAATTAATTAATGAACGAATGAAGGAATGAATGAAGGAAGGAAGAAAAATTATAACAAACAACTAAATATGATTTCCCAGTACTGGGTTGCAGCTGGTAGGGCATCCGCTGTGTAAAACATATGCTGGATAAGTTGGTGGTTCATTCCGCTGTGGTGACCGCTGATAAGTAAAGGGACTAAGCTGAAGTGTTGCCAGATGTAGCTGTCTGATTCCAGGCCAAAATCTATCCAAAACCTGCCGAAATGCAAAAACACCCACCCAGTCATCTGTGGGGGGAAAAGTGAAAGAGACCACCCAATCTGGCAACACTGCTAAGACGAAGGAAAATGAAGGAATGAATGAAGCATATATGACTGAAAATCTATTTATAAAAAAAGAAAAAAAGAAATATCTATATATAGTTGAAGTCAGAATTATTAGCCCCCCTTTGAATGTTTTTTCTTTTTTAAATATTTCCTAAATGATGTTTAACAGAGCAAGGAAATTTCACAGTATGTCTGATAAAAAAATTTTCTTCTGGAGAAAGTCTTATTTGTTTTATGATGGGCTAGAATAAAAGTAGTTTTTCATTTTTTAACACCATTTTAAGGTCAATATTATTAGCCCCTTTAAGTAATTTTTTTCTCAATAGTCTACAGAACAAACCATCATTATACAATAACTTGCCTAATTACCCTAACCTGCCTAGTTAACCTAATCAACCTAGTTAAGCCTTTAAATGTCCCTTTAAGCTGTATAGAAGTGTCTTGAAAAATATCTAGTCAAATATTATTTACTGTCATCATGGCAAAGATAAAATAAATCAGTTATTAGAAATTAGTTATTAAAACTATTATGTTTAGAAATGTGTTGAAAAAAATCTTCTCTCCATTAAACAGAAATTGGGGAAAAAATAAACAGGGGGGCTAATAATTCTGACTTCAACTGTATGTATAGGCCAAATGTACAGCTTAACTGGGCGGTTAGAAGTATGACTTTTATTATTTATTTTAGTTAGGAAAGCCGGGCACATGAATGACTCTGCTATTAACAAACGATCTCACAGTTAAATCCAAGCCCAAATAAATCATTGCCTGCAGAGGTCTGATCCTGATCAGATTCACCATGGCTTCTGCAATGATTGTAAATAAAGCAGTCTCATCAACTCTCATATACAACACAGAAAAATGAACACGCAGTATTGTACCAATAAAGAATCACACATTCATTTCCAAACAGTAGAGCGATGCTTAAGTAACTCAACGCTTTAATTCGGGGATATTGCATGACAAAGTCGCAATTGCTGGGAACTGTAGTCTGATAAATTGTTCTGTCTCTGTGTGTGGGTGAATAATTCATGCATTTCCACATGCAGGGTAATCAGTCCATGTGTGATAAACTGAACTCACGGCTAGTCAGAGATTCCAGAGAGCTGACGAGGGAAACTCACACACACATCCTCACACACACACACAAACAAATAACATAATAAAAACAATAAAATGCTTCACTGAGATTTATTTTTTTTTGGACACATTAAAAATACTAAAAAATGAATAAATATATAAAACAAACTATTGATGAAACTGCTAAAGACTCATTTGACTCTGTAACACAATCATTAGTGTAAATCTATCTGCATGTTCTCTATTAAAAATAAATAAACTAATAAATGAATGAAAACCCTTGTTATATGGCCCTCTTTGCACACAAGACGACATATTCACTGGCTTCAATTTAGATTTAAATGTATTCATTTTAAGTATCCTTATTATTTAAAACAATATTTTGTATTTTTTTTTCTTAAATTAGGACATTCTGTTCAGATATTTTTCTTCTTTTTTGTTCCTCATTTTAAAAAATCTATTGGTAAAAGAGCTTTTATTTTTAGGGGGCCAATAGATTGGAATAATTTACCTGCTAAGATTCACTCCATTGCATCATTTAAGGTGTTTAAGCAAACTTTGAGGTCATATTTTTACTTTGGACTGTACTTGTTTTCCCCAAGGAAATTATTATTTATGTGGTGATTTGATTCATTGATCTGTATATCTTTTTGTTCTATGTATATGCATGTACAGTTGAAGTCAGTATTATTAGCCCACCTTTGAATTATTATTATTTCATTTAAATATTTCCCAAATGATGTTTAACAGCGCAAGGAAATTTTCACAGTATGTCTGATAATATTGTTTCTTCTGGAGAAAGTCTTATTTGTTTTATTTCGGCTAGAATAAAAGCAGTTTAAAATTTTTTTAAAAACCATTTTTAGGTAAAAATTATTAGCCCCTTTAAGCTATATATTTTTTCAATAGTCTAGAGAACAAACCATCATTATACAATAACTTGCCTATTTACCCTAACCTGCCTAGTTAACCTAATTAACCTAGTTAAGCCTTTAAATGTCACTTTAAGCTGTATAGAAGTGTCTTAAAAATATCTAGTCAAATATTATTTACTGTCATCATGGCAAAGATAAAATAAATCAGTTTTTAGAGATGAGTTATTAAAACTATTATGATTAGAAATGTGCTGAAAAAATCTTCTCTCTGTTAAACAGAAATTGGAGAAAAAAATAAACAGGGGGGCTAATAATTCAGGGGGGCTAATAATTTTGACTTCAACTGTATGTATACTACTTCCCCTTTTGTTAATGTTTTGTGTGTGTGTGTGTGTGTGTGTGTGTGTGTGTGTGTGTGTGTCTGTGTGTTTTGGATGTTGTGTAATTTATATTTTGCTTTTATCTTTTGGTGTTATTATTATGTGTTTGTTATTAATCGTGGGATCCCATTGAAAAGGAGATGGTACATCTCAAGGGGTTTAATGAATTAATATCAAAACTCTTGCTATGTACACTATGCTAGACTTAGACTTGTCACATCTACATAATGTTGCGTTTCAACTGATTTGAATGGCTTTAATTCTCCCTGTTTTAAGGTCATAAATATGCTACCTTAATCAGATAAATACAAAATGATTAATAAAATATTTTCTACAGAAATACTGAGAAATGCAATATCTTGAACATGAAAAAAGAAATGTTGCGCAGTAGATTTTTGACAAATTTAAATAAAGATTTATGTAAATATCTCACATTAATATTTTACTGCATTTTTGATTAAATAAATGGACTATTAGTAACACTTTAAAAATAATAACTGTAACCGTTTAGAAATAGGATTAATTTGATAGCTTTAGTGAAGGTTATCTAAATATTACAACATTTAATAATGTTAAATTCAGCATTTATTTATACATAATAAAGGTCTAAATATAACATTAGTTATTGCACTGTGAAGTAACATTACCATTTTTATGAACTACCATTAACAAGGGTTAATAAACGCTGTAAACATGCAGAATTCTGGCCGTTACATGTGATTGACTAAATGTTAACAAATATTGTAAAATGTTTTCCAAACCCAAGCAGTTGAATGGTAATATACAAAGATATACACTCACCGGCCACTTTATTAGGTACACCTGTCCAACTGCTTGTTAACACAAAATTCTAATCAGCCAATCACATGGCAGCAACTCAATGCATTTAGTCATGTAGACATGGACAAGACGATCTGCTGCAGTTCAAACTGAGCATCAGAATGGGGAAGAAAGGGGATTTAAGTGACTTTGAACATGGCATGGTTGTTGGTGCCAGACGGGCTGGTCTGAGTATTTCAGAAATTGCTGATCTACTGGGATTTTCACGCACAACCATCTCTAGGGGTTACAGAGAATGATCTGAAAAATAGAAAATGTCCAGGGAGCGGCAGCTCTGAGGGCGCAAATGCCTTGTTGAGGAGAATGGCCAGACTGGTTTGAGCTGATAGAAAGGCAACAGTAACTCAAATAACCACTAGTTACAACCGAGATATGCAGAAGAGCATCTCTGAACGCACAACAGGTCAAACCTTGAGGTGGATGGGCAACAGCAGCAGAAGACCACACCAGGTGCCACTCCCGTCAGCTAAGAACAGGAAACTGAGGCTACAATTCGCACAGGCTTACCAAAAATGTTGCCTGGTCTGATGAGTCTCGATTTTTGCTACGTCATTCAAATGTTAGGGTCAGAATTTGGCATCAACAACATGAAAGCATGGATTTATCCTGCCTTGTATCAACGGTTCAAGCTGCTGCTAGTGGTGTAATACTGTGGGGGATATTTTCTTGGCACACTTTGGGCCCATTAGTACCAATTGAGCATCGCGTCAACAGCACAGCCTACCCGGTTTCTTGAATATGACAATAAGTTCACTGTACTCAAATGGCCTCCAGTCACCAGAACTCAATCCAAATAGAGCATCTTTGGAATGTGGTGGAATCTGCAGCAACTGTGTGATACCTTGTTGAATTTATTCCAGGAAGGATTAACGCAATTCTGAAGGCAAAAGGGGTCCAACCCTGTATATATACTGTACATCTATAAAATGGATGAAATTTGCATGTACCACATGATTTATATACATGTACAGTAATTGTACTGAATGTATGCCATTTTGGATGCAGCTTCAGTGAAGTATTTTGCATACTATATAGCAGGCAAGTATTCAATATTGACAAAGCACATTGACAAAAGACAAAGAAAGGAATCATTTTTAAAACTAGAACTAGTTTATTGTCATCATTGTATTGACGTTTTTAAACAGTGTTTCACAATGAACCCTAAAACAATACAAACCACTAAAAACGGTTTAGTATTCTTTCTTTATATAAATATACATATACACATACAAATATATGCATATGTACATACACAGCACTGACCGTCTGTGGCCAGAAGGGTAACAGACATCACATTTGGAGAAGACAAACTGGCAGAAACAGTGTCTCCAATGCATTTAGCGGAAAACAGTAATTTCACCCTGACCTGAATTACAGAGAGATGAGTTACATAAAGAACAGAAGGGTGGGTGAAAACTGAACATCTCACACCTGCTCAGCTCTTGTGCTCTCTTCGGTTGCTCAAAAGTGACCCCTTTTCAGTGAAGATGGAGAATGGCAGCACTTACTAGAGTTTGTCCGCAGGCATTACGGTCTCGCCTGTTTCTCCCGCTGAGCTTCAGAATTAAAGTTTGCATCGTAGATTACAGAGGTACACATTTGAACAGTCTGTTACATTTCCATAATCATATGCAGCTCTGAGGGTGGTTAAATAGCTATACACAAATACAGACATTAATGCATAATTTCCTTCATTTCCCTTAATGAACAGAACACTTTTCAACAGTGAATCAGTCTGTCAAATTGCCAAGTGTATTTAAACGAAGAACTTGTGTTTTGTGGTCCAAATGACAACAGTCTGAACACGAAAACACTACAAACATCCTGTGATTTGCAGCAGTGACAGAAATAGCACCACAGCAAAGAGATTTTCAGTGCTTCAGTCATGAACACAGTTTTAAAGGAGTGACGGTCATTTTCACATTCAACTTTTGCTTTTACTAAAACTCAATGCACAGCCTCTGTAACCGTTTTAAATAAGGTGAGATGGAGTTAGAAACCTAAGCGAGTCAAACTAGACTTGTTTGTTGTCATTTTTAATACAAGAAATATAAGAACTTTAGTGCTATCTGCTCTTCAATTTTGTGCTTGCTAACTACATGGTAAAAATAGCTGTAAATTAATTTTTTTTCTGTATTTTGTGATTTATGTTTTTATTAATATTATTATTATTTATGCTTTTTTAAATTGCTGTGTGGGACCTTGATCTTTCCTTCAAAAACTTCTGATGATGAAAAAGTTTAAAAGATTACCATTTTTAATAGTTTGAAGTGATATCCTGTCTGGCGCTTGGTGTTGTAAATTATGATACAAAAACTCAGTAATAAACTGCCAGTACATTTTCTGTTGTTTTACAGACTTAATCATCTATATGTTATTTTTTTATACAATAAATTATTTTAAAAAGCTAAAATTGTAGTAAAAGTCACTTTGTTAATCTACAGAGTTGAATTTACAACATCAAAAGTGGACAGAGCAGAGATCAAGGTCCCACAATACAATTCATAAACGTAAATAGAAATAGGGAATCTGTTAATTAATGGATTTTTTAAAGTGTATTCTTACTGTAACCATCAATGTGATTAGAAACCGTTTATACTTCAGTACTTCAAAAATAATTGACTTGAATATTACAGGTTTTTGAAAGGGATAGTTCACCCAAAAAACGTACTCACCATCAAGTGATTCCAAACCTTTAGGAGTTCCTTTCTTCTGTTGAACACAAAATATATTCTATGGAGGTCAATGGTTGCAGGTTTCCAACGTTCTTTACAATATCTTCTTTTGTGTTTAACAGGAAAAAAAAAATAAAACCTCAAAGAGTGGAGAGAGAGTAAATGGATGACTTTTGGGTGAACTGTCCCTTTAGGCTCTATGGATTTCATCTGTGTCATGCTGTCAATTACCACACTAACTCACTAAGATTGTAAAAAACAAACAGGGAAAACTAACATAGTAATAATCTTACTATAGAAGCCCAAAAGTCAAGTGGGAGGCACACTGAATAAATATTTTACATATGTCACACTTGATAAGAAAAGCACAATAGCATTAGCATCAGTCAATGTGCCAAAGTGCACACAGAACTGAGTTCGCCGGTGTTCGCCGGCGAAAATATGTCTGTTCTTCAAGTCAATTAACCTTCAGAAATGAAGTGGTTTGAAAACATTGTTTCTAAAATCCCACAGGTCACTTTTCTGCTTCCATTTTAAGAGTATCACCATAAACACATTTCCATTCATTTTATGAACAGTGCAGTATTACAAGATTTTACTAACAGTAACAGACATCATCATAGCACCAGATTTTCATATGGTAAATTCAGAAATCCTAAAGACATCATGAGCAAAATCGTTTGTAACGCTTTACAATAAGGTTGTATTAGTTAATGTATTAATATGAACAAACAATGAAGCATACATTTATCACAGTATTTATTTATCTTTGTTAACGTTAGTTAATATACATTAAAGTGTTTGTTAACTCAGTGGATTAACTAACATTAACAAAGACAACTTTAGATTTTAATAACTATGATTAATAAGAAGTATTGTTCATTCTTAGTTCAAGATAGTAAATACATTAATAACTAACATGAAGTAATGGAACCTTACTGTAGAGTCTGACCAATTCATTTAGCATGTTCTCACACTTGGCAGCTTTGGTTAGATTAAAGCAAACTTAAATTAAAGATGTGGTTTATTTGAATAAATGTGAGCTATGCTAGTCCTGATCTGTACCAAACAAGTGAACAGACCACTAAAAAAGGGGGCTTCAATCTTTTCCTTACAAACACCGATTCAGTGGTTCAACTGAAACAGGAATCCAACACGCACCAAAGGGATCTAAATAAATTAAAAACATTGTCACAGTATGACCCTAAAAAGGACAGAAAGTTCAATCAATTCTCATGAATTCTCAAGCAAGTATAATCCTCTTTGCATGTGTGATGAAGAATTTCAGCCACTGTTTGGACTCTGTTACATATTTTATAAGTTCTCAAACGATAAAAAAAAATACCATCACACTATGCACATAGCACTGTCTTTGAAGTTTGGTAAGTTCAGTTGGAAAAAAGAACAATTTAAAGGGATAGTTCACCCAAACTATCTTCGCAGAGCAAGATATTTTGAAGGAAGCTGTACACCTGTAACCATTGACTTAAACAGTATGTTGTTTTTCACACTATGGAAGTCAGTGGTTACAGGTTTTCAGCTTTCTTCAAAATATCTTGTTTTGTAAAAGGAAGAAACTCATCAAGGTTTTTAACAGCTTAAGGGTGAGATTTTTTTTTTTTTTGCGTGAACTATCCCTTTATATATTTTGCAAGCTCTAGGTTCAGTCTCTGCCATGTTCAATTGGGTCCAAATAAAAAATAATCAACATAACCAAGTGTGAACACACCCTTGTTAGACAACATTTTGGATATCTGTTCCATCAAACACAAAAAATAAACCCTCGGTCTGTGTGTGTAAAACTGAAAGCAAGCACATAAATTCCCCTCAGTTGGGCTGTAATGGGTCGCTTCACCAAAAGCGCACTCCCATATAATCCCGCTCCTGAAAGGGGCTTAACAAACCGAAACCGGTACATATTATCCAGTACAAAATGCTGTTTGTTTTACAGATTGAAAGTTTGCAGGTCTTTCTGCTGCTGTGAATAGGTCGGTGTTGCCATAGAGCCGCTACATGCTAATGCCTCATCCCTGAGTCTCCCTGGGGAAATCTGGGACACGGGACTAATGCTGACACAAACATGTCATTCTGAGACTGTGCGTGTGTGTGCGTGCATGTATGTTTACATGTACAAGGTGGGTTCTAGAGGCTGGTAACATCCTTTGTTCTTGGATTTATATATCCGAGCCAGAAACGATACTAAATAATGAATGGAAAAAAAGCTAGACAAGCAGACCAGAAAGCCTGTGGATCTTTTTCACAGTAACAGACTTTCCAGCATGAGCATTATCATCAAAAAGTCAACGTACAGTATGCAAAACAGTATTTGAAATGCACAAAAAACTTCTCTAAAAGTCTGAGAGGAGATTATCCGTCAGAACAAGAGACGGGATCATGAGATCGCTCTGAGGTAGAAAAGATAAAGCCGACATGATCTGATAAACTGAAAACAGCCGCCACGTTTTTTTTTTTGTCATCACACATCCTCCAGAATTCAACCAAATCAAGACTACCACACTAATTAATATTTGAACATGAAGCCTGATGATAGATATTTCCGTTTCAAAAGTTGTACTGATTTGCACAGACACACAGTGAGATTACAAACATCACCAAACAAGGCCAAATCCATCAGGAAATGCAACTGCAGGAGACTTTTGGAAATGTAACAGCATTGTTTGTACTGCATTACACCACAGATGAAACCATTTCATCTTATTACAAGAATGTCAAGAGCACCATAACTGTACAATATAGACATTTCATAGAGACTTTCATTATTAGGGACAAGGTTCTACAGCACAGTGTATCATCACATACCTTCTGTTGTTCAGACACTTTTTCCATTAATTCTATTTAATACAGCCAAAGAACTGAGCACTTATCTGTATACGGACAACACAAAAGCATCTATGGTCTCCACTGACAATACTACAATGCATTCGGTACAATAAATATACAGAGTCTTTTCTAAACTGTGCAATTCTGTTCCAGAACCAGTATTTGTAAGAATACGCTTTATAAGAATGGGATTTTTTTTGTTGATTATCTAGGCTTTGCTTTGTCCATTTTTTTCTTACAAAATAATTGATTACAGAATTTGCGGGCATTATGAAAATATGCTAATTTGACTCATTATCTACACTGATGACGATGATTAGATTTTAAAAATAGGAACTAAAATGAAAAACTATGACGTCCTGGGAAAAATAAAGCAGAAATAACTGTTTGATAATAAAAAAATAACACTTTACACTAACAAAAAAGCGTGAAAAGCTAATGTAACACACTCATCCACTAAAGGGTATGTGTGAATGTACGTATGCATGTGTTTACTATACAAAAAAGATACAATCTCCCCATCATAGCAGGAGCGACCTGAGAGCATGACTGCTGTGTCGAGGTAGGTTATTAAAAAAATATAGATATGCACCATAGTACTATGGGACACCAGAGGAGAAAGAACATCTTGCTGGTACTTTCAACTCTCCCTCCCCGCTAAAAGAAACAGCTGGTCTAGGATTGGGTGGCTGAGCACACAGTGAAAAGCTATCGAAAAGCAATTCAATAGCCGGCCGGAGATATGAAGAGATGACCATTAGTAGCTCAGGCATCATCATCATCTACTCACTATCCTAATGCCAACAGATGTTGTGTGTGCGAGAGTTCTGCGCATGTGCCTGATACACTCTGTGCTCCCTGATCAATGTGGGACAAAAAATATGGACAAGGGGCTTGGGATATTAACAAAAAAAAAAGAGATGGAATTCAACATAGAAGCCGTTAGAATCTCCAGTGGAATGTGGATTCCAATGGAATGTTCACTTCTTGGAGAATTCTAGAATGCCCAGCTCTTTCATTTCATGGGTGCTCGCTTTATTACACGCAACCAAGTATCTGAACAGCCTCAACGTTATCTAAGAGTGCTTGCAATTGATCACAAGTCCTGTAGTCAAAACCCAGGAAAATTCTATATTAATTCTTCACGCAATGTCACAAGGTGATATATATTTATCTAATTCAGTATTTCTCAACCACGATCCTGGAGGACCACCAGCTCTGCACATATTCCATGTCTCCTTAACCAAACACACCTGATTCAGATCATGAGCAGAGACTGAAAGACCTGTAATGGGTGTGACAGACAAAGGAGACGTCCAAAACCTGTGGTGTTGGTGGTCCTCCAGGAATGAGGTTGAGAAACACTGATCTAATCTATATCACTATTTACTTCCATCAGCACCCACAGAACAGTATTATGTGCTTATTCTGACCATTTATGTCGCACGACATGCAAAACGTGGCGTTAAGCTATTCAATTACCTAAACAGCATTTTATGTTTCTATCCAGCCTAACGTACGGTGGCCTCTCTTTCTTCCAGCGGTTCATCTGAGAGCAGAAGTTATATCCTGAAGAAATTAGTAACAGTGCAGTTCATCTTAAAAAGTCCATTTTACTGCGTCGACTACCATTAAAATAAAAATACTCTGATCTGGAAACATGGAACATAAAAAAATCCTACGCAAATACAAGGACACTATCAAAACATCTTTACAAGCAGAATTCATAGAACAATGTCATCTGTCAACTGGCATGAGGTACTGACATATCAAAACACAGCAATTCATCAACATAGTGAAGCCAGGATCTCACAAACAGAGGCTATGTTTCAATATGAAAAAAGAACCACAACGACAATAACAACATTGTTATTTTGAGGTAGAACATTAACTTCAACATTTGGAAGTGCTATATGTTGGATATTTTTTTCTTTTCGTTTTGCTTCGGCGAGCAGGAGAGCGGCAGTCCTTGAAATCTGAGGTAGAGGAGCACCTTTTTCTCTTTTGACTGAATGCTTGATGTGTATAAAAACAGAACAAACAGCATGAAGCAGATCTCAAAGACTTCCTAAAAGACATTCATTCCAGCTGAGGTAGGTATTTTTTGTTGCAAATTCTAGGGTTCATGTAGCAGAGTCTAAAGTCTTTATGAAGACTGAAACCTAATAAAATCAAAAAACTAAAACATTGAAATCAGTGAAATCAAGAAAAATCCTGAGAATAATTTTAAATCCCTGGAAGAAGGTCTTGGACTCCGCTGGATGGGCTTGTCAAATCATTGGTAGGTAACAGCAGAAATAATTGATGGTAACAGTTAAAATACTTCTAAAATATGTCCGGAAGAAGCCCAGATAAACTTCTTACAGACACAAGTGACTGAAGACTTGCTGCCGGTTGTCACTGTAAGAGTGTATTCGTTCACCTACCAATGAGAAATAACAGTAGTCCATCGTAGAACTTCATCCACTTTGAGGCCAGAGGGACCTTCGGCATACAGTCCAGTGATTCCCAAAAGGGAATTTAACTTATGAATAATATACTCTTTGCACAATAAAAACAAAACTAAAAAATGATGAATACTTTCAGTTGACCTGAGTTGGACAGGAGTCTGAGTGGAGGATATTCTTGGCCTTCATTATTTTTTTTTTTTCAGTCTTCATCCTGTTGGCCCTCTGCTGGATGCCGGCGAAACTGCAACTCGCACTCCTCCACCAGGCTGAAATCATCCAGGGGAAGAGTGGACATCTCAGTTTCATTCAGTGGACAGGAGACCAGAGAGCTCTCGATCTGGAATTAAATACACAGAAATACAAACACGTTACAAAACATGGTAAAAGTATAGAAGTACTTTTTCTTGGACAAAATATGTTTATAAGCATGACAGTAACATTTAAGTAAGTAATATGACCCTAGAACAGAGATGCCCAAACTAGGGCCAGCGGGTCAAATTTGGCCCATGGTAACCTTTGATTTGGCCTGTCATCCCATCTGAGAAAAGAGGGAGAATGATGGGAATCCTTTTGAGATTGTCAATTCAAATTGAATGTGACCCTTTGTTTGTTTTATTGTCAAAGACTAATTGAAATTAAATGTTTTAATGAAATGGTGTAAATTAATCAGGTCACCCGACAATGCAGAGACTTTGGTGAGCAAATCAAGTCAAAGGCAGATTCTGCTTGACTAGTGTATTCAGCACTGAACTCTACTGTGTTATAAATGTGATTATGTTTTTATTGCGATAAGTTATCATTTAAAAAGTTAAATAGTTAATACGATTTAAAGTGATGTTTTCTATTTATTTTAAAATATTATTAAAAAAATTAGGAAATTACCCATGGCGACTTTAATGTAAAATATTTTGGTATATTTATCTTCGGCCCAAGGCTCTCAATTATGTTTGATTTTTGGCCTTTCATACGAAAAGGTTTGGGCACCCCTGCCCTAGAATGAATAAATAATCAAATTTAAAAACAAAACACAGCATAGTCTTAACTGTATGAATAAAACTTGGATGAAATCCTATTAAGCTTCACAGTTTTTCAGTCACAAGCAAAGTGTGAGAGCCATTTGTTGTCTGATTAACATTAGGGACTAGAGGTTTTCACAGGTCTACCTGGACCGAGTTTCTTAAGACCTGGGATCCAATTGAGTTTGGTCTGAAATTTTGATGGGTACCTCGGATAGGGGTCAGGTATGGTACATGGACCGGTTAAGACCAATTGAAGAGGTCAGATGCAAAAACCGCTAAGAGCCATCTGAAATTTCCATCGAAAATAAGCATTTTTTTCAGACTCCTATGTTTATGTTGAGTTATTTCATTGTAAAGACCATTTAAAAAAAAACGTATTCTTTAACATGAAAGCAAAATTATTGAACCTACACACAGGAGCATGATAAAAGAGTTTAATAAAAAGAGGCTGTTCTTCAGTTTTGAAGAAAATTTCAGATGGCATTTAGAGGATGTTGCATCTGAACACTTCAATTATAGGATTCATTGAGATTACAGTGATCATTAATAAGCATTATAATAATAATAATACAGCACTATGAAACTCATGGATTATTAAGGACCCAATATACTTTAAAGGAAATCAAAGAATGACATCACCTAATACAAACTCTGTTCAAAAGAATTACAAAAGAAGTGACTTGGATACAGATTTTAGGGCTTAGAAGACCTCTATCGAAAACAAAAAAATCATTGGGTTTATTAGCCTACTGTCACTTTTTAGTAATTTACTGCTACACATCTAATTTACTAATTAACATCTAATGAATTTATGACTGATCATTAGGCCCACACGGAATCTGCATGTGCAGTATTCCGCAGATTTCCGGCCCATCAGAGTCTAATTATTTACTTGTAAAAGTGTGTAAATTTATATTTATTCAGTTATCAAATTAATTGTGACTAATACTAATTTCGTAATAATATTGACTAATATTAAAGTGTTCATTTGTTTTATTTACAATACAGTTTGTAGTAATATTAATTATTAAGTAATATTTATATGTCTTTTAGTAGATATATTACATGAGAGACTTGCTTTGTTTGCCAAATAAGTGGCTCTAGATGGATTTGCATTGTAAACATAAATAAAAGTTAAAAATCTATTATTTTTTATTTCATATATTAAGTTTTTAGTTATGATACTTTTAAAACCATTCCACATAAATCTGCAGATTTTTACAAAATTCTCAGCAGAAATAGCAAAAAATGTCCACAGATTCTGACTGGCCCTACTGATCATCAATAATTGCCAAGACGGGTAATCCAATGTTATTTGGTGTCTTTCTGACCATTCAAAAGCAGTAAGCGACATCATTTTCTGTCAGAAACATATATTTTTACCATTAAGCACATCACATGCTTTATTTTCAATGCATGTTTCTTCATCACTACACTGTATCAATAACATTGGGTAGCCCTGCTGTGCACAGAAATATGAGACGCATTTTCTATGCAGAATCGAAATGCACATATCTTCTCAATACCCAACCTTATTCATCAGAGCTCAAGTAGTTTTGCTTTGATCCCTTTCAATACACGCAGGCAGAAGCACCTTTATTACTTGCACTCATAAAGTTGTCCTCTGAGAAGAACCAGAACCATGCAATCCACATGTTTATAAATGTATAAATTTCCCTCCCCAAGGCTCACTGTGTGGGTGGTGTCAGGTGGATGGGAGTAGTGAGATGGTCCTGAGAAGAGTCTCTCCATCTCGTTGGAGTCGGTGCAGCTCTTTGCATTGTGCGCTCCTCCATTCCCATCTGGGCTGAACCTGTGGGGGCCGCTGAGAGCCCCCTGTGAGGAGGAGGACTCCAGCACGACTCCTGCTGCTGGGTTCCTGCCCGCCTGTCTGGATGCCTGCATGGTTTTACACATCATCAACCTGCAACAACAGAACATTTCAACAGTGCATCCAAAAAAACACGTTGACTTTTAGCAAAAGCAATACTCTTTCTTTTCTGACGCCTACTGAAACTGCAGTATACAAAAACAACACCAGTGGTAAACATCGATTTCTCACCTGCCCCTGTAGCTGAACATGAGGAATAGGACGCAGAAAATGATGCAAGTGACTCCAATGTGGATGCCGATGATGATGCCTGTGGTGGAGCTTTTATTATGTTCGTCCTTTACACAGTCGCAAGGGGTGTTTAGCACTGCAGGAAGAGAAAGCACATTTTCACAGAGTAATTGCGACTGAGCTATTACAGTACGCTTGCATGTGTGGATGTGAACCAATGCATTGCATCAGGCACCTGATTTCTCCACTGCTTCCTTCAGTGAGACAAAGCGCAGGGTGGCATTGCCTTGTCCATGCTGGTTAAATGCCAGAATCCTAATTTCATACACAAAAGAAGGATCTGCAGAGAGAGGGAGTAAAGTGTTTTAGACTTATACTAAATGTAAATGGCAATTTTTTGACATATTAATATGCTGTGATATAAACTCAACGGCCACTTTATTATGTATAAACTGCGAGTGGTTTATATATATATATATATATATATATATATATATATATATATATATATATATATATATATATATATATATATATATATATATATATATATATATATATATATATATATATATATATATATATATATATATATATATATATATATATATATGGGCAACCCAGTGGCGCAGTAGGTAGTGCTGTTGCCTCACAGCAAGAACGTCGCTGGGGTCGCAGGTTCAAAACCTCGGCTGGGCTGGGTCAGTTGGTCATTTCTGTGTGGAGTTTGCATGTTCTCCCTGGGTTCGCGTGGGTTTCCTCCGGGTTGCTCCGGTTTCCCCCACAGTCCAAAGACATGCGGTACATGTGAATTGGGTAAGCTAAATTGTCCATAGTGGTATGAGTGTGAATGTGTGTGTGGAAAGTTCCCAAGAGATGGGTTGCGGCTGGAAGGGCATCCGCTGCGTAAAATCGTGCTGGATAGTTGGCGGTTCATTCCGCTGTGGCGACCCCGCAAGGGACAAAGCCGACAAGAAAATGAATGAATGAATGAAATATATATATATATATATATATATATATATATATATATATATATATATATATATATATATATATATATATATATATATATATATATATATATATATATATAAACTACTCGTTACAACCGAGGTATGAAGAACGCATCTCTGAAAGTACAATACATCGAACTATGAGGCGGATGGGCTACAGCAGGAGAAGACAACACCGGGTGCCACTCCTGTCAGCTTAGAACAGGAAACTGAGGCTGCAATTCGTACAGGCTCACCAAAATTGGACAATAGAAGATTGGAAAAACATTGCCTGGTCTGATGAGTCTCGCCACATGTCTGCTGCCACATTCAAATGGTAGGGTCAGAATTTGGCGTCAACAACATGAAAGCATGAATCCATCCTGCCTAGTATTAATGGTTCAGGTGGTGGTGATGGTGTAAATGGTATGGGGGATACTTTCTTGTCCCACTTTGGGCCATAGTACAAATTGAGCACCCATGCCAACGCCACAGCCTACCGCATATTGTTTGCTGACTATGTCCATCCCTTTATGACCACAGTGTACCCATCTTCTGATGGCTACTTCCAGCAAGATAACAGATGCTCATAAAGTGCAAATAATCTCAGACTGGTTTCTTTAACATGACAATGAGTTCACTGTCCACAGTCCACAGTCCACAGTCACCAGATCTCAATCCAATAAAGCACCTTTGGGATGTGGTGGAACGGGATATTCACATCATAGATGTGCAGCTGACAAATCTGCAGCAACTGTGTGATGCTATCACGTCAATATGGAGCAAAATCTCTGAGGAATATTTCCAGTACCTTGTTGAATCTATGCCACGAAGGATTAAGGCTGTTCTGAAGGCAAAAAAGGGTTCAACCCGGGTACTATTAAGGTGTACCTAACAAAGTGGCCAGTGAGTGCATTTGAATACATTTAAACTGTGCTTTAATTAGTATTAATAATATATATTCATTAATAATATAATGATACATATATGTAAACAAATTAATAATAATAATAGTAATAATAATAATAATTTCATTATTATTAATACATAATAATTATCAATTCTTTGAAAAAAAAAAAAACTAATACATTAACTATCCCATTGCATATGATATATAATACTTCGAATTTGTTTGGATTTTAACACACAAAAATCATTCTGCTCATATTTCATGAATGAAGTCCACTGTGGCCATATACCTAGTTGAGTGATGTTGTATTGAGTCACATCTCGTGGGAAGGTGAGGGGTCCTGTGAATTGGGGGACGGGGACTTTACGGTAGTAGAGATTGAATCCTTCCTGCTGGCCCATCTTAGTGGAGGCCTCCCATGTGGCCTGAATCACCGTCAAATTAATCACCTTGGTGAACAAGGCTGGTGGAGCAGGGACTGTAAGAATTGCAAAACACAGATGATCAGGCGTAATACATTTCATCAGCAGGAGAAAATAAAACAGGTGGAAATTTCACCCTGAATGACCTTGAATTAAACATAATGCCATGACAGAAACACCTCACGGGGAAATGCTTTATTAATGCAAGACACCACATGTGAATAGGGTAAAATAAAATTAACTAATAGTTATCCCCATACATAGCCAGTTGATTGATTTCAATAAGGCTAACACCCTTTCGGGGGGGGAACTATTTATGAAATTTAGGGTTGAGGATATACAGTTGAAGCCAAAATTATTAGTGCTCCTGTTTATTATTTTCTTCTTTTTCAAATATTACCCAAATGACATTTAACAGAGCAAGGAATTTTTCACAGTATTTCATATAATATTAATAACAATATTATAATATAATAATAAGTCTTATTTGTTTTATTTCAGCTAGAATAAAAGCAGTTTTTAATTGTTTTAAAACCATTTTAAGGTAAATATTATTAGCCCCTCTTAAGCTATATATATTTTTTTCAATTACTAACAAATCATCATTTTACAATGATTTGCTTATTTATCCTAACTTCCCTAATTATCATAGTTAAGCCTTTAAATTGTTTAATAATTCAGGAGGGATAATAATTCTGACTTTAACTGTATATATAATCCAGTGAACAATGTACAATCTTTCATACATTTGTAGCACAAAAATTGGAACATTGAATGATATTAAGTTCAATTTTCAGAATACAGATTTTTGGTGTATGTAAGAGCTGCTGAAGGAGATAAATGTTCCCCAGTGCTCATTTTGGGAAAACCCTTTAAGTTTTTAGTATTTAAAAAGTCTTTAAAATACATATTATAATTAAAATCTACAGGCACAAATTGATAAAGTGACAAAAGAAACACCTAAAACACTTTTCGGAGTTTTCTATAAACTAGACTGAAACACCAAAACAAGTTTCAAAGTCTCAAAACTGAAAGGTGCGTGAAAAAAAGTGTCTTGCCTCAAGAAGGTTTAGGTAAGAATGTGTTTTTCATTTGGCTACCACTAGCACAGTCAACAACTTAAACAACTAGGAATTAGACAATTATCCAATAAAACAAGCTTTTTACAGCATGATCGCTTAAATATGTTTTTCACATACCTTCTCCCAGAGTGCTCTCCACAGTGGTCTCAGAGGCTTTGCTGGCTCCGCGGGACGTGTAGGCCTTCACATAGAAGCTGTAGCTGGTGGAAGGCTCCAGATCACCAATTACCTGCTGCAGGGTCATTTTACTCACAGCCTCCTGGTACTCCATCTCCACTGGGTCTGAGAGCAAAGAGTGAAGGTTGAAATGAAAGAAAGAGAGAGATTAAGAAAAACGTTATGAGAGAAAAACAAGATGGAGAAGGATGATGCAAGAGAGAGAAAAAATCATTGGTGTGAGTAAAACTAGAAGAACTGGTCATGTTAAAATTAAAAATCATGATTTTGTTGCTTTGATGTTGTATGTTTATTATAATAGCATACTTGGGCGCTTTTATACACCCGGTGCAATAAGGCGCAAGATGTGTTTGGTGCGTTTTGTTGCTATTTTCAGACCAGCGCAACCCTAATTTTCAGTTTTTTGCACCACGTTGTTTAAATAGCAAATCCATTTGTGCCACTTTGTGGACTCATGGGTGTGCCGGTCTATAAAGGAGGTGTTAAGGCGCATCTTTGGTGCATTGCTATTTTAAAGAACTGAATTAGACTGAGTCACTGACCATCTAAAAAAAAGCTGGTCTAAAGTCCGAATGGAAGAGGATCGTTCTTTATCCTTGCGGTGCAGATGGTCTTTTAAACTGTTTTCTCGCTAGTGAAATGTAGAGTTTTTCTTCTTACAAAGTCCACAATGTAAATAGCAAATGTGCCATGGCGCCATGCAACTGACTCTTAAAGGGGACGGGAGATGAGACTCTGATTGGTTTAATGCACGTTATGCTCAAAACACACCTATAACTCATTAAGAGAATAAGCACAACCCTGTTAGACCATGCACCAGGGGCGCAAACCATATTTTTCATCCTTAAAATAGCAAAGGTGAATTCCAACACGCCCTTAATGCTTTTGCGCCATGCGCTTTAGACTTTGCGCCTAGATGGTTACAATAGAGCCCTTAGCGTGCTTTATTACAGTTGAAAAGTAGTAATGGAGTCTCGTGCACACATTTGTGCAAAAAGATAAATAAAAATAGTCAAAATTGTGTTATAAATTGAAACTTTGGTGTAACCCAACTGTATACCCATAGAACACTTGGAATATACACTCAAAACATTGCTTTTGCTAATTGGGGGCAACTTAATTGTTTTATGTTCAATCCATTTAAATTTGTAAAAACAATTAAGTTAACTTAATGGATTTTTGTTGGGACAACATGAAGTAATTGTGTATTTTTTAAAGTGTATGGCATGGACTATTCCGTGGCACTTTTGAGCCTATTTATTAAAGCTTAATGCTGGTCACTATTCACCATAATTATATGATCAATGCATTAGAAAAACCCTATTAAAAAAAAAACAACCACCTATGTTGATGGCTGCTGGTTTCCAACATTCTTAAGATAAAAAACAACCCATAAAGGTTTAAAACCATTTAAGGATGAGAAAATAAGAAATAAATTTTAATTTCGGGGGGAACTGGCCTTTTTATTTGCAACAATTGCCACCTCTTACTGATGGCGGATCTCTTAGTCACATTTATGGAAGCAGTAAATGTTATATTTTCCCCATTACTTATTCATGCGAAATTGCTTTAAGTAACCATATACATAATAAATGGCTCAAACTCCAAAAACATAACCCACAGTGCTGTAAGGCAATGAAATTGCAGCAGATGAGATGCTATAGATACTATATCTGAAATATAAATTACAGCACAGGCTAAAAGTGGTCGAAACACCACAGTGAGAGGAAGAAAAAAAAGAGAATGCTCAGCAAAGAACTCTTAGGAGCACTTCAGCATGGGTCGTAGATCAGTTGTTTAGCTTCGGCATCGATAAACATCAACATGCAACTTTAAAGCTTCCCAAGAGCGGGGGATTGATATCTGAATACACACGCATCCTCATGCTGTGCTTTCAGGAAAATGCTTCAGGCTGATGTCTTAACCTTCAACACTGTAAAGTATTTCCATGCATTTTGGGTTTAAGTTTGAGTTCAGTCTGAATAAAATAGAAATTTGCCTAGTCAAATATGCACCAGTTGATGTTAAATGCGTTTTATAGAATAGACAGTTCCAGTCCGCGATGCTGATTAAAAATAAATATTGATGTTTGTGTGGAACTTTGAAAGATTTAGAAGTGTAGATGACAATATTGTTTAAATATTTATTTTTCAGGCACGGTACAGTATCTATGATGCAATGTTTGATTTCATTGAACATTATTCTACTAAGATTGGTTAAATTAGAAGAAAAAAAAGCTGAAAACAATAGTACATCAAAAAATGTAAATTCTGCCACCATTTATTTACCATTGACCAGTTAGATTTTTTATTTTAGTTTTATATATACAGTATATATATATATATATATATATATATATATATATATATATATATAATATATATATATATATATATATATATATATATATAATATATATATATATATATTTTTTTTTTTTTATTTATTTATTTTTTTTTTATTTATTTATTTATTTTTTTATAGCAAATAGTTATAGTTTTTCAACATCTTCTTTTGAGTTCAGCATTTATGACATTACATTTTGGTGAACTATCCCTTTAAGCAGATTCAGAAATTGTCAATTATTTCCATAAATTAAAGCCACAGTTGGTGGCAACAGAAACAAAAGTGATTTGCTACCGACTTTAAATCTCAATGATTTCCGTAATGAGAAAGCCTAGAATGAAGATTGAATAAAATATGTATTTCACAACGTTTGTGGAAATCTACTCTTATTGATTTACTGGAGAGGGGTGTACATTCGGTGATACAGAACAGAAGAGCTGAGTAAATTAGATTTGAGTGTTTGTGTTTTGGCTCATAAGCAGTTTTCCTACCAGCAGTCTTGCGGATATGGAGCACATATCCAATTATGTCCTGAGTGTTTTGGGTAGGCTCTTTCCAGGACACCTGAATGGAGGTGGGAGAAAGGGCATCTGCGTGTATGTCCGTGGGCATGCCTGGCAACCCATCAGCCCACAGAACAGTCAGACGAGCACTGGCCTGTGTGGACCCCGCGCTATTCTCTGCTATACACTGATATATGGCCTCATCCTCCTGGGTCACTCCATAGATGGTCAGAGTACTGGAAGAGATTATCAATATTCTTAAATTATCAATATATACATATACACATACACACATATATACACAGTCAGGTTCATAAATGTTGGGACATCGACACAATTCTAACATTTTTGGATCTTTACACCATTGCAATTGAACAGCCGAGAAGCCAATTGTGCCATTACCTTTGGTCCCTTAACAAGTGGGAGGCACATATGCAAACTGTTGTAATTTATACACCGTTCCCCTGATTTTGGATGTAAATACCTCAAATTAAAGCTGACAGTCTGCAGTTAACACCCATAAAAACCTATTACCAAGAATCTATTAAAAGTCTAAATCTTTTCCCCAGCTTTTTTGAACCCAATGAACATTGTGATATAACAGGTTAATTCAAAGAAAATTACAGCATTCATTTGTATTAGATATTAAATGAGAGTAAAAAAAAGGATTAAGGTGGGCTAATAATAAACTAAACAAGCTAAAACTCCAGATTTGACTCCAGACAGTTTTTAGCATACAACAGCGTTTACAACTCACAACTATTTATAAAAAGTAAACAATGTGAAAGATTTGAACAATGTAAAGATATGTTATTGTACATTTAAAAATAATTGTATACTTTATACAGCACTTTATACTATTGTTTGTTCACTAACTGTTTTATTTTTCATTTATTTCAACAAATATACATAAAAACAGTAATCATCTTAGCTATTTTAGCCAGATTTGCAATATGTGTTCCTAGTGCTTCCTAAAAGTTCTCAAGAACGATGTCACATCAGTATAACCTTGTTCCCAAAGTAAATGATGTAACTGGTATGAATAAAGCAGAGGCAGAAAACAAACCATATGTGCTCGCCATCTCTGGGTGCTCATTAACATGAAGCAAACCCAACCATCTGTCAAACTCCTCCCTCCTGAATCCTCCTCTTCACATTCTATTCTTCCTCACTAGTCCTTATTTCTCTGCTCTCACTCCTTCAGTGTTGTTTTTTTTTTTTTTTACACCTCCTCCCCTTCATTGCTGGGGGATATGGTGATGGTGATGTTGGATGGGGGAGCATTATTAGTGCTGAATATATAATCAGGAGTTTGTTCTCCCTTAATCCCGAGGCCTTGAAAAAAATGAATTTTTACCACTTAAAGGACCAGGATATGGAAATGAGAGCCCACAGCCTACTGTGAATATTTCCTTGTAAGCTCCACCTATTTTTTGAGATATATTTGCATGCAGTATGTGTTCTCGGACAAATGGCAGGGGTGTTATGATATTGCAGCTTCAGAATGAATAGGAAAATGGAAAGCCATTCAGTATATGCGTTCATGTGAATGCATGCATTCATTCACTTGAAAAGCCCGCAGCTTATACAACTGGGGTTTTTCTACATTCTAGTCAGTCCCAGAGATTATTGTCCATTCTTTTATACTCATCGTATCTCATCAACACATGCCTCCAGCACCTGCCACATCTTTATTTCTCTTACATGTACACACCTACACGCATACAGTACTTGCTAAAGTTTTACGCAGAGATCTTGCTTGTTTACAATTACTGTACGGCAGTTGTGGACAGAGGCAGATCAATGTTTTTGTTATTTTTATCTTGATCATATAAGATTTGGTCGCTGTGGTCAACAAGTTATTGAGGTCAGTGCTCAGTGGAGCACGCCAGAATCAATTTTTGTGCTTAATTTGATTGGCTGAACAGGCAATACCTGGACGTACAATCAACATGTCCTTCAACGTCACTTTCTCACCATTTGATGGGATGAACTTTAACCCAAAAGGTGAAATAAAAAAAGATGAGGAGATATCTTCTAGTAGTCTTCTGCTTTTATTAAAGGCCTTTTCTGCACTTTTCAGGTCAGTCTACACAAAGAATGCTAACATATAAATACACACTCACTGGCTTTTTTATCAAATAAATCTTTTCAACTATTTGTTGACACAAATAGCTATTCAGGCAATCACATGGCAGCAACTTGATGCATTTATGCATTTAGGCGTAATTCAGACAACCTGCTTAAGTTTGAATCATGTATCAGATTGGCAAAGAAAGGTGATTTAAGTAACTTTGATGGGATGGTTGTTGAAACACAGAAAACACAGATCCAATAGAATTTTTATGCACAGCCAGTGTAGGGTTTACAGAGAATGGTCTAAAAAGAGAAAACATCCAGTGAGGAGCAGATTTGTTAGTAAAAACACTTGACTCACATCAGAGATCAGAGTATGGACAAATTAATTCACGCTAATATTAAGGCAGAAGCCTTCTGATAACAACCAAGGACTGCTGGAAAGCCTTTCTGAACACACATCAAACCTTGAAACAGATGAGCTACAGCAGCAGAAGAGCACACCTGCACTTTTGTCAACTAAAACGGCAAACTGAGCCTAAACAACATGAAAGCATGTATCCATAAATGCCTTGCATCAATAGTTCAGGATAACACCACATCCTACTGTACATGAGCCGACCATGTACATCCCTTTATGACTAAAGTGGACTCAACTTGTGAAGGCTACCTCCGCACCATGTCACAAAGCTCAAATCATTGGAAACTGATCCTTTGTGATAATGATGATTATGAACAAAAGACTCTGCAGCAACTGTATGATGCTCAGTGTTGGGTAAAAAGAGTAATCCTGATAAGGACGCAAAGATAACATGACACCTATTTTCACATTACTTTCCTTAAATGGTAACTAAGAAAAAATGACTTCAGATTGTAATATATATACATATTTTTTTCCAACTCTTTTACAATATGAACCAAAACCTCGGAGGAATATTTCAAGCACCTTGTTGAACCAATGGCACAAAGAATGAAATCCATTCTGAAGTCAAAAAGATACTACAGTACCAATCCAGTACTTGCAGGGTGTACCTCATAAAGTGGGTGGGAAATTTATAACAACAACTAAATCAGATTTCACACTAGTGGACAATATTGTTCTGCGTATTTCAAATGCATTTAGCTATTCCATGATATTAGGAAATACATTTTCTTAATTGTTGTTTTAATTGACATCCTTGATGTGAACAGGCCTTTACACTTCTGATAGTTACAGGAATTTATTATGGTGGAAGTGCTAATAAGCATATTGCGTTCTTTCTTGGATTAATCCCTTCTGCTTGTATTCTTCTCCACTGTAAGCTGCTTTGGATAATATAGTCTGCTTAATGAATATGTGTAAATGCTAATTACAAAGACAGAAAACAATATGTCCTCATCTCTGCCAAATGACAACTCAAAATCACATGTCTTTAGGTTCTTCCATGTGCACCACCAGCAAATAAAACGCTTTAATCACCTGTAAAACATGCTAACAGAACTCTGATGAAGAAACATTGATGGGAATGAAGAAGGGTGGTTGGAAGCTTCAAACTGTTCTCTGTACTGTAGCACTCACACACAAATAGAGCTGCCAATAGCAATCCAGCGGTTTTTGAAATTTCACACCTGCATGACATGCCTGCAAGTCATACTCACCAACCTGGTTCTCTATGGACCAAACTGTCAGGAACGTTTTAAAATGTCATCCCTGCTTTCTGGTGAAGTGCAGGACACACACTGGTCTCCCTACAAACATCTAAGTGGCACAGTCAGTGTCTGTTTTTTCCACCAAGTACCAAACCAGTTGATCTTAACATTTCTGAGACCAAGACCTGTCACTGTCCACAACAATAAAGAGCAAAAGCCAACTCTATTCATTGTTTTCAGTAGCAAAATAAATCTACAATTAACAATAACTGATACATTAAAAAAAGACCTGTTGTGAGCTCCAGGGTTGGTAACTCATTGTACATGCCTATGTTAAACCCATATGTTCGCATTAATTTAGATTAGAATAGAATTTAAAATAGAGTTGCGTTTAATAGCAGAGTTCATGCAGATAAATTACATTAGCAATGGTACTGTACAGAAAACTACACCAATTCGTGAGTCAAACCAAGCAAAGTATGCCGAAAGACATCTTTAGCTAGAATTATTTAATTAAATAGAATTGCAAAAATCCTTTGCATTTAATTCCACCCAAAATAAAAGTTTGTTTTAACATAATAAATATCTGCATGTGCTATGTATATTTATTGTGCATATTTATAAACCCAAACACACAAATGTACTGTACATATTATTACATATTATTAGGTACACCTGTCCAACTGCTCGTTAATGCAAATTTCTGATCAGCCAATCACATGGCAGCAACTTAATGCATTTAGGCATGTAGACATGGCCAAGACAATCTGCTGTAGTTCAAACCAAGCATCAGAATGGGAAGAAAGGTGATTTAAGTGACTTTGAATGTGGCATGGTTATTGGTGCCAGATGGGATAGTCTGAGTAATTCAGAAACTACTGATCTACTGGTATTTTCACGCACAACCATCTCTAGGGTTTACAGAGAATGATCTGAAAAAGAGAAAATATCCAGTGAGCGGCAGTTCTGTGGGGGCAAATGCTTTGTTGATGCTAGAGGTCAGTGGAGAATGGCCAGACTGGTTCAAGCTGACAGAAAGGCAACAGTAACTCAAATAAACATTTGTTACAACCGAGGTTTGCAGAAGAGCATCTCTGAATGCACAACACGTCGAACCTTGAGGCAGATGGGCTACAGCAGCAAAAGACCACACCGGGTGCCATTCCTGTCAGCTAAGAACAGGAAACTGAGGCTACAATTCGCACAGGCTCACCAAAATTGGACAATAGAAGATTGGAAAAACGTTGCCTGGTCTGAGGAGTCTTGGTTTCTGCTGTAACATTCAGATGGTAGGGTCAGAATTTGGCATCAACAACATAAGCAGCATGGATTCATCCTGCCTTGTTATCAACGGTTCAGGCTGGTGGTGGTGGTGTAATAGTGTGGGGGATATTTTTGGGGCACACTTTGGGCCCATTAGTCCCTTTAGTACTGAGCATTGTGTCAATGCCACAGCCTACCTAAGCATTGTTGCTGACCATGTCCATCCTTTTATGACCACAGTGTACCCATCTTCTGATGGCTACTTCCAGCAGGATAACACGCTCATAAAGTGCGAATCATCTCAGACTGGTTTCTTGTATATGAAAATTAATTCACTGTACTCAAATGGCCTCCACAGTCACCAGACCTCAATCCAATAGAGCACCTTTGGGATGTGATGGAATGGGAGATTGGCATCATGGATGTGCAGCCGACAAATCTGCAGCAACTGCGTGATGCTATCATGTCAATATGGACCAAAATCTCTGAGTAATATTTCCAGTACCTTGTTGAATCTATGCCACAAAGGATTAAGGCAGTTCTGAAGGCAAAAGGGGGTCCAATCAGGTAATAGAAAGGTGTACCTAATAAAGTAGCCGGTGAGTGCACATATAAATAATATTGAATTATCAGTGTTTTTTTTTTTATATATTTTACTTAGCTAATCTAAATGTATCCAATACTGCCTGAAATAAAGAAATAAATATTTCCAAAATATGCATACTGCATTGTTATTTGCTGCTTATCTTCTTACAACAAAAGTACTGCAATGTTGTTCAGAATACTGCTGTTTGAAGAGGATAAGCACACAGCATGCCGGGACCATCTGCACCCTCTTTATCTGTCTATAGATTCTGGCCTCTCCTCGGATTGACAGAGAGCATCCTGAGACAGGAGGACCGCTATTCAGCACATGTTTGCACAGTCGTCACAGAGCAGTGCCTCTTGAATGGGGCGGTCAACCCTTATTCACAGTCCTCTAGACGAGAGAGAAAGACGAGAAGGGCTGGGAATTGGGAGTGTTAGGTAAGGGAGAGGCATGTGAAGCGGGGCTGTCTCTCTGCTCACTGAAAGCCTAGTGGAAATGACTGATTGCAGGAGAGGCCAGAGGTCAAGGCCAAAACTCGCTCCATTTCGCATGGACTGGAGAGGAGGTAATGACCAAGAAGTACATAATGGAGCTTAAAAACAGATGAAAAGTGGGAAATAAAGGGATTAAATAAGTGCACAGGTTTTGTCTACTCCGCTGCAAAACATGGTGAATATTGCTAATATGGTTCTGTAAAATTGTAAGGTAAAAAATATAAACATCTGTGAAAATTGACACAAAAAACTATTTTTTTAAGTTAGCATAAGTGTTTTTGCATTTTTAGCCTTATTTTAGTATTTGTTTTTAGCAAGTTAGCATTTCATTTTGAAGTACAACAGCATGTTTCTGACGAGTGCACCAGCCTACAGGTGTGTCTCATTAACACTCATTTCCCACAGGTCTTGGCCCCACCCCCACCCCAATGCTAATTATAGGCTGCATCCGAAATCGCATACTTCCATACTACATAGTACGCTAAAAACAGTATGCAAGCTAAATAGCATGTCCGAATTTCTAGAATTCGAAAAACAGTATGAGAGAAGTACCTGTATGATCTACTACTTCCGGCGAGATTCTGAAGTGCGTATCCGATACATCCAAATGAAGCCCCGCCTATTATTACAGGAGCCAATCAGCGATCTATATAGACTGATGATTCTCCGGGAAAGAAACTTGGACCAGATGTGTGCTTTTACAACAGTTTAGTGGTCAACAAACACAGTGGAATCACAGCAAATAGTTGCTTCACAGACATGAGAAATACATCCAAATTAAGCTTGAAATCTTTACTTTTTTAAATGAACCATGTGCACTTGGTTTTGAAATCTGTATGAAACAAACGCGAGGTACAGTCAGTTCTGTCAAACGTATGTCACATGACAGCAGCTACTCAAACACCCACAAACAAAGAGTCGCTGTCATTTCTGGAGGAGATTCACCATCAAAACCAAGTTGTGAATTACTGTACTTCAGAAGACCAGCGCGACCAGATGATCATTATCCAGAGAATGATAATGTGTAAGACGGCCATAAATGAGGTTAGTGTTGTGATCTGGTTTCTTTCAAGTGCGCATGCGCATTAGCTCGGGCAACCTGAAAATATGCCGATTTCGTTAAATTCAGAAGTTTAGAAACAAAACCTATGTGACGGATGTTGTTTAGGGTTCTTGGTGATTCCAAATCTGTATCATAACTATAAGCTTGGCAAACAGTTTTGAAGAATTTGATGTTTCCCCATTCAGACAGAATGCCCGAGGATTATATAATAATTTCAGATTTATATGTGGTTAAGACTTACAAGAGCACACACTGTAAAAAATGCTGGGTTCCACATAATTCCTTTATGTTGTCCCAACACAGTTTGATTAAGTTAACTTAATTGTTTCTTACAAATTTAAGTGGATTAAACATAAAACAATCAAGTTGTCCCCCCAAAAAACTTAAGAATTGTGTTGGTTGAACTCATATTAAATAAGTAGTTTGCACAAGCAGCAGCAAAATCCATTTTTTGAGTGTACATCATTCATCTCTGCTTATTATTTTATGTCATATCTATTGATAGAAAGAAAAAAAGCTTGTCTACTGGTAGCCTTTTATTTGACGGTCTTGTTTTGCAGCACATACTATGTATTTATAAAAGTCATTACATGAACTGGGTAATAACTATGTTTTAAACCTATTCTTAGTTAAGATAATTACACTGTAAGACAGTACATATTAAGAACCCTGCAATCTGTCTATTATGTGCCGTGTGTTGGTGCTGAAGATGATTACTTTTACAGCAGTTGCTCAGAATTCTTTTTAATTGTCATTCTAGATGGTTGCTTTAATTGGTAAAGCTGTAAATGCCAGTCACATACTGTACATCTGGGGAATCACCTGTTGTCAAAACCACGAAACACCACTAATTGCAAAGAATCAGCAGTGTGAAAGGGAAAGCGACAGAGCTTGTGCTAAATGAGAGTGAACATCAGTGTTGCTTTTCAGAAGTGTTTTTTTTTTTCCTTCAGCTGAACAGGTACAACATTTCAGTGTCTCAATAAGTAACTACACTGTAGAAAATGCTGGGTTCCACACAATCTATTTGTGTTGGGACAACATGAAGTAATTAAGTTAACTTATTAGTTTTTACAAATTTAAGTGGATTGAACATAAAACAATTAAGTTGTCTGAAAGAAAACTCAAGAAGTGTTTTGTTTTTGCTCATTTAAAATAAGTAGTTTGAGCAAATAGCAAACATATTTTTTGAGTGTAACATTAATGCACTCATTTGCTTGATTCAGACATGTATCCAGTTTTGTTTGTTGTTGTTCTCAGCTTGCTATGGCCAGTGATGTAAATTGGACTTTTTGTACTAGTTACGAGAGAATAAGCTGACCAAATTTCTGAATTGGAAACTTAGGGGCCAAGATATAATTGAAATATGAATGTAAAAATTGGGAACTGAGGAAGATCTATTTTTGTATGTTTTTACAATTTTATAAGTTCCATATTAAATGATATGATATGATATGATATTATATTATAATTTCTAACCACGCACATCCACTAATGGACACGGTCTTGTAGTTTAAGAATGGCAAGATAATATAGAAGTTGAAATAAAAAGAAAAACAAACTACTGAAGACAGCAAAAAACAATGAACAAAGTATACTTGAGGCTTTATAAGAGAAAATATAATTTAAGAAAGATTCCAATTTCCAATCAGCCACTGTAACATGCACTCATGTACACTCATTTGCATTTCAGCAATTAAAAAAACATGATGGATCAAATTTGAAACCCAAAGAGAAAAAAAGAAGATTCACCAAACCAGAAGGATTTTTATTATCAAGCAAACTCAGCTCTAATGAATATTCACACATGCATTTATGCGCAGAATGTGAAGTGCAGACATAATATATATCCACCTTCAAAGTCCTTCTAAGAGCAGGCCGGTGCGGTGTGATTTGACTGCGGGTCACTGTGGCATTTTGATTACTGCTGTAATAGTGTTTTATGTTTATGGAGCAGGCAGTGACCCCACCCTCTGCTCCTGCAGCGACTGAACCGCCTGACCTCCCGCTCTCACTGCAGTTCTCCAACACATGTCTGAAAACCTGACAGCGCAGGCACATTTAGTGATTCCGTATTAAATAATGACATGTAATATCCTTGAAGCAGTATCTTGTGAAGTTATACAGGATTTGTTTGTAATGCTATAATTTAGGAATGAAGCCGTTTTGACGTTGTGGCCAATCCTGATAACGACCAATCATTATTTTTACTCTATGGCCAATAACATAAATGGCTGATATTAAAATATATTAAAGCACACTAAAACTCAAAGATACTTATTCCTGTAAACAAATCTATATTATTGTTATATATGTGCAACAGCAAGGGACATTAAATCTTAAAGGAAAAGTGCTTATCAAAAGTTAATGCTAGATGATCGCAAATGCCATCTAAACCATAGAATAGTATGAAAAATAGAAGCAATAAATAAATAAATAAATGCATTTAAATCCAAATGTGCCCATGCTACCAATTTATTTATTTATTTATTTATTTATTTATTTATTTATTTATTTATTTATTTATTCATTTGCTGATGTTGGATGATTACTGATATGATTATATACCGGTATAGAGTATATTATTACATTTAACTGGATGAGCAATTTGCATATTAGAATACTGAGACAGGTAATGTATTCGGAATTGTTCATATGAATACAACATTACTACATTCAATAATAATGAATAGTGATAATAATAAAAATACTACTACTACTACTACTAATAATAATTTAACTTTAGAAAACATTTCATTGAAAGTCAATGTCGCTGCATGTACATGTACAAATAAGAGGTATGTGCAAAAGGACAAGTAGATGAGTTTGCACATGTCAGCTGTGTGTGTTTACATGTCATTATAAGTGTATGACACATGCTTGGGGGGGAGGCTGCCTATTTATGAGCTCTGGATTATTGCACATGCAAGTTAGTTAAATGTACAATCGATCCTCCCTCTGAACCTCTTGAAGGTCAGCATCTCCCAGTCTCTCTGTAAGAAAGCTTGGTTGCCTGTAGTCAGGCAGAGAAACCCTCAGTCCATGTAGGTACTTACACAAGTACCATTGTATAGCCTGTTTACAGTGTTTTGATGTTTTTATCATAAGAGTTTGTTGACATGCAGCAACAGGAATTATTATAACTACTGTATGTTTGCATGTTTATGTATCTCGAACAACACAGCATGAAAAGCATCTTAACAAAAATGAAGTTAATGTTGTGCGAGTTGCATTTCAGACACAATATTGCATTTATTTTTGTTTAAAAAGATCAGCTATTTTGAACAAATCATTTGATATAGTTTATCAATACTGCACATCCCTTCACCGCAAAAATATATGTTAATTAACAGTATATCATAACGTTCTTGGGCATTGGAAGTTTTGAATTGAATTAGTTTAGTTTGATACTTTAAGAAAATTCAGGGATACAATAACATAAGTACATAAAAACACAAAAACAAACACACGTACACTCCAAATACACACAAAAATTTAAGATATTATGAACCGAACTCTTAATAATTCCATGAAACACAAATCCATGGATCCAAAAATAATCAGATTAATTTGACTCCACATAAAAAAAAAACTCTTAGAACAAAAAAGATATATATACCATATACACTATACTGTAGGCTTCAAAATTAAGCGGTTATTGATTTTTGCTCTGCCAAAATATGGATAATAATTAATGGATTTTGTGTATGTTGTACTTTCATGTAACATAAGTCAGTTTGATAAAAGCATATACCAAACGCATAAAAATATTGCAAACACATAAAAAGATGCAGGTAGACTCTTTTCTTTTCTAGCCACACACATCCAACACCCTAAATCCCAACAAATTGGCAGAGAAATCAATCAAAACACCTATTCAACCACACAGAAAAAAATCTAACATCATCAGCAAGCACCACTCACATTATTACTTTAGATTTGTTTTGTTATAGTTACAAAACAAATAAAGTGTTTTCAGTTTGGTACAGTAGCAGAAATCAAATTGCAACATGAGACTTTGCAGCTTGTGCAGATCTTTATAAGAAACATGGTGATGTTGTTTGTTGACACATATTGGTCATGTGCGATGTATAAAAGAATTCAGTCTCTGGCTTCTGCTACTTTATGAGTCAATTAGCTAATGGTGTTTCCCAGACTCAGAGATGCTAACTTCACTCCTTCACTCTCTCTTACTCCATATACCAGCTTCTTTCCCCTCCAGACGATGCCTGTCTTTCCCATTTGATTTCTTCTAGCAATGAAAAGCCTATCTCTATCTTTGCTGATATAAATTTTAACCTCAATGAAATTGATTTTCTCTCACACAATAAACACGCTCTTTAACCACAACAAAAATCTCCGGCAATAAAACATTTATAGCGATAGACAAGGATTCGCATTTCATTTCCATTTCCAAAGACATGATCATAACCACAGCAGCAGAGTGGGAAAAAAGGCACTGCAGATTAACAGAAAGCTGCGTGTCTCTCAAAGCAGACACAAGCCGTCCTACATCAGAAGAACGCAGGGCGATGTGTCCTACTGACCTTGACTAATAGCGTCCAAACACTGTTGTCATAACACTGTAGCTGGAAAAGGACAAGCAGCAACATGAGAATGTCCTTCAATAAAACAAACAGCGGTCGCCTTCACTAAAGCCCTCTGTAAGGTGACTCCAATTGTAATAAATTACATTGTGCAAATGAATAACTTTCATAGTTGATGAACAGCAACATAATGCTATGCAAGCAGAATTAATTCAGCTTACACAATTACCAAGAGCATTCTTTATACAACAAAGAAACTGATCTTATAGATAAAAGCTTAGAAAAGCTTTATTGTATGATGTCTTGTCCAGAGCTGTGACTATAACTAAAGCAACATGTTAATTTTAAATTTTTTTTTTAATTTTTAGCATTTAAGAAACAACAACAACAACAATAAATAGAAAAATATAGCAATTATCAGGGCCAAGCAGCCCAGCAGCCACATCATAAACAAGCAAGGCAACAAGCTACAGAGCAACTGGAAAATTCTACAACTTTTTTGGTGAAGATTGGACCAACGATCTAGGAGGAGTTAAAAAAAGAATGGTTTGAACAAAATAGCGGAGAGGACGTTTGGCAGACTGTGGGATAATTTGTATCTGTGTTGTCGGCATGACCCAAGGATTAATTTGAGACCAATTTCATGAAAACAAGCATATGCAGTCAAAAGTTATTACCAAATTTGTAAGTTTCATTAAAAATAGCTAATGAATGTCTTATAACTATTGACCCATAGGTGGCGCTGTCACCAAATTTTTATGGTGTGGTCAGTGTGAGGCAACAAAGACAGACCTAAAATTTGATATCAATAGGAGGAGTTCGAAAAAGTAGGTTTTTGACTTAAGGCTAGATGGTGGACAGGAAGTTCAGTTAAGTAAGGCACAATTGGTATCGTTATTCTCAGGACAACCCAAGGAATGCATCAAAACAAGAATCATAACAATTGGCAAAATTAGTCAAAAGTTATTAGCATTTTTAGAAATATCGTTATAACGTTTGCCCAAAAGGTGGTGCTGAGACGAAACTGATCATGTTCAGGGCACAGTGCCAAAGACACAAACTGACTTTCATAACAATTCGCCAATGCGTCCGTTAAATATAGCATTTTTTGATAAAATTCAAAATGGCTGATGGCCAAAATGCCTGTCTTGGGAAAATTAGACATCATTCGAAAATGGTTTGCCTAATCAACTCGAATTCAATAACTTTTGTTCAGCATGGTGTAGATCAGGGGTAACCAATCTCGGTCCTGGAGGGCCGGAGTCCATGCAGGGTTTAGCTCCAACTTGCCTCAACACACCTGCCTGGGTGTTTCAAGTATACCTAGTAAGACCTTGATTAGCTTGTTCAGGTGTGTTTGATTATGGTTGGAGCTAAAATCTGCAGGACACCGGCCCTCCACGAACAAGTTTGGTGATCCCTGGTGTAGATGGTGTAGAACTGTAGATCATGTGATTCAATATTGGTGAAAATCGGACAAACGACCTAAGACAAGTTCATTCAAATAGCGAAAAAAAAAATGTACATGAACAGAATGCATATGACAGAAAATGCCGTCATAGAGTGCATTTGAATCGGCATGAGCATGAGAATTTTGACTGTAGCCCATTCGGTTCAAAGGTTATAAAGATAAACATAAGTGAAACTTTGGACAAGTGGTGGTGCTAGAGAGTATGAGTTAAAGAGTCCAAATTTGATGTGGTTGAAGATCTTTCCTCTATCAGTGTGCCAAAGTTTACGCAAACGGTTTATAGAGCTGCCATAGACTCCCAGAGCAGAAGAAGAAGAAGCCGGAAGAATAATAAGTGGAAGCGGAATGGATACAATAGGTGCCTACACACCTTCAGTGCTTGGCCCCTAATTAAATGGAAAGTTATTGAGCTAAAATACTAAAACGGTGTGAAGTAAACAGTGTGACAAATTATTATTACCAAAAATGTAAAATTAGCATTTATTCCAAATAACTGATGGTGGACCTTTAAATTATTAATAAAATAAAGCTCACCAGGAAATATAATTGAATCAGTTGTAATTGTGATGCCATCAACACATTAGAACTACGAACTACTGCCATTGAACTACGGCTGTGTGTTTTTCTGTCAGGATTTCTTCAATGAAATGCTCTTGTGTGTAGAAATATACTGTAGAATGATATGGTTTCCACAGATGATGAAGCATACTTTTGTAGGAAAATGTGGAAATAGTAGTCAATGCACACACTAGACATGACTGCTGTCATTAGTGTCACGACAGCTACAAAACATGTGACAAAGGGAACATTTGAAAACGATTTGTCCTTTACGTCAGAAGCAGAACTCGCACTCAAAGATTGCCTTTAGTTATGTTGTGCTTCACCAATTATGTCTGGTGTCTAAACTGAACTTTAACTCTGAAAACTGGACTGACACAGTTTCAATTTACTAGAACTTCTATGTTAAGCTGCATTGACACAATCTACATTGTAACAGCACTATAGAAATAAACATGAATTAAAGATAAAGAAAAAAAAAAGTGTAGACATTATAGCGTACAATAATATAGCATACAAACATCATTACATAAATGCTAGTCTCTCCAGCTCACCTGTTATTGTTCCTGAGTTTGACATGGCCATCAGGTTCTAAGATCTGTCCATTTTTCAGCCAGGTGATCTGGGGGACCGGCTCACCCTGAGCCAGACATGTGAAGATGGCAGTGGTGCCCACAGGGCGAGCAATAGACTGAGGGGGCTGCACAAACTCTGCTGGGGCTGAAGACAGACAGAAAGCGAGTTACAGTTAGTGGAGGTCAAAAACAAGAGATCATTAAATTCTGCATGAACTGGAAGATGCTTTATGTTGATGTACTTCCAACTGAAATGGAATATTGAGTAAGGGGCGGAGCTTTCTTTTTGCACATAATTTCCTTGTAGCAAACTAACATTAAGAAAGTTAAGAATAGGCATGGGACGATAACTGTTTTCAAGGTATACTGATTGAATAAGCTTGAATACTGTAAGTCATGGTTTTAAAACAGATAAACTTTTCTGTAGTACCATTCCTAAGGTATGTGTAAGATTTTTTTATTTATGTTTTTTTGTTTGTTTTTTAGGACAACAGTATCTCCAGCAGAAAAGAAACCCAAATATGCCATTTTAAATTGTAAAGAAATCTTTTTGAAACTACGTGAAATATGAAGTATGAAGTCAGAAATATAAAGCAGAAGTCAAAGATTCATTTGAATTATTCAGCACCAAAATATTTTTAATGTTTCTCAAAATAAAATATATTGTTCAAACACGAAAAAAAAAAAAGTTTCTTACCCAGATATCTAAAAGAATATATTTTAGAGCAGTAATCACAATATTGTGATATTTTTATCCAAGGTTGTCATAGTCAAGAACATTGTTGGGAAAAAAAGATTTTTTATTACTTCCGTTTCTCTTTTACCTTTCTTTTAGTATATGTAGTTGTGTAATAAACTAACAAAACCACGTCTCTAGTGTGATGTGTTTTTAATACATCTACTAACAAATTGCAGAACTAGATGCAGCTGGATGGAAAGTGTAGAGGCATCAGTGTCTTAAATTAACATCTTGATTAGGTTTCCTGTGAGACAGAAGTACGAGTGACAGCCAGGGACAAAATCTTCCAGCATATAACACATGGAGTGTTTTTTTTTTTTTTTATCATAGTGAGGTGTCTCAATATTCAAGTTCATGTATGCAGGATGTTTGCAGATGAAGAAGAATAATGTTTGGGGTGCAAATGTCAGATAAGTGCAGACTGATAACCACCTGATGAGTCTCACCAATTTCTTCCCTGGAACATCAGTTGTGTACTTGTGTGTATAAATGTTGGGGTCAAGCGCTCGGACTGCCCATGCATAAGACTTGCATAGTATTGTGTACTGGTAGGGATTAGCTGCATGACCCAGAGCTCTGTATTGAATACTGAATCTGAATACAATAAATTACTAATACTGTTGGCACTGAAAAATCCTCTCTCAACTCTAGGGCTGGGCGCTAAAATCGGTATCGATATTTATTGACTGAACACCATTGTCAATATCGTTAAAAAAAGATTCAGTATGAAGTTTTGGTATGAAGACTATAGTTTAATTAAAATGTGGCTAATGAGCACGCGCCTTGGAAGCAGTTCCAATAAGCTTGAGGTGTAAAGTTGTCATTTCCAATGAAGGGGCAAGACTTGCAAGACGCTTGTATGGGAGCGACACGCACATGGTGTGCAAGCGATGGACACGTGACGCACGCGCATTTTCCAGCCCCACCTAGTTGAATGTATCTCAACTTTTTAGAATGCTGCAAGCACACCGCGATTCATGCAAGTAGAACCAACCAATCTGCTTCACACTTTGTATGGAATATACTTATTTCAGTAATAACGATAGACTAATTATCTTAGACAAACACAGCGCAACCAAACACTGCAGTGCTTTTTACATTTCTCCATAAAACTTGCATCGGAGCTGCAGCAATGTTTTTTCTGTTTGTCATTCTCTGAGAAAACGTTTGATGGTCGCCTAGTTATGAGAGACACCAAGAGAACTCTAGCGCAAAGCCCATTGTAAATGGTGAAAGAAACCACACACTCGCGCTTGACACTTGAGGTCAGAATAACAATACACACGAAAATGAGTGCCGTATAGCAGCAGTGAGGAGATTGTACATAAAAAAAGGATGTAAGGATGTCACCAGAGTGGCTTTTTGGTTTCTTTTCTTGTGCGTCCCAGCCACTAGCTCTCCATCGGAAAGATTTTTTAGCATAGGGGGTAATGTAGTCATCCAACTTCACAATTTGTAATGTTCAGTATGTATTTCAATAATGATGGCTGGTTTCTTTACTTGAAAGCTCAGATTTGATTACCATAATATATTTTGTTTACAGAGTTTGAATTTTACTGTATCATTCTTATTCACACCTTACAGATGTTGATCTACCTTAGTTTGCTTTGATTGCTTGGTATTTACGCTTTACCATTGCACATTATTTATCAAGTTTAACAGTCTCTTTAACACTTATGTTTATTTTATTATAAAGAGATAGATTTTATTTAAATATTTTAGTTTTTGACTATTAAAACTATTTGCCTTAGTAATGTTGGTAAATTAAATAAAGTGGTTAAATAAAAAAAATCCTAATATTACTAAACGAATTGTTAAAAAATATTTAATAATTATCGATATCGAATGATATGAAACAGATATTGTGATCATTTTTTTTGCAATATCGCCCAGCCCTACTCGACTCTTTATTGAACGCACCTGGAATCGATTGCATGGGTTTCCACAATATTGTAGCCGAAGCCGTCAAACTGATGTCAACAGAGAAGGACCGCCACTCCAAATGCAAATGGTTGGACTTTGATTAAAAATTACCAAAACTTTTTTTTTCTCAGTGAATTAGTTTGCACAGATTAAGTGTTCACCTAAATAATAACAATGTGATAAATAATAAATAAAAATTGCAAATTTAAAAGCACAAAATATCTTAAACATTCAAATTCGAATGGTAAATAACTTTGTATAACCTAAATGACTCTATAACCTCTGTCATCATTTAATCACCATTCACTTGTTTAAAACCTATTTGATTTTCCTTCTTCTGTTGAAGACAATCGAAGATATTTAGAACAACGTTGGCACCCATAGTAATTTTTTCTCTACTATGGAAGTCAATGGTGTCAGCAGCCAGCATTTTGCAAAATATCTTCTTTTGTGTTAAGAAACTCATAACAATTCAAAACCACACAAGAAAAAGTAAATGATGAGGCAAATTCCATTTTTGGGTGAACTATCCCATTAAACATGGGTTCATCTGCACTAATGTCTCACCAAAGTTCCATTTCCATATGTCATATATTTATTATCAACGGAAATAGGCATTTTTGAAGATGAAAACCACAGGGCACAGAACACTGAGAGAGGGAGGGAGAAGAATGTCTACGTAGCTTTGGCTTCGTCACATTTATAATGAATGTATTGTGACAGCAGTGGGTGGCAGCAGAAATAAACTTCAACAAAGCGTCGATTAGAGTGGGGCGAATACAGATTTCACTGGGCTAGAAGAGGAAACTGACAATCCATAAATGACACGGTGTGAAAATTAAAACAGATTAAGCACTGCAGAACAGATGTGTGGGTCTAGGATGAAATATTTGGACCGCACACCTATTCCCAGCTCCTTCTGCGGCCCCAAACCTCACCAGGCTCACTCACCGCATGGCAATACTGCCAACTGACACAGCTAATCCAATAGACTTTTACCGCTTAATTAGGACACATTTAATCTGGGAGAATTTGAAACTGCTGACTGATTAGCAACCGGTTTGCTCATTTGTATCCATTTTAATTACCGTCACAGCATTCATATTCGTTCAGGGTGCAATGGCTTTAATTATTGAAGTCCTTTAATCGGCAAGTGTTGATCCCACTCTCAGTGCCTCTCCTGTATTTTTAGTGTTAGCAGCTTCTCTCAATAAATAAATGATGAGAGGATCTAACTGCTCTCACAGGTCCGTCCAGTGCTTCTCACAGCCCCTGCAAATTAGTGCTCACTTTTTTCTTCTTATCCCTGAGTGCACAAGAGAGAGGGAGCGAGACAAAGACAGGGAGAGATATAGAGAGAAGGGGGATGGGCTGAGGTAGTGAGTATTGATGTGCAACTGTGATGCATCATCTGAACCACCTCTTTCTTTTTTCTTATCTTCCCGTTTTTCTCCCCATGTATCTCTTGGGATTTCATTTTTTCTCTATTACTACAAATTTGTACATAATTAAAAAAAAAAAAAACACTCTCTCTCTTTCTCCCTCTCTATTCTTAAGTGTATTACAGTTGAGCAAGAGGCTGCTGCACCATCTGGCTACTAAGATCATATCAATTCTCAGCTACACCTACAGCGCTGCTTGCGGTCTCATGGTTTACACCCACTGAGATTCAGACAGGATCTTCAAAGGCAGCTGCAGTTTGATCGTTTGGATGTAGTACGCAGTGTAAAGCATTAAGTGTACTTCTGTTTTTTTAAGCATATGTTAGCGTCAATAAACAGTTGAATATGCAGCCTTTGAGAGAACATTCCAGTTGATATCCAATTAGATTGATGTTTTCTTGTCTAATGTTTGTGCTTTTTCTCTTTTAAAAGTGAGAAAGTTTATGAGTAAGCTGTTTGTACATTCTATAATCGAATGTAAATAAAATAAAACATTAATTCACAAACTTTTGTTGCATGGATATATAAAAATATGAATATTCCAAAAGAAAGAGTCTCTGTCTTTCAGTTCAGGCTGTTTCTTTCTCATAATAACTAATTACATAAGTACACTTGAAATCAAAACTAACAATACTGATTTTGTTAGCACACATTGCTAGTTCTGTTGTGAACAATTCATCTGTGCATGTCATTAAGACAAAAATATTGTTTTCCTTTGAAATCTGAAAAAGCCCTTCCTGTTAGTTTTCAGTTAAATTTTTAGATTAAGGTAGGTCTGAGGTATTGGGCGTAGTAAACATACTTAACCACGCCACTTCACCTGTCAGTTTTGACAGCTTTATGACAACAATTAGAACTGGTGAGGAGGAGGAGTCTGTTAGGTCGCAATAACTGTCCCGAAAACCTTTTCCCGAACTTTCTGAATGAAATGCCTACAGTTCTTTACTACATCCAATACGCTCACAGTAAAAAAAAAACAAGCCATGCCCACTGTTTTCTCATTTAATATTCCATTTCTCTCGGAACTGCATCACAATATGAAAAAAAAAAAAATGGTCACAGCTTCTAGTTCATGTGGACTTTAAAAGGTGGCAAGTTTTACAGTTTGACCAAAAAAACAATAACAAAGAAAATCACTGGAAATACTTGCCTCAGTTTACATTTTTGCTAAACATTAAATTTGTTGCTCCGGGTACATTTCGTTGCATGTTTCAGATGACAAATCCACTAGAGGGAGTAGTCTATATTTTTGCGAATCTGAAATAAGTTATGTATATTTAATTGTACATTTTAAATACACGACCTTCCACGAGAAAATGGTGCTTGTCGCACAGGTCACCAGGTCCAGCAAACCACTGACCTAAACCGTTCCCTGAACCCAAACAATAGTTTTTTTTTAAACGCAAACGTAGAAGAAAAGTGCCTTGCAACCAGGGGTGGAAAGAGTACTAAAAATTTATACTCAATTACAAGTACTGTTACATTGCTGAAATTATACTCAATTACAAGTAAAAGTACTGGTGTTAAAAAGTACTTAAGTAAAAGTACAAATTACTGTTCAAAAAAACTCCTCTGGTGGTTGGCGGTATTGCCGGAATTATCCACAATTGCTGAATCAGACAAGATCCAGGCAATAAACACATTTTACACAACACATTTAACGATACTAACGAACACTTTTGAAACCGTGTAAATAAACAGCATTAACTGAACCGTCAGGTGTGGTTTATATACGAATCAAAACCGGAGCACCCAGAGGAAACCCACGCCAACATGGGGAGAATATGCAAACTCCACACAGAAATGCCAACTGACTCAGCCGGGGCTTGAACCAACAACCTTCCATCTGTGAGGCGATAGTGATACTCACTGTGCCACCATGTTGTTATTAGCCCCCCTGAATTATTAGACCCCCCCCCAATTTCTGTTTAACGGAGAGAGGATTCAGAACTCATTTCTAATAACGGTTTTATTTTATCTTTGCCATGATGACAGTAAATAATATTTTACTAGATATTTTTCAAGACACTTCTATGCAGCTTAAAGTGACATTTAAAAGCTTAACTAGGTTAATTAGGTTAACTAGGCTGGTTAGGGTAATTAGGCAAGTTATTATATAACAGTTGTTTGTTCTGTAGACTATCAAACAAAAATATAGCTTAAAGGGGCTAATAATCTTGTCCTTAAAATGGTGTTTAAAAAATGTAAAACTTCTTTTATTCTAGGCGAAATAAAACAATTAAGACTTTTTCCAGAAGAAAAAATATTATCAGACATACTGAGAAAATTTCCTTGCTCTGTTAAACATTATTTGGAAAATATTTAAAAAAGAAGAAAAAAATTCAAAGGGGGCTAATAATTCTGAAATCACAAGTATAATACTGTACAAAGGGAACTACACAGCATATGGACCATGCCAGAAAGCTGCCCATATGGAGAGAGATAGGTGAGGCAAACATATCTCATGCATATTCACACAAAAATATTCACACAAAAATAATCCTTAATTCGTTGATAATATGTGCCTTTAAGTGTCATTAGTGTGAAAAGGAACAAAAGTTGTTGACGTTCTGTCCTGTAGCATTCATTTTTTTCAGAGGTACCTCAGTGAAACGTCTAAGTATGTTTTTTGAGGTTTCAGAAAATATGATGAAGCACATACTTCCAATGAGCCTGTGTTGAAAAAACTAAACAAAAACAAATACAAAACAACCCTCTCCCCCAAGAAAAAATGAACAAAACAAACAAAAAGCTTTTCTGTCAATGTCCATATAGAATCCAGAACAATTAAAAATAATGACTTGTATAACAACTCAACTCTAATTTGTGCGAAAAAAAACCTCTATCCACTCCTCCCTTACACATTAACTTTTTTCTTTACTTGTTAACAGATCCAAAAATTTCAGATTTCAGATTTTTCATCCATTACTATTTCAGAAGATTCTAAACAGCACCCCACAATATAAATGTGAAAACCCAGAAGCACTGTGAAAGCACTGCGTCAAATGATCTAAAGTGTACTTCAACTGATTTCATTTATGTGATTTCAATAGACAAATATTACGGTTGAAGTTTTGTATCCAAAAGGTCTCACCTTGCACAACTAGGAGTCCCTGAGCAGTTCTGCGCACTCGTGTTCCTGGCTTGTTTGCCGCACAGACGTAAACGCCAGAATGCTGAACTCTCACATCAGAGATCATCAGGTTTCCTGTTCCTAGTACCTGGATGCCCTCAACTCCTATTGGCCGGCCATCTAAAGGAGAGATGGAAGCACAATGTTATTATGTAAACAAACCGAAGGCAACAGAACGAGGTCATACTGTACATTTCTTTTCAAAGAGAATTAAAGAGTTCAGTTAAAGGCTTAAACAGAGGCATCAGAGAGAAGATAAAAATCGCATGATCATCCAGCCATAAAATAATTTCCTGCCCCACAGGAACTAAAAATAAATTTAACAGGACAACAGAAGCATGTGATGAGCCACTGAATTTAACTGCACTGGTTAAATGTGACTAATTATGGCGCACAAAGCACTATCCATCGCTCTGGCCTGGGGCGAGGAACATCTTAAGAGACTGTAAAAGTCAGAGAGAAAGAAATACAAAAAAAACTGCACGCACACATAAAGCAAGGGTCCAAGATGGAACCCTTTGAACATGTGAAATGACCCATAAATACTAGTAATGCAGGATATACCTTAAACCATAGACATCTGCCATACATGCATAGAAAAACACACATATTTTCTGTATGAGCATTGAGCAACAGTAAACCAGATCACAGTCTGGACCCTCATAGCCTTGAGTAGCTCAATTGGACACTCAGCGAGGAAAAGTTAAAGCTAATAAAAATTAACAATCCCTCTAATCACATTTTCCATTCATATCACAGGCCTCTCAGGTCTCGCATTCTGTTTTGTTAATGTGCCTGTCAAAATGACATTAGGCACGGTGTTAGAAACTGCGCCAGGGTGAGGTTCACATATCACCCGGTTTAATTGACTGGCATCTGCTGTGAGGTGCACAAACACTTCCACTTTTCATTCAGCAGCTGTTTGGAGCTTCTCAGTCTGGTTTCACACAGTTAATGATAACAACACTCGTCTGTATTTAGAGATGCATGGTTTTTAGGCTTTGGTGCATTACATTCATACATATGCAGATGATAATTCTGGAACAAATAAACCACTTGAAAATGACTGGATTTCTGGATTTGTTAATAGAGTAGATATGTGAATGAATATCAATGCAGTAAATGTTTTATTTCATAAACTACGGATTACAACTTTTAAATTGTCAAATAAGAATGTTGCCATGTAAAATTTGTTTTTAAGAAAATGACAATAGGTAAAAATAAAATATTAATTTAAAATAACAATGTTTGTACATATAAAGCTATAGGAAAACTTGAAAAACCACAGTTAGTTTGCATTAAAAAATTGTAGTAAGAAACAGGATCTTTGTTTTATTGTCTAAATTCTTGTTGACATTTCTTTTAAAATAAAAATGCTGCTATTTAGAGGATTTGTTTCTGTATAAAACACCTAAAAATGCACCATATTTTTAGACATGTTTGTATTTATTTTTAGACAACAAAATACCTATGTTTTAACTTGAGTTTCAAATCCAGTTCCTGGAGGGCCGCAGCTCTGCACAGTTTAGCTTTAACCCTAAATAAACACACCTAATCAAACTAATTGAGGTCTTTGTTTGAAACCTACACTGTAAAACCCAACAGTCAACTTTATCAAACGAAATGAGTGGTTAACTCAAAATTGACTGAAAGTTAATTCTACTCATTTGATAAGAGTTTTGAACTCAGTGTTGAAGGTAATGAGTTAATTAAATACCTCATTACTTCAACTTAAATGGAGTAAGTTCACAGTACTCTTATAAATTAGTTTTTTTTTTAACTCAAATGGTTTGTAGCAATCTGTTTCCTCAAACGGTTTGAGTTGCCTTAATTTATTGGGTTTTATAGTACTTAGTTGGTTTGAGTTCTCTTCATTTATTGGGGTTTACTGTGCTCAAATTGCACAGTATTCATTAGGATAAGTTTTAGAACTTAACTGGTTTTTTGCAATCACTTTCCTCAAATTGTTTGAGTTACCTTAACTTTTTGGGTTTTACAGCGTACAAGTAAGTGTTAAAGCAAAGTTGTAACTAAACTGTGCAAAGATGCAGCCCACCAGGAACTGGATTTGACACCTGTGTGTTAAAACCCCCCATAACTGAGCATGCAAAAGATGCTATATTTGAAAGTATATTTGAAAGCATTGCAAGGCCCTGTTTGCAGTTGAAGTTAAATTAAATAAATACTTCACGCGAGCCGATCAAAGAAGTCCAGGGGGCCGTAAAATGCCCAGGTCTGGCTTATGGTAATAAGCAGCAAGTATACTGAACATGACAGCAAAGCCAACGATAATTTCTGGAATATTATTTACCTAATTATTTACTAGTACAACTTTACACCACTTTCCAAACTAAACCATAAAAACATCACCCGGCTGGAAACATCAAACAGCAATAGATTTAAAGTTAGATGCAGTTGCCCTAGCTCAGGGGTGTCCAAACTCGGTCCTGGAGGGCCGGTGTCCTGGAGAGTTTAGCTCCAACCCTAATCAAACACACCTGTACCAGCTAATCAAGCTCTTACTAGATATACTAGAAACATCCTAGCAGGTGTGTTAAAGCAAGTTGGAGCTAAACTATGCAGGATACCGGCCCTCCAGGACCGAGTTTGGACACCCCTGCCCTAGCTAATCGGTTTTATAAGATAACATGTTTTAATTATGTTTTCCTGACCAGGCCTATAACAAATGTGTGCTTTCAGAAAGACGTGAATCAAGATGTATGCTCAGTAGTGCGCATTCGAGCATACTGAACTCAAAATCACTGGCTCCTAAATAAGATGACATAAATGCCGAATGGCGTTAATCACTAACTGTTGGAGATCTCTCACATTCATTACTGAGCTTAGCCTTCATTTGCTCTCGCTGTAATCTAATCCAGCAAAATCCCATTGTGGTAGCAGTTAATTCCAGCAACATTGCGGGAAGGTAATATCCACAATCTGATTAGCAGCCGTTAAAGAAAGACACCATCATTTACATTCTTAATGGGAGAATCACATTAGGTAATCGCTGGGATGGCGAGGAGGAGTTGAGAACAGATTATTATACGAGTGTGGGAGTCACTGTGAAATCTTGCTTTAGAGAGAGCATTTCATTTGCCTCAGAGAAGAAATACAAGTAGGTTGTGTTAACCCCCAAAATATATCGATATAGTCTGAACAGCTTATTTAAATGCAAAAGGTACGGCCCTTAACATGAGATGCACTAGAAGACAAATCCACCAGCCATGTCCTCATTTTAATGTAAATCTGATGCATGCAAGAGGAAAACACACACACACACACACACACACACACACACACACACACACACACACACACACACACACACACACACACACACACACACACATACAGACACATTTCAACAGAAAAATGGCATTACTTACTCTACAGCACTACTTTAGAAGTATAGATGAGATACTTTTATCTCCATTAATCCTAATCAAGACAAGACAGACAGATGTGGCAGAGAGCGTTCGATGAGGAAAAACGTCTGCAAGCATTTGGTTTCAGAACTCGGAGCGCGTTTAAAAATAAATGAGCTATTTTTCATACAGAAACCAATCTCACGGTATGCTATCAGCCAGTTCCATCTGTAATATCCATCTCTTAGCCAGGAGGATGAGAGAGTATTTCTTTCACCATTCCAAACCATTTGGCTTTAGTAGATTGGAGTGTAAATGAATTTAATAAGGCAGCCATTTTTTAAAAATAGGGTCATATCATCAAAGACTGAATTTCCTGCGCTTTGAAACTAATAGTATGATGTACTCTGCTAGTGGTGTACAGAACCATTTAAAAGTTAGGGTTTATGAAATATTTATGTAATGCTTTTAAAAGAAATACAGTGGGGGATATACAGTAAGTATTGAACACATGACCATTTTTCTCAGAAACTATATTTTGTAAAGGTGATGTTTACTTGAAATGTTCACCCACTGTTGGTAACAACTAAAGAAATCCAGTTATGCAAAGAAAACAAAACGAATTAGTTTACAAATTAAGTTGTGTGTAATAAAATGAAATGACACAGGGAAAAAGCATTAAACACATGGAGAAAGGGAGGTGTAGAAAGGCAGTGAAAGCCCAGACAGCAGCTGAAATCTCTCAGTAGTTAGAAACAACCCTCTACCCTTTGTCATTGTAAATTAATATTAGCTGCTTCAGTCTGACATCTAGAAACACCAGGGTGGACATTTTAGCAAGACAATGATCCAAAACACAGCCAAGAAAACTCTCAAATGGTTTCAGAGAAAGAAAATCAAGCTGTAGAATGGCCCGGTCAATCACCTGACTCGAATCCAATAGAAAACACTAAATAAAGATCAGATTCGATAGACAAGAACCACAGAACAATCAAGTTTTTTACACTTTGAAAAAAAATTACATCTGAGCAATGCATGTGACTTCATTCTCCCTATGAGAGGCGTCTTTGAGCTGTCATTGCCAAAAAAGCCTTTTATATATAGTATTAAATACATTTCAGTAGTTCAGTACAGTCATTCAATTGTTACTACTCATGACAACATTTTTTTTTTCACTTTTTTTTATCATTATTATTATTATTTTTAAATGTTTTTATTGTTTGGGTTTTTACCAAAACCTGCTTAACAGCTCCTTTAGAAATATTATTACCAGGAAAAACATGACAAAACTTATTTCCCCCACTGTATTTTATGCTACTGTAACAAAAGATGCACAGCGCATCACGGTATTATGGAGATAATATTAGCTTATTATTAATATTATTATTATTATTAGACATTCGATTGGACATAATGTGCTCAATTCAACAAGCAGCATTTTTTCAATCTTAAGGTTGTTCACTCTGCACGTGTAAAAAAAAAAGAAAGGAACAAAGAAAAATGAACAGACACTTTGCGTGCAGATATGCCGCATTTCTTTAATTTTATAACCGCCACTAACAGCTACACAAACGGAACCTATTTTGAGTGCATGTGAGTGTTTTGCATGTAATAAATAAAAGTTATTGTTATTCTGCAATCAGGTGATGTGTTCCATCGGGCACTATAATAATATGTTGTAGTGTCTGTAGTGCTGTGCTGTGCTTGTAGTGTGTGCTGTGCCACGGTTTTCAGATCTTCTAGTGTGTGCTCGTTTAAGATCATTTAATAAAATCGCAGAAGATTCTCCTCATGTGTGCGCTGCAACCAAATTTTGTCATTGGTAGAGATTTTAAAACTCCTGGAGACTGGCTTTAACAGTAAAACAGTAATGTTATCAATTAGAATTACAATTAATTCAATTCAATTCAATTCAATTCAATTCATCTTTATTTGTATAGCGCTTATACAATGCAGATTGTGTCAAAACAGCTTCACATGGAAGATTATAGTGAATTGAAACAGTGTCAGTTAATAATCATAATAATCATAACATTTTAATCAGGCCTTTAGTCACACGATCCTTCAGAAATGATTTTAATAACAACAGAACCTTTTCTAATAATCATCAATGTGAAAACAGTTAGAACTGTGTGATATTTTTAGAAGAAAACATTATTTTACTATTTTTGGTGGAGTTTTTTTTTTTATGTGATCACTTTTGATCAATTTAATATGCTTCCTAAATAGAAGTAACAGATGAACAATTTTTTTTTTAAATGAACAAAAATCTTGGTCATCCCAAACTTACCATCATATTAAAAGCATTAAATCAATCATAAAATAAGACATTACAAAGAGAAGGCTTTTGAAAGTAGATTTTGATGATGTTTAAAACATGAACAGATATTAAAAAATCTTCTTCAAAAATATAACTATATTCCACATTAAGGTTTATAATGACACATGGTACAGTAATGATGACATTTTCCGTTAACCACTCCAGTTAACTAGTCCTGTAATTTTAACTAAACTAAGACATTTTCTGTGCCAGACATCATAATTGGGCTCAAGGGAGAAAAATAAGATGATACTTATAAATAATTTAGGATATGACCTTTTCAAGAGGATCTTTCCAGATATAGATCCACTGACTCATTTTATCTAATCTCCGTCCTCCATCATGTTACATTACCTTGCTGGAGGAGATTTTTCCCTTTTCTCTTCTTCAATTGATTGGGTATTTTACGGTCTGTGTAGTTGAGAGCATATTAAAGCTCTTTGCTGCATTTCTGCTGGAACTGAGCTGAGTTTTGCTCGGAGAACCACTCAAGGCAATTTTCAGATCAACATTGAGTCTTACCCAGTCTACTCCAGGACACGATTGGACGAGGGTAACCGGTCGCAACACACTCCAAGATGGCCGTCTGGTGAACCGTGAGGGTGAGGTTTTCAGGTCCTACTAGGATCATGGGTTCTTTGTAAACAGATGACTGGGAGCCTTTAGAAAAAAGAGATATCTAGTCAAGTAATATCCTTTTTAGTTCTATCACACTTTATATTGATACAGTTTTAATGTATAAAGAAGACAGGCAATAATCAAAAATCAGATATGAAGTTTCATCAGAGTGAAAGAAGTTCAGTTAATTTGGTACTGTACATTCATTTCAATCAAATGCTGGATTTGTTTTAATTCAATGACAATTAGGATCAGTTCAATATGAATTTCATTGTTGAAGGACGTGACTCACTGTAAGACAGCTCTATTGACCCTAACTAAGCAGGCCAAAAGGCAAAGAAAGCGGTAAAGAAACAATAATCTACCAATTAACCATTTTTAAATCCATTCAGCAGATCTTCGGGTCTGGCAGGAGTACCTTTAGCATAGCTTAGCATAAATCATTGAAAGTTCAAAGCGACAGATAATGAAAAGTTTATATTTTCTAGTATTTTCTAGTATATTAAGAGTATTTCCTATGCTCTCATTCTGATGTAATAATCAAGGCAGGTGCAATGCAGCACTGTTACCTAGTAGTTACCTAGCTTTTCAGGCACTGTGGGATATCATTGCTCTGCTGCAGCCAAGGTACAGGAGCAAAGTTCCTTGATTATTACACCAGAATGAGAGTATAGTTCCTAGTCATATGAGCCTAAAATGGCAATTTTTCATTTTCTGTCAGTCTTAGAACACAATGTAATTGAAGAAGAGTCACAGAAGAGTCAAGCTTTAAATGGGAAAATGATCAAACCTCTTTTCTAAATATTTTGAGAGAGATCCCAATAGTCTAATCTGATTGAATGATTTATGCTAATCACGCCTAATCAAAATCTAAGTCTAATCAAGTGCTTCCACCAAACCAGTTTAACTTTAGGCTACTGCACTTGTAAAATGAGCCTATCCCCCCTACCCACCCCCCACCCAAAAAAAAGAGGAGTGTTCCTTTAGTGGAAACCATGGGAGAAACCAGGTTCTGTCATAGAACCAGTTCTCCTCTGGCCAAATAAATGAGAAGACAGAGCTTTAATCCAACAAGAGGACGACTGGTTTACCAGTGCAGGCACCTCTTAAAATAATAAAACTTAAAAAACAATGCCATAACTCGTTTCTACAAAAAGTAAAAGGATTTAGAAAGACATAAGGAGAAGAGAAATGTAGCTCAGACCTGAGACTGTGAGCTGTGCTCCTGCGCTGTGTTTGACTCCAGCACTGTTGTGGGCAACACAGCAGTAAACCCCACTGTCTTCAGGTCGTACACCCGTTATCTGCAGCACACCCGTGGGCAACAGAGTAAACCTACACAGAACGGTCACACATAAAGACAGGCCAACAGTGAAGCAGAGACATGTGCCAACATCACAGAGTGCATCTCTTTAAATGTTATTGTGTGTGTTTAATGCGTGACCGTACCTCTCATCAGAGGTGTCCACAGGCCGCCCGTCTCTCTCCCAGCTGATGACTGGCTCAGGCAGGCCATGAATTTGGCACTGAAATCGGCCAACTCCTCCCACGTCTGCACGCACTGACTCTGGCTGGACATGAAAATCTGCCATTGCTGAAAACAAAAACAAAAGAGAGTCTGCGTTAACCCCTTGTATTGCAATCCGCACTACAAATAAACAATACAGAATTTTTTCAATAACAGTTTAATCAACGAGGGTAATGGATTCCAAGTTTCATGAGTAAATACAGTACACTACTGCTCAAACGTTTGGGGTTTCAGGAGCCATTAGACATTTTAATAAGGCATAGATAAAAGCAGAGGTATTTTGTGACTTGTATATTTTACCTTTTATAGATTGTTTTAAACATTTATTTGGAGGCTGGACACTTGAAGGGATTATTTATTTATTATTTATTGTTTTATTTTATTAAATTTTTTGGAAAAGTGTTTTGTATGTTTATGTGATATATCTTTGTACATTTGTTGTTGTCACTATGCAAGTTTTTTTGTGTGGCACTGTTATGAAATGAGGACTCTTGACTGCAAACCAAATAAAGTAACCTAACCTAATCTACAGTACCCTAACCTAACCTAACATTTTCTGTCGATAGAATTATGTCATACTTAATGTCAGCATAATGGCTACAGAAACTAAAGTTTGCCATTAAATGAATACAGCAGTGTTCTGTATACACATGGCATCCCATGTTAAACAAAATATTTTTTTTACAGTTATGTAAAAACATATTGACAAAACTTTTACTCTGGCATATGCTTCCCAGTGTTTTTAATATGTTTTTTTATTAATTTAATTACAGCATGTCCAAGCCGAAATAAAGAGTGGAGTATAATTCTAGCTCAATCCTAGGGCTGCGTGATTCTGCATGAAATGAGAAACACAATTTTTTTGCTAAAAATCGAGATCACAATTTTCTCACGATACTGTAGATGTAATATAAAGGTTAATATGGGTAGGCTATTATTATTGTTATTTCTCAAACATACGGTAAAACAACAATAATAATATTAGGCCTATGTGTAGCTCTACTGTCGGTTGAAATGCTACATTTTATATATACTTGGAATGGTAGACTTGACTAAACTTTAAATTAGTCCTGGTCGCTAACGCACAAAGTGATGACATCAACACATAACTATTCATAATTCTGAAGTTGAATTATTATGTTTGAGAGATATGCTTGCAATTTGTCATTGGCAACGTTATTAGACCATTTTTTTTCACTGGTAAAATGAGACATTTGTCATTATCAGATTCCCTCTTGCATTATATTCAACATTAAATAGGCAGAGTAGTTATAGTGACACTGTAAAACATTTATTCTCATGCGCAATGCTTTGTATTCGCTATGAAAGAAAAAACATATCAAATGCTTGTTGTAATCATAACTCTAAAATGCGATAGGATCATGAAAATGATGTGCGCGCTTTTGGTTTCACTTTCACTGCCGAGTGCGGCTCATGTAATGGCTGCTGTCACTTTGAGAAAAAAAAAACATACTTGCAAATCATATTTCCCATGTGGCTCTCAAACGATCGCTCTGTGCAACAAACTGATTGTTATTTACAACTTTATTACCTGTTATTTACAGCCTATGCAGGTTCAGTTCACTAAAGTAGACATCATTCAAGGGAACGCGTGCGTCCTCTTGGTAGTAAACCGCGTATCCGTCATTACATTAAGACAGAAATAAAAAATGTTGAATTACACCTTATAAATACAGTATGTGACACTTAACACCATTTGGAGGTGTCCATGTTGCTGAGCAATCTGTATAAAACAAAGTGAAGACTTGTGCGACCACCTTTATGCTTCTCCCGAACTTGAAAATATAATTGGCTGAATCGTAGAGATGCTGGATTAAGATCTTGTGGGGGTTGAATCGAGATCGCAATCTTTTTTCGATTAATCGTGCAGCCCTACTCAATCCCTATATTTATTTTGAGGTAAAATAATACGGTCTCATACATAAGAAAACATAACAAACCTACATAATGACGCACACCAATGAACCAACAAACTGAACAGACAATAGATATTCTACAGCACAGACAATTGCACATACAGAGCACACCATTCAGATACAATAAACAAATCATTAACCCTCTTAGTGTGTGTTATTGTGCGAAACACTGCTTTATGGCCTTACTTTCGTAGCTCAAAGAAAGACACAAAAGGGTGCATCTGTTGGCCCTGAACAGATGTACCCTTTTGTCTGATCTATGAAATTACATAAAGTGCATGAAAGGAAGCAGACAGGTTTAAGCGTACAGTTGTTTTTACAGCAGAATAAAATCCCATCCATCCGCAGGGGAAGAAAAGACAGGCGCAACCAGTTACAGAATAACGACCAGGATTTGGACCCTTCCAGATCCGATTTTCCAAAGCCTCTCATTGGGCTGCAGCTCACATACCATGTCCCGCAGGAGCTCACACTGAGAGAGGACTGGAGATGAGGGGAGGAGCTGGAAACACAAACACAATTAGCACGAGGTCTGTCTCTCCCGCAGCCAACCACCGTCCTCAAGACAAGTGCTCTTATTTAAATGTTGGTCGTAATTAACTTGAACCAAGCGGGACCGTTCGGGACACTCTTAGCATAACAAGAGGGCCGGGCCCCTCCTGCGTCCTCTCTCGCTTATACCCCTCTGTGTTCTTTTTGTGTCCTACTGATATACTTGTTCCAGCTAATCTAGCATCATCGAGCTCAGAAGGATCTCCGGGTGGTGTTTGGCGGCTTAAACTCACACAGTGGTGCTTCTGTAACTGGTCGTTTTGTTTCGTGTGAGTCAAAGAAGGCAGGCAGAGGCGAGCAGGACAAAAAAAAAAAGAATTCTCAGTGAAGTAAGGGGAAAAAGGGCTCTCAGAAAGGCATCTTTTCAAGGCTTTCACACATATCTCATTGATTGCCTCTGCTGGAGATGTGAGACACGAAAGGGAAGGCATAAATCGAACGAATCTCTCTATATCTGTCTCGGTTATTTCGCTTTCTTGCTTTATCTGTCCACTGTGGTTTCAATCACCTTTCCCACAAATGTGTCTAAAACATTTAATTTATTGTTTACCGTCTCAGTGACATCTCTTTCTTTAGCATCATGTCTAGGTCAATGTCACTCTTCTTTTGTCCTTTATTTTGCTTATTCTTATTTAATTCTACACTTTCACTGCCCTGCAGGATAAATAAAAATTATTAAAAGTGTGACAAACTTGTGTTTAAAACAGCCACTGTAAAAATGGCCACAATTTTAATGATAAACATAGTAAAAATGTTACATTAACAACCTGTAACCTGGTTAACAGTAAGTTTACTTAATATACAGTTGAAGTCAGAATTATTAGCCCCCTGGTTATTTTTTCCCCAATTTCTGTTTAACAGAGAGAAGATTTTTTTCAGCACATTTCTAATCATAATAGTTTTAATAACTCATTTCTAATAACTGATTTATTTTATCTTTGCCATGATGACAGTAAATAATATTTGACTAGTTATTTTTGAAGACACTTCTATACAGCTTAAAGTGACATTTAAAGGCTTAACCAGGTAAATTAGGTTAACTAGGCAGGTTAAGGTAATTAGGCAAGTTATTGTATAATGATGGTTTGTTCTGTAGACTATCAAAAAATATAGCTTAAAGGGGCTAATAATGTTGACCTTAAAATGTTTTTAAAAAAATTAAAAACTGCTTTTATTCTAGCCAAAATAAAACAAATAAGACTTTCTCCAGAAGAAAAAATATTATCAGACATACTGTGAAAATGTCCTTGCTCTGTTAAACATCATTTGGGAAATATTTAAAAAAGAAAAATAAATTCAAAGGGAGGCTAACAATTCTGACTTCAACTGTATATGGTGAATATCTGTAAATGGACGTTACCAGAATTCTCTACATGACATTGAACTTATGTTTTTGTTGACTTTGGTTCTTTAGAATCTTCACTAGTCAACACAATTATGACTCAAAATATCAGATTCATGTTTTCAGAAGGCTACAAATGATAAAAAACTAAATTGCAAATAACTTGAAATTAGGCTTCTACCACATTTGTTGATGGAATAAACTAACTTAAAAAGCACCTATTTTACCCCTTTTTCAAGATTTAAGATTTACGTCTTTTGTGTCTCCAGAATGTGTCTGTAAAGTTACAGCTCAAAACCCCATCAGAATATTTATTATACCTTTCTGTAGTTTGTAATTTTCAGCTCTGAGCATCTTGTAGCTCTTTTTGTTGCCTGTGCCTTTAATGCTGGTTTTCCACACCCACCATTCTCACGTGCCTGTCAGAGTGCGTCTCAGCCTCCGGCTGCGTCAGATAAACAGCACAGTGACAGACATGAAAGCAGCAGATCTCACGTGCCGTTTGTGAGAAATACTACAGTATGAACTTTCCCAATGATTATTTGATGTATTTGTGGTGGAGTTAATTCAAGCCTTTCTACAACGATAAGCCATACACAATGTCATTACAAAGTCACGCACACACTCACAGACACACACACAGCATGTGCATTTAATTTTGCATGGCAAATTTGACCGCATACACGTTAATATTCACTGCTGTATGTATATCCGTTAATATCTGTTGTTAATGTACTGTACAAAATAAACTTAATTTAATGTCCACAAACTGGGATTGAAGCGTCGTCTTTTGTAATTATACTGATATGCGGTTGTGGTGAAAAGTAAAGACAGTAAAATCGCTGTAATTACAAACACACACTGTTTTACAAACATTTTAAACTTGTAAAACTCATTCTTGATCACATTTGATGATGATTGATGATCACAGAGAGCTGAACAGATCTTTTAATCCCAGTTGCTTTGCACACATCCTTTCTTGTTGATATGATTATACGTGTTACTACGGAGACATGTTAATACGGGCTGTTAGTCCATTCAGTGGGGCAGGGTAACCACACTCCTATGTCACATTGTGGTGGGCCTCAAATGGGAGAGATTTGGATCCTATTTAAACATCAGGAAATTAAAAAAAAAGAGACTTATTGTCTTTATATCACCCCAATATGACTGTGGACACACTCTACCTACACACAGTTCTGTCCAAACAGCTTTCAAAAGATGATTTTCATCATAGGTGCTTTTTAAAGTTGAATATTGGAACTGGATTAACTTGATTTTTCAGCATACGCATTATTAGCAAGACTCTTCCTATAAACAAACCAATGACCCTAATAATGCTTGTGCCATAAGGCCAGTTCACACAGCACCAACAGACGCTGACCAATGACAACAGACTTTATCAGGTTTGGTTGGTCAGTGTGTTTCCCCTATTGGCATCTGTTGGCATTGGCAGGCCCTTGCATTCGCCAAATGAATGTTCAGATGCCATTTGTCGGGTCATGGAATGACAGAGAACCGACGTAGTTTTATCCAGTGAGTGTCCGCATTGGTCACAGTCTGTCGGTGCAGTGTGAAGTACAGTATTAAGTACGGCAGAACCAATTCCCCAGCTTCAAGCACAACTTCCCGAGTACTCATTTCGGCTTTGTATTCCAGGCACCAGAGTGTGTTGTTTCATCAGGTCTTCTGCTTTGAGCTCTTAGCTTCTCATTAGCAAGCACCCCTGTGTTGCTTCAGACCCAGCACCCTTCCTAACTCTGGCACCGATCATCATTCAATTTCACATGTAAACACAAACAGCCGAGGATGAGAGTGTAGCGGTGGAGTCAGTGGGGGTACTGGAGCATATTGTATCTCTCTGTGAACTCGTCCTCCCTCCCCGTCCTTCTGTTCTCACTCCGTCTCTCTCTCTCTCTTCTTGTTTTCATCTCTTTGTGTATCGGTAGTGTTTCGGCATCACTGCTTCTGGGCTGCGCCCTAATGAGAATTGTGCGATTTCCTGACACGCTCCGACCTCTCTTCTCCGCAGATGCACAGCGAGCAGCAAGCCGATTAAATTTTAAACAAACATTCCTCGATGCTTCATCCTTCCAGGCGTTCTAGTACTACAACAAACCAAGCAGATGATCACATCTTTCTTTTTCTGTCAAACATTATCTCCATAATTATTTAATTGCCAGACTGATTCTCACATTATTGGTGTAAATTATGTAATTAAAACTGTAATGGCAACATTGTGCTGGAAGTTCACCTGTAAGCGATACATCTTGCAGAGAAACCGCAATATGTGGCAACGTAAACTGGACCCCCTCCTTTGCTCTGTCCTTTATAATTGAAGATGAGTGCAGAGTTCCACAGAGGGTCCAGCTGTAGCCATGGAGCGTCTGTCATTAAATCACAAGCACTCTGAGCACCGGGGTTTAGTTTCCAATCAACAAAGCCCTGTCCAGAGCTGAACCATCACCACTGGTGACCTGCAGACCCTACCAAACATTCAGCGGTCACGCTGAGGCCTGGAGATATCCCAGCAATAACATACATACATATGGCTTTTCACAGCTGAAATGGTTAACCATGGGTTATTGTAAAACCCTAAGAAAGGGAACACTGGGATGTCTTGCTTCAAGTAGCTTACAAATGACATGCGGTTAACAATTAATCCTGGGTATTTACACTGACCATTTACACTAAACCATTGTTTATGTTTTAATTTGCACATTTGCTGTGTCAGTGTAATTTACTGTTTTAATATAACTTCCAGCCAGTTCATATTAGCATTGAGCATCTACATACTGCAACAAGCCTGTAATTTGGTGACTTTTTTCAAGTTCTGAATAGGCAGAAGGAACTATAAGGTAACTACTTTAGCATTTAATATTTCCCCTTAATGCTGAAGTCCACTTGCAAACATACAGTTTCAAAGACTATAGAATACACATGATGTATCTCTCATTTAGTTTTAAATGGGGAAAAGTGTAACGGTCAATATTGCGAATGAAGCCCCGCCCTGACTGACATTTCTCCGGGGGGAGAAGCTTAGACCAGATGTGTGCTTTTATGGTTTTAAGCGAATTCTTCAGCGAATTATTCAGTGAATAGTTGCTTCACAAACATAAGAAATATATCAAAATAAAGCTTGAAATCGGTACTTTTAAATGAACCAAGTGCACTTGAAAAACTTTTTTGTTTTGTTTTGTAATCTGTATGAAACAAACGCGAGATACAATCCGTCCTGTCAAACGTACATCACATGACAGCAACTACTCAAACGCCCACAAACTAGTAAACAAAGAGTCACTGTCATTTCTGGAGGAGATTCACCATCAAGACCAAGTTGTGAATTACTTCAGAAGACCAGTCTGATCTGACAAATCAGTGTGATCTGGCATTATCCAGAGGATGATGAAGTGTAACACGGCAATAAATGAGGTTGGTGTCGTGATCTCGTTTCTATCGAGTGCACATGCGCATTAGCTTGAGCACCCTGAAAAATGCAGATTTTGTTTCATTCGGACGTTTAGAAACGAAACTTATGAGACGATTGTAGTTTAATTTTATTGCTGATTTGTAGTGTAATCATAAGCTTGGCAAACAGTTTTGGAGAATTTGATGTTTCCCCATTCAGACAGAATGTCTGAGCATACTGCCCAAGAGGCGTTTCAAAAGATGGCTACCGAGTGAAAAGACTTGCCTTAAAGGAAGTTTGGTTTCAAACATATTCTTCCCAATTTCAAAACATTTGACCTGTACAGTAAATCTGTTTTTATTGGTTACTGATATGACTGGACTCTCATGTTCATGTTTAAACATCAGTCAAACATGCTTTTAAATCATACAGTATATCTCTCTGTTTATATAAACATATATGACATATAAACAGACATTTTATACTGTATTTATGCTAAAAAACAAAGAACAAATTAAAATACATTTACTTGCATTATTAAATAAATGAGCTCATTTTAGTACATGTAGAGTCTATAACATTTTCATTTCATTTCATTTTCCTTTAGCTTAGTCCCTTATTTATTAGGGGTCGCCACACCGGAATGAACCGCCAACTTATCCAGCATATGTTTTATGCAGTGGATACCCTTCCAGCCGCAACCCAGCACTGGGAAACTATAACATTTTATTTGATTTAATAATGATGCAGTCTTTAAAGTCTATAAAGAGTTTGGCTGAATGCAAAATAGTTTACCCAAAAATGAAAATGTGATGGTTCTAAATAAGCAAATAGCTATTCTTTTCCTCTATTAAGATGAATTGGTCTAAATTAGCCAATCAGTGTTTTAATGATGTCACCTTCTTGAATAGAGCAAAGCAACTATGGACAGAGTATATGACAGTGGGTTGAGGAGGGTTTAAAATAAAAGGAACGCAGCTTATTATATTTAGATTAAAGCCATCTTTCCTTGAAAATAAACAAGCAGTAATAAATCATTCCAAATAATACCAAAATGAGACAGAATTCCAGTAAAGCAACATATCCCAATGTCATTGCCAAGCACAATCAAAACATGCTGGCAGAAACCACAGCCACTCCCACACACACCCACACAGAGAAGCCCCTGAAGGGCCCCTGTCCTCTGCCCTCATACATAAAAATTGGAACTAGAAGAGGCCCAACCTCTCCTACCACACACAGACACATTTATTCACAAAAACACACAAACATAAACAGACTTGAGCATTATTTTTCTTTCTGCATAAGATCAAAGTCTGCAGATCAAATGCACAGGTGAAGAGTATTCAGTACAAACAAACACACACAGTGCCAGGCTGAACGTCAAAGCGAAGTGCACCCAAGCTAAGAGTGTGCAGCAGTAACAGTCCCAGCAGAGTCGTTTTATACCCCTTTCTGTAATAACCCACTCCACACACACACACATTATTACAGCTCGCCTCTTCCCAGCGCGCCACACAGTGTAAATTAACCAGATCTAATTATGGGGGGAGAGGAGGGAGAAATTGAGAAAAGGAGCGTGATTGTGTGTGCGTGAGAAAAACAGTGAGATTAATTGAAAGGGCCTAAGAGGAATATGAGAAAGAAAAAGAGAAAGAGAGAGAGAGAGATCTTTCCCTCCATCCATACATTAAAGAGTCTAGCTGGATGAAACTCGCTGCTTGGATGCAGTTGGTTTCACCATGACAATCGCTGTGGAAACGGGGAGTAAATCAAAACTCGCAGCTCCTGCTAATGGCGATTTTGTAACAGGTAACCGAAGCCGGTGTGTGCACATAATGGTCACTTCTGGGAAGTCATTTTGATGTTTTATATTCTTATGACCCTGAATGGTGAGTCAATATTTAACCAGAGGTAATTTATTGGACAGTGTATGATATTTGAGCCTCTTTTTACAGTGATACACTGTAAAGATGGCAATTAATAAAATGTTGGAAGGGCTAAAATATCTGTGCAAAGTATTCTTGCTTACGCTTAGTTAAAGGTGCAGTAGGTGATCTGCCAAAATGCTATCCATTAGCATAATAGCTTTGAAAACACAGTCCCTCCCCTGCCGTCCGAAGCCATGCCTACTGAAATACAAACATGCACCGTAAAGATGACAGTAGACAACCCACTAGTTCATGTCATTCACCAGTTAGAAAACGTTATAGTACTTTATAATACTACAATTCTGAATAAAAAAACTATTATATCTAGCACGTTTTCAGTCGTGTAGCAAGCAAAACGTGTCATAATGTGCAATATTTCATGCATGCAAGTGTCTCTGGTCTTTGTCCTAAAGCAACTATGGTGCCTGGCCGGCAGGGTGCAGGACTAAACCATACTTGCATGCTATTTCAGACAGAATATTCAAAGTAGCATGCTAAACATTATAGGGAGCGTGTCACAGGTTGTCATTGTTCAAAAACAAACCAATGTGAATATAAAACCAACTTCAGCTTAGTAAAGAAGGGTAGGCAGAATAGCCCTATTTACTTATGTTTTGTTGTTAACCTGAATAAAAATCTACATTACTGATGCTGTAAAAGGTCCCTTATGAAACTGAAAATAGTCACATCAATCTTTCGCCAGAAAATTTCAGTGGCTGAACAACACTTCTGTGCATATAACCCTTTCGTAACACAATCTACATAAGCTTTGCATGACTAAAGAGTTTTAACGCTACCTGTCTAAATGAAATACTTCAGCCATGGTGTCGTCCTTCATCCAGCGTGCAAAAGTAACTCTAATATTAATTCAGGATTTTAAAAAGTTTTAATTCCGCATTTGATTTTTACTGCTGTCCAGTGGCGGAGCTACAATTTTTTACATGGGGTGGCCAAGGGGTGGGCACTGCTATTTTAGGGGGTCCACACATATCTATTTACAACACAATCCATTAGTTCCCATAGAATAGTGAAAACACACGTTTTTGTAAACTATTTTATATTGCCCTAATCCAACCCTCAAAGGAAATATTTAATAAGATTTATAAGCCTTTTGAAAAATGGGGGCATGGGCAACATCCTCATAAGTCACCTTCTCCTGAAATACCCATCATACTCATACCATTATACAAATTTGTATCCTGATGTCACAAAGATGTGCACGCACGCACGCACGCACACACGCACGCACGCACGCACGCACGCACGCACACAATGGAAGTGTTTAAAAAAAAAAACTAATCTTTTTCATTACAAACATATAACTCAAAATACGAAATCCTGAAGCTCAGCTTAAATTCTAATATTGGTTGAAACATGATTGCCTAGTAGAAGCTCTGACCTGCTGGTGGACCTGAAGTCTGACCACACTGACTCTGACTAGTCTCAGGTAAGGAGCTGCCGTGGGATCCAGTGCAAAGAGTAGGGTATGTCTGAATCTGATCTGCCTGTTTGTGCTTTTTTATAAAGAGGTCTGATATCTCGCCCTTTCTTTTCATGTTTAATTGACCCTGTGCACAAATATAAAAGTCTGGTTACATCTGATCCAGTTAGAAACACATTTATCCTAATTAAAAATATCCATTATCATACATGCACATTAAAATCAGCAACCGATCTAAAAAACATTTTTTCTGAAGAAAGTATACAAGCTGGCTATTCCATTTCAAATAAATTTAACTCACAGCTTAACAGCAAGCCTAACATTACTTCCCCATATTAGCGAAATGTTTAAGCATCGTAAATTAATTATAATAACTTACATTACAAGCATGTAATACTTAATACTAACACAGATGAAGTACAGCGTTAACTGTCTAAAGAGCGAATTGATCTCTCTAATCTCATTAAGTTAACTGATGTTGTTGGTGCCTTGTTAACTTCATTCATTCATTTATTCATTTATTCATTTTCTTCTCTGTTTAGTCCTTTTATTAATCTGGGATTGCCAGAGCGGAATGAACCGCCAACTTATCCAGCATATGTTTTTACGCAGCGGATGCCCTTCCAGCTGTAACCCATCACTGGGGAACACCCATACACTCTTATTCACACACATACACTATGGACAATTTAGCTTACCCAATTCATCTGTACCGCATGTCTTTGGACTTGTGGGGGAAACCGGAGCACCCGAAATCCACGCGAACGCAGGGAGAACATGCAAACTCCACACAGAAACGCCAACTGACCCAGCCGAGGCTCAAACCAGTGACCTTCTTGCTGTGAGGCGACAGCACTACCTACTGCGCCACCGCATCGCCTTCTCGTTAACTTACACAGTGTATAATAAACGTTCCTCAGCAAACAAACCTTATAATAAACTATAAAACATATTTCAAATACTATGTTATGATGTATTATTATTCGTCTTACTTAAAAGCATGCTCGCTCTTGTCTTCAGCTCGTCATTGATTTGAAAATAGCCTGAGCGTTGCCGGCAAAATTAAAAAACCTCTTTAGAACAATGAGATGTCAATCAGCATCAGGAACTACCAGCAGCAAATACAATTTTGGGGTGGCACCCCAGACACCCCTCTGGCTTCGCCAATGCTGCTGTCACTCTCATGTGTACACATGAACGCGTGTGCACATACAAACGGCAGATCTGTCTGCGTGAACAGGGGTGTGCAGATGTACAAATCTACATTTGTTGACAGACAGTTTGGGCTACTTATCAGATTTAAGGGAATTATCGGCCGAACAAATTTTAATTGGACGAACATTTTTTAGTCTTATGCCTTATCCAGAATATAAAAATACATATAAATACATTTAGATCATTACTATTGGAATGTGAAGAAACTTTCAATCAGCACAACAAAAATATTTCTGAAGACAATCACCTACTGCACCTTTAAGAAGACATAATATAATAATTATGCAAAAACCCTTTAAATAAACGGTTGTTTTCATATCCAGTGAACATTAAAAATTAATTAATAAGCACAAACTGAGCTAATACTAGATATATTTTCATCTTGGAGTCAAGTTTGGGCCATCTAAACATTATAATAGATACTATACTTAAATTTAACATGTTTCTATGTAGATGTAAATCACATGTTGAAATATACTGCATATTATATATATATATGCTAGTGTAGGCTGTTTCTAAAACGCTCGCCCTTTAGATGGGGTACTCAATTCAAGAGCTCTGCATGTCAGCGAGGGGAATGGAATAACACTGCAGAAGGCAATGGAGGAAAAGTGCCACTATGAGAAGACTGATGTGATTACGAAGGCAGAACCTGCTTCATGTGTCAAGTATATGGCCTATTAAAAAAAATAAAAAACCATGATAACGTTATCCATTGCGCAGTGATGGATGTGAAAGACCCGTAAAGCAGATGACGGATCCTTTTTCTGACAAACAAATAGCCAAACCCTCAAACACATTATTTTTCAATAGTGTTGTAAAGTGTTTCTGCACACCATCTAATAAATTCACTACAGTGAGCTCCGCCCATCCGTGCTGTGTGACATCACTAGCAGGCGGTGGTCCATTAGGCTGCTTTCTCCTCCGCTTTGAGTGAAGTGTTGTAATGAAGGTGGCATCCATAAATAATGCATATAGTGTATGATGCTCTTTCAGCACAAAGTGGCATCGCCTCAGTAAGCTTTAGTCCCACTGAAATATATATATTTTTATGCACAAAGCTCCCAGATGATATTTAAATGCAGATATGTAGCTTTACAATAATGCCTGAATACACATGTTTTATGGAAACTTCCCAGAGACGTTTTGGCTTATATACTATACTGACTATATATAATGTCCCCAAAGTTGAACATTTTTCAAAAATATTTAATTCTGTATGATTTATGGGCTGTTTTTGTTGTTGAAACCAAAAAAGTCAATAATGACTAGTGTTGCTATACTTGTGAGGACATAAAGGACCACACATACACATACAGTGATTAATCTGCTCAGCCTTTCACAGAACACTGAAGGAGCAACCTGTTCAACAACAGTGTCTATGAGCAACACATCTCTTTGTTAACACACAGGTAAATAAGTGTCATCCTTCGCTTTCTTTTCTACTCTCAGAGGTACACGGTTGCACATTTTTACCTCTTGGAAAATGGGGTCATCTCGTTTGAGTGTCTACAAGATGAATGGTTTATTTGTTGCAGGTATACTGAGACTTTTAAAGGCACAGCTCACCCAAAAATGAAACTTTGCTGCTAATCTACTCTCCCTCAGGGCTTTCAAAATGTTTCTAATATCCATGTCTGTATTCACCTTTTTTTGTGTATGAGCGAACGCAGCCATTGGAAACTTTTTTGGCTCGAGACTTCCGGTCTTCATTCACTTCCATTCATTTTTAGACATTCTGCTGCTTGATATTTTTCTTATTATATTATTCTGCTTTGTCTGTATAGTCATCTGTTTTCTGCTGTTTATTATTTCTAGTCATTTCTCACATAGGCAACTGAATCAGACGTTCTAAAACGATCGTAAAAATGAGAGCACTTCTGCACTGAAGAATAAGATCAATAGCATGCACATCTATGTTGAATTTGGTGACTGTTCTATTACATAAAGCTATGTTTTAAATGATTAAAATACAGCAACAGCTGCTGTAAGTGTATAGTTTGCAAGTACCTAAAACAAAGTGTTTTTTCACTTCACAAATTTTCTCCTTAGAGGTGATCAAAAAATTGTGACTTATATCAAATGAAAACTTGACAAGTCTGTTCAGTATTTCTATGAATGTTTTCTCCCACAGACTCCAGTTATAGTTACAGAACTAAAACTACTTTACATGCCAATATGCTCATAACAGCTGCACATATAACGTTGTATATAGTAATATACCTGTAATTCATTTATTCATTTTCTTTTCGGCTTAGTCCCTTTAATATTCCGGGGTCGCCACAGCAGAATGAACTGCCAACTTATCCAGCATATGTTTTATGCAGCGGAAAACCGAAGCACCCGGAGGAAACCCATGTCAACACAGGGAGAAAATGCAAACTCCACACAAATATACCAACTGACCCAGCTGAGGCTCGAACCAGCAACCTTTCAAGTATACAGATATGAGTTTTCCATGACTTCAAAACTTTTCCAGACCTGGAAAATGCCATGTCAAAATTCCATGACTTTTCCCAGTTTTTCCATAACCGTATGAACCCTGTAGAATGTGTTGATAAAAATCTTGGTAACACTTTATTTTGATGGTCCATTTGAGTATTAGTAGACTGTCTGCTTAATATCTGTTGACACTGACATTTAACAGTCCTTCAACAGACATTTAACTGACTATAAGAAACTTTGCAATTACATGTCAACTTACACTAACCCTAACCCCAACCCTAACCCCAACCTAACAGTCTACTTATAATCTAATGATAATTAGTTGCAATGTAACTTAAATTCAACAAACGGACCGTCAAAATAAAGTGTGACCCAAATCTTCTTTTCGTTAAACAGAAATCTGAGATATATACAGTACAGGGGGGGCTAATAATTCTGACTTCAACTGTATATAATAATAACATACCAGAAACATACCAGCATTCTAGCAGAATTCTTAAATATCTTGCGAACACTAAAACCCTGCTGATTCATCATCAGTCACAATACACACGAGTGGAATATGAGGCAAGACTACCAGTAGAAAGCACTTAATGAATTTTGCTTCACAGTGACAAAATATTTTACATTCCGAACGGGATAATTAAATGATGAAAGAATTTTCATTTTCATACTGAACTTTATAATGCATGAGTGGGCAGCGAGAATTCCACTAGAACTGAACTTGTAATATACTGCCGCTTATTTCTTCATCTTTCCAAATCTTTTCATCCTGCGTTCCCCTCCTGTGTGCCACGTCGACCGGCTCTGCTGTGCTTCTGAAATCAATTTCTCCACTTAACATCATAACAGCATTCTCTTTCATTTGGGTCAGCAATCTCCTCTTTGTCTCCCGCTGAGCTCTCGGAGGTCCTCTACGGCCACTGCTGCTGACCTAAACACACACTTATTGATTCTTCCCATCAAGAGGAAGAACTAAGATTAATAGTGTTAGATGGATGGATGTCGGGTTATGCATAACACAACAGTATGCATGCTGTTGTAGCCATTCTGTGACCTTGGAATTTAGGAGGTTTATGTAATGTAATGTGTATTTATATAGCGCATTTACCGTGTATGGCCATTTATAACAACATTCATAATTGTATTTATTGTATAGTAAGACTTTTACTGTTATAATAATAAAACGAAGGGCTTACAACACTGATTTGCATGTGATTAACATAGGTTGACTAATACTTGGCAAGAAACGAGAAACTGGAATTGGATTTGGCAAACGCTTGAATGTGGAGAGAGTTGCTTTTTTGATGATCATTTAACCCTAGTGTGTCCTTGGGGATTGTTTTGTATTTTCCAGTTATTTCTTTGTCTTTTTACCTTTTGCAAAATGGTTCATTTGTATTTGAATCACATTTGTTTACCCTGGTTTTTCTCATAAATCAATTTCACATTCTACACTCAGGACAAAAATGCTCTCATTAGAACCCATTAAAATATTTAATCCCAATGACATTTAACTATACAAGCGTGCATTCTTTGTTAATAGGCTTTCATTATGCTGGCTTCAAAATGTATTTAATAAATATAGTACTTAATAAAGTAATACCGCTATTTTACAACCATTTTTAGTTTGAAATGTGGAGCAAATGTATGTTTTTAATAACAACAATAATAATAATAATACATTTTATTTGTAATACGCTTTTCTTAGACTCAAAGCACTACAAAGCAAAATACTAACAATACAATGCAAAATACCAACAATAGCAGAAACAGCACAACAATAAAAAGATGCAACAAAAATAATAACAATAAAAATATGAACCATAAAATAGAACAAAAAAGTTAACAAAAAATGTTAGGTTAATTTAAGTTAAGTTCATCTTAAGTTAAAAACAATGCTAAAAATGTGGGTCTTAAGAAGTTAAGTATACAGGGTAATTCCCAATGCCGAATGAAGACTGCGGGCTGGAATGGCGAGAGTCACCAGGTCACAAACGTAACCAGGTGCAAGTTAAAATCAAGGTCTTAAAAACAATCTGTGACTTAACAGGAAGCCAGTGTAGTTCTTGAGGTACAGGACTAATATGGTGGCGGAATATACTGTAATCTTATGAGAGAACTTGTAGGTAACCCCCAAAAAAGTGAATTATAGAAATCAAGACATGATGTGACAAAGGCATGGATAAGCCTCTCCGCATCAGGTCATGAGAAAAATGGTCTAATCCATGTGTGGTCTAATCCATCCAAAGTTTTTCCTCCTGTTTTCTGTTTTTGAAGACTGCAGGCCATCTAAAATGAAATTATGCTATAATAATTAAGGTGGTGTGTTGGTCTGGATTTCAGAGCATATACTGAGAAACTGCATTTCTGAGTGTGAGTGGTAAAAAACTGCTTTGCTTGTAGTAGCAGGGCTCACAAAATTTCTAAATCCCTGGTAGCCCTCGGGCAGGCACTCTTCAGCTTTTGGTAGCCTGAATAAAAATGTAAGCAGTCCAAATAAAAAAAATACATTATTTATTAAATTAAAAAACAGTTTCACAGAGACGCACGCACTCGCATAATTAAAAAATTAACGGTTATTTATTAAAGTCTGACAGACTAACTAACGTATATTGATTTTAATATTGAAAAATTGCATAAAGATATGATATTTTAGATATCGCACAGCTTAGACAGGCCTTGTGATGTTATACTGCTTGTTTACGAACCAAAATAAAGACGTCCTATTGAACTGTACAGTTCTGGACAATTCTAAGGTAAGAAGTTGATGTATGTTTATTAATTTTTTAATCATTCCTAAATAAATGTCATGTTTTATAAACCTTAGATACTTTGTTGAAGTCATTATTTGGTGCGGAGGAAAACAGCATGGCATGTGGAAGCTAACGGGACGAATCAGGATGTTCAGTTTTTTTTTATAATTATTTTCCCCCTTTATTGTATAGGAAAGTAGAGAGTATTGACAGGAAAGCATGGGAAGCAGAGAGAGGGGATGGATCGGCATAGAACAGCGAGGCAGGAATCAAAATCAGGTCGCCGTGTGCACCAGAGTGCATGTGTCGACGCACTAACCACTACACCACTGGTGCCGACAGGATGTTCAGTTTAACATTATGCTGCTGGTATAGAGGCATGTTAAATTGATTTTAAATATAACACGTATGATTATTAAATTTAAAGCCTGGCTATTTCTGTATCCAAATCTTTGTGTCAGTGTGATCTCTGAGTGAGTGACAAGTGTTTGTGTGCTTCAGTGGCATGCATAGAAACACTGCATTATTTGGAAGGTAACTGTTTATATTTATTCTATGGCTTTATATAATTTATCTTATGGCTTTGCTCAAGTAAAAAAGTGGATTTATTGCTGCCGTATCAGCAGTACAGCGCACACATAATTATCACATTTTTGAGTGAATGTAAAGGCATTGAAATGTATTTTTCCTCCCATTAAGATTGCCCGACAGGCAGCTAGAGATTTTGGTAAGGCTGCACAATATTGAAAAAAACGGACATTTCGATATTTTACAGTATTTTTCTGCGATACATATTGCCAAATTGAGTATAATGTCAATAGATGACTAATATACTTAATATATAATAAACCAATCACAACCATTGATAAATACAGCAGCAAAGAAACAATTAAATAAACAGTGCTTCATGGTTTTCTGGGAGTCAAACGTACATAGAATTATCAAATGTAAAATAACACTGTATAGACTTTGTTTGTCTAAGTTACAAACATTATCAATTGTTGTGCACGAATGCTTAAAACTGGCTGGGAATGCTTACACAGTCACAGACCTAAACAATTATATGCAAATGATACACTTTTTGATACATTTTTGAAGTTACTGCAATAAATTAAGTTTTTTCAACTGTGGTTCGAAAGCATTTACTAGAATATAATCCTGACTCCATATTTCAGATCCTGTGATGTGTTTATTGCAAATGGCTACATTGTGATATCGATGCTGAAATGATATATCGTGCAGCCCTAGCTTGTAGTATATTTAAAAAAAGACAAGTTGGTTATATTCATATGCAAACTAAAGTGGTGCTTCCCTCAAAAATGAAAGATCTCTCATCATTTATTCACTCTTTATTGCTTCCAAATGACTTGGGTTTATGCTTGTTGTAAACTTTAAGGTCACTTTAAGGCTAAGCCTCACTAATAAATCAAGTCATACATTTTGTAAACGTGCTTCCAGTCTGCTGGAAGCAGTAGATTATACTTTTACATGAACAAAATAATCAGGTATGGTGTTATTAATCACAATGGTAGTGTCTGCTTTTTTGGAGCCTTTTGGGCTGCCATTTACTTGCAACCTATATCTGAGGCTGTATCCTCTGAAGAATGCAGACTTCAAAGTTGAGTGCTTCGAAGTCCACACTAGCCGAACCGAGCACTTTGAAATGAGATGACATAGCAACCATAACAACTGCCTTTAATAAGCGGTAATAAAATTTGTAATGACTTTTTTCCAGAGTGATTTTGAAACTTTTTTTAAGCGATCTGAAGGCAAAGCAAAGTTTACAAAATCTGGAAATATATTTCCTTTAATCCATACATGTACACATAAACATGTAAACTGTCTATAAAATCACTTTTTAGTGAGACATGTCATACTCTTTTTGTTTATTAACATGTGTTTAGATATCCAAGTAAAATCAACCTAATTCATACATTTAATCTGAAGTTTACTTATAAAAACGTCCTGCCGATATCAGCACTCAATGAATCTTGGAATGTTTGAGGCTGCATTTGAAGGAGCAAAATTTAAAAAAATATTTTTTTATAAAATGCGAATTCTTCGCATCGCGATGACGCAGCGGCCTTCGAGTGCATACTTCGTAGGATGCAGCCTCTGAAATGAGACACAGCTTTTTTACTAGATTGGCACGACAGTGAGTCATTTATTTCTTTTTTTATGATTATGGCTTTTGATATTGGCTAAATTCTAGCAAAATCACTCATTGCACAGATTTTAAAATATCTGTTAAACACACGCAGGGCTGCAATAAATTAAGCTGCTACCAGCGAAAAGCTTTTTCATATATTTAACATGTTATAAAGAGCACTAAACTACCGATTTCCTTTAAAGCGTACACTGGTGTACGTGTGTGCACTGTTGCATAAGTGTGTGAGTCTCTTACACAATCAAATTCACACACATTGTGTTACCATGTGAAGAATCTGTATATTTGAAACACTGTCTAAATGTTGAGCATATTTGTCTTGTTAGAAAACGATCCCCAACCTCATTAACACATCACTGCAGCACCACGTCTTCAAAAGAGAGCCGTGGGGGCTTATTCTCCATCCCTTTAGGCCTGAAACATATTGCAAACCCATCGACACATACATATCTGCACAAAAAAAAAGGTTAACTTAGGGCAACTAATGGACAAACACAATGGGCTCTGGGTAAAATGTGCAGTGAGAGGACTGATGGGAAACCCCAGTCTCTCCGGTTTACAAGACAAGAGATTCACTCTCCATCTTTTAAACCTGAATTTAGACTTGCTGCTTTAATCACACACAAAAAAAAAACCATTAAAACAGCAGATGCTGAAAATTACGACATTATTTAAATGACTGGTGCTGTGAGAACAAGAAGCGGAGGGAGAATGACAAAAAAAGATGCAGACAGATAAAGCGAGGAGGGGGTTATGAAATTAATTAGCCAGGCTTTTTCCCTGTGCTTTTGCGGTTGTCTTTGTTGATATTTTGTGTGTCATTTCTTTTCTTTTAGCTTATTTTAGGAATGTTCATTAGTGTCCGCTGGACGTGCTGCGTGTGTGAATGAGAGAGCGAGTTTAGGGAGGCTCTTTTGTTTGTTTTAATGATTGAGTGAGGCGAGATCTTCATGCTCATTACAGCACTTCAAACACTGTTACTCATAATCAGGAGAAAGGAAAAACAGAAAAATAGAAGAAAAAAGCCCTGATGATAAACTGCCCAGGGAGTCCGCTGGCCTACAGAGGGCTGTCCGGTACTCGCTCTCTCCGCGTCTCTGTTCCCATGCTCTTGGCGCTCAGAGTTTAAATGGGTTGGACTGAAACTGGGCCGCTGCCTCTCAATTAACATCTCATTAGCTTTACAACGCCCAAGCCTTCAGCCTCCAGTCTGCGACCCTCCCTTTCACAGCAACCAATGTTTATCATGCTCACGCACCATTTCTGACAGCAAATCTTTCAATTATTGTTTCGGAAAATGTTTGAACCCTGAGGCTGTGCTGTGTGGGAGTGTAATTAGAGAATGAGCGGCGGTCGCACATAATCAACGCATTCTTTTGGTAAACATCATATTTAATCATATTACGGGTGTACGTATCTGTTGCAGTGTTGGATAAGTTACTGTGAAAAAGTTATAGATTACAAATTACTGACTACTACTGGAAAATTACTAATTACTTTACCTTAAAGTTACTATTAAAACATATAAAATGTACCTATAAAAATACAAAATAAACTGCAGCTCTTTCAGTAATTTATATATTCACTGAGAAACATTACAATGGGTTGATCACAGCAGCTTGATATATTCAAAAGACTTAAAGAGTTCTCTTATCATTCACTTGTTGCAAACCTGTTTGTCTTTGTTTGAAGAAAACTGGATACCTGTAATCATTAACATCCATAGTATGCAAAAGCACTGCAGTGTTTGGGTGTTCTGTGTTTGTCTGAGGTAATTAGTCTACCGGAATGTGTAAATTCCATACAAAGCATCAAGCTGATCAGACAGTTCTTCTCGGGTGGCGTTTCAACTGGTGCGCATGGAAAATGTGAGTGCGCACAATATGCATTTCAAGTACCATCTGTATTTAAACTTGAAGAAGTTACCACTCTTATCAGCAACCATTTCAGCTTGTGTTCATCAGCAATTTAAAAGCGCATGCTTATTAACTGTCGTTGCAACGGAAAACGTTGTTTAAAAAGAAACCTTTTTTCTTCAAAAAACTATATTTGTCAATTACTATAAAGTCAATTACGTTGACTTTAGTAACTGTAATCAAATTACACAAATTTAAAATGTAATTTGTTACATTACTGCGTTCCCCAAAGATTTTATTAGAATACAGTAACACTTTACTGTGGAACGCCTAACACCCAACTCTGGTTGCATCACATAAACCCATATCCAACAGAACTACACAAATCTACATGAAAACAATAATCTGACCATTTGTGGTTATTTAGAGCAGCTGATGTGAGTAAATTATGTATTGGTTCACAATTAACCTTTAACCTGCAAGACTCAAATTCATAAACAAAGAGAGGTAATTCCCGTTACAATGTCCTTCCATAACATGGTGTTATACTGTTCTTCAAGCGGAATTACTGTAAAACTTGTGAATTTTCAATTCAGTAATGTGTCCTTCATCATTATAAGACTGTTAAATCGATTCATATGTATGCTTTCGCAATCTCAGAAATAAAGATACAAATCCTGTCACTGGGGAGGTACCTTTTCACAAGGTACACTTTTGTACTTTTAGGCTATTAATATTAACCTTTAAGGTACAAATGTGTACTTTGTAAAAAGGTATCACACCAGTGACCCAAAATTAACACTCATTAGGTAAAAATTTGCTGTTGGCAAGTGCATGAAATGTGGTACTGGCCAGCTGGCTGACTACCCTATTATTAATTTGAACATTGCCTGAATGTCATTTTGTCAGCGTGATTATTAAAAAGCAAAAACACTGTGATCTGACCACAAGCTGGAAGAGCTTCATGCACTTATTATGAGCATTAAAACATGTGCCAAATATCTTCCCATGTTAGACCTATTTATACAGAGCTAAATGCTAAGAAATATTCTTGAATATTCCAGTTGGAAAAGATTTTATCTTGCCCTATCTAAAAATGATTATAATTTAATACATTTAATACTACAATAATAATAATTTAACAATAAAAAATATCGGTCATGTCAGTATCCTCAACAATAAATAAATGAAGAACTTTTAAACAAATGTTACTGTAAGGAAAGTAATTAAATCCTATTTTAAATAAAAAGTTAAATGTTTTATTGAGATTGGGATTGTTGGTGATTGTATGGGTGTTAATGGCCAGAATGGGACAAAGGAAAATTAAAACCTGTTAAAAAGATTAAGACCTACAACACAATATTTCAGTAGATTTAAGACTTTTTAGGGCCTAAAATTTAGCTTTTGAGATTTAAGACTTAAGACCCAGCGGATACCCTGTATGAGAAGGTTTATAAATCTATTGTCAACATAGAAAACCATTTCAAAAGTTTGTTTCCTTGCAGTCAAAAGAAAAAAACTGAGCAATTATGTACAGTGTATGACTATTTCGTCCATAAAGACAAGGTGAATTTGCAAATCCTGCAACAGAGCATTAAAATTCAACAGACATCACAATGCTCAAGCAAGATGATCACAAAAGACATATGCCAAATATGTTTTGTTGTCAGCAGCAAGGTCAATATGTCAAGTCTACCGAGTCACTTGCTTAATTTATGGCTTGTCAGATAACATTAAATAGCCCGCCAACCTGATTTCACAAAGTAGGACATGCTCCTGGATTAACATTGAAGTTGATCCTGGAACAACATTCCAATCAGCCAATAATAAACTTTTACAGTTTATGTTAAGTTTAGGTTTACGGTTAGGTTTGAGCACTTCTACATGAATGTTAACTATTATTCCCCTCTGATTTTGGGAATAATTTACAGTTTTGGTTGGGTTAAGGGATAGGAAATAGGTATGGATTAGATTTTCAAACAAAAATTCCAGGATCAACACAGATGTTAATCCAGGATCGCATCATACTTGGCAAAGACTCCTTGCTTGTATTTATAAACAAATGTAATCTGACATGTTGCACTGTATTCAGACTTGTATTCAGGATGCTTCTTGGAGCAGCTTGGTTCTCTTATAATATGCATTTGAGCAATATCTCAATGCTCAAGCAAGATGATCATGAAAGAAACATGTTTTATTGTCAGCCAGGGGAAATAAATCAGATCTACTTGGTCACTTGCTGACCTAATAGCTTGTCAGATAACATTTAATAGCCAATTAAGAAAGTGATTGGCTAAACCCTGCTAAAAAAAATAAATCAATATCAGTCAAATCAAAATCTAACATCAGAGCCTCAGTCCATCTGCTACCTACAGAAGAAAAATCCTCCTCTTTCAAAATGGCTTTTCTGGCCAAGCTCATCTTTCTATTGGTCGGCAGGAATGCTACACTTGAAAGAATCTGATGTTGTCGCTCCTGCCCCCTCACTGTGAAATTACCCCCTCATCAGAGGCTTTGCACCAGCCCCGCTCCTGATGCTGAGCAGCAATCAGGCCTTTCACGCTCTCATCAGACAGTAATTTCACATCATCTTCTTCACACCACTGTACAGATTTAATGGGTTGTCCGCTACCCAGAGAAAAACAGCAAGAGAAAGAGAGATCAGAGCAGGAGGCAGAAAGAGAAGAAAAAGGGGGGAAGGTGATAAAGAGACGCCCTCCCTCGTGTGCTCAAACACTACACCAGCTCCCAAGAGAAGGAGCAACAGAGAGAGAAAAGCACAAAAAGAGAGGGAAAAATGGAGGGAGACTGGGGGGGGAGGGGAAGGAAGCAGGAAAATGGCAGATAAACCAGAGAAGACCTTAACCTGAAAAACACTCCCAAACATTCCCCAAAGGATAGCTGCAAATCTCAAAACAACACGCTCTGGAGAGTCTAAATCCTCCCCTCGCCACCACACATGATCATAATTTGTACTCTCTCGCCTCAGCAGCCAATCACACCTGTAATTCAGGCTAACGGCTGAGGAAAAAAAACATAACTAATGTACCTCAAAATAGCTTTGTCAATCTCTTTGCAGTTTGAAGTAAATCGAGTCCTGAATATTGTTGCAGACATCATATAAAGCACCATTAGCGTCCTCGCTCCATATCCCAATTAATAGCATCATCAGCATTCAGAGCAACCAAGCGTTTCGACTTAAGTGGCTCCTTTCTTGCTCCTTCCGAGGTTGGTAGAAGCCCAGATTACATGCTGTAGGAAAGGGGTGGGCGATATGATCAGAATTCTGTATCATGTAATGAGTCATTTCATTTACAGGTAATATTAGGGCCCCTATTGTGTGTTTTAACTTTAGTAAGTAAGTATAAATACATAATAAATGTGTATCAATATAGCGCATAGTGTATGGCCATACACTCAAAGTGCTTCACAATCATGAGAGGGGTCTCTCCACACCACCACCAGTGTGCAGCATCCACTTGGATTTACGACGGCAGCCACAGGACAACGGTGCGCTCACCACACACCAGCTATAGGTGGAGTGGAGATACAAGGATAGAGCCAATTCGATGGATGGGGATAGATGGGTTAGGGCCAATGGAGGGAATTTGGCCAGCATACAGAGGTTACACCCTTACTCTTTGTAGGAAGTGCCATGGGATTTTTAATGACCCCAGAGAGTCAGGACCATGGTTTAACGTCTCATTCGAAAGACGCCGCTCACTGACAGTATAGTGTCAGCTTCACATGAAGACTGATTTATACGTCATCGATGTGTTTGCGGAAGTTCGCTTTGGGTGCGTGTGACATGATTTCGGCTGGCGGAGCACACAAACTTTTTTGAGACTCAAGCAAAGAGTTCACATGGCGCTGCATTTCATTTGAGTTGAATATGAATCACTTTGAAGAGATTTTGTCTGAAACAGATATGCCTGTACAGACGTCTTTATAATCCGTGATCACAGAGATAACCAAATGATCAATAATTATTGGCTAGAAATTGCAACAGTGGGAAAGGGAATGTTTTTGTTAAAAAGTTTGGAAAAACCTGAGGTATAATTTTGTTAAAGCCAAAAGAGGTCATGGCAAAAGTGACCCAGGTACACAATTACAGAAATATGTTTTTCCAACATTTAAAGGTTTAACTCTGATGTATATATTACAATTTTGAATTTAAAACAATTTAATAGTTACAAAACTACAATTAAGGAACAAATTATTTCTTTGATAACTGGAAAAGAATATTTGAACCTATCGGTTTACAATATACTGATGCCCTGTTTTTCTAGGCTTTATTGGTGATAAGGGTCAGGTCAAGAATGTTGGACCATTATTGAATATTTAGCATATAAGGACTGAAACTAGCCAGACAGTAATGTGTCAATTGTGGAGTGGGCTAAATCTAAATATACATCAGTATTTTTGGTAAGTGTAATTTTTTTTTTTTATTATTGCCATAATAAAAAATATATTTGTAAAGCAACCCATGTTCACTTGTCATTAATATATTAATGAACTTTAATAGGTAGAACTGTCCGAGATATGAACAAAAGCAAGTGATGCATCAAAGTTTGATTAAAAAAAAATCTTGAATGTTATAAAAATCTTTATAATCAGTAAAATAATTTATAAAAATAATAAAAATAATCAGTTTAAACATCTTCAATGATATTAATGATATGACGTAGTTCCAGAAACTTCCTACTTCTCTGTTTATCCGTCTGAATTTACGGTCAGTTTCTTTTTTAAATAACTTTCTTCAGTCGTTTTATAGAATATCTCAACGGTGAACGCATCAAGTATAAAAGCTTCATCCGTTTCGTGAGGTGCGTGCGCAGTCAGCCAGCTGAAAGTATAAATCAGCCTTTACTGGGGCATTAGGACTCACACAGACCGCAGGTTGAGCGCCCCCTGCTGGCCTCACTAACACCACTTCCAACAGCAACCTAGTTTTCCCATGTGGTCTCCCATCCAGGTACTGACCAGCTCAGCCCTGCTTAGCTTCAGTGAGTAACCGGTTTTGAACTGCAGGGTGATATGGCTGTGTCATAAGTTTAGTGTTTATTTTTCTAAATTCTAGGCTAGTCTTTTCTGCTTGTTCTTATTGGTTAAAAAATAAAAGCAAACACATTTTTACAACAAAGAATATGATTTATATGTAGCTCGTCAATTCTCTGTGAAGTGAGACTTTCGGATTCTCTCTCCATGTGTGTATGAAAGAAAAATAGAGCATTCTCTGCCAAGTTCTGGTAAATCAGGCATTTAAACACTGGAATTTACGGTGCATCAGATATGCTCTGCTTCTGTTGATATGAACAGGAATGGTGTTCTCACTATGTTATTTTCCTTGAACTTCATCTTAGTCTCATGAACACTGCACTTGAGATGGCCATGCCCACTTATTTGCATATCACGGTATACCCAGAATTAAAAAATCTCCTACAGTAGGCATGTTATATTGTGATAATCACATATACAATCTTAAAGACCAGTCCAACAAGAGAATAATCCCTCCAATCCCTGACAAAATCACAACTGGAGAAACGCTTGATAAAAAAAGAAGCATTTTCTTTATATCCTGAGTGGATTGTGAAATATGGAAAATGCGGTGACAGCTAGGAGTGAAATAGCATTTAAATTCAAATGGAACAGTCATTACTTTCTCTCCAGCTCGCTTGTCTTTTCTTTCTCTTTCTGTCCTTTTCACCCTGCTTTGGTTTGTCAGAGCAGAAATGAAAGAGCTGAATCTTGCCGGGGCTAAACAGCCTCAGTTTTGAATAACAAAGTGGACGGACATTTGGCATCACAATTCACTTCAGCAAAGACTCAATTACTTCCCCCTCATTAGCGGCAACTGTTGAGACCCCTTTCTCTCGCTCTCTCGTTCTCACACATGCACACAAATTGGCTGTAATTCAGCGTGTTTTTGGTGTTAAAACAAGGTGCTTTAAATCGTAGTACAGACAAACACATTGCATTGGCCCGAGATTCATGCTTTTGGCACACATTTTCAATCAGTAAAAAAGCCAGATGGCATTAATATGCACGTCCATAACAGACCGTTTCACACAAATCGAAGAGATTATTCCTATATAACCACAAACGCACAATATTCAGCATGTTGTGAGCCCCGCGAGTCCTCGAATAGGGCTGTTGGGACAGGTCAATGCTGAAAACAAGAGCCATGCGTCTCTGTCAGCATAAGTGTGGATGGATAGTGGAGGTCAGACTTCTCTCACTAGTCAGCATGTAGCTGTTTATTCACTAATATTCACACTCCTCACCATCTGTCAGCCAAACAGTCCGCTGAGATAAGCCAGGAGTTGTGTAATAGTAATGCAAGGAAAAGAAGTAGTGTATTACAATCTGTTCAAAGATACTCAAGCAATTCAGCACTTGGTGTGTTCAAGGAAAAGAAAATGTGATTTGACTTAGGAGGTTTGCTACAAGAGTGTAATCACGCAAGCAATTTACTAAACTCTACAGGAGCAATTACTGCCACAAAATGGTATTTTTTGTTCTTCACTCTTTGTTTATGTACTTTAAGTGATTTTTGCAGCAATAAACAATAAGTAATCAGACATGAATAATGCAATAATCAATTGCGTTGCTTATTGCTGTTCTGCTTGTTTTACATTTGGTAAACAGCAATTTGACTCAACTGTCAAAGTCATAAAGGATCCGTATTGCAACTCCTATAATAACTCCCTATTGAGTTACATACATTGTAAAAAATAATCAATGTTATTTATATACTGTAAAAGGCTGTAAAAACGCTACAGTAATAGCATTTGATTGGTTAAAGGGGTGGTCCAGAGTGTATTTTTAAGGCTTGGTTGTGTTTATAAACTGCAAAGCAATGTGTGCTCATGCTTCATTTGTAGAAATTCATGTTATTTTTTCATATATCTTACTTTGATTATATACAGCTACACGGAAGACATGAAAACGAGTGTCATATTTCCTAGTTCCTCCGAAAGGCCCGCCCTCAAGAGGCTCTGATTTGCTCATTTAACATAATGTGCTGTGATTGGCAGATCAGCTCCACATCACCAGGATGAGTCACGTCCAGTCACTAGTACGCGATGTGCCTCTGCTGTGTAAATACTGTCAGTCAGTGTAGCCATATCAGTTTGAGCCTAAATCAGACAAAAAAATGAAGAGAACACAGCTCACACCTGCTCTCTAAAATAAAATCTGACAAGTGTCTTTCATATTTATTTGGGTTATAAGCATGTGTAAGTAATATAAAACATTCATTTATCTATTGCGAATTTGTTATTTGAGATGTAGAACACACAGAAAGCATCCGCATAAAGAGACCCTGCAGTCCTGGTGAAGATTGTGGCTGTTTACAGCGGTTTGACTGATAAATATGAATTTGTAGCTAAATTGTTAGCAATGCCAAACAGCATTTCCCGTTGTTTACATCCTTGTTTACGTCTTTGCTACAACATACAGTTAACGCTAGAAACTGTGCATGTAATAGATCAATTTTAACAACTAAAAATACTTACAGGTTGTGGCTCACAATCCACAGCTTCGTCTGTTATGGTTGGAGCTGCTCTTTCTTTGAGGAGCTTTTAGCCAAATCCAGCACTGAACTGGGAGAGAGTCTGGAAGCTGTCCTTTGTCAAATGCTAGCTATATCTTTTTATAATTCTCTGGAACATAATTAAAATTAAATTGTAAGCACTTCTCTCTTTGTGTCATGTCATTTGGAATTCCAAATACAGAAACAGAACAAGCTCTGTGGAAATAGCAGCGCTTGGACGGTATTTAAGCTTTCTCTGCTACATTACAGCACCTCTGGCCACGCCCCTTCACTATGCCGGCTGTACGTGCATGGTGAATGCATGTAACCTGAAGCATTTGTGATCTCACTAGCCCGGATGTATTTTTTTGTAGTCCTCAAACTTTGTTCGCTGTAGGCTTAGCTAAGCTTACTCTGTAAAAGCCAATGTCTCTCTTTGCATTGAACTTTGAGCGCATTACATTTAGAGATGTTGTTTATGTTTACACAGCTACATTACACATGAACATACATTTTAACTATGATATCGTAGTGGATCACCCCTTTAAAAAATATACAAAGTAATTTATAAAAAATTATACAATGAAAAAAATATACAATTAAATAATATACAATGGGTGTCACGGTGGCGCAGTGGGTAGCACAATCGCCTCACAGCAAGAAGGTCACTGGTTCGAGCCCCGGCTGGCTCAGTTGGCACTTCTATGTGGAGTTTGAATGTTCTCCCCGTGTTTGCGTAGGTTTCCCCCGGGTACTCCAGTTTCCCCCACAGTCCAAAGACATGTGGTTCAGGTAATTTGAATAAGCTAAATTGGCCATAGTGTATGAGTATGTGTGTAAATGTAAGAGTGTATAGGTGTTTTCCTAGTGTTCCCAGCAAGGGCAACCGCTGCGTAAAACATATGCTAGATAAGATTAATAAAGGGACTAAGCCGAGAATGAATAATATACAATGTAATCTATACACTGTAAAGGCTGTAAAAATGCTACAGTAAAAGCGTTTGATTGGTTAAGAGTAAGTAACCTTACGATGTACACCATGTGTGACAACATTTGATTGCTTTTTAACAGTGTTCTGGTGACATTTATTGAATGCATCACACTTTGCACCTTCTATGCTAGTATGCACTGGAAAAAGAAGATGTGCTTGTGAGCATAAGTTTTGGTTCATAATGTGACATATTGACCACCTAAATGTTGCTAGTTTATTTTTAAATGGTAATGTTCAAAATCTTTCATCATAAAGTACGATTTTCCCCCCAAGTGTACATGTATACAATAAAGAATAGAAGTAAAGATTACATAATGAGAATTTAGGAAAAGGTGACAACACGCATGGAAAAACAAGCAATTGTTGAACTTGCTGATCTGTTATTATTGCTGAAAGCATGTTACTTACATACGGCTGAAGCGGTTTTAAAACACTCAAGGTCCATGGTGGTACAAAACATATTCATGGTACTTTGAACATGGAGATTCTGTCAGACAAAGTATTCTTCATCTTAGACTGTTCGAAGCCCACGTCCATATTCAAACCAGCCAGCGAAACAAACAGCAAACCTTGCAGTGTTATCAAACAGTATGCCATATAACCATGAAGACAGAACTGTGGGAGGGAAAGAATACCAGCTTTTGTTCTTTCCAACTTGGTTTCTTCCTTTTGACCACATTTAAAATATTCTGCAGCTTATGTTCTCACATGTTCCCACTCAAATCTCCATTCTTTGTCATCGATTATAATTTGTACTTTTCTCTGTCACTAATATCCCTCTGACCAGATACTGAAAGCAGCTGTGTGTCTTTCATCAAACAGATAGAAAATTCTGCTTGACTTTTATTCAATTGACTGTGTGCATTTCTCTCCATCATCTTCTTGTAGCTGAAAGAGTCACATTCAGCACACAGTTGCCAGCCCATGATACAGCCAACAGACTGGTTGACCTATCAGCCGTGATTCATGCCGAGTGGCTGCTGAGATCAGCCCTGTCTGGCTGTCTGGCTCTCCACACGAGAAGAACAGGTCTAGATCATTGAGATTCAAAGGTTTCTGCTTTCAGTCTCCATTACCGAGGAACAAAAAACTACAGGCCCTTTTCACCTGTGTACTATATTATTATTATTATTATTATTATTATTATTATTACTATTATTATTATTATTATAATAACACACTTACTCAAGCATGATGTGTTTTCAGTGTCTACCATCTGATATAACAGAGATGAAGATGCTTTCTGGATCTAAATTAAGCTGCCTTTTTGCTTTGTTTCATTTGAATTTGCTGAAAAGATATGTTAAAAAAGCTTTGCGATTGTATTTCATATATATATATATATATATAATTTATTTTTTATAAAGTTTACTAGATTTGTTTCAGGGTAGCCTTACTTAACTACACACTCTCAAATATCTATTGGTTGCAGTCAGCTTAATTGGCTTTTTTATATAATAATGAGTATAATAAACTGCAAGAAAAAAAGGAATTGAATAATTTTGGATACTTTTCCTTCAAGACCTAACTGTATATTACAGTCAGAAAAAGGCCCCTCCAAAAAAATCATATTTAAGGAATCATACTTAGGCAGAGATTGAAATAAAATTTGACTTCAAATCAAACATTTTTATTCAAATCGTCACCCAAAGAACCGATATGAATCAAGCCATGAGATCAAGCTGACTACTCAACTAAACTTGTCCTTCTTCCACATATAGAGTAATCAGAAAGCAAAATGTTGTTTCTGATGTACCAAGGAGTATATATTTTGACAAAAGAACCATTAGTTTAAAATGAAAGTCAATGGTCACCAGTTTCCAACATTTTTCAAAAAAATTATTTAGTTTTAAACCAAAAAAAAGAGAAAGAAAACTAAAGTTTTTTTTTTTTTGTTTTTTGTCAAATTAAGGGTTAGTAAATGATGACAAAATGTTCAGTTTTGGGCAAACTGTCCTTTTAAACACAACAAAACTATATTTCACATACTGTACCAAGAGTAGAAGTGATTTGAGGTATGTTACCAAATTCTGCTTCCTAAATGTTGTTAAACCCTTTAAAAGAAAGCCTGGATTGGCAACACAAATGCAAATGCTTCTGCTCTAAACATGAAAGAAAACATCCGAGGAAGAAACCTCAAAGAAGCGTGTGTGTACACACATAACTCCTTAAGCTATATGATCGATGTGGCCTAGTTTTCCATTAAAAAGCTGGAATACGAGCCATCTCAAGAGCAATCGTAGAATTGTGTATTTCTTGGAGAATGCTACATTTCAGGTCACAGGCTTCCCTTTCTCACTAGTAAACACATCTAGGGACTCACGTGCGCACAACACCTATGCACATTCGCAGCTAAACACACGCATACACACTCGCACACACCCTCGGCTGCTCTGTCAGCTGAACTGACAGCAGTAATGAGTTTCTTCTCCCCTCTTCTCTGCATAAGCCAACTGGCACCCACTCAAGGGAATTTTTCTGGCTGAATTGCGGCCATTAATCACAATCTAGGGCAAGGCAGTGGCATGAGAGTGTATGCGGCAAGCCCGGATACTTTTAACACCGACTAGAAACAGGGAGAATTGTGGAATTGATGTACCTAACAAATTCAGCCATTGGCTGAAGCTCAACAACAGGCGATGTCTGAGTTTGTCACTATGAGCGCAATTACCGCAGGAGGAGCGGCAGCACATCAATCACACTCAACAAGATGGACGGACATTCACCAGCTCCTCTGCGTCTCAACAAATGATGGCAAACAAAAATCTAAATAAATCACAACAGAATATATATAGCACAGAGGTCTCTAATTGAAAAAAGTGAGTGTGTTGACATATAGTGCAACTGCACTTCCAGCGTCCCGAGTTCGAATCCCGGCTCATGGACTTTTTCTGATCAATTCCCCCATTTTTTTTTTCCAACTTCACATCCTGTCCATATACAATTCTATAAATGTACCAAAAAAAATCTGGCATATTAATGAAAATGTCTGAATTTGGCACACATTATTTTGATCGATTATGAAACAGTGTGGCAAATAGTGGGATGCTATTGTATCAAGGTCTCTCTCACACACATTACTTTCTCATGCCCATCTGGAAGACAGAACAAGTGATGGAACGAGGTGCAACAGTGTGTGTGTGCGTGTGGAAAGTGGAAAGTTAAGGTGGCCGGAGGGATAATATCCCAGTATGCCCCCCTCTTCATCCTTCTTTCCCCTCCATCACATCTTCCATCATCCCACCCTACTAAGACAGCTGGCAGTTGGGTGCCCATTTCTCTCTCTTTTTCTTTTATATTCCTCTTTTTCCCCTCCACTGGGGCCCCACACTGCCAGCTGACTCAAGTCACAAGGGAAATCACCTCAGGGTTGATGTGCAGGTCCCTCTGATGCCCAGGCTCCACCCCTACAGCACATGCTCTAATCCATATGAATTCATGCAAATACACAAACACAAACCCAGCATGCAGTTACGCTGAGCACGGTACTGTCCGCCTTGCTTCTGACAAATCACAAAGCAGCCAGGGCTGAGAATGAGAATTATGACCCCAGACCCACAGCGTTAACGCCTGTGCTCAAGGCATCAATCTATGGACCTTTCCACTGCAGCAGACAAAGAATCAATCATCACAAGCTACGATCAATCAAAGAAAACAATGAGCTGAGGAGACAAAGAATCAGTCAAGAATCAGTCAAGCGTAATAACACATCTTGCTGATCGAGAATACTGTACACACAAATAGCTTGTATAAAATGCAATGTGAAGTCCACTCCTTAATCAGTATGTCACATTGTCCAGTTCAGAAGAAAAAATAATAATAATAATAAAAAAATAAATAAATAAATCGATAAAATAGTATGACATTTACCTAAAAAAACAATTGGCAGAATATTTTAAGACTAGCTCTTAGTGAAAAAACACCTTTGTCTTGTTTCATGCATTTCTTTTTCACCAAACCAATACTTAAAATGTGACGCATGATATGGGCTTTGGTCAGTTGTACTTGTTAGATATGAAATCCCATTGGGCCAAAAAACAGAACAACAGAATGACGGACAGACTGAATGACAAACCACCTGACAAAGCTATAAATAGGCGCAATGACAGAAACAGATACAGAATTATATATAGACAGACAGACAAATGGACAGATGGACAGACAGACAAAGATTGAAGGACAGACAGAAAGACGAAAAAATAGATTGACAGAAAGACAAAAAAATGGATAGATAGATTGACAAACAGATAGACTGAGAGACAGACAGACAAGAAATACGAACAGATAGATTGACAGACAGAAAGACAGACAGCTGAGCTGAGCTGATGGACAGACAGACATAAAGAATGATAGATAGATTAAAAGACAGAGAGAAAGATGGGAATATAGATTTACAGACTGATAGATTGAGAGACAGACAGATAGAAAGTCGAACATAGATTGACAGATATAAAGATTGAGAGACAGACAAGAGAAAGAAAAACAGATAGATTGACAGACAGAAAGATAGATTGACAGACAGGAAGACAAACAGATAGATTGACAAACAGAAAGATGGATAGATTGACAGACAGACAAATTGGGAGACAGACAGACAAACAGAAAGACAAAAAGATAGATTGACAAACAGAAAGACAGATAGATAGATTGACAGACAAATAGATTGGGAGACAGACGAAAATAGGGACAGATAGATTGACAGACAGACAGACTGACAGAAAGATGGACAGACAAACAGATAGATTGGGAGACAGACAAAAGACAGATATATTGACAAACAGAAAGACAGATAGATAGATTGACAGACAGATAGATTGACAGACAGACAGAAAGAGACACAGATAGATTGACAGACAGACAGAAAGAGACACAGATAGATTGACAGACAGACAGAAAGTGGGACAGATAGATTGACAAACAGACAGATAGAGACAAAAAGATAGATTGACAAACAGAAAGACAGATAGATAGATTGACAGACAAATAGATTGGGAGACAGACGGAAATAGGGACAGATAGATTGACAGACAGACAGAAGGGACACAGACAGATTGACAGACAGGCAGACTGACAGAAAGATGGACAGACAAACAGATAGATTGGGAGACAGACAAAAGACAGATATATTGACAAACAGAAAGACAGATAGATAGATTGACAGACAGATAGATTGACAGACAGACAGAAAGAGACACAGATAGATTGACAGACAGACAGAAAGAGACACAGATAGATTGACAGACAGACAGACAGAAAGAAAGTGGGACAGATAGATTGACAGACAGATAGATTGACAGACAGACAGAAAGAGACACAGATAGATTGACAGACAGACAGACAGAAAGAAAGTGGGACAGATAGATTGACAAACAGACAGATAGAGACAAACAGATAGATTGACAAACAGAAAGACAGATAGATAAATTGACAGACAAATAGATTGGGAGACAGACGGAATTAGGGACAGATAGATTGACAGACAGACAGAAAGAGACACAGACAGATTGACAGACAGACAGACTGACAGAAAGATGGACAGATAGATTGGGAGACAGACAAAAGACAGATATATTGACAAACAGAAAGACAGATAGATTGACAGACAGACAGACAGACAGACAGAAAGTGGGACAGATAGATTGACAGACAGATAGACTGACAGACAGACAGAAAGTGGGACAGATAGATTGACAGACATATAGATTTACAGACAGACAGAAAGAGAGACAGATATATTGAAAGCAAAATTGACTGACAGACAGACACAGAGATGGATAGATAGACTGACAGACAGATAGATTGGGAGACAGACAGACCAACGCAATCTCACGGCTATTCGTAACTTTTTGATTTAGTGGCTAATTCGTATGAATTCGTACGGTCTAATTCATACAATGTAGTACAATTTGCTCATCACCCAATGACGGTTGAGTTTAGGGGCGGGGTTGGGTGACATGCCTCCTTTTTAAAATCGTACGAATTCGTACGAATTAGCCACTAAACTGACAAATACTTACGTTTTCTCATGAGATCAGGCTGGACAGACAGAAAGACAAACAGACAGATTGACAGACAGACAGACAGACAGAAAGACGAACAGATAGACAAAAAGACAGACAGATATATTGACAGACAGAAATATAGATGGATAGAAAGACAGACAGAAAGACAGATTGACAGACAGACAGAGACAGACTGACAGACAGAGAGAAAGAAGGACAGACAGATTGACATATAGACGGATGGAGAGAAACACACATAGATAGATAATGAAAATTTAGAGCATTTTCCCTGCATTTTGAAAACAGTAGAAGATGTTTCCTCTCTTGTGCCAGCCTTTGATTACAGTGCTCTGGAGTAACAGGTGTAATTTGACTCTGCGGGTCAGTTCAGCTGTAAAGGTAAATTTGCTTGTTATATAGCAGAAAATGAAGGAGGCCCAGGGTGTAATTACAGATCTAACGGCTTGTGTGAACATCTGTTACCGAGAGCGGCTCCTCCTGAGCTCATGATGTCACTGTCACTGAACCCAAACAAAACAACATCCCACACAAAGTGACGAGATACGGCAGCAACGCTGATCTGTCTCTTCTTTAATTTTATATAGTAGATCTACATAAGCTAGTAACATCCTCAGGGTTCTTCCTGTAATGATACATTTATTTTCCCTGTAGCAAAACAAATAGTATTTGATGCAGATCTTCCCCCTGTAACCGTGTCATCATGTCCTGTTGTGTGCTTCTGAAAACAAGTAAGAGCGAGTCTCTCACCCTCCTGTATATGACAATTTCCAAAGTTATACTTCTTCCCCCTGAGGGTTCAAGCAACTAACATTGGGGGGTAAAAGGTTAAAAGTGCAAAGATAATAATCTCTGACACAAGGAAGAAAATATTGAATAACCCCATGGTGTTCAAAATGTGCTACACAGATATATGTCAATTTAAAAATATGATCTTTTACAGACAAGTAGTACAAAATAATATTAAACAATATTAATTCCAGACATAAAGAGCCACAATAATTTTCCTAAAACAATGAAGGACTTTAAGGGCCTACAATTCACAACACTTCCAACACCAAATGCAAGTAAAAATGTGTGTTGGCGAGTACATGAAACAGTGTTACTCGTAGCGCTGGGCGATTTGGCCTAAAATCAAAATCTCGATTAACAGAACATTTTAACTCGATTACTATTAATAAACGATTATTTTATTTATTCATTTATTGTTTTGCCCTCATAGTTTACTGACAGGTTTTGTACAGTAAATATGTTCACATACTACAAGTGAGAGATTTTTAAATGAAGGGTGCATTACTTGATTTTAAAATAATTGAAGGAAACACACACATTATCTACTATCTATGATCATTAAGCACACATTGCCTAAAAAATCTTGCACTTTTGGAAACAAAATCAATAATTTTCAATGGTTTTTATATTAAAAGTCGAAAATAAGCAGATTCTCTTCTAAATAAAATAACTTGTGTATATCCTGTAAATAATATTTTAAACAGTGCATTTCTTACATCTTTTGTAAGCAAATATTTTATTATAAATAATAAATGTAATGTAATGGAAAATATGCAGTCTCAGGACATCTCTGGTGCAGCTTGCAATCATCGTCAGTGCAGTGCAAAATAAGGCTCACGAATATGCTCATTTCACGCGGCCGCCATTTTAAAACACGAAAGCGAGGCTGCGGTGGGAAGAAACCTGGAAGTATAGGATCTGCACTGTAAACATTGCAACAACATGCTGTTGGCTATAAACCTCCAGCTGTTGCCGAGATTTCAAAATGCAGATATGGTGTAAACATCACTTTAATATCATTCAGTTCAGTTTTATTTAAACAATTAAAAGCATATTAGGCATCAAACAACATCACAATCTCTGTAAGGGTAATACGCTTAAGTGTCCTCCTAGGCTTCAGTTCATGGCAGCAGGTAAACACAGTGGGGACGCTTTCCTGCTTCAGCCTATGTAACCCGGTGAGCGATAAAACAATACAGTCTTCTGTAGCACATCCTCGTGTTGTCTGTAACAGTGTTGTCCCGATACTGAAGTTTTAAAAACGTCCATTTCACGCTAACATTTAAGCGCCGCTGAGCGCGTTCATAAACTGATTTGCCATAGTATTCACCAGTGCTCAACAGAAGTGAGTGTGAATGGTTGTGAAGGTCATCAGTATACCGGTCTTCACAGATTGCAAACACAGACAGACGGACATTGGAGCGTTTTAAAGCAGTGATGATCAGTCGACTCATCAGCGGATCACTTGTCTGTGTTTGCACTTGGTAAACATCGGTGAAGTGCGGTGAACTGATGACCTTCACGGCCAATCACAGTCATTTTTGTTTTTTTTTAGACAAGTCTAATATAGTGAAAGAATCAGTTTATTAACTTAAGTTTGATAAAAGACATCTAAAACGTGTGTTTGGGAAAGAAAACGTTTGCCAACTAGTGCCATTTCCCTTAACTTAGCTGAAAATAATGTCTGATATCCCTTTTTATTTTCCCTATTCATTCAGAACGGACCTTCGGGTCACTTGGAAGGCGGTGAAATTATAAATTTGTGTCACTTTCTCTTTGCTGATAAGATAGACAGCCAGGCACACAACATTTCTCTGTGAATCAGGCGATACTTCCGGTTTTCTTCCCACCGCAGCCTCGATTTCGCTGTTTAAAAATCAGTCTATAGGTCCATAGCCCTACTTGACCAGAGATCTGATCAGGCTCAGCGTTTAACAGAGCGTGGTCACGTGACTCCACATGCGGTAGGGAAAGTAATTGAAAAAATCATCCTAAACAATTTTGATCAATTACAGGTTCTGAATGTCGATTTCGATTACTTTTTGATTAATCATTCAGCCCTAGTTACTCCCCAGGTGGCTTTTTTTTTTTCTTTTCCATCTCCACGAGTGCAGCGAGTCAATAATAAAGTGCATAGGAAAACAGAATTTGCAATGACTGCAATGAAGTTTATTTCCAAGAAAATAAAAGAATATAAAAAAAAAAAAGGTTTCTATGTGATTTTCACTAAAACAGAAACTTTGTGATTAATATCTATATGCAAAGAAAAAAAATTATTATTATACTTTATAGTTCAGGAGCATAACAGTGACATTTCTTTATTAATCGTTTAAAGCTTGGACGTTAAATGATTACATTTATTCATCATCACGCTTGGACTACTCTAACTGAATTTATGTGGGTAACGACCAATCCTATATAAATCGTCTTCAAGTGGTCCAAAATCTTTCTGGCACCCACAAGTTTGAACACATTACTCCTATCCTGTGCTCCATAAATTGTTTGCCGATATGTTTTGGAATTGAGTTTGAAGTATGATTTTAAGGTATTAAATGGCCAGGCTCCGACTTATCCCTCTACTCTTATCACTGTTAAAATATCTGGCAGATGTATAAGGTTATCAAACCAGAAAATGCTAGTAGTACCCAGATCCATATTAAAGAAAAAAGGAGATCGAGCTTTCTCTGTAGTAGGTCCTAAAATGTGGAACAGGCTACCTATGTCCATTAGAGCAATTTCCAATGAATCTTTGTTCAGAGGGAAACTTAAACTACACCTCCTAGAAAGAGCTTTTAAATTGGGAGGTATTGTACCTATCTGGTTACATGTTATTTATCATTGAGGCTGTGTGGTACAGTATTTTGAATGTATTCTATGTTGTTTTATCTGTTGCTGTGTATTTTTGATCATTTGATTTTAGGTTTGTACAGCACAATAGTCAACAACTGTTGTTTTATTGCGCTTTAAAAAAAAAAAAGAACATTTACAGAATGCAAATAAATACACAACTGCGCACACAAAAAACCTTCTCAATGTCGTGTTACAATAAACAACACAGAAACCTATTCCATGCATCTCTGCTATGACTAGTCCTTTTCCTAAGAACACTGTGTGAAGGTCATGTGGAGAAATTGTAAAATTACAGAGGAGCCATCTTCAGCCCTGACCTCTATTTGTTGCTTTCAGTTTTTTCTCTCCGGCTCTCAGCACTTGTGTGTGCAATAACCCTCAACTGAAGGCCACACTGAAGATCGGGGTCAGTAACAAGTCCCTGAGATGTAGAACACGGTCTGTCTCATGATCCTACAGCTGTCTACAGCAGATCTTTACATGAGTGCGTTCATTTAGATTCACAAGCGTGCTGTTGAGAAACACTGACTTTGTAGAGGCAACAGATCATTTTGCGTCATAAAGAAACGCAGTATGTGCATGTGAAAGCGAGAGCATATACAGTAGGCACCCTTAAGAGGGCTGATATAGGAGCTCAGGTGCTCTATGAAATGAAATGCTCCCTACAGGTCCAAGGTTAAACACTGACAGTGGCCAGGGCCAGCAGCATCTGAGACCACCAACATGTTAGCCTTTTTTGCTGGGAAACTGTTGATGTGCGTTTTTACAACTATGAAGTCAGTTAAAGTCAATTTCTTTTGTTATTATCAATTCGAAATGACCTGTCACTCGCCTAAGATCACAGCAACTAGCAAACAACAACAAATATGATTATTAATTTTTATTTACAATTTATTCTTATATGAGACAATCGTCACAGAATATTCAATTCAATTCATTTCAAATTTATTTGTATAGCGTTTTAGACAATAGTTATTGTTTTAAACATTATTGCATTGCAATCAAAATCAGAAAAGTTAAGGTTATTAGTTACAATAACTTTATTAGTCACTTATAATTTTGATTAACTAGTAACTAATTACTAATAGAACAGAAAATACAATGGTAATTTCTGTTTCATGCTGACTTTAAATTATTTCCCAAAATAAATACTACTTCTTTTTGTGAACAATGGTTTATTGTCTTTAGATTAACAAAATAACAGACATTTATACAAACAAACAGGGAAGGGGGAGCAACAGACATTTCAACTATTTTTTAATCTGAAGAAAGAGAAGGAAAAAAAAACCTTTATATGGTCAATCTTTTATATAGTCTAAAATGTTGGAATACAAACATTGCCATGCGTCAATGGTACTAGGTTTAGCCTTATTAATTTGTGCTGTACTTTCAAAATTCACTATTTTAAGGAGGCTATGAATCCAAAATATTTTTGCACACATGTGCAGAGTAAACCAGCTTTGTATGATTGTCTTCTTGCAGATGTAAAACCAGCAAACAACATTCTCTTCTTTAGTGTACTTATACAGAAATTAGAATTGTCATTGAGAAGACATAAACCAGGATTAGACACATAATCAACTTGTAGTAAAAGGACAAAACAAAATTTACAGTACATGAGACCACAGGTCAACAACAATTGGACATTCCCAAAACATATGGAGAAAAGTACCTGAAGATACAGTGTTACAGATATGACAGTTGTAGTTCGACTGCAGTTTCATTTTAAACCTCTTATAAGGAGTTATGTATGCTCTCTGAAATGGATAAGACGATGAGCTAACTTTTTAGTTAAGATGAGATTAGACCACACCCTGTCCCAGTCAATCGATAAGTCCAAATCTGTTCCAGATAAGTTTAATAGAAAGAGGCTTTGCAGTGTGATCATTAGGTTTGCTATAAATTAAAGAAACAGATGGCCGACCAGAGGGTGGTGTGATCCAATCCCGCATAGGATGAGAGGAAATAGTGGATGCCCAAGCCAAAATAAACACTACTTCTATTCAACAAAGACACATTCGGATGATTGAAAATTGACTGAATTGACAGTTGAATTGTCATTCATATGGTTACAAAAGTTGTCTATTTCAAACAGATCACATTTTAAAATGTTAAAATGCAACCAAATGCAACCAAAGTTTTTACTGGTTCTAAATTTTGAACAGGAGCAAATTTTGTTGAAACCTTTCAGTATTAAATTAATTCTATATTTGGCCTAGAATGTTCTCTAGTTGTGCTGCTTGCTAGAGTTTGCAACAGAACCACAATATCTGCCGCACAGTGTCGCTACAGTAGTAAATGACCTGATCCTCAGCTAACTACAGTTCATTCATCTGCTCATCCGGCTTACCCATCTCCCACACAAAAGAGGGGAAATACTGTGTTAGGCGTCTCATTGACGGTTGAGATTTGGCCACAGTATTTAGGTAATTGTCACTTAGACCCACACAATATGTACTCACTTTCCACAGGATTGACAATCCACAGCTATTGTAGCCTTAAGCAAGGCACTTTCCCCAAGATTGCCCCTGCACTTCAGTTTAGGGAAAAAAATCCAAGTGTCAGCGGAATGACTAACTACTTGCATAAATGCTGTGGTAAAACAGTGCCATGAATATAAATACATTGGTAAGATAAATTCACTGCCAGGAAATCGATGGAATGACTGATATTCAAATCAAAAGGCCTCTTAAAAAGTTATGATCCATGTACAGATGCCACGGTGGCTTGTTAAATAATAATTTCATAAATAAAGCAACTGGATACAGAAATGTATACTGGAATGAGCAATAAATACAGTAGTATTACAGTATTAACTATAAATCAAATATTGCGAGTGAAAAATTGATGTTATAATATTCATTCATTCATTTTCTTTTTGGCTTAGTCCCTTTATTAATCTGGGGTCACCAAAGCGGAATGAACCGCCTGATGTTATAATATTCATAACTTTATCAGAATATTTTAATACAAAAAATGGTTCCGAGCTCATGATTCAAGGGTGTTTTTTCTGTTTGCTGTATATAAGACCTTGAACTTTTTTGACAAGTTTAGATGTTCAAATATAGATGATAAAGGTACACTATATCACTGCCTCTGGCAATGTCCTAAAATACAAAAGTTTTGGAAAGTGATAATTTACTGTATGTCAGACATGTTTAATATTAAAATCCCTTTAAATACCAAGTTCCAAACTTACAATTGGAAAGGCAAAAGACAAAAATTTTGGATTTTGGTTTTCTTCAAGCTAGAAGGGCTATACTAGAAACACATGGATGCTCTATTCATAGAAATGTGGAAAAAAAGAAATATTGAACTTTATGGGACTAGAGAGACTAACTTATATCATCAAACGCAAGCAGAAGGACTTTGACTATCTTTGGGAACCATATATGAATATTCTGTAAATTGTGTGTTTGTAAACATGTACTTTTATTTTTTATTGTATTATTGTTTTTGTTATTTTGTCATTTTCTATTTTTCAATGTTTCAATTCATAATTTTTATTTATTTATTATAATTTTTATTTACTTATTTTACTTCTTTATTTTTATTTCTTTATTTATTTAAGTTATGTTATTTGAATGTGTATATGTGTGTATGCATGTATATACAAGCATAAGAAGGGTGTGGATATGTGCTGTGTAGGCTGCATTGTTATTGTATGCATAGTTAATGGGGGAGAAAAGGGAGAAAAGAAAAAAAAAGATAATATAAATGTTTTATTTTTAGATATGTTGTCTGGGTTGGTTATGTAAATTATGATACAAATCTGTTTCTTAGAGCGCATTATTATTATCATCATCATCATCATCATCATCATCATCATCATCATCATCATCATCATCATCATTCATTCATTCTCCTTCTGCTTAGTATCTATTTCAGAGATCCCCACAGCGGAATAAACCGCCAACTATACCCATACACATGGCATGTCTTTGATCGTGGGGGAAACCAGAGCACCTGAAGGAAACCCACGCCAACACAGGGAGAACATGCAGACTCCACACAGAAATGCCAACTGGGATTCAAACAACCAACCTTCTTGCTGTGAGGTGGCAGTGCCATCATCATCATCATCATCATCATCATCATCATTTATTATTATTATTATTATCATTATTATTATTATGTAGTGGGAACATTATACAATATTTGCTTGAAACAACCCTACAAATGACATGCTATTTTAGAAAGACGAGAACAGTAAACCTGGCTCTCTAAAACAACTATGCAAATAGCCTTAATAGAAAATCTACATCAACACCATCCTTGAATTAAGAGTAAAGATATGATTTCTTTTTCAGCATCACTTTTGACCACTACTGTATACAATTCAATTCTACTGAAAGAAAACTTCATTTTTCAAGATCCCATTACACGTGAAGTTTAACATTTCAGCTTGAAATTCACCTTGCTGTCATATGTGGCCTAAATTTTATTCTAACTTTATAACTGAAAAGGTCCCAGTTGTTTAATTATGACTTCTTTAAACCCTGTTACACACACTCACAGACACAGACAGTGAAAGTCCAGTTGCCACAGAAAACATGACACGGAGTGGCTTTTTTTTTCTGAATGCCAGCATTCCATCCCAGCTTCATCTAATTGGTTCCTGTGGAATTCCAGCTTGGCCCCAGATGGCCCACCCCAAATCCAGCAGTCTGACTACCTTTTAACCCCATCCCCTTCATGTGCACTGTCCACAGAAAATTAAAGAGAAAAACTGATTTCTCTGCTTTTTTTCACTTTCTTAAACAATGCTGGACTCTAAAAATAACCTTCAGTTTTAGCAGCAGTCGAACAGATCAGTGCGCATCCCTTGCATACTGTAAAACACAAAGATAACATAATCCGCTGGGGATTAACACTCTTAATAAAACTGTAAAACAGGGAGGGCAAACATTTCCCAGCGATTCAAAAAGCACAGCGATGTTATCTGACCGAGAGTCAGTGGTGTTACGCCACCAGCGCTGCCGAGCAAGCAAATGCTTTGTGCGTGAAAAGGGATTTATTTGTGCCAGCCAAGTGTTGGAGCGGCTTGGAAAAACATTAAACCACTGAAACAGATCTCTTATGACAGCATGACAAATCAAAGCCTTTCGTGGGGTATGAGAGCGTGTTAAAATCGATGTGGTCTTTCACTGATTGCAGAAGCACGACGCTGATGTTTGGGGGGGAAAAGCTCAGCCCTGTGTCAGTGTTCAGCTACCTTATTCATACAAAGCCAAGGTCAATGTCGCTGGCCCCGAGGGGCCTGTGGGAGAGTGAAGGAGTGGGGGGAGAGTTGAGAGGTGTTTGAGGAAAGGACGAAATCAGGGAGGGTTAAATTCTACCCCAGTGCACACACAGAGGTCATCGTTCTGCGGCTGACCCTCCCCCTCGCCATCCTACTGTGACCTATAACCCTGGCATCACTGAGTAAATGCAGAGACGGACAGGGGGAGGGGGGAAAAAGAGATGAGGCAGAGCAGGGGGAAAAATGAACGCTATGTGGAGTGAGTGATGACAAAGGGAGGCCAGAGACAGGAGAGTCAGTCAGCCAGGCAATGCAGAAGAGAAACCTGGTCATCCACACACACACACACACACACACACACACACACACACACACACACACAAACATCGTGACCAGCAGGTCGGCCTATCTGAGAAAAGACGAACTTCATGGCCGGTGACTAAAAGATCATTAAAAAACTATGATTTGAAGTTTTGCGGTTGTTAAAGGGACAGTTCATCCAGAAGTTAAAATGTATTTGCTTACCCTTATTGTTGTTTCAAACGTGTATCTGACTAATATATTTTGAAGTATGCAGGTAACAAAACAGGGGTGCGTTTCCCAAACAACGACATAACTCGCGGCTGAACTATCTTAGTACATTGCATCGTTTGGGAAAAGAGCGATGTAGTGACAAGTCTTTCTACAGTTCAGTTTGCGAATGTTCCTTAGAACGACGGAACTTGCGACCTTAGTTACTGTAGCTAATGATGGTTTTCGGAAACGCACCCCATTTGTGTTTACCATTCACTTCTATTGTATAAACAAAAAGATTCACTACAGAATAAAAGCCTTTTTAAGAAACACATGTTTTCTCCATACAATACAGTGCTTCCCAGAGGTTTGAAATATACTTGCGGTGGTAGCCGGATTGAAACACACCTTTTACCCACATCACATAAATAGTTAACTATGTGACAAACAAAACATAATTTGATTTTAACACTATTTGTTATTATTATCTGTTTTAAACTTTTTCTTTTCAATGGGTTAAAGTAAAAAAAAAAACAATTTCTCTTTTATGATATTCAGGAGCCATGTGCACCCACTGACAGGTCAAACCTGCTTCTCTCTATCTCTCATTAAAGTTCAGATTGCATCTAAAATGCAGTATTGTCAATAGTTGTATTGTAATAACAGTATTGGCAATACTGTACAAAATGTCATGCCAATAACATTTTGTACAGTATTACCAAAGCATTTAGATGTATAAAATATGTAATAAATTGACATCATCATATTATTAAAAAATACAGCAAATGAGAAATAAATGGCAGAAAAAATGAATAAAAGCAGACCATAGCTCAAAATTTTTTAATAATAATAAGAATAAAAGGTGTAAATTATTTAAATGAGACAAAGGAGTTAATTACCCATTTCTAACGGTGTACAAATATTCTGCAGCCAATTTTGATGTAATTTCGTCCTCTCCGAGTATTTAGTAAAGGTTTTCTGAGTCATTTAGATTGAAGAATTAATAATTGAATGTCTCTTTCGCTCTTGCGGCTGTGCGCATAAAAATAAAGACAGCTTAGAAAATGAAAGCAAAACCAAATCCCAGACATTTTAGTAGATTTAGAAACCTCAGCCGGACGAAAAAAGGTGCGGGTCTCTGTGGGTGTGCAGAGCACGTAAGACAGTGATTGTTGACAGTTCTCATGTACACAGAACGAGCAGTGTGAAAAGGGTTAAGGAGAGAAGATTTTCCACTACTTAATCATTTGAAGATGTTTGCTTATATTGGGCGGATACAAAAAGTGTAAAAGGATGATGATAATAATAGTAAAAAAAACAATGTGTCACTAAATGTACTTGGGCAGCCGTTAATATACCTGGGGTGCCCGCCCAAGTAAAGTCTATGTGTGGGAAGCAATAAAATGGTTTGTTCATTCAAATTAGTTCAGTTTCCATCACTCTTAATTTGATTGATTTATTTATTTTTTTAATAAATAAAGAAAATTATACAAGTTTAAAAGATGTCTTACAGAGTAAATGACGACAGATTCATGATGACGATGACAGAATGCCTATTAATATATCTTGCCTTTGAAGCTAATCTATATACTAACAATCACTGATCACTGTTTTTTTTTTTCAAGAAAGATTGAGCAAAAATATTGAATACTGGTGCAGCATTGGAAATTATTTTATCATCCAAATGATCTATAAATGGGAACGTTGCTACCTCAACCTGCAACTGGCAAGCAAACAGTAAATTAGCATTTAATGACAGCTAGTCTAATGAAATATAGCCTCATAGGAAGTCATGGTGGCCAACTACTGTAGCAAGTAAATCATCATTTACAGCTGTGATCTAATTAAAATCTACCTGCTTTCAAGGCCAAAGTGGTTTTGGTGGAAAAGTACTTGTGCATCCTTATAGAGTGAAAATGTAAAATGCATGCATGTGACATCATCATTTTAGTTTTTTTTTTTTTTTTTTTTTTTTTTTTCATTTACAAGGAGACAATAACGTTATCATTTGTACATCTGCAAAACTGAGATGACAGAACAACAACAACAACGGTCATGTCCAAAACTACACTCTAGACTCTCAGGGTTCTCTCTGAGTCCACACTTTTGTGAAGTAATGCTGATTTGACTGTTGGGTTAAAATCTGCTGAGGAGCTCGTCTTAAATTGGGCTTTAATATTGTGCATCAAGGGCATATACTGTAGTGGTCACAGGGGTGACTCCTCTGAAGACTATGTTTTTATGGACTTTTTGGACATGGGTATACAGCAGCTTTTGTAAGTCTGCAAGACATCAAGTACATGTGCCATTTGGGACAAGGCCACTGGGACATTCTACCAGAAATGTACATTATCTGTCCCTATCTGAAATAAAGACATAAATACAATGAATAAAAAGTATTTCATCCCAAACATTTATAAAATGGACTGATGGTTGACTTCTGTGAGTTGTTCTGTAAAGGAATACGCGGTTCATTTGTTTCTCAGAATTTTGTTCTTTATTAAAACACTTTACAAATGTACAAACTCTGTTATTGCCCTTGTCCTCAGCCCAATTGAACCTACAGTACAGCTTTAATAGTTTATGCTAAAAACTGTTATTTAGAAAAAAAAAATTCAGAAATAGCAAAGTTTAAGCTGTTATCATTCACATCAATTGATTTAAAACAAAAAATTATCAATATATTCTACAAATAAATACAAAAAATTGACAATTGTCCCCATGTTTCGGTCAGTCCTGTCACATTTGCATTAAATTTAACACAAAATGTGTGCAATACACCTTTAAGGCTGACTCAGAGAAAGTGACATCATTTGATGGAGAAGCTGACAGTGATCAAGGATGCATTCTATCAATGAATTGTATGAATTTATGCTTGTTTTTGTATGATTTTTGAGGACGACAATCTTAAAGGTCAGGCCCTGTCACATTTCTTATGTGAAAATGTACATTTCTGGTAGAATGCCCACACTGAACTACAGAAGATGTCAAACAATACACTGTAAAAAGATTGCAGACACTGGAAAAGGATGAATCTTCATGTATTGAGTATGAGCACACTTTATCATACTTTCAAAAGTAGTAAGTGCATATTATAGGCTCAAGTCTTTTGATATTTACTGTCCAGTCTACAAAATACATCAATAGATCAATTTCAAGCTCATCAAGGAATTTCACTTGGGAGACATCGACATTTAGCTAAATGGCTTACTAAATTGCTATTTAAAAAGATGGATGTTCTTATGAAGACCAAGAACCTCCCAAATCTCCAGAGATCACGACAGCGAAAGCAAGAAAGATACAGGAGAAGATTAGTAAGATGTGACAGCCCGAATCACCTCATCACACCAATTCCTCATCCTCCTCTTCCTCTTGAGCTCCGATGATTTTCTGCCAATCTTCCACCAAGATGTCTGCTGAATGGGGCGGACAGGAAGGGGGTGTTTTTATTGGTGGATGGCTCAGGGAGGGAGGTTTTTATTGGTGGATGGCTTGGGGCCTGTAAAGTGTGTTTAACAGGACTGGCTGGCTGTAAAGGTGCTGTTAAGTGTAGTGAAGCGCGGTGACGGGGCAGTGGATACGAAGAGAAGGGGACTTCTGGGAGGAGCTGGCACAGAGAGCTGGCACACACGCCATAGCACATGAACACACACGGCCAGACAATAGTTTGGATAGAGATATTTTAGCAGATACATTTTGGAAAGAAAATGCAGAGGGGGAAAAAGACAACACAAACAAACAAAAAACACAAAATAAATATTATTCCAAAATATTAGTCTATGTTTACACAACAATGATTCTATACACTAAAACGTTTTATTTTACAGTATAATCGACTAAAATTTATTATGCTTGCAGACTAGTAGATGGCGATATCACTTTGTAAACAAACTGCACTATATGGGCCTTGACGAGTTACATCATTTTGTAGTTTACATGGAGATTATAATTCTATAATTACAAAAAACTTGCCTGTTTTTAAAAGTTTTTAAGCTTTTTCAGACCTCCAAAATGCAGTTGTTATATAAATGAACAGCCAAAACATACAAAATTTTCTGTTTTTAGTTGAAAGCCGTGTCATGCAAAGATACTTTCACATTATTCTGCTGAGAAACAGTAAAACTTAGGTACCAACGGGTATTGTAATTTTAAAAGCGTCCATTTCCCGCTGACATTTGAGCACTGTTGAACAGGTTCCTAAACACAGCTGATTGGCCATTGTGTAGATGTGCCCAGCAGATATGATTGTGATTGGCTTCAATTATCAATGATTGATGCTCTTCACTGCGTGATTACGCAGAATAGAGCATCTGAAATACACATCTACTAGATGATCTGTATATGAGCAGATATACAAGCAATCTGCTGATGGATCAGCGGACAGGCTTTCAAACTGTCTAGAGTTCATGTATGTGTAATCACTTGGTGAAGAGCTTCATGGAATGCTTATTGAAGCCAATCACAATCATATCTGTTGAGTGCATGAACACAATGGCCAATCAGAAGTGTACAAGAATCTACTCTGCAGAGCTCAAAATGCTATAGAAAAAATACTGGGATTGTCTCATTTCTTAAATTTCAGCACCGATTGATACGGATTAAAATAAAAAATAAATGCAGTTCCAAAAATGCCAATCAAAACCACAGCTTCAGGAAGTACAAAATAAACACATTAGAATGTGTAACTGAGTACACTCTGGATTAAAATAATAATAAAGTAGAGGGTTACTATAAGTACTTAAATGAATAAACACACACACACAAAAAATATATAGAATAGAATAGAATAGAATAGAATAGAATAGAATAAAATAGAATAGAATAGAATAGAAGGTGGCGCAGTAGGTAGTGCTGTCGCCTCACAGCAAGAAGGTCGCTGGTTCGAGCCTTGGCTGGGTCAGTTGGCATTTCTGTGTGGAGTTTGCATGTTCTCCCCGCGTTCACGTGGGTTTCCGCTGGGTGCTCTGGTTTCCCCCACAAGTCCAAAGACATGCGCTATAGGTGAATTGAGTAAGCTAAAATTGTAGTGTATGTGTGTGAATGAGAGTGCATGGGTGTTTCCCAGGGATGGGTTGCAGCTGGAAGGGCATCCGCTGCGTAAAACATATGCTGGATAAGTTGGTGGTTCATTCCGCTGTGGCGACCCCAGATTAATAAAGGGACTAAGCCAAAAAAGAAAATGAATGAATGCATAATATAATATAATATAATATAATATAATATAATATAATATAATATAATATAATATAATATAATATAATATAATATAATATATTCCCCGTGTTTGCGTGGGTTTCCTCCGGGTGCTCTGGTTTCCCCCATAAGTCCAAAGACATGCACTATAGGTGAATTGGGGAAGCTAAATTGTCCGTAGTGTATGTGTGTGAATGGAAGTGTATGGGTGTTTACCAGTGATGGGTTGCAGCTGGAAGGACATCTGCTGGGTAAAACATATGCTGGATAAGTTGGCGGTTCATTCCGCTGTGGCGACCCCAGATTAATAAGGGGACTAAGCCGAAAAGAAAATGAATGAATAATATAACATAATATAACATAATATAATATAATATAATATAATATAATATAATATAATATAATATAATATAATATAATATAATATAATATAATATAATATAATATAATATAATATAATATAATATAATATAATATTTAATGGGAACATTATCTGTTACATCGTAAAATTCCAATTTTCTTGTTCAGTCAGTCTTTTCTAACTCTTCTTTACACATGCACAGTCACGCAAACAGTTAAAGAGGTGCTCCCATTATGGAAAATTTGTCCTGCCACACAATGATCTCTGACCTCTTTTTCTGACCTTGCAGCCCTTTCCTTTAACCTCCATTACTAGGGAATTCTCTCGACGAGCCCAACAGCCCACATTCTAAAACCAAGAAAGGACTGATCACAGGACCTCTTTTAACTTGCTTGTTTGGGAAAAAGCAGGGGTGGTCCTGAGACATCCGGACAGAATTCATTTACAACCCCTGCCCCTTGCCGTGCCTCCAAATGAAGCCCCTTTCTTAACCATGTGGAAAAAAACCTAACAATGGCCTTGAATCTGAAAACGGACCTGAAGCCAAAAGAGTGGGAATCTGTGCTCAAGGTTAAGGCCAAACTAGTTTAACAACAGAATAGCTCATTCTGATTCTAAAACAGCATGTTATAACATGCTTCTATAATTGTTTTTGGGGGTTTTTCAACATGAAAAAGATAGTTTAGTGCATTGGAAATCAGTGACCATTGACTTTGATAGCATTTTTTCCAACTTTTTAAGCGAGTAGTTGACTTTACTTAAAGTGAGTAGTAAACCCATTTTAAAATTATTAGGTAAATGATCCATGTGTATAATTAAGTTAATAAAATTTAACAGTTAAGTCAAAATGTCACTTGTAAGGCAACAAGATTACTTTATTAAATAAAGGAACTTCACTGTAAAAAAAATACTAGTTGAATCAAGTTAATTAGTCAAACTGAGTTATTTTAACTTAAATTACATTAAACAGAATTAAAACATCTTGTAGAGAGTGTAACACTTCAAAATGACCATCACCGCAGAGTGTGGCACCAGAACATGTTTTTAGGTGTAACAGCAGTTTGCGACTGTGCCGCCAGGGGCACAAAGAGAGGGGATGCGAACGGACAGAAGTATACAGTAGCTGTAAATACCCTGCTACTTGTAAAAAAGACAGTTGCAGCTAATTCAGAACACTGCTGCCAGGATTCTGACCAGAACCAGAAAATTAAAGCACATCACACCTGTCCTTGGGTCTTTACACTGGCTCCCAGTAACATTCAGAATAGATTATTACTTGTCTATAAATCATTAAATGGCCTAGGACCTCAATACATTACAAATATGCTCACTGAATACATTCCTAACCGATCACTCAGATCTTTAGGATCAAGTAAATTAGAAATTTCAAGAGTTCAGTCAAAGCAGGGTGAATCAGACTTCAGCTACTATGCTCCCCGCTGCTGGAATCAGCTTCCAGAAATGATCAGATGTGCTCCAACATTAGGTGCATTCAAATCAAGAGCTGTGCCTTTACCAAATGAGTACTGTAAAACGTCAGACAGATCGCACTATTATGTTTTTATTTTCTTTTTCATTCTTTTATAACTTGTTTTATCTGTTTTAATCATTTTAATCAATTTTGTTTTCTTGTTTGTTTTATTCTTGTTTATGTAAATCCCTTTGTGTATGAAATGGGCTATATAAATAAACCTGTCTTGACTTGCCTTATGAAGATGAAATAAAACAAAGCATTATAATTCCTTCATTAATCATTAAAAACTTGTCAACAAGCTTTATTATCATTGTAAAATTTTTAAGTGCAATGTGGATTCATTTTGGAAAATAAAACTAAAGAAATAAAAGACAACTAAAATGAAAGTACAAACATATACAGTTGAAGTCAGAATTATTAGCCCCCCTTTTAATTTTATTTTCTTTTTTAAATATTTCCCAAATGATGTTTAACAGAGCAAGGAAATTTTCACAGTATGTCTGATAATATTTTTTTCTTCTGGAGAAAGTCATTTTGAATTTTTTATGAACCATTTTAAGGTCAATATTATTAGCCCCTTTAAGCTATTTTTTTTTTCTCGATAGTCTACAGAACAAACCATCGTTATACAATAAGTTGCCTAATTACCCTATCCTGCCTAGTTAACCTAATTAACCTAGTTAAGCCTTTAAATGTCACTTTAAGCTGTACAGAACTGTCTTGAAAAATACCTAGTCAAATATTATTTACTGTCATCGTGACAAAGATAAAATAAATCAGTTCTTAGAAATGAGTTATTAAAACTATTATGTTTAGAAATGTGTTGAAAAAATCTTCTCTCCGTTAAACAGAAATTGGGGAAAAAAATAAACAAGGGTCTAATAATTCAGGGGGGCTAATAATTCTGACTTCAACTGTAAATACAAACATAAATAAATAAATGAATAAATAAATAAAGCAGTGTTTTAGCCTAAATATAGAGAAATTACAGTGTTTGTTATTTTAAAGTGATAGGACAAAGACAATAAACAAGCCTTTTCATTTACATTTTCATTTACACTTTTCATTTACATTTACTTTGTTGATTATATTTTACTTTCTCATTTTATGTCTGTCTTATTGTACATAAATAATAAATGAATAATTAAATAGGCCTAAATAATAATTTATTTACAGAAATTACACGCAAAACACAGAGAAACGGTCCGGCGCATGGTCTAAAGGGCACTTAAGTTGAATGCTACTTCATCAAAAGCATAAAAATGAATTGACCTACCTTAAGCAGATCACTAAAATTATAATATAAATAATTTTGCCGCAGGACGTAAATTATGGATGTAAATCACTTTTAAAAAATTGGTTAGAAGCATGATTAATTTGGTTTACTAAATTATAATTATTCAATGCAAGTTTACCTATATACTGTAATTTCATACACAATGATAAAGGTCAAAAGTGCTTGATGACATGTCATGATTTTTTGATCATAATTTTTAATAATTCTACTGGCTTTCAAAAGTTTCAACATTTGTTCTTTAATGTTCAACAAAAGATAAAAACCTCATAAAGGTTTAGAAACACTTGAGCGGTGAGCAAAGATTATTTTTTTTTTTGGACGAACTATCCTTTCAGCAGTGAATTAGACAATAGCGACCACTCGAAGCTGTGAAGCAACGAGAGGCAGTTTAAAGTCAAGAATGTGAATGACAGCTGTTTTTCTTTCCTGCTTCAGACTGCCATTTATCATCAGCATGCCATCCAGTTTACCGCCAGAATGACAGGCCTGTTAAAAGGCTGAGAACAAAGACACAGATACGAGGGCAGAGTGGGAGAAACTTGAAAACAGGGCAGGGATATGAAAGATTGCAAGAAGACAGAAACAGGAATACTGTAACACTCATGAAAGTGATATAAACCATGAGAGAAATGAAAATAGTAAGCAAAGAGAATGTGCGAAGTGACAGACATGAATGATACATGTGAGGGAGGCTGATGCACAGACTCACAGCAGTTTATGTTTATGTGACAGCTGCTTCTGCGCTCTCCTCTGCCAGTTTTAAGAGTGTGTGAATTTCAGATGTACCCACTTCTCTTTCTGGCGGTGAGCCATCTCTGCACTCACCTCTCAACCCATTCAAGCCAGGCCAACAAAATGAGAGAAAGGCTCACGTCTGCTTTGGAAGCCTATGGGCTGGATTAGATTATAAAGGTAACAGGCAAATGCGTGTGGAGCAGGGCAATCTGAAACAGGACTCATTTCCTTTTACCTTTAGTTGTTGACCTTGCTGGAAGGCTGCCCGAATTCCTTGAATACATGAGGGAATAAATATGTTGGCTTACGCGAGAAAGCAACACATCTCTAAATGATTCTGTGACTTTATGACTGTGGCTAATCTCTTTGATAGATCTCAAAAAAATTGACAATTCTATTGCTCATAACTTAAAGAGCCCCTATAATGGGTTTTTGAAAATGAGCTTCGCAGTGTGTAACACAGCACTAAGTAAAGGAAAACATCCAGCTGAGGTTTAAATCTGAAAGTGCACCGTGTTGAAACCTTTGATTCTTTAAAGAAATAGTCGATTCAGAGTTGAATAAATGAATCGTGATAGGTTCAGATCTTTTGCCTGAATGCGTCGACATCGATAAGATCGATATCAACTATGTAGTGCCAGATCCGGTCAAATGTGAATGCGCCTTTTCCTTCAGACACTAGTGGAGCGTGGGGGATCACAGGACTGATCATGACACAAAGATGACGATCACTGACAGATGGAGATTCAGCTGTAGGGAATAAAGGGTTAAAGTTCATTTTCACAACAATAACACAGTACAGCCAACCGTGTGCTGTGGTTGTTCCTGTCATTTTTACAGATTTTTGATACAATAACCTATGCTGCAACGTGGGATTTGCCAGCTGTTTGCTATTAAAGGAAGGAGCAGCAGATACTATTATGTATAGGATTTTGTCAGACTTTGACAGGGACTTTGTCAGTAACTGTTGCTGTTCACATGGAACAGTTATATGCTCTGGTATATTTATTGTGAATGTAAAAGCGAAGATGAGCGTTTACGTATAAATCATAACCAATGCGCATTGCGCAAAGCACAGACCCAATTAAATGCGATACAATTCACAACGACGGTGAGAAAAAATAACCTCCACATTACATTAAAAGAATTGCTCTGTATAATTCATGCATGACAAATAGCTGAAAACGATAATAAATACACAACAACAGTTTAAATAAAAGCAGAAAATGTTAAAAACATACCCAGTAGCACCACACTCTATTTTGCATAACACATTTGCAATTGGGTATTGGGCTATTGGGTATACTAGAATGACGTAACGTATTCCTACACAGATTCCACATATCTCTACAATTTCTCACGTTCAATATAAAGCCAAAAGAGTGTCTTAAAGTCTTAAATAATATAACTTCACAAGTGTCCAATCTGTGCCCTTCTTAGTTTATTTTTTTATTTATTTGTATTTTTTTTAACTTTGTTTTAAGTACAATTTGTTTTTACAACACACTTGCACTTTCATTTGCAATACTTGCAAATGTATTTGTTTAAATCTGAGTAAATATTTTTTCATATGTATTATAGGTTAAATATGTTTCAGTTAATAAAAATGTATACATTTAAATATTAAAATTGTATTTTTGTTGTGCTATCTTCTCGCTGTTTTTACACCAGTGGGCCCTTTTTTTAATCTCGCCTAGGGCCCCTCAACCCTACAGGCCGGCACTGCATGTAAGTGTGATTAAAATTGTTGCCTCATTTTCAAAACATGCAAAAAGTTTGCAAAATATGTATTTAATTGTGTGTTGTAAGTTGTTATCGCTCCACTCAGCTTGTAATCACTTATCTTTTATATATATATATATATATATATATATATATATATATATATATATATATATATATATATATATATATATATATATATCAGTACTTGCACTGTATCTCTCGGGTTAAATCTGCAAAACCACGTTAAAAACGTGACGCATGCTTTTTCCTTTAGCGATTTAAATGAGTTTCTGAACTCGCAATCTTCTGCCTTTTGTCTTTGCTATGGCCACTATCAGCTGTTCCTACACACACGCAGCGCGGTCAATTTTCAAAATAGTTCAACTTTTGTCACTGTGTGGATTAATACTTAATGTGTGTCATTGTTATTACTTGGGTTTAGGGTAAAGAGTAGAGTGGTATGCTGGTGTTTAACTGCATTGCTTTATTGCATTCCTGCATTGGGCTCTCACATACTCTGTTACTTCATAGCTGTGGTGGGCATTTCTCTCTGTGTCACGCTGAACCCAATCGACCAATCACAACAGACTGGGTCATCGGACCAATCACAGCAGATTAGCCTCACGCAGAGGAGAGGTTTGGCAACAAATGAACCGCTGAACGAATCATATGAGAGTTGTTGGGATAATTAGGTAAAAATAAATGCATATTAAAAGACAAGGAAAGTATGTTTTGACCTTGCATGCATATCAGCCTGTTGTTGGAGACCCCCAAAACCAAAATATGACCTTTTATAATGCAAAGCAAGGGCTCTTTAACAAGAGAAAAAGGACAGTCACTGGACAATAGGGCTAAAAATCATTTGAGAAATCGATTCTGATTTTTAAAATGCATCACTATTCTTTCTTGAATCAATTCTGGGCTTACTTTTTAACAGCAGATGTCGCTCCATGCAATTTTTTAACCACATACTCAAATGCTAACGAGAATGACCGCTTGTGCGCTTCGACAAGTCATACAAGTGTGCTTTTATGTCATCATGATATTAATGTAAACAGCTCATACGAATGCTTGTATTTTGATAAAACCTTTCCTAACTTTATTAACGGTTACTTCAGGTTCAAGCTGTATTTGTAAAGAATTGGACGCAAACAGAGTATGGCTATTTGAAAAGCACACAGCGCCATCTACTGTTAAGGTTACTGTTAGGTTGCTTTGCAGTTGAGTATGTGGTTAAAAAACAGCATAGTGCGCTAAACTGTATATACAGTTGAAGTCAGAATTATTAGCCCCCTTTTGAAATTGTTTTCCTTTTTTAAATATTTCCTAAATGATGTTTAAAAGAGCAAGGAAATTTTCACAGTATGTCTGATAATATTTTTCTTCTGGAGAAAGTCTTATTTGTTTTATTTCAGCTAGAATATAATAACTTTTTAATTTTTTATGAACCATTTTAAGGTCAAAATTATTAGCCCCTTTAAGCTATTTTTATTTCTCGATAGTCTACAGAACAAACCATCATTATACAATAACTTGCCTAATTACCCTAACCTGCCTAGTTAACCTAATTAACCTAGTTAAGCCTTTAAATGTCACTTTAAGCTGTATAGAAGTTTCTTGAAAAATATCTAGTCAAATATTATTTACTGCCATCATGACAAAGTTATTAGAAATGAGTAATTAAAACTGTTATGATTAGAAATGTGTTGAAAAAAAATTCTCTCTGTTAAACTGAAATTGGGGGAAAAAATTAACAGGGGGCGAATAATTCAGGGGGGCTAATAATTCTGACTTTAACTGTATATCAATTCTATCTATTTTTTAATGTAGCACACTTACATATTTTCCAAAACCTTAACGTTTGACTTGATAAAATATTTGTCTACTTGATAATAATAATAATAATAATAATAATAATAATAATAATAATAATAATAATAATAAAATTTGCAGTTCTAAATAAATAGAAAAATGTGCATTAAAAATAATGAATGTGTCACATTGTTCTTTAACACAGTCTACTAAATCTGTGCGCATAAATCACCAAAAGTAGTCAAGTGCATCTACCGCACTTTCCACAGAATTAATATCTTACTTGAGGTTCAAAGGGGCCAGAACTGATAGAAAACCCTCAAAGCCTCAAGCGAGAGAAAACACTCAAGCTCCTCTTGAGACTCAAGCGAGATACATCTGCTACAAGATGGCAAAATGATGGTCTATTTCCATGTTCTCTTCTTGTGTGTCATTTCACTTAGAGTGGCGCATACAAATAACTGTTAAAACACTTTCTTTAGAGAAGGTGAGAAGAGCGAGGTGTTGAATTTCCTGATGGCTCATCTCTAGTGAATTACACACTGAGGCATAATGGCAGATGCTTACAGGGTCCCTGGACAGATCTCATTCTGTATTGCCTCTAATTTTAGCTCTTCAGCTTTCTCTTATTTAAAATAACACTTTTTCTCTCTCTCACTTTTCTATATCTCAGTGTACCTGCTTGCAACAGTTTTTGCTCATCTCACAATGATTACAGTACTGTACACCTCAATATTCAACTCAACTGGCTGATTTGATTAAAGTTTTTTTTTTTTTTATCAAAATGCAATGTTTCAATTTGATAACTACAATTAAAACTCTAAATATTTTGGCATGACAATTGCTTTATACAAAAAAAGAAAAGAAAAATAGAAGTATGAAGAGTTCAGATGAAAAGCCACTAATGGTTCGTTTCCACTGAGTGGGACAGTATGGTACGGGTCACCTTTATCAGGCTTGCATTTCCACTGCCAAAAGGGTAAAAATGGTGGGCGTGGTGTACGACAAAAAAGTTTCAGTCGACGTCATTCTCGCTCGAGAAAATGTAAAGTCGTATGGGTTGTTCACATATCAGAGACACTTCTCACAAAACAGATGCTTTATACACATAAATACTTGTGTATAAATGTTCATTACTAACCTTTCAATGAACATGATTTGATTATAACTGCAAATCAATGATAATAGCCTACTGTAACGTCTGCAATTATATAAAATAAATAAATAAATGCAACATATATGAACACATACAGACCCTTACAGTCTTCAATATGTTACCAATTACAGATAAACTACACACAGCATACATTTAGTCCTTATTTGGGGTAAAAAACAAGACGCAATATAGCCCACAGTCAAACCTCTCATCTGTGTCTTTAATCTTCATCAGCACATTTAACCTCTTGTTAGAAAGTAATTCCGCCATTCAGAGTTCATAATAGTCTAAAAGGCAATGATAATAGTTAATCATAGTAGTTTGTTCATGTTTTAGGTTGTTGAAAGAACCACTTGCTCCTTTATTTTGTCTGGCTTCTCCTTTGTTTTTTCGCGCTTCACTCTCGCGTTTGTGCGTTTCTGAAAGGATCGGATGTCAGAAGCACTTCAATAATCACGGCCACATTATTATCATCAGCTCAAGAAGTTTGTTATTTCAAATACAGATGCGCACATGAGCTCTCTCGAGAAAGTGAAACCACTCGCGCTTTAGATGACCTTGTAAACAACAACGAGGCAGAGGTAGATTCTGCTCATTTTCTTGGCTTTGTGGCTATCAAGAAGAAGACAAGATTTGCTTGAGCTCGGGTCAACCATGGCTTAAAAATGGTACTACTTTGTTTATTCTCCTGGCTTGTGCACAAGCTAGTGACAAATCTCTGTTAACCAATAGCGTAGTACCGTACCACTCAGTGGAAACGGGCCAAAAGTTCCATCTGAAATTGTCTATTAAAATGAGCATTTTTTCTCATGCTCCTATATGTGTATTTTTTTTTTTTTTTGTTATTTCATCGTCAAAAGGGAATTAGCTAAACCTAAACACAGCAGCCTTAGGAAATTGTGATTTTAGCCGCCTTCATCTGACTATATCCACATCCCCTGTTCCCATCCGCTATTGCAATGTTATGTCTACTGTATCTCTATGTGTTTATGTGCTTGTTTGTGGGGCTTTTTTCCCCCTGATATCACACTGCCCTAATTCAAGGAGAGGATTTTTTTTGCCTCCCTCTTCCCAAATGTATCTTGTTTCCTCTTTCTAAAGCTACCTCTCGTCTGACTTGACTTCCCCTGAAATGTGTGATGCTTGTGTATGGTTGGGGAGTCCAACTTCGCTACATGTAAAAGTGTATGTGACAAATAAAGGCTACATCATCATCATCATCATCATCATCATCATCATCATTTTAAACTAGTATTTTATATGCGTTTACATGTATGTTCTTTTATATTTCACAATTAGGGATGCGCTGATTTGGAAGCGGTTAACTGATTTATCAATACAGTGCTTCCCACACATAAGCTGCGTCCCAAATGGCACACTATACACTCTATACACTATACACTCAACAGGATAGTATATGAATGTAGTGTCGTCCCAAATGGAACACTAATGTTTTGTTACTAAGCAGAAATTCAAACCGTTTACCAGATGACATTTGACGGTTGCCAAATTAGTGACTAAAAGACCAAAGTATTAAATAATATCTGTCATGAGTATAACTGGATTCATCATCGGGAGGCGCTATAATCACTCTTGTAGGAGAATTTTGCTTTCATAATCCAAAATAAATAAAGTTATCCAACATGTGCGCCCGATAGCTTCGCCTCTTCCGCCACATGAGCAAAGCTGCGGTCGTTGAGTGTGTGAATTGTCCATCATTCCACACTTAATTTTACCGGTTGATTAAGTGCATCATCCGGGTAATTAAAGTGCACTTATTATTTTTAGAGTTTTCAGTGTGAATGTGCTACTTACACTATTTATACTACAAAATGGCGTAGAATATTGCATAAGTATGCGATTTGGGACGCACCTACAGGCTTTACTTGGGCGGGACACCCAGGTATATTAACGGCTGCCCAAATATATTTGGTGACATTTGTTTTTTGTTATTATCATCCTTTTACACTTTTTTTAAATCAGCCCAATAGCCAAACATATGTGATCGATTAACCAGTGGAAAATCTCCTCTCGTCTTACACTTTTCCTACTTCTCATCCTACTTCTTGTCAACTGTCCCAGACAGTCTCATGTGCTCTGCAGAGACCTACAGAGACAGGGATTTTTGGGACTTAAAAATGCGTCCATCCAGGGTTTCTAAATCTCCTCAAATGTCCAGGATTCGGTTTTTGGTTTCGCTTTCTAAGCCGCGTCATTTTTATTTTAAACCTGATTTACAATCACTTGGCTGACATCGCGTGCACAGCCGCAAGACCAAGAGAAACATTATATAATTAATTCTTTGATCTAAACAATTCAGATAAACTTTTCTGTTTACTCAGAGAGGACGAAATTACTAAACTGGCTGCAAAATACAATATATGTACACCGTTAGAAATGGTTAATTAGCTCATTTGCCTTATTTAAATAATCTACACTTTTTATTTTTTTAATTATTATACTACTTAAAGTTATTTATTCCATATGTTTTTTTTATTCCTTTATGTCATTTATTTCTCGTTTGCTGCAAATTTTTTTACTTTGATGATGTTGATATATTATATATTTTATACATATCTAACATGCTTTGGCAATACTGTACAAAATGTCAGCAGCAGATTTTACCTGTCAGTGGGTGCACATGGCTCCTAAATAGAATAAAAGTAAAACAAATAGTGGATTTCTTTTTTATTTCAAGTCTTCTGTTTAAAAAAAAAAACATCAACCTATTGAAAAGAAACAGTGTATAATAAATAAAAAATATTGTTAAAAAGCATTTTTTTTGTCTCATGTAGTTAACCATGGGCTGTGGGTAAAAGGTGTGTTTCAATCCGGCTCCCTCCCAAGTATATTTCAAACCTGTGGAAAGCCCTGCAATATATAGGCTGATAAATCTTGACACCCAGCAGTATACAAATGCTTGAAAAAACCCATAATTTATTTCCTTATGGGGCTTATAATAATAAAACTAAAAATAAGAGTTTAATCGGTCATTACATGGATGGCTGCATTTGCTGTAGAACAAATAAATGCAGATTTATATCCTCATTCAAAAATATCCATCAGTGCCTTGCAAAACAGTATATCGGACATCACTTAAACCCACACACAAATCAGCAATAGGTTTAAGTGTCCTCTAATTTGGTCCTGTGAATTACCCACCATCCTCCTCTCTCTCTTTCTCTCTTAATTAGGGCTCTCTTCCTCTCAAGCACTTTCCCTCATTCTCCCTTCTTCTCCATGCCCCATTGTGAGGCGGTTCTGACCTGAAAGCATGTGTCATTGAGCTCCATGTCAGTGGGGTGCGGTTGGGTTTCTGAACAGCAGAGAGGGGGCTTGTGGGACTGCGGGGCTGTGTGGGAGGAGCTTGGACACTGGACAAAGAAGAGAGGTAGAACGAGGATTGTGGAGTGATGGAGAGGGAGAAAGAGTAATGGGTGAAATCTGGAGAAAGAGCGAGGCCTCCACCCATCCCCCCATTACCACGGCCCTCTGCTTTGATGGTTATGTGTCAACACAACCTCCCCTCCGGTTTGACCAACAAAACAGCTCTCATTCAACACCCAGGATTAGTTGTTGACACACGATGGCTGGCAAAAATGTCAAATCCGATTGGAAATGTCTGAAGGGAAGCTCATAATAATGATTTTTTTTATTGGAGCCTCCTGCTTCTCGTTCATTCTCCCATGCTCTTTACAATCTGCCTGTTTATTGCTCTCGCATTCATCCATTGGGGTGACTGTACCCCGGGCGCCCTTATCCTGTGTTAGATCATAATGCGCGCTGAACTGCACTGAGCTATATGCGAACACACAACCATCTATTTGTGTTTATTTGCAGTTCCCTCTCCCGTCAGCCCTGGCCTTCAAGTTTAGCCCCTCTCATCTTAATTCAAGCAAATCCCCTCCAGAGTTGACGGGGTCAATTACAGCCCAAGAAAGCTGAAAGAAACGGTGAGAAAAAATAAATTAATACTTAACAAAGCTTAAACTCTTTTACAATTGACGCTGAAGAAAGGAACAAAAACGCATGTGTCGCGATTGAATCCAGAGAGCTGTTTGCTAATGGGCGGAGGCTTTTATGATCAGTTGCTTGGTGACAGGCTCAAGAGGAGGGCAGGAAGCAGGAATAAACCGCGCGTCGCGATCCACTGTACCGTTTCCATGATTCATTCAAACTATGAAAAGCTTCCTGAGGCCCAGCTAATGAGGATCCACAAGCGAAAAGGAGAAAGAACGAACCAGAAAAGGGAGGAGATGGAGAAAAGAAGGCAACGAAGCCATCAAAGACGAAACATTTACAAAAATAAGTGTTTCCTGAAAGGGTTGTGTGATTGAGAGCGACGGCGGGAGCTCAGCACCCGACTGTGTGCTCACGGGAATGGTCGACACGCAAAAAAGGGGAAGCGTAATTTATGGAAAAAGTGGCCGTTTTGGGGGCAGAAGGGGTCTCTTTATCAGAGGGCGGTTGTAAAGAAGCTCGCTAATCACACCCTCTATTGCGATGGCAGCTTTCTCTCTTCATGCCAGGGGCTGAAATTACCCCAAAGTGCAAATTGAGCAAGTGTCGTGAAAAATGCGCAGACACACACACACACACACAAAAAACACAGGGCTTTGATCAGCTTGAGGACTAAGGAGAAAGATCCATGTCACCTCACTTAGCAGGAGAAAAGCTGCCTGTGCAACACTGGTGGCGTCCGAAAGGATGAAAGAGAGCTGTAATGAGTGGAAAGCCTCTTGTATGCTAAAGCGGCCCGACTGGTGGTTGGCCATTACGCATCTCCTTCTTTTTATTAGACTCAATGTGCCGGTTACACAAACAGCCTGCCTGTGGTGTCACAAAGCCCCTTGGCAGCAAAGCACCAGGTACCTTTATCTCATTCCTACTGTAAACGTCTGCCTGAGAAAGGGGAGGTTAATATACTGCGTGCGTCTATCTGAAAATGCTTCACAAGTCACATTAAATCTCTTCTTCTCCATTTCCTTCTCACTTCTAAAAATTTGCCTTCTTCAACCGAGGAATGAGTTCGTGCCTATAACGCACCACGATTATGAGTACAGTTTCCTGCATTACCATTCAATCTGCAGCGCAACGGCGAAACCTCATATTTCAACCTAGCATGCAATTGAATGCGATGAGATAAAAAGACAGTTCCATAAATGCCAAGACATGCTGTTCTATAGCATATGCTTTATGGCCAGCTCTCAATAACAAACACATATAATGGAACGTATCAATCTTATGGACTGTATTTCAAAAAAAAACAAGAAGACAAACAAGTTATCCGTTTGAATCAGCGTGACGAATTCTTCACTGAATGAACTCGCTGAACCTGCCTTTACACAGATTTCAACACATTCAGCTCCTTCTAGAGTTGTAATGGAAGTAACTGAGAAATATTCCTCCATATTTTCTTATGTACATGTGAGTGAAATAGGTTTTGAAAGGGACTTTATTGATTGGGTGGAGGCAGATTCTCTGTATGCAAGCTTATAGTACTTCGTAAAAGATAATGATTGTGCATACTGAACCATTAAGAGTGCAGTATACACCATTGAAGAGACGTTCTGTGTAAAAAAATTATGTAATGATAGAGTCTTTAACCTCTTCTATTTTAGCTCCAAATGTCAAGGTGAAATTCTTCATTTTGACCTCCCTTGTATAAAGAAATGGATTACTTTGAACCGTTTCATACCTATAAAAAATTTATTTTGATCTTCTGAACATGTAATAAACAAATTTGTAATGTACTTAGGGTAAGCTAATTATTAGAATTAATTTAAGACTTTATTCAAATTAAGATTTTTTTTTTTTTCTGAAATGCACCCCAGCAAGATTTTTTTGTTTTTAAAGATGTCTAATCGATGTCTAATAGACATCTAAACATAGTTGTCTTGGCTAAAACAAGGCCAAATTTGGGCTGTCAGAGAAAATCTAATAAAATAGGCCAAAACTAGACTAGTCAACAAATAACCAGAAATGAATGACTACACATATAACGTCTGTCTAATCTGTCTATTTGACGACTAGTCTAGTTTTGGGCTATTCTTAGATGTCTATTAGATTTTCACTGACAGCCCAAGTTTAGCCTTGTTTTAGGCAAGCTGTCTACGTTTAGATGTCTATTAGATGTCTATTAAACACACAATTGTTTGCTGGGTAGCTATATACTCAGCACTTGGAGTTAAACTAACCAGGACAAAACTAAGTTTTTGGGCGGAATATCAGGGGTTTAAAAGAGCTTGCCAGAGCTTTGCTCTGATGCATTGGTCCAGGACTTGACATTAACACCCACCATGCTGGAAAATGCGGGTAAATTTCAGCTGTGGCGGATTAGACAGTCATTCGCACTAGCCACTTTGGCTGGTTTAAGATAATTTTTCAATTGTTTTCTTAAAAAGTAGAGTTCAACAATAAGGATATCCCAATGAGGAGCCAATGTGAGAGACGACAAAAAATAACTGTGTTCGCGGGAGCAAAATTAAGCAAGTGAATACCGAATGAGAGGATGATCATGCACACGGTGAGACACAGGCGATCCTGGCGCACTGATGAGGGCTTCAGGTGTCAAGGCTGACTTAAGGTGATTTGACGCGGCAAGTTTTTTTAAAGTTAAAAAAGAAATGGTTCCTTGCATGAAGCGTCTGTGCCTGAAAACGAAACTGTTGCTCAAGATGTTTTAATGGTCTTTTTGTAAGCAGCAGGTTGCTTTCGCCTAAACCCTTATGTCAGGAATCACCACACTTGTTCCTGGAGGTCCGGTGTCCTGCAGATTTTAGCTCCAACCCTAATCAAACACACCTGAACAAGCTAATCAAGGTCTTACTCAGTATACTTGAAACACCCAGGCAGGTGTCTTGAGGCAAGTTGGAGCTAAACCCTGCAGGGCACCAGACCTCCAGGAACGAGATTGGTGACCCCTGCCTTATGTGATTATCCTTTTATTATCACACATGGTGTGTTTTTCACCTGCTTTCTTTTGCTTAGTTATTTTGGGCTAAGAATTATTTATTTATGTATTTTTACTTTTGGTGTGGTTACAGAAAAATTAGGCAAATCCTTAGTGTTGAGCCCTGAAAAAATAATGTGAAATAAAAACAAAAAAGAGAAATGAATAAGGATGCATGTGGAAAAACACAAAATCTAAATCAAGTAATTTTAGCATGCCAAAGTCAAATTTTCATTCATTCATTCATTTTCTTTTTTGGCTTTTTTTGGTCCCTTTATTAATCCGGGGTCGTCACAGCGGAATGAACCGTCAACTTATCCAGCACGTTTCACGCAGAGAAGGCCCTTCCAGCTGCAACCCATCTCTGGGAAACATCCATACAGACTCATTCACACTCATACACTACGGACAATTTAGCTTACCAAATTCACCTGTACTGCATGTCTTTGGACTGTGGGGGAAACCAGAGCACCCGGAGGAAACCCACGCGAACGCAGGAAGAACATGCAAACTCCACACAGAAACGCCAACTGACCCAGCCGAGGCTCAAACCAGGGACCTTCTTGTTGTGAGGCGACAGCACTACCTACTGCACCACTGCGTCGCCCAAGTCAAATTTTATGCATATAAAATATATTTTCCCAACAACAAAATTGTGGCTAGTGAAAATGGCAAGTGGCTAGTAATGTTAGAAAACTACTAGCCACAGTGGCTGGTGATCAAAAAAGTTAATGTCAAGCCCTGCATTGGGCTGTGGTGATTATTATTGTGTGGCTTTGGCTCTGCTTTCTTTAAAAATCTTTCCTAGGTCAGATGTCTGAATAAAAACACAAAAGAGATGCTTTATAGTAGAAAATGAAGTGTAATTCAAATTGAAAGCAAGTCTGGCAGAGTTTTTTTTGAATATGTATTACAATAAAACTTAATGCTTTAAAGTAATCTACTGTATAAAGTGCTACATAAATGAGCGTTCCCTGATTTGTCCTGAATAGCCAACTGCAGAGTTTGCGCAAACATCCAGATCACTATTATCATTTTTATTGCACTTTTTCTTAACTGTTGTTTGCTCACCTGCATCATTTTAGTTGCATATTTATGTTGTTATCGAGAGAAAATGAAGAATAAGTATATCAGGGCCATAAATCTCAAGACAAACTCAGAAACATGGAAGAATCTCAGTGTTTTAGGTTTACTAGTCTGGTACAGTACATACTGTAAATGCACTGCTGCACACAGACAGAACAGGATAATAAACGACAGAGAACAACATAAAACCAAATGACAGGATGAAGAAAGACCCAATTTAATGACTTCGAATACAACTATGGATTTTGCTTCATGTCATCATATGAAACCCAAGGCAGTCTGTACAAAACCCATGTAATGACTTGAAGATCAAACTCCATCTCCAGCGAAACATCTGTAGGAACTATTAACGCCTGATTGATTTCAGTTGAAGGCCTGAGGGTTTAAGTTTGCTCACACACAAGTACCAATGTAAACTGAGAACAGCATCATTTCAGAGTCTCCTATATGCTTCTAAGGATTTATGGATGAAGAGGCTATGCCCTGAGCACTGGTACCCTGAAACTAGGCATGGGACGATAACCGCTAAAAGGAAAAAGTCAAAGTTTTAAAACCGCCAACATTTTCTTCTATACCATTCCTATGGTATATGAAAGATTTTTTTAAAGACAACAGTATAATCAGCAGAAAGGATATCCATGGACGCCATTTAAAATTGTAAAGAAATCTGTATTTTTAAAGCTAATGAAGACAGCAGAAGTCAGTGATTCATTTGAATTATTTAGTCCAACAGGTTTAGCTACTGTTCCAAAATGTTTCTTAACATAAAATATACTGGGCCCTATTTTAATGATCTAGGCGCAAAGTCCAAAGCGCAGGGCGCAAAAGCATTAAGGGTGTGTCAGAATCCACTTTTGCTATTCCGCTTTGCGCCGCGGCACATGGTCTAACAGGGTTAAGCTTATTCTCTTAATGAGTTATAGGTTTGTTTGGAGAATAAACCAATCAGAGTCTCATCTCCCATTCCCTTTAAGAGTCAGTTGCGTCGCGCCATAGCACATTTGCTATTTACATGGCGGACTTTGTAAGTGAAAAAACTGAACACTTCACTAGTGAGAAAACAGAGCATATACAGCACGAGAATGAGATAATTAGCTTCCTCATTCTTTACTTTCACTTTCACTCTCGTGGATAAGGAAACGTGTTGTACGCACAGACATCCATTAGCTTATACATAATTAATTTCGTTTGTTAAGCGCAAAGATTTGTTTCAAAACTATTCCTAAATTCAGTTCTAATTTCCAGCAAACAAATAAATGAACAATAATAATGAAGTGTGGTTAAAAAACTGAGTTATATCCAAATACACATGCTATGGCCCATATGGTCTAAAACCTGACAAGTGAGCAAATCTAAGCTTGTTTTTAATAAAACAAATATAAATATGCATATAATAAATAATACTACTACTAATAAAAACATTATACAAAAGCAATTTGTCATGAATAAACTGAAAAAGCCCCCCGAGATGAAGAAGGCATGAAAGCAGTGGTTTTTATATTCATGTAGGCTAGAAAATAATAATTTTTGTAATATTTTAATCTTATAATTATTTTTCATTTGTAAAGATATTTGCGTATTGCTCTATATCCTGTGTGTTTTAAGCAATGTTTAAGCGAGGCGCACAACTAACGCGCTCTGCGCTGCACTTTAGACCTCCTCTTATCTGGTCTATTAAACATTCTATTCTAGTTTCTCAAAATAGCAACGCGCCAGCAATGTGCCTCAACACACCTCCTTTATTAGACCAGAACGCCTATGGGCGCACATACTATATGAGCGCAAATGCATTTGCTATTTAAACAGCGTGGTGCAAAACGACAAAATGACTTCTAATTCGAGCTGAAACTGGCAATCAACAATTGCGTCGGGCTTTGCGCCAGGTGTATGATAGGGCCCGCTGTGTTCAAAGGGGGAAAAAATTTAGTTTTTTTACCCATACTAAAAGAATATACTTTAGAGCAGTAATCACAATACTGTGAAACCGTGATATTTTTATCCAAGATTATCATACCGTCAGAATCTTATAACGGCCCATGCCTACCTGAAACTAGAGACACTAAGTGCGCACAAAGTCCCTTTCACCTGTAATGTCACCTAAATATCAGTAACAGCAGGTCATGCAATAAAAGGAAGATCTATACAAACAGTAGTCACGTGCTTCATTAAAATGGAGCCTATTGTCAGTGCTCAAACTCTTCAGTGAGAGGATCAAAAGGTCACTGAGTGACATTCGTATCAGTTGTGATCCCACAGCGCTGATCAATATGCACCAAAGCTGGGATCATCCATTACTCACAAGTTGACAAATAAGAAGTGTGCACCCAGACTATTTCTACTGAAGCCCGTGTTATACAAGAGCACGGACTGTGCTAATGGGGTTTCAGCATGAAAGTATATAATAGCTGGTCTTGAGTGCAGTTATATGGCATAAACACACAGAAATAAGGTCTGTGGGTCAGTGAATGATATACACAATAAATACTAAAACCACAAAGATTCATATAGACGCCTTCTAACAATAGACTGTAATTTTATGTTATGAAGATCACTGTCAAAAAGAAAGATTAGAGTTTCAGAATGACAAATGTTTCTAGAGCATTGCGATATTTGGACTATTAACAAAACAAAGATGCCTGAAAACAATTTAAGCTTGTTCAAATGAAACTAAAATAATAATTATAGTTGAATCTTTATATGGTTAAACTAACTGTCACTAAACTAAAAGGAAAACAATTCCACTTCCTATCAGTTGTTGCACAGAAATTACACGGTACACTAAAAGGCTGAAAACTTCAACGAAAATAGGCAGTCAACTGTGTGTTCGGTCATTTAAACATGCCCTCATCCGCATCCGCATCCAAGTTGTGCAAGATTAGATTACTGCTGAAAAAGCCAGAGTCTTCTTGAATGCACATGCTTCAGAATACACTAATTGAATTTAGTGCTCTTGTGAATTCTCTCATCTTCAACAACAAAAAGTCTAGAAACAATAAGTAAGAGATACATTTCTTAGCTCCAATGATTAAAGAAAAACCTTTTCATTGCAGTTATGTTATATTTAAAATGTTCTTATAAGCTTCTTTAAAAGCAAATCATCCCTACAGAGTTTATGTTTTGGTAAGGCCTGTAATATCATATACAGTACATGATTCTTGAATGATCGGGATGGCAGTTAATCAGGAGTCTTTACTGGTTGTGAAGATCCTGATCAGAGCATCTCTATTGTACTATCAATGTTTAAAATGAGAGGCAACCACTTACTGCAGAACGAGCGCATTTTCATTTAAATTGGATTGTACAATTTGAAACAAAAGATGCATTTATGCCATCTCGTACTGCAATTATTGCAATTAAGAGATTGTGAGTAAAACCACTCATGTCCTCGTACAACTCGTAATCACAATTTGTAAAGTGGGACATTTTCTGAGCTCTACGACTTGTACAATGTATCGGCTATACCACCTGACTACCATAGATTCATTTACAGTTACCAATCACATATTTAAAGAAAAAACAACTAGTATGGTGCCGTATTATACAGTGCTCAGCAAATACAAGTACACCCCACACAAATCTATCTTTTAAATTCATAATTTTATTAGGAAGCTATACAATATTATATTTGTGCATATACATTAGATTATTCAGTACTAATACCAAATCTGGAGCTTATCTAACAAAATAACTTACAATAACAGTCCAAAAACTAGTGCACCCAAATTTTTCCTCTTTTAAATTTGTATTTAATATTTTTCTATAACATATAGAAAAATATTAGATACAAATTTAAAAGAGGAAAAATCAAGAAAAGTAAAAATTATGTTGAAATTTTGTAGGTTTTAATTTATTTTTGCAACATTTTGCTTGAATTTAATTGTATTGTCTTTCCATTTCTAAATATGTTTTGTGACAAATATTATTTAAATAAATACATCTGTTTAATAAATCTGTTTTGTTTAAATTCACCAAAATACATTGCCTATATTCACTGAGAAATGGAGAAAAATATTCATTTTCAAAATGGACTGTACTGAATTATGCTGAGCACTGTATCCCATATTATATACAGTTGAAGTCAGAATTATTAGGCCTCCTGAATTATTACCCCCCTGTATATTTTTTCACCAATTTCTGTTTAACAGAGAGAAGATTTTTTTCAACACATTTCTAGACATAATTTTTAATAACCCATTTCTAATAACTGATTTATTTTACCTTTGCTATGATGACAGTACATATTATTTTACTACATATTTTTTAAGATGCTAGCATTTAACTTAAAGTGCAATTTAAAGGCTTAATTAGGTTAATTAGGCAAGTTAGGGTAATTAGGCAAATCATTGTATAATGATAGTTTGTTCTGTAGACTATCAAAAAATATATAGCTTAAAGGGGCTAATAATTTTGACCTTAAAATGGTATTAAAAAAAATAAAAACTACTTTTATTCTAGTCGAAATAAAACAAATAAGACTTTCTTCAAAATAAAAAATATTATAGGAAATACTGTGAAAAATTCCTTGCTCTAATAAACATCATTAGAAAAAAGTCACAGGAGGGCTAATAGTTTTGACTTCAACTTCTCTCTCTCTCTCTCTCTCTCTCTCTCTCTCTCTCTCTCTCTCTCTCTCTCTCTCTCTCTCTCTCTCTCTCATCTCTCTTCTCTCTCTCTCTCTCTCTCTCTCCTCTCTCTCTCTCTCTCTCTCTCTCTCTCTCTCTCTCTCTCTCTCTCTCTCTCTCTCTCTCTCTCTCTATATATATATATATATATATATATATATATATATATATCTATTATATATATATATATATATATATATATATATATATATATTGTATCCTCCTCATTCCCCAGTATGGTTTCCATTAGATGCGTTTATGGGCTTTAGAGTCTTCAATTGGTTAGCAACCTCAATGAATTGGGGGATTAATATGACAGAAAAACTGATTCCAATTAGCGGTCATTCGACCGGCACATCCTTATTTTGTAGACCTTATTGGACTTTGAATGTACATATAGCTAACCAATCACTTCAATTGTGAGAAAACAACAAAGAAACATTCTCCAAGATAAAATTAATCTTTTATCTGAGTGCTCTTCATTATACTTATCCATCCAGCTCTGCTTGCCAATCATTTAGCCCGACAATAGATCTACATCTCCAATGCTATTGGATTTGCTTCCCACTCTATCTTCCAGCTATTGTTCGGCCATAATTTATGCAGAAAGCACACATATTCCTTTCTGGCCCTGATGAGAAATCGAAAAAAGGTGCAAAACCGTAAATATGCGCTGACCTTTACCAATCAGAGAGTGGGTTTAAAGGTTCGCCGTGTCCAGCGAGCCGAGCTGACTGTTCCCTGTGGCGCAGCAGAGGCGGTGGAACTTCAGAGGCCAGCCGGTAACCACTGGCCCACTGGGAGAAGAGCCAGAGTGTGTACCACAACACAGCGGTGCACCGTCTACACACAGTGTGCCAGTCTCACTTCACCATGTGTGTGTGCATGCAAGAGTCAACGATCCTCACATTACACACACAGACACACACACACACAAGGCCAACAAATGGACTGCTGCGTTCAGATATGGCACAGTATGGGCTGCCTCTATGTGTGTGTGTGAGAAGACCGCAGGCGGAGATGTCTTTCTGTGTCAGACAATATGGCCACAGAAATGCACGATTGCGGACACTGTTTTGCTTTACGGAGGCAGAATCAATTGCACACGTATGATGCGGTCGATAAAAAGATGTTAAATTAGGCATGTCATCGCTGACCACACCACATCACACACAGAGCTCAATATCCCCGCCAACTGTTCATTCAGACCATGTGTGCGATGGATCCATGTGTCTATTTTGTATGCAAGCTGGCAAACAATGCAGAATCAGAACAGAAGGTACACGTTTAATACTACAACTAAAATATTACTAGAAAATCTCTCTAAACAAAAGTCATTGCTACTTTATGTTTTCACCAAATATATTATAAATATCTACCTGATAAAAGTTTTGTCGCCTATCCAAGTTTTAGGAACAACAAACAATAACTTGACTTCTAGTTGATCATTTGGTATCAGAAGTGGCTTATATGAAAGGCAAAGGCCTCTAAATCACGCTTATTTTACCAAAATAAAGTATGATGTTGCTTTGATTTTTTATTTAATTAGAATTAATTAGAATATAAAGTCATGGTGCAATGAAAAAATAATTAATACTGTGTGAGACTCCCATGAGCTTGGAGGACTGCATCCATACATCTCTGCAATGACTCAGATAACTTATTAATAAAGTCATCTGGAATGGCAAAGAAAGCGTTTATGCAGGACTCCCAGAGTTCATCAAGATTCTTTGGATTCATCTTCAATGCCTCCTCCTCCATCTTACCCCAGACATGCTCAATAATGTTCATTTATGGTGACTGGGCTGGCCAATCCTGGAGCACCTTGACCTTCTTTGCTTTCAGGAACTTTGATGTGGAGGCTGAAGTATGAGAAGGAGCGCTATTCTGCTGAAGAATTTGCCCTCTCCTGTGGTTTGTGATGTAATGGGCAGCACAAATGTCTTGATACCTCAGGCTGTTGATGTTGCTATCCACTCTGCAGATCTCTCGTATGCCCCCATACTGAATGTAACCCCAAACCTTGATTTTTCCTTTACCAAACTTGACTGATTTCTGTGAGAATCTTGGGTTCATGCGAGTACCAATAGGTCTTCTGCAGTATTAGTGATGATTGGGATGCAGTTCAACAGATGATTCATTGGAAAAATAAACCTTCTGCCACTTTTCCAATTGATCAACTACAGTAGAAGTCAAGGTATTATCTGTTGCTCTTACAACTGGGATCAACGTCAATATTTTCGTCAGGTAGTGTAAAGACTCTGCAATGTTTGTGCATTTTTTTGTCATCATAAAACTTGTCTTTCTATTTTATTAAATATGTATTTATATAAATAAGTTACATAATCATTTCCATAAGTAATAATTTCTGACCAAATGGTTACCAAACTGTAGGGGTAATTTACAGTTTTAACCCAAAGGATGACCAGTCTGTCAGATGAAGAAGAGCCGGAGTCAGAGATTCAAATAAATAAATGAAGTTTACAGAAGATGGTTTGCAGTTTCATCAGCAGTAGCCAGCTTTAACACTCGCAATGAGTTCCTAGGCCGCTATTTGTGTCATGCTACATTTACATTCGAAGCTTCTATTGAGATTTTTGAATTTAGAAGCTTTAAAGGTCTGCCATCAATTTAATTAGGTTTTTAGCCTAAAATGTAAAATTTTCTTTGTAATATTGTGTATAATTGGAGCGTCACGGTGACGCAGTGGGTAGCACAATCGCCTCACAGCAAGAAGGTTGCTGATTCAAGCCTCAGATGGGTCAGTTGGTGTTTCTGTGTGGAGTTTGCATGTTCTCCCCGTTTTCGCGTGGGTTTACTCCGGGTGCTTCGGTTTCTCCCACAGTCCAAAGACATGCAGTATAGGTGAATTGAATAAGCTAAATTGGCTGTAGTGTATGTGTGTGAATGCAAGAGTGTATGGGTGTTTTCCCAGTGTTGGGCTGCGGTTGGAAGGGCATCGCATGCGTAAAACATATGCTGCATAAGTTGGTGGTTCATTCCGCTGTGGTGACCCCTGATTCAAAAAGAAAATGAATGAATGAATGGTCTAAAATTGTGTACAAAAGTACTATAGGTGCACACTTTAATTTTTCTGGCATCCAGGAAAGCATTTGGGTTTTTCCAAGCAGTAAAAATGTTGTTCTTGGAAGTTTGAACGACGTTTCTGAAGTAAAGTTATGTTTTTGCTACTAGAAAGTTGTATATTGTTAGCATAATTTTCTAAGCAATAGAAGCACACATTAAAAAGCATGGGAAAATGTAGCCTTATGGCCATTCAATATATAAATACTTGTTTATGTTTTGTAAATTTAAAAAACAACTATGCTAGAATGTCATATACACACATTAGGAAAAGGCAGGGTACTGTAGTTAAACGGACCGTATTTTAACAAAGTTATTAATTACAAAGTTTAAAAACAATCTGTCTAGGTAGTTCATGTTAAAAATACATCTTTTTAAAAACAACTATTAAGTTTAGGCAAATATTCGAATTTCTCCCAGGTTTATCATTGCACGTTAACAGGTGATTGTAACTCCTGATTGCTTGAAGTTCATGCGAAAAGGGCTGATTGCTAAGAGCTTATTCGTTCTCAAGCACCACATAATAACAGCAAGCGGCCCCCGAATTCCTCACATCATCACAAAAACACACTTTCACATTAACACTGCAGTGCGCTTTCAAATTAACACTCGGCTGACATCCATTTAATGACCAACTCTGCTCTCTCCCCTCAGCTACTATTTACAACACGGCTACCTCCTGCTAACCGCTAAAGAGAACATAAAGAAGCCTCCATAAGGCCCTTTCTTCTACATTAAATCCAGCATCTGGATGAAAAGATCAAACGCATTGTGGACGGCATGAGAGGGGACATATGATAATAAGTCATCTTTAGCTGGCATAAACGCATGCTGAGTTTATGAAAATCCAATCAGAAGCACAATACAGTAACAACTTTTCAGAGCTGGACAAGAACAAGGCACGATTCATACGGGACCACAGTGGGTATGGATGACCAAGAAAAGCAAATTTAGTCTTGGTGCCTGCGAGCAGCAAGTGGGCGAACAACAGCACTCCAGATTATTGTGACGGCGACAAAAGCGGTGCGAAAAGAGCACAGCATGGCCTGGTTTGATGGTTAAGTTCAATACAAGAGCCAGAGATTTGGTCATATAAATCACAACACTAGCACGAGCGGGAGCGCACAAAAAGCCAGACTGGATCCTACAAGCCAATTTATCTCAAGAAATAGAAGGCGCCCATTGTCCATATATCAAATGGCTTGTTGCAGCCCCCTGTGTCCCTCGTGTTCAGTTCATCCAAAGTTAATGTAGCCCGAGTAAACGTCACGCCGAGCTTGAACACTGTGCGCTCTGTGGAGGACCCAGATCTGGAGGATGCTTCTATCAAACTCACTGCAGATTCACGGGACAATCTAGTGGAGGTTCTAGACATTTTATTTACTGTGGTGATACATTTGATGCATGATAACAATATAATATATAGTTAGGGCTCAGCATAAATGAGTATACCCCATTAGGCATGGGACAATAACCATTTTTCAAGGTATACTGCGGTTTGGAAAAGTCAAGGTTTTTAAACCACCAAGATTTTTCTGTTATACCGTTCCTATGGTATATGTAAGATTTTTTATGAGATGCCGCTTTAAATTGTAAATAAATCTGTGTTTTTGAAACTAATGAAGACAGCAGAAGTCAATGATTCATTTGAATTATTCAACCTTACATGTTTACTATTCTAAAATGTTTTAAATGTTTCTTAAAATAAAATATATTGTGGGGCAAAAAAGTTCTTGTTTTTTACCCAGATATTTAAAAAGTGAAACCGTGATTATCTATCTATCTATCTATCTATCTATCTATCTATCTATCTATCTATCTATCTATCTATCTATCTATCTATCTATCTATCTATCTATCTATCTATCTATATATATATATATATATATATATATACATATACACATATATATACTGTACACACATATACATATATATATATACATATATATAAACCAATTTTAAGGTCAAATTATTAGCCCCTTTAAGCTATATTTTATTTCAATAGTCTTCAGAACAAACCATCGTTATACAATAACTTGCCTAACTACCCTAACCTGCCGAGTTAACCTAATTAACCTAGTTAAGCCTTTAAATGTCACTAAACTGTACAGAAGTGTCTTGAAAAATATCTAGTAAAATATTATTTACTCTCATCAGGCAAATATAAAAGAAATGAGTTATTAAAACTATCATGTTTAGAAATGTGTTGAAAAAAAATCTTCTCTCCGTTAAACAGAAATTGGGGAAAAAAATAAACAGGGGGGCTATTAATTCAGGGGGCTAGTAATTCTGACTTCAACTATATATATATATATATATATATATATGATATTTTTATTATTAGTAGTAGTAATAATTTTTTATTATATTATTAGAAGTAATAGTATTGTTTACAGTAAATATAGCAAGTAAATACAAAGTTATTATAAGAAAATAAAGTAAAATAATTGATAGAAACAACTGTTAGGGATTTATTATTATTATTATTATTATTAGTAGTAGTAGTAGTAGTAGTAGTGGTAGTGGTAGTGGTAGTAGTAGTAGTGGTAGTGGTGGTGGTGGTGGTGGTAGTAGCAGTTATGTAATTTTTAGTGCAGGGGTGCCCAAACTTTTTCATATGAAGGGCCAAAAACCAAATATCAGTATAAGCCGTGGGCAGAAGGTAAATACATCAAACTATATCACAATAAAGTTGTCATTGTTAATTTCCAACATTTTTTTTTTTCAAAATAATAAAATTTGTAAATAATAACTTAATAAATAAAACATAGACAATCACATTTATAACACAGTGGAATCAATGCTGAATAGACTAGTCTGCCTTTGCCTTCATTTGCTTACTGATGTCTCTTCATTGTCTTCTATCTGTTGGGTGACAGTACATGTATGTACTTTTAAGAAAAAAACTGATTCATTCACTTCAGTAAGTTTTTTGTAGCTTAGCAATAAAATAAACAAACAAAATGTTCCATTAAATTAGAAATAACAGTATCTTAACCATTCCTATCATTCTCCTTTTCTCAGATGGGATGGTGGGCTAAATCTAAGGTTAAACTTATGGGCCAACTTTGGCCTGCGGGCCCTAGTTTGGGCATCTTTGTTTTACTGTTTTTAAATTTTTTTTAATAAAAATTAGCTCAAGAATTATGGACTATACAGTAATAACTATAAAGCAGGTTTATTTCCATCATCACCAACGGCAGTCTATTCTTCTTAAAACAGATGGATCCGCATTAAAATTTAATTTTAATCACCAACTGCTTGCAATTATATCAGCTCTCTAATAAAACTAAGACACTTTCTCTTTTAAGTGCTTGCCATTTAAAAGCACTTGAGCACTGAAATGAACAGGTGTAGTGTGAACTAAACAACAAGGTGTCATTTCTGAATTACAAGCCACAGAAACTTTACTCACTAGCAGCCTGAACTCTGGCTTTGCGGCTCACAACCAGGCCGAAGAAGTTCTGCGCAATGCACTCATAGTCTCCTTCATCAGATGAGCCATCAGTCTTGGTCTTCTGGAAGTGCGTGATCAGCAGCGAGCCGTTGGTGAACATGGCATAGTTGTGGTCCTCCTGGACGAGGGCTCCACTGCGCCTCCACTGGGTGCTGATGGGTGGGATTCCCTCCACCTGGCAATGCAGCATCAGGGGCTGCTGCTGGACCGCAATGATGTCACTAGGCTCCAGGGTGAAGGAAAGCTCGGCCACGCAGGTCAGACCTGACAGATAGTTAAGATGAACACAGTTTCCAGTTTCAGTTAAGATGAACAAAGTTTCCATAATTATACTTTATTTATAGATAAAGGTCTATGGTTCTGCATACAATGACTTTATCTTGCTGGAGTTTATGGCCGTTTCACTTAACTTCAGGATGCATTAATGCCGCTCTGTAGGTCTATTGGAGACATTCATAAATATTTCTAGCAAATCTAAGAAATGTTGGAGACATACTCGTTACATAAACACACTAAATCGCACTTCAGCAGCATATATTTGAGCGGGCGTGCAAGAAGTTTTGTGCACAAACAGGAAATCAGCGCGCAAGCAAAGAGATTCGAATGCTCGTATTACATGAATGCCATCTCGACTTGTAATACTGCGCTCACAACATTTGCCATTGAAATAGCGCCATAGGTATGGTAGGCCTGCTGCCACAGCTGAAAAAAAATCCTAGAGGAAACACTGCAGAAGAATGCTGAAAATAACATTTAATTTGCACAATGTATACAGTATAACACATTTTTATATATTTTTTACTCTAATGCTGATTTTGTCGTTACACCAGTTGTCAATAAAATAAAATAAAATAAAATAAAATAAAATAAAAATTTAATTTAATTTAATTTAATTTAATTTAATTTAATTTAATTTAATTTAATTTAATTTAATTTAAATCAGCAGCTAATGGCAATAAAAAAGGTGGCAGTGTTTCAATATTTTAATAATAATTTTATATTTATAAAAATAATGATAATATTGTATTATATTTTTATAATGATATGGGAATAATAATGTTTTGATATTATTATTATTATTATTATTACCCCTTTTGGTCCCACTTTACATTGTGTCGCTTATACCTGTGAACTTACATGGTAATTAGATGTGTAAGTAGTATGTAACTACAGTGTATGTACACACTGGTACAGAGTATTTACTTGTGTATACTGGTGTAACTACACTCATGTAACAACCAACTGAATAGTATGTGTAAGTACAAATGTGTAACAGGACATTGGTAACAACAGTAGGAAAGTACACATCTGTAACAAGAATTATGTAAGTGCATTGTGTAACAACAATATGTACTTGCAGATGTTTTCCCACTTCCACACCTGTTTGCAGATCATGTACTTGTGAACACTTTATGGCTGCATTAGAAGGTTTCACCTTGTGATACAAGTGTGCTTGCATGGTAAATCCACAGGATCCACTCAATATAAAGTGTAAAATGGTCACAAATTACTGTTCATACATTCATTCATTTTCTTTTTGGCTTAGATGGGTTGCAGCTGGAAGGGCATTCACGGTGTAAAACATATGCTGGATAAGTTGGCGGTTCATTCCGCTGTGGCAACCCCAGATTAATAAAGGGACTAGGCCGAAACGAAAATGAATTTTATTTTAAACTTTATATTGTGGACTGTTCCTGTGGAGTGACCATGTAACTACATTGTTATTAAAGTGTTGCATAGAAGATATTTCTACAAGTTACACAGTAATTTGTGACCATTTTACACTTTATATTAAGTGGACAGTTCCTGTAGAGTTACCATGCAAGTACACTGGTATCACAAGGTGAAACCTTCTAATGCAGCATTAGTTCTGCCATACAGTGTTCACAAGTACAAGATCTGCAAACAGGTGTGGAAGTGGGAAAACATCTGCAAGTACATATTGTTGTTACACAATGCACTTACATAATTCTTGTTACAGATGTGTACTTTCCTACTGTTGTTACCAATGTCCTGTTACACATTTGTACTTACACATACTATTCAGTGGGTTGTTACATGAGTGTCGTTACACCAGTAATACAAAAGTAAATACTATGTAAACGTGTGTACATACACTGTAGTTACATACTACTTACACATCTAATTAACATGTAAGTTCACAGGTATAAGCGACAATATAAAGTGGGACCATACTTTTTATTATTAGTATTGTTATTAGTTATAACTGTATCAATTGAATACACTGTAAAAAAACTTTGATCATTTGATCAAATATAATATAAAGTGAAGACCAAACTGATAAAAAGAGCTGTCAGATTTTCATTCATATTTCATTAATATTAAATCTAAAAGAGGTAATATAAGAGTATAATATAATGCAACACAACATAATATAAAATAATAGTCCTTTTTTGCATCCTTGTTGAATAAAATAATAGATTTCCTTAGAATAAATTTCAGGAAAAAAAAAACCTGTGCAGCCACCAAACTTGTAACAGCACTCCTAGGGATTTGCATCATCAATTATAAAGGCTACTATTCAGGAAAAAAATAATCAGTCAAGTGAGCATGATTATCTACTGATATCAATCTCAAAATTGGCAGTTATATGTCAATTCATCCGCCTTGCAGAAAATATATATCAGTGTGGTGAATGGGAAGAAATGGTTCGGGAAATGAATCTGCAGTGAAGTTGATTGATAGTCATACTTTCTGTCTAGATTAGTAGTGTAGTGAAATCTGTCTCATGTCTCCTTGATTTAAACCAAATGCCATTCACTGACATACCATGTGTGTAAATTTGTGTAAAGCTAGTGTACTATTTATGTGAACTTGTAAAACTTTTCCATCCATTCATCCCTCCATCCATCTTCCAAACCACGTGAAACCAGTCTTTCAGCCTGTAGGAGGCAAAACACTACATGTAGTAAGTCCATCGCAACGTACTGATAGGATGGTGAGATTTTCATTGTTATTTCAAAACCAGCAGTTAAATAAAGACCAAAAATTATTTTCTTAGCATTTCGAAGCTAGTGAAAAATGCCTGGGTTTATTTACATTCAGATCCTGCTTGGCTGATCACCATTTGAATACTAATACATTAGCATACACTACCAAACTTCGTTATAAAGACTATAGTGGCCCAACCTGATCGGTAAAATGTTGCTTGCTTGTCTGCTAGACAAATAAAATTCACACACGCATGACACCGATTGTAAAACACAACAAGAACAAGAATTTTAAAGACAACTATATCTAGTATCAACTCCAAAGCACAATACTATTCTGTTCATTGTAACAAGCCATCGCAAGCTCTAAATGCACTTTTTGTATTTTATTGGCTATTTATCTTTTTTTATCATCCATCAGCAGTAAGAAACTATTTTGGAAGTGATTCGAGGAATATAGTTCTGCTTCTCTGTGCCATTATATTTACACAGTTTTGGTTTTATTCATTCATTCATTTATTCATTTATTTTCTTTTCGGCTTAGTCCCTTTAGTCATCAGGGGTCTCCACAGCAGAATGAACCGCCAACTTATCCAGCATATGTTTTACGCAGTGGATGCCCTTCCAGCTGCAACCCATTACTGGGAAACACCCATACACTCTCATTCACACACATACACTACGGACAATTTAGCTTACCCAATTCACCTATAGCGCATGTTTTTGGACTTGTGGGGGAAACCAGAGCACCCGGAGGAAACCCACGTGAACACGGGGAGAACATGCAAAATCCACACAGATATGCCAACTGACCCAGCTGAGGCTCGAACCAGTGACCTTCTTGCTGTTATACGACAGCGATACTCACTGCGCCACTGACCGCCCAGTTGTGGTTTCAAGTCTGCTATATTTACATTTAGAACCACTTCACTTTATTTTGTTGGTCCCATATACAAATTGCTGATTGTATAAAAGTTTAATCGACGGCCTCGTAAAGCAACAACAGGACAAGGCAGATTTTGTTCTTCTTGGCTTTGTGGCTGTACATAAAGACAACGACAAGGTTTGTTTGAGCTCAGGTCATCCATAGCTCATTATTATTTGCATATAGTTGTCTTGGCTGTGTATTAAAAACATGCCAGTTCCTGTGTTTTCATTCCGGCTAGCTCCCCAAGATTGTGACGCATCTCTGTAACCAATCAGCGTTCAGCTGTGCGTGCAGCTCCGCCTTTTGGTACCCTTTCTCATCTTTGGTACCCTTTCAAAAGGGTGCCGAAAAAGTGGTACAGTACGGTTCGGTACTGTACCACCGTACTACTCAGTGGAAAAGGGCCATTAGATTGTTAAATTTAGTACCGTAAGCTGTTATTTTAATTACAAAGTTACTTTGGCTGCATTTACTGTACATTCAATAATGTTTCCTTCATGAACCATATATCAAATGGCCTAAGAATGTGTAAACAAGAAAAAAAAAAAAAAAAATTCCAACATTCCCATAGTTCAGGCCAATAAGCAACAGGGTTGAATGATATTATCTAAGGTGGACACCAACCACAGTCGCATGACATGACAATGACTCAAGCCAGTAGAGTCAATTAGATTCCCAGAAAGATTTGAGCTTTAGTGTGCCTGAAGCTGCTGCATCTTTGGTGACTGAGAATAGAGAATGTTCTGATAAAAGCCAGGACAACTACAAAAAATTTATAAAAAAGGTAAGATAAGTGGCAAACAATTACAGAGAAAATGGGACTCAAAACTACATTTAAGACAAATGTAAAAGCTGACAGTAACTATCATAGTCAAGTCAGTAAAGTAACTTTTGTTTCTTTACATCTTCATACAATGTAGATTGATTCCGGTACAGTACTACTAATCTTTATTTACATTTACAATCTTCATTTACTGTTGTTTATTGTGCAGTGGATGAAGTTTAAACCACATGGGAAAAAATTACAAGATAGATTTGCAACGACAAAAAAAAAAAGGTAAAAACAGAAGATCAGGATGAGTGTAGCAGTCAAACTGATTAGTCAGTTGTTGTAGTTAGTTCCACCTCTCATGCAAGCACGAATTTGCCATTGATGATCAATTGCTTTAAGTTCGGGTTAAAAGCATAGTTTTTCAACAAAATGCTTTTTTGTGTTAGTCTCAGTGTAACAGGAACCTTAGCTCCAATGTTATACACAATCAATAGAATGTCTAAACATTCATTCATTCATTTTCCTTTGGCTTAAACTGCCAAACTGCAGGAATAAACTGCCAAATACTCTGGCAATTTTTTTTTTTAAGCAGTGGATGCCCTTCCAGCCGCAACCCAGTACTGGGAAACACCCATGCACTCTCTACACACTCATACACTTCAGCCAATTTAGTTAATCCAATTCACCTATACTGTACCAAATGGACTGTGGGGGAAACTGGAGCACCCACATGAATCCCACACAAACATGTAAACTCCACACAGAAATGTCTCCTGGGATTTGAAACAGCAACCTTCTTGCTGTGGGGCGACAGTGCTAATCACAGAGCCACCGTGCCACCAAATGTCTGAACAGCACCATCAAAAAACATATTTTTACAATAATATCATTATCAGTCAACCTTTGAGTGAATGAGCCTTAAATCAAACTAAACATTCCTAACAATGTCTTCAAGTAGAACACTGACACCCATCACCCATACAGATGAGAAAACCAACAATAAAACAGCAGTCTGTCCTGACTTAGCACGATAAAAAGGAGAGCTTAGCGGACTCTCTTGTGCTCGGCTCTGGAGGTATCGGGTTTCAGTCAGCGATGGGCTAAAGCAGTAGCAGCCTCTGCCTGAGGCTCAGGAATCCATCTCAAGTTGGGCGGGGGGGCACAAGGGCACAGCTAGACACCAACTCTGGCATCATCGCTCAAATTCCAGCCCCAAAATATACCGCCTTTAGGTGCAGGATAGAATGCATCGACAGTCACTGCAGATCACATGACTAATAAATAAAGTGGGAGAAAAAAAAAACAGCCTCTCGTCATGTTGCTAAAGTGGGTTGAATTATACATCTCTCTCTCTTATCTCACTGCTGTTCCTGCTCTATTTGTGAGGCAAGAATCTCTGCCAATTCCCCCGTTTTATAAACAGACACTATTTTTCCTCTGACTTCTTACAAGGTTTTATTGCAGCACCAGCAGGGCGTCATTCTGCAGGGTCTCACACACACAAACACACACGTCCCCAGAGCAACTGAAAACTTCTCAATCTGTTCATCGCTAGATCAGTGCTCACATCTGCTCATGATAACGTTGCACATGATAACGTTTAGATGGTTTTGAGCATTGATGTCAAAGTCACTTGTGCATAACTTACAAATGGAATTCCCCAAACTATAATACATCATTTATTATTACATCATATAAAACTGCAGTAGGTCTGATGCTGTTCTGCTTGATTTGGCACTTGGCAAGCTTTTGCGCTCTTCTTTTTAACTCACACATTTAGATGGCAGTATTATGTTTGCTTTACTGACTCATAGTGCAAATGCTCACATTAAAAGTACAGAAAAAGTTATAAATTGCATATATGATTTGTAAAAATTATTACTCAGCAAGAATGCTTTTACATTATTACAATTTTTGAATACATTCTATTCTCCTTAACATCCCATTCATTAAAGAATCCTAGAAAACGAGCATCATGGATTCTATGAATGTTATCAACATTTATAGATACAACCAGGTACCATTTATACTTCTAATGAAGATACATGAACATTTTGCAGATAACAACGAACAATAAATCAAACGCAATATATGTAGTAAAAAAAAAAAATCAATTGTATGTAATTTTAGCCATTTGGCGGCATGCATTCACTACAAGCACGGAAGTAGTTTGAAGATGCTGTGACTGATTGTGGAATCATGGGAGTTGTCATTACTTCATTACTCCTGCAGAAATCATGTTCATGAATTAACTAAATGCTGCAAAATTTAAGGTTCCACACATTTCATTCATGTCTCAACACAAATCGCTTAAGTTAATTTAACAAATGGAAGCAGATTGAATATAAAACAATTATGCTTTCCCCAAAAAAATCTGTTGTTTTGGTTCATAAGTAGTTTGAACAAACAAGAAAAAAAAAAAAAAACATTTTATGAGTGAAGTAGGGCTGCACGATATTGGAAAAAAATGACATTGCAATATTACATTGTTCTGCAATACATATTGCGATATTGAGTATATTGTTACCAGATTAAATAAATGGCTCAATATGGTAAGAATTCATCATTTTAGATTGATTGGGATGATTTTGTAGGAAATTGCATCTGCATAAAATATATACTAAACCAATCACGAGCATTGGTAAATGCAGTACAGCGAAGACACAAAATAAATAAACAGCATTTTATGGATTTTAGGAAGTCTAGCAGTATACAATGCAAAATGTATAATCAAATGTAAAATAACCCAGTATATTCTTCATCGTATTTATACATAAATACAATAACAGTTTTTTAAAGTTACAAATATTATAATTTTGTGTGCCTGAATGCTCGACATTGCAGATCCTGTTGCGCATGTGCAAATTGCAATATTGATGCTGAAACAATATATTGTGAAGCCCTAGAGTGAACTGTTCAGCAGAGCTGAAAGCTGAAAGGCTAAACGAGTCTACTGAAACAATAGCTGATAAGAGACTAGCGTGACGTGGCATGAAAGCAGCGGAGCTTTTATTACGTCACACCTAACTATTTCCAATTCTACAGTTGAGGAAGCAGCAGCTCCGTTTTATCAAACTAAATACATTTTAAGGTTGTATTATAATGCTGCTAAGTCAGTCTAATAAAACACACAACATATTAAAGTATCTTTGATGTTTTTAAAAAAAAAAAAGAAAAGAAAAGAAAATTGAGGGTGTATGTATGATGTCATTAGAATAGTGACACAATCACACAGTCCATGTTGCTAGTTAAAATTGCTTATTTCTCTAGATTTTAACATTCTTCAAAACATCTGGGATGACGCAAGTACACAAGTCAGCAAATTATTTACCACTGTTGCAGTGGTTTTTGCATAATGTGCCTTTAAAACCCTAACAGCAAAAAACAAGGAAAACTGTATATATTTTCATCTAAACTTCCATTATATTTTCCACAAAAGAGAATAAACTAAAAAGAGCATCTGTTGTTTGCAATATTTCTGTCATGTGGAGAGCACCAATCAAAATTTTCCTGGCCACCAGCAAATATCTGTATGATCCACCGGCAGAAAAAATCCATAATTTGTGGGCTGATGATTTATTTTCACATTGGGCCTATAAGAATAACATTAAAAACATTTAAGCATTTATCTACTGATACCGATGTGGCTGCAGCTACAGTCCATAATGGATCACTAGTTTGTTGAGCACTTAATCAGCATATTAGAATAATTTCAAAAAGATCACGTGACACGGAAGACTAAAATAATTGCTGCTGGCTAATCCCTCAGCTTTACATCATTGGAATAAATTAAAATTAACTAATGTATTCAATTAGTAAAAGTTATTTTAAACACAATAACATTGAAACTGTATTTGTTTTCAGATTTTTCGCTCCATCTTTGACTACACTTGGCTAGCACTTCTTTCAAATCATTAAAACACTAAACAAAATTTGAGACCCTTTTTTTTAAGTTTACATTTTACTTCCTATCACCAAACAAATACATAACTACATTTTCATTGACTACGTTTACATGGACATCAGTAATAAAATTATTTGCCTTAATCCGAATAAGACAATAATATGATTAAGTTGTTTACATGAGTTGCTGTTTGAATGTTCCTTTCATGATCCTGTTTTGCATGTTATAGCACATAATTTGCTTAACATCATTGCGTCACCCCGCTATCCACATTTCCTTCAGAGTTTCATGTCATTTTGGGTGTTTCACTCTTAATTTGTCAACTTTAACTGCAGTTTGGCACTTTCACTATCATTCAGGAACATTTCATTCATGCCCCCCATGACAAACCAGATATTGGATGTGAGTATGAACTGTTGGAAGAGTGTTGTTTTAATAGAATTTGATACCACACAAAAAAACCTCAGCATTTCACAATGCAGGTGTCTATGGTCCTTCACTGACTCAGCAGGTGCAGAGAATAGTGTCAAACAGCCGTGCGTGTATAGAATATCCTGTCGCAAAATGCAGTGAAAATCCTACATGAAGGTACAGTAATAGTTTGATTAAAGCATTTACAGGTCTGTACTGCACTTCAACAATGCGACTAAAATCGGCATACTCTACATGTCTTAATCCATTTTCTGTTTAGTTCGATTATGACTTTAGTTGGATTAAGGTAATCAAAAATCGTTGTTTACATGGTAGACTCTTAATCAGGGTATTGTCTTAATTGAATTATTGGTGGCCATGTAAACATACTCAATGTTTGTGTTTGCCCATAAAGCTTGGACCATCTTCAAAATTTCTTGCAGCAATCTCACTCACATCTCGCTAAATATGTCAAGCACCCATATTCAATCAAGCCTCTGCTATGCGGAAAAGAAAGAGGAAACAAATCAGCTGCAACTATTGATTAGACATTTTTTAAGAAGGCTCCTTGAGCTCGCATCAGTCAAGGTCAGGAAAATAAAGCAGACGTGAGGAAAAAAGCACAGAAGAGATAAACCAAGTAAAGAATGGGAAACAATAATAAAAGCAAAAAATTATATACTATCCAGCAGCATTGACAGAAACACTGGCTGATTACAGCACCTCCTCTCTGCTGAAGTGTTTAGGGTTTAAGCGCTGCTAGAGCACCCCGGAGTTCAGGATTAGCTCAGCGTGAGTCCAGCAGCCTGCCAGGCAAACTCACACAGAGTGCCTTTGAGTGATGCTCACACACGGGTTTACCACTGACACTCAAAACAACATGCCACACCACATCAGCCTCAATCACTGTTCTCTCCACCCAGTAGAAGCCTACATTTATCAGTGAGAAGGAAGAAAGAAATCCCAAGAAGAGAGAGACACTTTGAAAAGGATAGTTCATGGCAAGATGACGGGATTCTCATCTGCGTGCCCTCATGTCGCCTGAAACCAGAGCCATTTTTTTTTTTCGTGGAACACAAAGGAAGTTATCTGGCTGAATTTCCAAGCTGTTCTTCCTTCAACACATGGAGGATTTTCATACATAAAGCAGTTAACCCTATTTCATTTTAAACCCTGGGATAAACTAAATCCTTGGTTATTTTTCTTCTCATTTCATTTTGTTCATAATTTACACAGAGTTAGCAATTAATCCTGGGCATTCTTATGCTAAACTTCCCTTAATCCAGGGTTAAGGTTCTTATTTGCAATCTCAATGTCACTGGATGAACACTTTCTTGTTTACATAACAGCTCTAGCAATGCTCACATTATATATTGTAACCTATTATTGTTTTCCTGAATGAACGTTTCTGACAATACATGTCTCTTCACTCCAATTGATACATATTCTGTCAGTATTTGTTCCTTTGCATCTAGCCTTAAAAACACTGGACCTGTCTGGCATGGGTGGCACAGTGGCTCAGTGGTTAGCACTGTGGCCTCACAGCAAAAAGAACACTGGTTTGAGTCCCGGCTGGGCCAGTTGGCATTTCTGTGTGGAGTTTGCATGTTCTCCCCGTGTTCGAGTGAGTTACCTCTGGGTGCTCCGGTTTCCCCTACAGTCCATAGACATGCGCTATGGGTGAATTGGATGGACTAAATTAGCTGAAGTGTATGAGTGTGTGTGAATGTGAGAGTTCATGGGTGTTTCTTAATACTGGGTTGCGGCTGGAAGGGCTACCCCTTATCGTATAGATATCGTACAACATATGCCAGAGTAGTTGGTGGTTCATTCCACTGTGGAGACCCCTGACAAATAAGGGACTAAGCTGAAGAAAAATTAATGAATGTCTGGCATGTTTTAAAAACAATGCAAATACCAGGGAAATTGTCAATGGACTTATATTTCAAGTATTATAAAGTCATGTTATGCCTTTGTTTGAGAAATGGACGATCGTTTAAACCATCTTTATTCTTGCATTTCTGTTGTGCTGTGTTTGATTGTTGATATGACTTGAGAAGACTTGGAATGTAGAGTACAAGGAGGATAAAAAGCATTCACGGTTTCCACAGTTAAGCCCTATTCACACAGTTAGAATGAACAACTGAAAATACACGGAACTATACAGAAAATTTAAATAAAAAATATATAAAAATAAAATAAAAACATCCAAATTCAGTCCACATATAATAATGGCATAAAGGACTTATAACCCTGGAGAAACTTTCTGCCAGTTGATAAAGGATAAATATTGACAGTGCATATTTGGTTGCATTCATTTTCTGACATGGGACTGAATATTAAAAGGGAAAAAAAACTCTAAATGTCATAAAAAAATCCTCAATCTCCTATATTTATTTTCAGTTAATTTACTTTAAATACAATACAATAAAACAAAATCTAAAAAAAATCATCATCACAAAAGTTAAGATTACTGAAACTACAGACAAGTCGGAGAAAAAGGCTCAATTTAGAAGAAAAAATTTAGATGGCATCTAAAGGTTACTGCATCTCTATAACTTTTGCAACGCTTCAAATTATAGATACAAAAAAACAAAAAGTAATGTTTAAAACTACATGAAGTCAAATGATGACTATGTTTTTCTTCTTTTAATTAAAGGGAAAACAAATATCCAAACATTAAAGTGCTTTCATTTTAGGAGGAGAATTACTGCTCCACTTTCAAACATAAATCCATACCAAATTTGAGGATGGTTAAAAAAACACATTTAAAATGTATTTTTACTAGGACTGGGCCATTAATCGAATTGAAATCGCAAACACGATTGAGTAAGCCTGTAATTTTCATGAACATCTTGTCAGGAAAGCACAGAATGACCATCAGTAAACCTTCTCCAAAGGCCAGAAGGCACTGGAAGCAATGATCCCCTCCATATACACAGAAAGAGAGCCAGAAATCCCTATAGCGTTTGCGGAATAAACAGGAGACTTACCTGCAGTCTTTGATTCAACATTACTAACAAACACGACTATGGAATCATTATAAAAATTCATTCATTTCAAACCCTTGACTGACGTTATGAGGTGAATTTGGAGTAAAAGCTATTATTTTATGAGCAGGATTTATTTCAGAGCCATAGTTCGCTGAGAAAATATATAGTGAATTGTATAGAGTAAATTGGCCGCAGTGTATAAGTGTGTGTGTGAATATGAGAGTGTATAGGTGTTTCCTAATACTGGGTTGTGGGCTGGAAGGGCATGCGCTGGGTAAAACATATGACGGAGTAGTTGGTGGTTCATTGCACTGTGGAGACCCCTGATAAATAAGGGACTCAGCCAATGAAAAATGAATGAATGTCTGGCGAATGTGGGGGGGGGGGGGGGGGGGGGGGTCTCCAAACTTTGAAGAATCTATTATTTGAGCCTTGGGTGCTATATTTGAGTTTTTCTAGCCTTAGATATGCTATGACATTTTCTACCCATTTAGTATGTGTTGGTGGTTTAGATGACTTCCATTACAGAAGTATAAGCCTTCGGGCCAACAAAGAAGAGAAAGCTAGTACATTTAATTGACCTGCTGGTAGCGCAAGATTTTCAGGTGTCACACCAAATATTGCTATTACTGAATCTGGTTGCATCTCCTTTTCACATACTGTATAAAAGAAAAAAGTCTGGCATGTTTTAAAAATAATGCTAATACCAAGAAAACGGTCAATGGACTTACATTTCAAGTATTCTAAAGACAGGTGATGGCACTTGTGACACTTGACTGACGTTATGATGCGAATTTGGAGAAAAAAACCTGTTATTTTATGAGCAGGATTTATTTCAGAGCAATAGTTCACTGAGAAATTATGCAAACAGTCTTCGCTATCACAGAATGATTATCTCGATGTCATAATCAACCAATTTAATAGAATTCAATTTTAGAAACAATCCTTGCATAGCTAATCAGTGAACTACGTCTTTGTGTAGTAAATGCTGCACCATCTGGATATATGTACTGAAAGTTTACTAGAACTGGCTTTACTTAAAAAAATGTGCAAGAAAATAATCCTCCGATTATACTCTAATTTTTACACGCTCAACTTAAGACCTCTAATTCTAAACCAAGGCTAGAAATAAGAGGAAAACACCTTCTGCATAACGAGACTTGGCAAGATAATCAGCTGCAAAGAAAATGTGTCCTGCTCTGAATCATAAAATTGTGATTATAACTAAATGCCAATTCTTAGGTCCTCTCTGACCTTGACTTGGTGAAATATCACACCAATTGCACACCGAATTAAAGCGTGCATTGGCCATGAAGAACTCAGTTTCATTAGCAAGGATAATTCCACTCTCACTAGTCATTCCCTTACTCTAAATATCATTGGTTTAGCATGACCTATACAGTAGCTATGAATTAAACAATGTCCAGGGGCCCCAAATGTCGCCTCCTTATTAGCATCCTCCGTCCTTCTCTTTACAGAACCTTGTGCTAATAATAAACAGGGCATCTGCATAGCCTCACCTGCTCAATTCAAATACCAAACTCTTTTGCACTCCTCATTTTGCATCTTTTTCCCAGGGTTCCGGTGTGACAGTCTTTTCGCACACTGCAGGTCTTGTTTTGACTTTTTGTGACAAAGCACTGAAACATGCTGTCAGTGTGACGGCTGCTTTCAGCCCCTTTCTTTTGTCGAGATTTACAGAGAGAACTCTCAGATTGAGGCCATGGAGTAGGGAATAGGAAAAGCCATTTCACTTTTTACGGTGACCTTAAAACCTCATCATAATCATCATCATCATCAACAGTTCTGAAACTAGAGCAGGCTGTTTTTAATACTGGATTATCAGCCTGATATGTGAGGAATTTTTCAATTAAAATTCTCATTACTCAATAAGTGCACAGTAAATGTAATAAATCCTTCAGCAAGCGAATGATTATTTCTATACTATTTTATGCTGAACATTGACAGGCATATACTACAAGCTGAAAAAAATATTATGCATTAATTCAGGCCTTCTGTTTGAACTCCACATGCACTCAGCCTGTGGCTACAATGGTGTTGTCTTCACCTTCCCAATGTGGCCATTATAAGCACACTTCTCTTCCTCTCACAGAGGAAGCCCTTTCCTTTTTGAGCTGAATTCTCTCACAACCTGGAGGTCTGTTCACAAAGAGTCACAAATATCTTAAGTTGTTAAATATTTGCTAGCTATGAATATCAGTTTACACATCTGAGTAAATGATCTGATTAATCATCAAGTGCATTTACTACAGGCAGCCTGACGTATTGCCATTTGGAGTCAACAGCGTGACACGCAAGCATCCTATTACCCACGGTAAGTGCGCTCCATGGCCATATTTAAACAAAGTTGATATTACAGTTTTTTTGGCACCCAAAAGTGTTCTTGGAGCTTTGTATAGTTACAGTTGAGCCTCTGAAGTCACATGGAATATTTTGAACATGTTTTTGGTTCCTTTTCTGGACACTGAATGTCTCAAGACTGCTGTTGAATATGGAGGATGAGGGAGCTCTCCAATTTCATCTAAAATAGCTTCATTTGCGGTTAGAAGATGAACGAAGGTCTCCGGGGATTGGAATAACAAATCTACTTTAATGTATGCGAACTGAGAGGCATTTCGAAGTGCATTGTTTACACAGTTGTTTTAGCATGCACAAACGCAAAATCTACTATGTTTAAATTGTAAGATTGAGTTGTAATTCGTTAATTTTCATTCATTCATTCGTTTTCTTTTCAGCTTAGTGCCTTTATTAATCTGGGGTCTCCACAGCAGAATGAACCGCCAACTTATAATTTTAATAATCATTTTTTTTGTTTTTCTCCTTAATTAACATGATTGATTTGGTCGACTGAACATTTGATTTTGGTTCATTTGATTAAATTATACATTTGTTGAAACTTTATTTTTTTTTTTATTTAATGGAATTATTTGAGAAACTGTAGTGGAGTTTTCTACCCCTGGCGCCCAACCTATTTTATAAGCCAAATACCGCTACAAGGATGATTTTCATTTTTTTTTTTAAATGTGACAATAACAACATTCCCAGCTTGCTTTTTGAGCACTAATGAGTGGATTAATAAACACTACTGATTGGCCATTGTGTTCAGAATAAGGCCAACAAATATAACTGTGATTGGCTCTTCATGGAACGCCCACACATATCAAGTGAGATAGATATATAATCATATTGTGATACTGAAATTCAAAAGTTTTAATCAGTGAGCAATTCCAGCGTTAGGATGTGGCATTTGCAGTACTAATTCAAAATATAAATTCACAGAGAGAGTATTTGTAAACATTATATTGAAACATCTGTTTATATTTTCCAGAACAACTAATCACAGAGTTATAGGATCATAAAAATATCAAACTGTAAACAACTTTTAGGTTTTAAATGAGGAAAATAAACATGCGCTATGGATGTGACGAAAAAAGTTAGCGAGTTTACAGTATACAACATACTTTGTAGAAATTCTGTGAATTAAACTGCACAACCCCCAAAGAAACAATGCTAATCAAAAGGATAAGAGTTGGCTGACTATAGAAAAAAAATCATTGATTTTAGTTTGTTTGACATTATGCATTTATGAGGAAAAAGCTTTGTTATGGATGTGACACCTCTCCGTTATGGATGTGACAGATGTGAAATTGCCACTTATGTGACTTTGGTAAATGCAATTTTCAAATTGTTTGAAAACACTGACAGAGACATTTATGAGTAATTATACAGTACAATAAAATAAAAGCCTACACAAAAAACATAGAAAGGGTTTCAATATTTTGGTGAAAACTAAATTTTTTTTCATGGCAAGGTTGACATTTGCATGGAATCGCTCCAGTATGTTTTTTTTAACTCTTGCTTTTTTTTTCCAAACCTGCATTCAAAATCTCTACACCATTATCACACTTATTATTTTCATTCATTCATTCATTTTGTTTTCGGCTTAGTCCCATTATTCATCAGGGGTCGCCACAGCGGAATTAACCACCAACTTATCCAGCATATGTTTTACTTAGATGATGCCCTTCCAGCTGCAAACCCAACACTGGGAAACACCCATACACTCTTGCATTCACACACATACACTACGGCTAAATTAGCTTTTTCAATTCACCTATAGCGCATGTCTTAGGGACTGTGGGGGAAACCGGAGCACCCGGGGGAAACACACGTGAACATGGGGAGAACATGCAAACTCCACACAGAAATGCCAACTGACCCAGCCGGGGCTCAAACTAGCAACCTTTTTGCTGTGAGGTGATCGTGCTACCCACTGTGCCAATGTGACACCCACTCATTATTTTATGAAAGTTTATTAATCATTTTGTCGTAACTGATTATTCATAATCAGAAGCAGACTGGCCATTAGGAGCACCCAGTGGCCTTATGGTCAATCGTGAATCTTGCCTGCCCAACCTCCTACCACAACCACTCTTCACTTACCGATCGCCACCAACCACCACCCCAAACCCTTGATTGTTGGCCATGAGGTAATAATGTTCCTAGGTGAAAATACTGTCTCGCCACTATTCATAATTAATAAAAACATAAAAATGAAATCACAGTGTTACAATGATTTTCCGTTTCAAATAAAACATTTGAAAACTTCTAAAAAACAATGTGTATGGTTTTCAAAAAACAATAATTAAGCAGCACAACCATTTTTTTACGTTGCTAATAATAAGAAATGCTTGCAATTAAATGCAGATGGGTGAGAACATAAAGAAACCCCTTTAAAAAATGACCCAAACTTTTGCACAGAAGTGCATAAAGACACAAATGATGGACAGACTGTAAATTGCAGCTGATAGATCAGCATTTCACACTGTTTTTATACAGCATTAGCATTGAGATATTTACAACATCTAATCTCAAAGATCATCCGTGAGATATGAGATTTATTATTAGAGACATTGAAATTGCAATTACATCGTGAGTTTCTATTCTTTTGAAGGAATGGCTGCTGCCCTTGAGTATCTATGATTGAATTACAGTAGGCTTTTAGGCCTATAAACAGCACTATACATCAATTGGTCTTGTAATACAAAGACATGTGATACAAAGCTGTTTCATTCATTTATTTATTGCACACATCATGAGTTATATTTGCCAACCTGAAACCTCAGAACATGAAAAAGAAGTGTTTCGCAACATAGACATAAGTAAAGACTTTTCGCAATTTACTAACCCAATCCATGCTATTCCACCTCAGTCTTTCCTCCTCTCAATAAGTGCCTTCCTGATTGGCAGCTCTGTAATGGCACCCTACCATGAAGACCTGAAGGAAGACTTCAGCACAAGCCAGTAATTTTAACATGTGACCTCAGCGTCTTTGCGGTTTGCTTATGATGATCGAAGTACTTGGCAGTGAAATGAGCTTTGTGAATACTAAGCAAAATCCCGATTCCCTGAATGTCATGCTCCATAAGCACACGCCTCCTGCACACTGCCCTCCAGCCCAAGCAAACAGGCCACACGCTCACATACACAAACTGACAATTACAGGGGAACAAAGAAACAGAGGAAAAGAGAAAGACAGCCTTGACACACAATCTTCAAGACAACAGCAGCCTTCAGTTCTTTCCTCACTTTTCCACCACAATGGAAACACAAAAAAAGGAAACAATCAATCGGAGCTCCTGCTGTCTATGAGAGATAACAGGCGCAAGCTGCTCACCTGTGGGCTGAGATGAGCTACTGTAGGCTAATTTAGGAAATCATTTACGTTTAGGATTATATATATATATATATATATATATATATATATATATATATATATATATATATATATATATATATATATATATATATATATATATATATATATATAAATATATATATATATATTAAGTATCTTCCATTTTAAGATATACCTGGATGGCCTGACTAATAAAAATAAACAATATGTGTCGAAAACCTATACTGTGAATGTCAATGTTAATAGAGCTATACACATGCCTAGAGTGCTGGAGATGTCAAATAGCAGAAAGACCTTAAAAATAGCTATTCAAGGCTACAGTCGATCATAAATCAGAGAATATGAAACTGCACAAGCCTCAGGCTCTCTCCTATGATCTTTATGCTCACTAGTCCATTCATTGTCTGTAAAGAATCAAGCAGGTTTTGGCTTCTATTATATGGTGTATATTAATAATGACATATAATTTTATCAATATTAGCTTATTCTCTTTTAGATTGTGTTCATATGTTGATGTTTTAGCATAAAACATAGTAATCTGATAATTAAAATTGATGGAGACTGCTGTTCTGATCAATTAAACACACTCCCCTTATGGAAATTATAGTTTTACTACACAGTCAGAAAAAATATTAATTTATATTAATTATCAGGCCATGCTTTATATAATTAAATCATTTTATTGTTAATGTACAGCTTTAATTTACAGCTTTTTGTCTTACACATAACCTACAACTCATGACAATTATTATTTTGATTAAAATGAATGACCGTTTCATACACGTTGACTTGCTCCTTTTTTCACACAAGTGATTGTACCATTGTTTGAGCCTTAAATGGTCTAAATATAGACGCTTTGACAGTTGGGAACATATTTGTACCTTCTTTATCCTTGAATGGTACATATGAACCATTTACCAATAAAAGTAAAGTTGGTTTTATATTCACAAATTCAGACTTTCTACTTGATAATATAATTTAGGAAAAGTATTGTTTTCTCATTCTAATTAATGAAATCATATTAGCAGCCAATGACTATCAAAGTACAGCATTGTTTACAGTTAATTAAATAGTGCTAATGTTGTTTTGATGTCATTCCTAGATGTGATTTCAGACCGAATATTCAAAGTACCATGGTAAACAATATAGTGAGTATGTCACTGAACGAATGTGTGAATACAAAACCAACTTTACCTCTATTGAGTACCATACGGTGCTACTATGAACCATTGAAGGTACAACTTCTCCATTTGAACACCAAGTGTTCACAAATGGACCCCAACTGTACCCTTTTTTCTGACAGTGTACAAATAAATCCAAACACCATGTTTATTGTAGTAAAACCGTAGCACTCATAACCTTAGTTTAGTAAAACTGGTTAAACAAAAGCTAAATCCACACAAAAAAAACATGGTTGCTAAACTTTTATAATAAGAATACCATTGTTCATTATCATACAGTATGAGGTTTTATTAAGTTAATCAAAGCCCTTGTCAAAGATCAAGAGCAATTGCCTGCCTAAATGCTGATTAAAAATCAAAGTATTCATATAAGAAATAGTCAAACACTCATAAGCAGTATATACCTTAAAAAATGTCTAAATAAAACCAAAAACATGGTTATTGTAGTTCAACTATGACAATAGTAGCCTAACCATATTTATAATAAAACTGGCATATGGCAATGAATCCTCAAAAACACATAATAAAATCCTGGTACATTTGCATAGGGCATTTGAGCAAATCAAACATATGGAACATGTGTTTATACAATAACATCAGGTTGCTATATATTACTTAAGAAATATGATTATAATATCATGCTATTTCCCACATCCAACATTCAAAACACGTGCAAACAGCGCTTTTTTATTTATGTGAACTTCACAATTTAACATAAAAGCATATCACAGTGTCTTAAAACTGCCTGAAACCCAAATACAGCGTGTCAGCAAGCGCGTGGAAGTCTCCATTCACAAAACCAATCCATGCTTCAGTACCATCTACATGCAGGCAAACACACCCACCCTAGTCTACAACTACAGCTGTAAACACAACCCCTACAATCGCTTTAGAACCCCGTCCGAAGCAGACCCTAAATAAGATCCAAGTTCACGGTCAACCCTGCTGCCCAAGTGACCCAATACGGCGAGTTTAACGTAGAGAGAGCACACACTTACCGACAAAAGCGAGCAGGAGTATTCCGAGAGAGCATGGAGCCTGGCGGCGCCGTCCGGAAGCCATTTAATCACATTGAAAATTAGACGAGATGCAATAAAAGAAGGTGAGGCGAGAGCGAAGACAAGGATGGGGAAGGAAGTAATCAGCTCCTCTTGATATGAACTACAGCCGGTGGCTTCAACATACTTGCGCCATTTTACACATCTTTCAAGGAATGTGTCAGCAGCAGCATCTCGCGCTCTCAGTCTCTCCTCATCGCGACCAAACCAACCAACCAACACACGCGCGCGCGCTCATCCATCCACCTTTCCGAGCGCAGTCTCTCTCTCTCTCTCTCTCTCTCTCTCTCTCTCTCTCTCTCTCTCTCTCTCTCTCTCTCTCTCTCTCTCTCTCTCTCTCTCTCTCAGAACAAAAGACGCCCCAAACACAGAGCTGGAAGAGAGGATACTGGCTGGTTATATGTACTGGGCATTAAAATAATCTTATATCAAACATTGTTTACAATAAAGAAAGCACAGCCGAACAAAGACAGTCAGACACAAATTAATATAGGCAGACGAATTGGAAGAGGATGATACAGCTTTTGCTTGAAATAATAGGCTACAACAAGTTAATTTCTATTATTAATTTCTATGCTATTAATGTTAGTTTATGTTTCTTTACCTACTGTACATTTTGATAGAATAAATAGAAGTTAAAATGTCAGGCATGAGCTGGCAGTGATGAAAGAGTGCCATCTATTGGAGGTTCAGCATTGAGCCTGATATTAACAAGAGTCTTTTCTCTTCAGAGTCCAAACAGAAGCTAATAACTTATGTTATCATCATATTCCCAAAAGTCCTTGTAATTAAATGTTTATTTTTTTAACTACCCATAATCAGACTACAGACGTAGGCCTTTATTTTTATTGGCTAGGCTACATTGTTATTTTGTTCAGGAAATATTCAGAAAACGGAAGCAAGTTTTTCACAATTTTAACTATTAATTCAAGAAACAAAAATATATATATCGAACAAACAGGAAAATAATAATAGTAGAAACAATAATGATAATAGTTGGGTCAGTTGGCATTTCTGTGTGGAGTTTGCATGTTCTCCCTGTGTTGGCGTGGGTTTCCTCCAGGTGCTCTGGTTTCCCCCACAAATCCAAAGGCATGCGGTACAGGTGAATTGAATAAACTAAATTGTCCATAGTGTACATGTGTAAATGAGGGTGTATGGGTGCTACCCAGTCATGGGTTGCAGCTGGAAGGGCATCCGCTGCATAAAACATATGTTGGATAAGTTGCTGGTTTATTCCGCTGTGGCGACCCCTGATTATTAAAGGGACTAAGCCAAAAAGAAAATGAATGATTAAAATAATGTAATAAGAAAAAAATGAAAAGAGGAAAAATAAATGCAGAGGAAAAACTTATATCAGTGGCATTTTCAAAATAATGATTGTAATGTTTTTAACCAATCTAAGAGATTTGACAAACACATCAATTCCAATTTAAAAATGTAAAAAAGAAGGATCTGAATTTAAGATTTTTTTTGTGAATAAAATGTGCTAAAAAAGTTCATGTATAGTGTAATGATAGTTAGTTTTCCTATATGGTATGATAGTAAAATCTGAACTTGGCATTAGTTGCTGACATTATCTTCAGCAGGTATGGTGTGAAACTCTAATGGCAGACGGCTGCTTCGCACTCAGGGCTGTTTATGAGGGAGAGATTGTCACTGATAGGCGGGACTTTCCCCTGTGATGACTAGGCATGAGACGATAAAATAAACTTTTCAAAACCATAGAAAATCTTAAAACTGATTTACTATGGTTTTGAAAAGTCAAGGTTTTCTAACCGTTAAAATTTTCTGCTATACTGTTCCTAAGGTATTTGTACATTTTTTTACGTGTTTTTATTTTACGACTATTTTATTGAGGGGTTTTTTTAGGGCAACAGTAGAAAAGCACCCTGCACATCTCAAGCTACTGATCAGTCCATGATTGAGGAAACATCTGAAAAACAAATCTCTTAAAAACCCACATCCAGCGTACTGTAGAGCCGAACAGTGCAGTGGCTTACTTTATATCCAAAGAAAAGAAAGATATCCAAAGATGCCTTTTCAAGAAATCTGTGCTTTTTGAAACTAATTAAGAATCAATGACTTATTTAAATTATTTAGACTGACATTTATTGTTTCAAAATATTTTAAATGTTAAAAAATATACCATGTTCAATGGAGAAAGGGTTTTTTTTTTACGCAGAACATATTTTAGAGTAGTAATTACAAAACCGTGATATCATGAAACAGTGATCATTTTACCCAAGGTTATCATACTGTCAGAATCTTATACCGGCCCATGCCTAATGATGACACATTCAAAGGAAAAATGTCAATCAAAATGTGCATGCAGACAGTTTTTATGAAGTGTGATTAATTTATACCATTAGAGGATGCTATTCTCACACAATGTTGCCTCACTACTGTTTAAACCTCTTATAAAAGTGATTTTTGCATATACTGTAGGTCCCCTTTAAAGATCTCAGCAAAGAATGCCCTGTTACATTACTTCACTGCTGGCATTTAAATAAAGTCTCTGGAATCAGTTTGCAGAAGTAATTCATTGCAACTATGTATTTCATACACTGTAAAACCCAACAGTCAACTTTATCAAATGAGATGAGTGTAGTTAATTCAAAATTGACTGAAGTTAATTCTACTCATTTGAATTAAGTTCAAGAGTTTTGAACTCAGTGTTGAAGGTAATGAGTTAATTTAATACATCATTACTTCAACTTAAATGGAGTAAGTTAAGTGTAATCATGCAGATTAGTTTTTTTAACTCAAATGGTTTGTAGCAATCGGTTTCCTCAAATGGTTTGAGTTGCCTTAACTTATTGAGTTTTACAGTACTCAGTTGGTTTGAGTTCTCTTCATTTATTGGGTTTTACTGTGCTCAAATTGCTTCATTTATTGAAATGGATTAAGTTCACAGTACTCATTGGGATTAGTTTTTAAACCTAAATGGTTTGTTTCAATCGGTTTCCTCAAATGGTTTGAGTTCCCCTAACTTTTTGGGTTGCACAGGGATGCCAAGTCCTCTTGAAGATTACTAATGCATAATTAAAAACATATGACTTATATGTAAACCATTGCTTGAAAACAGTGAGACAGAGTTTTTGTTTATAAGATGTTTATTTACATAGTACAAGTTAGCAGACACTTTGATGCTGCAAAACCTCACAAACAGAGACAGTGAGCGAGGAAGAACATAAACCTCATAATATCAGATATTCCTCCACTGCATCCATCCATCAAACTCTCCACCCTTCACAGCTCACGCATATAATTGAGTACCAACATTTGATCAGATATAATTTCATTGCATCAATTATTCATAGGGCACATTTGTTCCAGTTAAAAAGATTAGATCCAATCTAACCCAGTCACTTGACGCTTTCTTATATAATCCGACTATGAAAAGACCGGTGTCGCGATAGCTACAGATCATAATAGCGCTGTAGAGTATAACATGGAGAGTCAATCTCAAAAACAAATGGTCAATGAACGCTTCTTCAATCTCATTTACCTGCGTCCTTAACCCTTTACAGTCTTCAGTTTTTACAAAAAAGGCAATGAAAACATACAAACAAACATCAGACAGAAACATGAATGGGTAAGCGTAGTTTTGTGTTTGCCGAGACTGATGTTGTGTCCCACATTAACCGATTAACATCAGAGACCAAATACTGCTGCTGGTGTTACACAAATGTGTCCACAGTATGTGTGCTGAGAATCTCAGAAAAGCACAGGTCTGCTGGTTGGCTGGGGAAGTACATAAAAAGATAAGTTCTCACGTCACTGGAATAGAAAGGTCACCACGAAGCACCAAAGAGAAAACGGCTATTAGAATATACGATTTCTTTAGAAAAAAACAATGTCTGTGCATCAGTGTTACTATTTGTTGTTGCTTTTCCCCTGTCATGAAAGCCTTTATTTTCCAGGAGGAAAAGGTGAGGTTTTCATTCTTCAATGCACACTTGCTTTACTTCAGAGTAAGGTATGACACCTGAGCAGTAAGCACTGTATAAAAATGTCCCATATGCACCTTTGTGTCTGTATGGAGAGGTATGGCTTTGACAGGGGAACTTTCATTTCAAACAGTTTGCTATCCATCTCTCCTCAAATCATTGCTTATATTGGAGCAGAAACCAGCCTGATGCTTGAAAATGAGGTAAAATGAGACGATCAGCTCATCAGGTTTGAGAAAACATGCATGATAATCCAAAATTGACCCATTCTGATGTTGTACTGTGCTGATGTAACTGGTTAAATTAAGCAGCAAACAAGGTATCTGAATTGTATCTGATCCTGAAGGGCTGTTTCTGAACAATAAAATGCATATGTGAGAGACAAGACATCTGTTAACCCTGGCGAAACATCGATTTCCTTATTTTATTAGAGAAACATTTTTCCTCACACATTCCAAATGCTGTTGGTGGGATGCGCTGAACACCATATCCAATGAATAAGACTCTGGAGCAAACCCAGCAAATAATTGTTTGTTTAATAGACGTCTTATAGACATCTAAATGTAGACAGCTTGGCTATAACAAGGCTAAAGTTGGGCTGTCAGTGAAAATCTAATAGACATCTAAGAAAAGCCCAAAACTAGACTAGTCATCAAATAGACAGATTAGATAGACTTTATATGTGTAGTCATTCATTTCTGTTTATTTGTTGACTAGTCTAGTTTTGGCCTATTCTTAGACCTCTATTACTGTAGATTTGCACAGACAGCCTTAATTTAGCCTTGTTTTAGCCAAGACTACTATGTTTAGACGTCTATTAGACATCTATTAGACTTCTTTTAAAAACAAAAAAATGCTTGCTGTGAAGCTAAGACTGTACGTTTGGCAACACAAAATGTGAGAACGTAACAAATATGCACAATCCTGATTTTAGTGGCAACATAACTATGATTGAACTACTTAGATTAAAGGGATCCTTCAATTGAAAATTTGAAATCTGCTATCTTTTTGGAACCATATGAGGCTTAGCAAATGATGACAAATCCTTCATTTTTGGGAGAACTATTGTTTTTACACAGAACTGACAGGAAGCATATTGACCAACAGTTATAATCTCAGTAAAACCGCTGACTCTAAAGGTGCAGTCACGTTAGGGGTTTTCACACCAGTTTGTTACAAGGAGCTAGCCACCATGCCCAGTTCCATGAGAACTAATTTTTGAACTCTGAAGAAATGTGATGATGTATTTCAGCAAATCATTAACTGGAGGATATAGGATCATTGTTGTCATTTTTTTTTTTATTATTATAAAGGACATGGAACATTGAGGTATAAGAACTAAATCACCTTTGATGTAGTTTAGAACTACATACAGTACACTGTATAAAATGCTGGGTTCCCCACAATTGATTTGTGTTGGAACAACATGAAGAATTAAGTTAACTTATTAGATTTTACAAATTTAAGAGGATTGAACATAATAAAACTGTTGTCGCATAAGTTATTGCATAAATAAACCTCAAGAATTGTGTTGTTTCAGTAAACTTTACGTAGTTTAAACAAACAGCAAACGTAGTATCATCAAGGCTGAGAATAGAACACAGCAACAAAGTCACTAGTTATGTTTCTGTCCAAAGATTAGATTTATGCTCAAAACTAGAAAAATCACACTTGCGAATAAAGCATAGTTGCCAATGTCAAAAGACAACAAAATCGTCACTTCCTGATAAACTTGTCCATTAATGCTGTAACATTGCACCCATTTTTGTTATCACCTTATCTGTTAAAACAAAATGATATGATTTTTCTGATGCGCATGCTGGCATTTATTTCATAAATAGGTTTCCATTGTAGTTTACAGTATGTGGCTTTTTTCTCATCAGATAAAATGTTTATACAACCAATTTGTGCGCATGTTTTTGATGCACATTCCCAAAATATATGTGCATCTTGGCGTTTACCTTAAGAATTCTTTATTAGCTTTCTAAATACGTCTGATGTCCTGTAATGCTTTAAAATACTTTGTCAGTGTTTACATCCACCAAGTCAGTGTACACTTACATTACTGAAGTTCCCATTGCACTGGATTAGACTCTGACCCTGTTGTCTTAAATGGCACTCTTCGAACCAAAATAGCTCCCAGTACCTGCAGTACAAACACACCAAATTAGGGTGTGGAACAATAGTTCTAGGAACTGTGGGAAAAATTCCTCCAGTGTGAAAGCCCCTACTGCGAACAAAATCTTGCGGTTTCATTAGGAGTTTGGACAGTTGAGAGTTTTGCATGAGGGTGAAACCACACAGATTTGACTCGTGTTCAGGTTGGCCACGTTAATACTCTGTACTGAAAACCAGAAAGCTGCTAAGTTTGTATAAGACTTCTCTATTAGACAAGTCCTTGGCACAGAGTCCAATGGCTAGCTTAAACCATCACACCAGGACACTCATCAATCTTAAAGAGAAAGTTTACCCAAATATGAAAATTGTGTATTAATTTATTCTCTGGCAATGTGGTGGCGCAGTAGGTAGTGCTGTCGCCTCACAGCAAGAAGGCCGCTGGTTCGAGCCTCAGCTGGGTCAGTTGGCGTTTCTGTGTGGAGTTTGCATGTTCTCCCCGCATTCGTGTGGGTATCCTCCGGGTGCTCCGGTTTCCCCCACAGTCCAAAGACACGCGGTACAGGTGAATTGGCTAGGCTAAAATTGTCGGTAGTGTATAAGTGTGTATGAGTGTGAATGAGTGTTTATGGATGTTTCCCAGAGATGGGTTGCAGCTGGATGGGCATCAGCTACGCAGCTACGAACATATGCTGGATAAGTTGGCGGATCATTCCGCTGTGGCGACCCCAGATTAATAAAGGGACTAAGCCGAAAAGAAAATGAATGAATGAATAAATTTACTCTTTCTTTACTTGATCCAAACATAGTATTTGTTATTCCTACTATGGAAGTCAATGATTACAGGTGTTCAGCTTTCTTCAAAATATCTTCTTTTGTTTTCAACAGAAGAAAGAAACTCATAAAGGTTTATAACAACTTGAGGGAGAGTAAATGTTGAGTAAATTTTCATTTTTTGGGTGAAATATCCCTTTAAGGCCACCAATAAACCACGCACCCACTACTGGCTAAACAGCAGCTTCACTTTCTTACTTTCGCTTAGACCAAAGGAGAACTGCTCCCTCGACTGAGCTTGGTTTTACTGGTGTCTTTGGCTTAGTTGGCATCTGAAAGTCACATACAGTAACCTTCAGAAATGCATCAATATGACTGCACTGGATGAGAACAAAAGCTGCAGAATCACAATGGTATTGAACTGAAAATGAAACAATGATTAATTGTACTCATTCACTTCATTTTTTTTAATAAACATTGAATATTTGAAGCATTATAGATGTAAAAATGACTTGAGTGAACTCTACTCTACAATGGGCTTCTTGCAAGTGAAATGTCGCTGAAATTTCCCAAATGTGACTGCACCTTAAAGTCCGTGTGAAATCAAAATTTACGCTTATTCCATGCACATTGTGATTCTTTGGGTGAACAATTAATGCACGCAAGTTAATCTACCAAATAAAAAGGTTTGTTTTGGTGTAATCTTCAATCAAACTCTGACCATTTAGAGTGGCGGTCCTTTTCTCTTGACATCAGTTTGAATGATGCACACAAAGAAAGCCCCTCCCCCTACTCAATATTTCATTTCAGTTGGAAGTACCTCAACATACTGAAATAAAAGTCCCAGCAAACTCCATTTCACGTGGACTTTAAAGCTACTGATTAAGGATGAGTTGCTGACTGGCCTCTATACATATAAAAGTGTGACAGCTGGCGGTGTGTGAGATCCTTACTGTCATTTAGACATTCATCATCACCATCATTTCCTACATGATCAGCCCTGAGTTTGGCCTGCTGTACATACAAAAGCTGGAATGTTTAAAAAAGACCATCGAAAAGGAACATAGTCTTGCTCTAGCACCAAAGCACTAGTCAGTGAAATTATTGAAATGACTGAGACTGACCGGGACTGAGAGTTGTTGTTGTTGGCATCACGGGCAGTCCTGTCAATGACCTGAAAAAGTATGAGAGGTTGTTGATGGTTCTCTTTCAATAGAGCAGAAGAGACTTCTTTAAAGAGGTGTTTAAAATGCATAAAAAAGGGAGCGCAACAGATGCAGACCTCCCTCTCGGGAGCTATACAACATGACTTTGCATGGAGGACAGTTTATTTACAGTTTCGGATGAACCCTAGATGGTGACAGGCACACAACCAGAAGACAAAGAATAAAGTACGGGACGAGACCTGTCTGAGAGATGGAGGCTATTTGCTAGTTTGGCTGAAAATGTTCTTCTCAGACTCCCTGCATAGAAGTTCCTGAGAAAAGAGATGACTGGCATGTCAACAGGTAGATCGTATGGACACAAACCTTGTGGTTAGCCTTCCATCGTGTTTATACCCCTTCACATCTGAAGGATATATTGCAGGTTATTTTTTTTTCTCCAATAGCAAAGAACTAGACAAGCGGATGACCACATGCTTGCACACAGGCTAACAACCAGAAGGTTTCAGTAACCCTTACACAAGTACACAGACACAGAGTGAGAAGGGCAGTAGATTCTGCTATTATCCAAAGGCTATGAATCAGACGGCGTTAAAAACCGAAGTCGCCTTCTAAATTACTCTCATAAAATCATACAGAAAAAAAACACAATCCTGTAAAGAAATGAGGTAGTGCTGTTGACTGAGAAAATCTTGGAGCATGAATCAGTGTGATGTGTCTTTACAAGTACACTCAGAGTTGCAATGATAGAAAATCTACATGGACTCTAAGTGTGGGTTTTTTTCATCATTTTTGTTGTTTTTTTACGTGAATTTGATACAGCAATCTTGTATATACAAATGCACCTTGAATTTGAGACTCCTGAGACACTGCGCTCCAGTCAGGGAATGTGTGTTTTTATTTGTATTGTATTCAGGTTTGTGTTTGCATGCATGTACTGTATGTGAAGATGAACTGATGTCATCAGGTTAACGAGAAAGTTGACTTGCCCTCAAGTAGTTCCAAATCTATACTATTACTGTTATTTTTTCCTGCAGAAAACAAAAGACTTCAAAAAAACTGTCCATGTACAGGTTTGGAATGACATGAGGGTGAGTATAATAAAATGTTCATTTGTGGGACCACGATCCTTTAAATGGATAGTTCAGCCAAAAATGAAAACTTGCTGTTAATACAGGCAAAAGAAAAATTAATTTCTGAGGCTTCTCCAGTTTTCCATTTTTCCCAGGATATTCCTGTATCTCTGCTCTTCCACGAGATCTGCTTAATCAGTGGTAGGCTAACTAAGCTGGTCATATGCATAAATGACCATTTAAAAACCATTAGTTAGTTTTTAAAATGTCCATCTTGTGGAGTATCTATCTAAGGTAAATACAGTCGGTTATCTAACTTAACCAGTTAGAAAGCAAACCTTTTACATGAATATTTGCTTTGCCCCTTTACAAAAATGACAGAAATAGTTTGGGGCATTGAAATATCGGTGTTGCCTCTTACATCAGAAAACGTATTTAATGCTAAAAAATACAACTAATAAAAATTGATGCTAGCCTGCTGTAATTCGTCTCACAAGCAGCGAGGAACATATTGGGCCCTGGGGTTATAGCAAATTCAAGGGCCCCATTTATTTTATCGCCTCACAAAAGTAGCTTTTTTCTATTATTATTATTATTATTATTATTATTATTATTTTTATTTTTTTTTTTATTATTATTAATAATTTGCTAATTTATATTATTATAAACAATTTCCACTTGATTTATATTTGCTTATTATAAATGTTTTCTATTTTACTAAAGTAGGTGTACAAGCATTCAAAATTAATTTAAACTTATAAAATGTTAAAGGCTGCTGTGCGGCGGTGGCCGAGACAGCGCTTCAGTTATGAGTCCATTCTGCATGAATCTGCCTATCCTGAGATCTCTTACTGCACATTAATAATGGATATTGTTTGAATTTTATTTTTTGTTCTATGATGCGCTTGGTTAGCCTATCTTTACAGTATGTATATGTATATATATATATATATATATATATATATATATAAATATACTTTTTTATATAGGGATTTCTCACCTTTATTAAATAGGACAACAGAGATGGGACAGAAATACTTGGGGAGGAGAGGGGGGAGAAGGATCGGCAAAGGACCTCGAGCGGGGAATCAAACTCTGGTCGCTGTGAGCATCTCAGTGCTATATGTCAGAGCATTTTACCACTAGGCCATTGGCGCTGGCTAGTTAGCCTACCTTTCACTGGACCATTATCGCAGTAGAGCTGAAATTAGGAATTGTCCTGTGAAATAAGGGACTTTTCTGGGGAAAAAACCGACATCTGTTCACCCTTACTGGGAACTAAATAGAGCTATTTAAAACTCTGATTGAGCTACAGCCACTCTGAGCCATAGTTTAGCGGCGTCACTGTTTTTGAACAGCAGCGAGCCAAAAGGAAAACTTTAGCTCTCAAAAAATGTTTTAATGTAACAAGTTTTGTTTTTTTAACCTGATGAAGACCATGTAGGTCGAAATGTTGTTACATTAAACATTTTTTGAGAGCTAAAGTGGCAGTGTGCTGATTTTATTTTGACCTTTTGCCACTGTGTTTGTTTTTGATCAAGCACCTGCCTTTAAGAATTCTAGATGTGCACACATTTCTTTTCTCAAAAGGAATACTTCACATTATCGATATGACAAAGTGTAATGCAAAGAGACAATAATCAGCAAATTAATAATAATAATAATAATATTAGCAATAAAAAAATACTTTGACGTGGCAAAAAAATAAATGGGGCCCTTGGGTTTGCTATGCCACAGGCCCCAATGTGTTATTAATCAGCCTTAATCAATCGACGCATTGATGTGAATTACATAGTAGTCACTGACTTGAATTTTATTAATCTTTTTAGCTAAAATTTTTTTAATCTTCTACTTAAAAAAAGGCTCCTACTGTACATCTTGGATGGCCTGAGTGAGTAAATTAGCAGCAAATTGTCCTTTCTGGGTTAACTATCCAATCAAAAATAGTATTGTTTAATTGCACAGATTAGTGTGTGTTTGTGTATGTGTGGCAACCCTGAGACAGCAGGAGGTGGTACTTTGTGGCAGGGCAATCTTCTTTGACACAATGGATCTTCAACCAATAGCACTGATTTGAGATCAATCCCATAAATGAGTTCTGTTTCCATATGCAGGGCTGATTTCAGGATCTTTCGACCTCAGAGTAAGAACACTCCGACTTCATGTGTGCATGTAAACATATAAACCACTTCAGCACATTCAATACATGCACACAAAGAGGGATTAAAGTGTGCCACTGATATGCCATAAAATGCATATCCATGGATACTAGTGCTAAAAAAATATTCTATATGTACATACATATAAAATAATGGAACCAAAAGGTTGCAATAAAACAGCCGAGAGAGGAGGCGTGCGTGGCTACAAGAAAAAAATAGCAACTTCTCCAGCAGGAAGGTGCCACTTGGTTGGCCTCCTCTGTCGTCCCAGAACAACTTTTATTACATTTCTCTTCCCTCCAGCTTAGGGATACACGTAGCTGTGTGCCCCTGAGGTAGAATGGACAAGGCCAGAGCTGGTGAAGGATGAAGGGGAAGCGGGGAGACCCGGTGAAGGCAGGACCTTTCCTGTGGGACACAGTCTGTGGGCTCCGTTCTCCAGGGTCTCTGCCTTTGACCGAAGGGGTTTGGACGAGTGGAAGCCATTCGTAAGCCCCACTCCTTGGTTTTTGGCACCGATCGGTCCACTCTCGAATGGTCCATTGTGGTTGGACAGTACTTCAGAGATGTGAGTGCTGGGGGTCGGGGATGGTGATTGAGTCTCATGGTTGTCCTCACTGTGAGGGCTTGATGGAGTTGCCTTCTCTCCAGGAGAAGGCTGCTGGGAAGAAGGAGACTCCAGACAGAGCTCCATGTCGCTTTGTGGCCCCTGGTCAACTGTTGCGTTGGACAGCTGTGAATGCACGATGACTTCAGCCTCTACTTGGTTCTTGCTGAGGGAATACAGCCTCTCCACATGCCCACTCTGCAAATACAGAGGATCACATAGATACAAGAAAAATACAATAATATATACAGTTGAAGTCAAAATTATTAGCCTTTCTGTGATTTTTTTTTTTCTTTTTCATATATTTCCCAAATGATGTTTAACAGAGCAACGAATTTTTCCCAGTATTTCCTATAATATTTTTTTTTCTGGAGAAAGTCCACCATTTTAAGGTCAAAATTATTAGAGCCCATAAGTAAAATTGTTCTTTCGATGGTCTACAGAACAAACCGTTGTTATACAATGAAGTGCCTAATTATCCTAACTTTTTAAGAGTCAGACTTTAACTATGGTTTTCTTTAAATGTATTTATGAATGTTTATCATTTTCATTTCCCTTATGCTTAATCATCAGGTGTCGTCACAGCGGAATGAACCGCTAACTAATCCAGCATATGTTTTACACAGCAGATGCGCTTCCGACTGCAACCCAGTACTGGGAACGCTCTGGTTACTAAAGTAACCCTCGTTCCCAGAGGGGGGAACGGAAATGCTATGTGGAAACTTCCACTATGGGGGATTTCATTCAGAAAGCCAATTATCTGAAAGAGTATGTAAACGGGCCAATGAAATGCCAATGAGTTGGCAGCTTCAGCTAGCGCAGCTGATGCTCGTTGCAATTAATTTGGCTATAAGAGCACAAAGCGAGCAAAGCCAAAGCATAATTTTTTAGCGGAAGAGACTTTCACCTCAACAGCTAAGGGGCAATCATTATGGCGAAGGAACATAGGATTTCCGTTCTCTAGCGGGCACCTATACCCAGAACGCGGGCTGACCAGCGGGCATACCAACAACGTAACGGGCCAGCGCCTGACTCCTCTGCTGAGTCAGATGCTGGGGGCCTCGGAGGAATATCTGCAGGGTTCGCCAAGCGGGGAACTTTACTGACAGAGCGAAAAAGCGCACGTATCTTCGTGTTAGAGAGAATAGCACAGCAACCCTTTTACAACACCTAACCAAATTTCTCATTCACTGCGTGAGGAAATCGGCTTCCCTCAAGATTAATAAATCTCGCAATAGGTGTCGCCCAGCCCGCAACTCTACAATGTCTGTTAGAGAGGCGCCGCGTGCTAACGCCCAAAAGGATACACGCTTCGAGGAGCGCGCTCTCACTTTTGGGGGACACAGCTCGCCCTGGTTCAGATGAGCAAGGGAGATGGCTTTCACTGTTCAGTGGGTATGTTCCAACCTCTGTTTGGATAGGGCACCTCCCTTCTGCCGATCACGTAACAGATAAAGAGCTGAGTACGGTCCGTATAATACGCAAAGTGCGAAGGACACAGCAAATAAACGGTCTGGGTCTGCCTCCTCCATGGGGAGCGCTTGTAGGTTCACTACGTAGCTGAAAGAACGCTGTAGGAACCTAGGGCACCTAGGTGGGCCGGGGTCTCAGGTAACGTGAGAGTGGGCCGGCCCAAAATGCTGGCACATTTCGCTGACCAAAAATGCCTCCAGATACCCACCCATTTGGCCGATGCAAACGCGACCAGCAGAGCTGTCTACCTGGACAGAATCTTAAGATACTGAGTCGAGCGATCGAGCAGACCTCTCCTAAAAGAGATCTCCAAGTGGGTATGAGAAGGAAACAGGAAGAATTAATATTCATGTCTCGTGCCTCTGGGAACTGGATGATGAGACAATACTTCCCAGCTCGCCGCCATCGCCGCATCCTTAGAGCGGTATGATTGTAACGCCAACCCCTCAGAGCAGAGGGGACAGCCTTAGCTCCAGTCAACTAAAGGAGGATAGCATCACTCTGATCTGGCATGTTCGGGGTTTCCTTCTCTAGGAAAAAGGTAACCACACAGCGAATAGACTTCACTTCAGGGCGTGGGCATGCCTCGTAGAGGGTGGTCAGCCTGAGTGACAGTGTTAACCACCTAATCGGTAGGTCACCTAAGTCCTCCGCGCTCCATCTATGAACCGTACGTGAGGCATAGATCTGGGCGCGGGTGCCAAATGGTGCCTGTCCCCTGTTTCCAGGGGATGTGCCAGGGAGGGGCCATCATGAGGAGAGTTGAAAGCAGGTCCGATTGGGCCAGAGAGGCGCAATACGAGAGCTGTTCCTCGACCTCCCTGACTTTACACAGTATCTTGCGAGTATGCTCACTGGAGAAATGCATATTACACACGCCCCGGGGCCAGCTGTGTAGCCAGTGGACGTTGCAGGGTTCGCCAAGTGGGGAACTCAAGCGAGAGCGCACGAATCTCTGAGTTAGAGAGAGAAAGGCGCAGCCCAGAACAGCTGGCCTGTCGGGGGTGGAGTCTCCATTTTCCCAGGCGAAACTGCCATGAGAGCGAATGGGCTGCACGGTTGAGCTTGGTGGGGAAAAATGGAATGCAGCGATTGCGCCGCGTATGACTCTGAGGGAGCAGACGGCGAGCGAGCTGAGACATGCGGCGAGAGCGGATACCCCCCATACAGTTGATATATGCCCCCGCCGCCGTACTGTCCGTCCTGACCAGCACGTGTTGTCGCTCTAGCACCGGTAAAAAACGGCGGAGAGCAAGGAACACTGCCAACAGCTCTAGGCGATTGATATGCCAATGCAACTGGGTTTTTTCAGCTGCATGCCCGCAACACACGGCCCCCCCAGCCAGTGCTGGAAGCATCTGTCAAAACAACAATATGTCTGGACGCCTGTCCTAGAGGCACTTAGGCCTGTAGGAACGAGGGGTCGTTCCAGGGGCTAAGGGCGCGGCGACACATCGCAGTGACAGTCACTCGGTGTGTGCCCGCGTGCCATGCGCGTCTGGGGACTCGATCGTGAAGCCAGTGCTGAAGTGGTCTCATATGGAGTTATCTGAGTACGCGTCCTTCAGGTCTATTGCTGCAGACCAATCCCGAGGACTTTTGCATAAGCATTTTGAATGGCAGCTTGTGCAGACAGCGCAGATCTAGGATTGGCCGTAACCCATCGCTCTTTTGGGTAAGATGAAGTACAGGCTGTAAACCCTCTCTCCATCTCGGCTGGAGGGATGGGTTAGATTGCATCCTTCGCCAGGAGGACAGCAATCTTCTCTCGCAAGACAGGGGCGGGCACAGGGCTGACCCTGGTGACATACACCCCCGTGAACTTGGGAGGCCTTTCACGAATCGAATCGCGTAGTTGAGTTTGATAGTGCGTATGAGCCACTGCCAAGTGCTGGGCCGTGCTAACCAGGCAGGCAGAGCCCTCGCTAATGATGACTGCATCGCTACAATCGCTGACGTACCAGCAGTGGGGCAGCGCGGAGTGGGAGTGCTGATCCGGGGAGCGCTGGGGTCCCGCGGAAGAGCTGAAGGCGAGAGATTCACTCTTACCTCGCACCCAAACTCCAGAGGGGAGGGCTGGAGGTGTGAGAGAAAGGAGACCGTCCTCCCAGACCTCGTGAGCCACTGGCGAAGTGCGCCAATCCTGCGAGCTGGAAGGCTTTTTATCGCGTCCCAGACTGGCAGTATTCAGGCTCTCACATCCGGGGAAGCGAAAGATGGTCTCTCTCTGAGGAGCCCGGCCCTCCACCGAGGAGAGAGCAAGTTCCCTTTTCTCTGGATGGCCCATATTGGGAGCGATTTGCGGTCCATTAACCGCACTTATTGGCGCCCTGGGACGGGCAGCACTGGTTGCCTGCGAGGTGCTCGGCGCTGCCGCTGGCCGGAGCGTGGCCTGCGGCTGTGTGGGCTCTGGCTCGGGAGGCAGAAGACCGACATGCCTTAGACGGGAGATGAGGCTGATTCCAGCAGAAGGAGGCACCACGCAGGCCCGTGATGGCACTGTCAATCTGGAGAATCGACTCGTACTGCCTGGCTGTTCCACCCTCAAGGGTGGTGAGGCGGAGGCGCACGCAGATCAGGCAGAGAAAGGTGCCCTAAAATTGCGTGAGCCCACTGTGCACTTCCGGGAAGAAAGGGATGGGAGGCTAGAAGGTCTTGCCTTTTAATCCTCCACATACACCCATCTAGTCGGTCTGGCTGCGGGGCTGGGGGATAAACCATCTCCAGGCCCGTGGCCAGAACAGCCTGGGAAAGCACGGTTATCATGTCTGTTTCTAGATCCGCCGCCGCGCTCGCTCCCGAGGGGAGGGAGCGGAGGGAGGGGATCCTTTATCAGATCATGACAGCCCACCTCCGATGCAGCGGTGGACATCTGAGCCTCGGTGTCATCCGGGGATGGAGCGCTTCTCTCACTCGAAGCTTGGATGGAGCGCGTGGAGGAGCGAGAGGTCCACAAGCCCGAGGGCGGCAGATTTACTCCCACTGTAACCCTCAGATCTGCCTGAGTGCCCACCGCGGAGCGGGGGACAACTGGGGTCGGTGGCTCTTTTGCAAGAGCGAACCGCGATCTTAACTGCGCAACAGACATGCCACCGCAGTGATGTCATGCACTGCCCGCGAGCACCGCAATAACATGCTGGACCCCCAGACATGAAACGCCGTGCTCATGCCCATCATCCGAGGACAGGAAACCACCGCATCCAGAAACGCACAGTCGTAGCGACGTCTTGAAAAAGACGTGCTGCACGACCGTGTTGCTCTTTTAGGAAATTCGCAACAATACATACCGCTCTGGAGGACCGGACCCAAAAAACGCCAGGCAACGGAGAAACCCAGCTCGACCGTCTGCCGCTGCGTGTCACACACTCTGGACCGGGGGATCGTTCTCGTTCACTCTCTGTCTGAATCTCAGCTGGAGGAACCCTCATCGACTCTCTCAGAAGGCTGTTGAAGTCTCTGAAGTGAAAATGATGCTTTGGCTTTGCTCGCTTTGTGCTCTTATAGCCAAATTAATTGCAATGAGCATCAGCTGCGCAAGCTGAAGCTGCCAGCTCATTGGCATTTCATTGGCCCGTTTACATACTCTTTCAGATGATTGGCTTTCTGAATGAAATCCCCCATAGTGGAAGTTTCCACATAGCATTGAAGGAAACCGGAAACCGGAGCACCCGGAGGAAACCCACGTGAACACTGGGAGAACATGCAAACTCCACACTGCCAACTGAGACTCGAACCAGTGACCTTCTTGCTGTGAGGCGACAGTGCTAACCACTGAGCTCCCCTGTTTATCATTTTTACTTAAATCAATATTTGCTTTCCAGTATAAAGGACATTTTATTTTAGACTTTCCATTGTTGAAAGAAGTCTCTTCATGCTGTTCAGTAAAAAATGACAAACTTACAATATTAAATATATTTTTTCTAATACAATTATAATATATATAATTGCAATTTATATAATGCAATATAATGCAATTTATTCACTTAATAAAAAAACTTTAATATCTTAAAACCATTAATGCTAAAAACAGAAATTACAATAATTTAGTTATTTTGAAAACTCAAGAGTGGTGTTTAGTGAAAAAAATGCACAACATTACATATGGATACACATTTACATTCAGCTTTACTCTATTTAATGCCCCTTGTTTCATAAAAAAAAAAAAAATCTTACTGACCTCAAATATTTGAACATATATAACTTTTACATGTATGTACACTCACAGATCACTTTATTAGGTACACCTTACTAGTACCGGGTTGGACCCCCTTTTTCCTTCAGAACTGCCCTAATCCTTCGTGGCACAGATTCAACAAGGTACTGAAAATATTGCTCAGATTTTGGTCCATATTGACATGATAGCATCACGCAGTTGCTGCGGATTTGTCGGCTGCACATCCATGATGCAAATCTCCCATTCCACCACATCCCAAAGGTGATCTATCGGGTTGAGTCTGGTGACTGTGGAGGCCATATGAGTACAGTGAACTCATTGTCATGTTCAAGAAACCAGTCTGGGATGATTTGCGCTTTATGACATTGTGTGTTATCCTGCTGGAAGTAGCCATCAGAAGATGAGTACACTGTGGTCATAAAGTGGTGGACATGGTCAGAAACAATACTCATGCAGGCTGTGGCATTGACACAATACTCAATTGGTACTAATGAGCACAAAGTGTGCCAAGAAAATATCCCCACATCATTGCACCACCACCAGCATCCTGAATCGCAGATAAAAGGCAGGATAGATCCATGCTTTCATGTTGTTGATGCCAAATTCTGACCCTACCATCGAAATGTCACAGCAGAAATCGAGACGCATCAGACCAAGCAACGTTTTTCCAATCTTCTATTGTCCAATTTTGGTGAGCCTGTGTGAATTGAGGCCTCAATCTCCTGTTCTTAGCTGACAGGAGTGGCACCCAGTGTGGTCTTCTGCTGCTGTAGCCCATCTGCCTAAAGGTTCATCTTGACCATGTCTACATTCCTAAATGCATTGAGTTGCTGCCATGTGATTGGCTGCTTAGAAATTTGAGTTTACAAGCAGTTGGACTGGTGTACCTAATAAAGTGGCCGGTGAGTGTATATAATAATAATAATTATTATTATTATAACAATAGTTACTTGATATATAAGCTGTACACATCTTTCAATTCCTCCTTTATTTCCTCAATTTTATTTTTCCGATTCTTAGAGTAGGATTGTCACATTTACAATGCTATAATACACTGAATTTAGCTTTTCGCATTTTCAACAAAATATTTTTTCTTCCCAATAAGTCTTAAATTAATTGTCAGACATAAACACTGAGTTATGGGCTGAAAATTGAACATTGTGGAAATGGAAGGTGGAAGATCATAAACTGAAATGTTAATGAGTTTGTGTGGTACAATTGTAAGATGGCGCTAGATCACAATTAAAACACAGAAAAACGTTTTTAAAAATGTCAACAGAGAAATAAAACAGTGGTAAAATAGAAGAGGATATCGATAAAAGTGTCATTTCAATGGTTTGCTTCCTGCTGCTCTTATATCTGAGGAGCTTTGAGAAGGACGGTAATTGGTAAAAGGTATGCAGATTTCAGCTTTTCATTTCAAGTGTCACATACTAATTAGCTGTGTGTCTTCCCTTCTGTCTGCTTGATGGTAATTACTTTCTCTGTACACTTCCTGTCTGCTTAAGGCAGGATCTATTAGCCCCTTCCCCCATCACAGCACATTCATAAACACACAAGCAGATGCGCAAAGACAAAATCTGTTAATGTGAATTCTATATTGATCATTTCTACTCTGCTTTAGCTCACCTTATTGTTTTCTGATGGAGGTCCCTCCAGAGCTCCATTGATAAGAGCAGAAGAATCCTCAGTTATTGTATCTCTGTATCGAGTGATCCTGTTGGCCCAGTTGCGACTAACTGATCCATTCCAGGCTGGCTGAGTTTGGAGCAGAAAGAAGAAACTGAAAGTCTGAAAACTAAGAGAGAAACTCATTCTCCTAGATCAACATCTTTTGTTGGCCTTGGTATTTTCCCTCACAGAAATACTAGATTAGCTTCACATTTGCAATCACATAAATTGTGTGAAACAAATGCGAAGCACATTAGCAACATGTGTGATGTGTGGTTTCGGAAAACTTTCATTCAAAAGCCATGTGATTACGTGAACAAATGGGGGAACATGATTAAATGGGTTTAACATGAAAGTCTTTCACATGTGACTTTAACATGATTGCAGGTGAAGCTGTTTTTAATAGGACATAGAGTAAGTAGACAAGCTCAGAACTTGTCAGATGCCATTTTATTCGTGTATTTAGTATCAAAAAGAAAAAATTTCAAAAATGAAAATGTACTCACTCTCAATTGGTTCCAAACATTTCTCTCTTTTTTTGGCTTGACGTAAAAATTATTTTGAAGAAATCTGGAAACCAGAAACTATCGATTTCCATAGCAAGAAAAAGATATACACTCTCAGCAGAGTATATACAGGGACCAGAGAGTGAAGTTCAATACCTTTTAAGACCTTTTTTAAGACTCTTTCCATACCATTTTAAGACCTTATAACCACTTTTCAACAGAAACACTGGCGAGATTTTAACTTACAGTATAGTTACTAAATATTAATGTAAGAAATTAATCCAAAAATAAAACATTATTCATATACTGAATAAAAATCTATTAAATCTAGCTAATTCAGCAGGTTGGCACCTAAAGAACTGCAGAAATAATGGAGCTGCCTTGATTACTGCAATAAACGAAGCAGCATGATGTCAATCTAGCAGGATTTGATTGAATTCATAAACTACACAACATCCTGATATTCGCAGATTTAATTCAGGCAAACTTTAGCATACAATCATACATTGTATAATTAAAAATGACATAAAACTTAATACCTTGCAAAATAGCATTTAAGACTTTTTAATAATTTTTAAGGGCCTTAAATTTCTCTACATTGATTTATCAACTTTTAGTACTTTTTAAGACCCTGCGGACACCCTGCTTAGAAATAAAGGTACAAAACTGTTCAAAAAAGTCCACACTTGTACCTTAAAAGTACATATTAATACAAAAAAGTTACAAATGTGTGCCTCAACAGGGTCCCCACTCTAAGCCAAATATCAAATTCTCTGACTTTTCCCTGGCTGTTTGTGTGGTGCGAAGTACTCCCTCTCCTATATTTGATACTTTAGCTCAAATTGTTTTTACAAACATGACATGTAGCTTTTCTGTCATCTATATTTTATCACTCACTCTTTGAAGTGGTCTTTTTGAAGTCAAAGCTTCTAAAATGTACATTATCCTGAAAAAACCCTGGTATGTTGGTGCCAATATCCTAGCTCAAGGTCCTTTGCCGATCTTTCCCCTTTCTCTCTGTTTCCCATTCATTTCTGTCTCCTTCTACACGGTCCTTTAAAATAAAGGTGAATAAAACCGATGCTCCATTGACTTAGACAAAATATATTAAAACGTATTTTATTTAATGTCTGCAATAAAACTTTTAAAATTCCATGATATCCCAGAAATTCTGTGAGCGGTGGGAACCTGACTTAAAGGTACAAAATTGTGCCCTTAAAGGTACCAATGTGCACCTGTAAGGTCTAAAAAAAGTGTTTTATTTGAAAAGGTACCACTTCAGGGAAAGGTTTTTTACCATTATTTCTGACAGTGTACTATGGAAGTTAGTGGTTACCAGTTTATCAATAATTTTCCTTCGGCTTATTCATCAGGGGTCGCCAGAGCAGAATGAACTGCCAACTATTCTGCCATATGTTTTAGACAGCGGATGCCCTTCCACCCGCAACCCAATACTCGGAAACAACTACTCAGTGTCACAATAACACTAAGGCCAATTTAGTTCATCCAATTCACCTACAGTATAGCCCATGTCTTTAGACTGTGGGAAAAACCAGAGCACCCAGAGGAAACCCACGCGAACATGGGGAGAACATGCAAACTCCACACAGAAATACCAACTGGCCCTTCTTGGCACTTCTGTGACCTTTTTGCAGTGAGGCAACAGTGCTAGCCATCGTGCTGCTATGGTTTTCACATTTGGGTGGACTGTCCCTTTAATGCAAGGTGTAAACAGGGCCATGTTTATGTAAACGAGTCCCCCCGAGTTAATGACATTGAATTTTGAGCATGTATAACTTTACACAAGGTAATTTAGAGTTTATAATGACCAAATCTTCACTTAATCATAATCATAAATAGCCTTATTGTGTAATAGGATCTTCCAAGATTAAAGAGGTGGTCCAGAGTGTATTTTTAAGGCTTGGTTGTGTTTATAAGATGCAAAGCGATGTGTGCTCATGCTTCATTTGTAGAAAATCATGTTATTTTTTCATATATCCTATTTTGATTGTATACAGCTACTCAGCTAACATGAAAACGACTGTCATATTTCCTAATTCCTCTGAAGACCCGCCCTCAAGAAGCTCTGATTGGTCATCTAACATAATCTGCTGTGATTCACAGAACAGCTCCACATTACCAGGAAGCTTCTCTGCTATAAATAACATTGCAGTGCCACTGGCCACGCCACTTCGCTGTGCGGGTGTATGTGCATAACCTGAAGGGTTTATGACATCATTAACCCGGATGTATTTTTTTGTAGTCCCCAAACTTCGTTCGCTGTAGGCTTCGCTAAGCTAACTCTGTAAAAGCCAATGTCTCCCTTTGCATTGAACTTTGAGCGTCTTATATTCAGAGATGTGTTTATGTTCACACAGCTACAGAACACATCAACTAAAATTTAAAATATGATATCATGGTGGACCACCCCTTTAACAATACTGTAACTCCAGGAACACGTCCTACTTGAGAAAACATTTTCATAGTACACTGTATTACTGTAGGTGATGGTATGGTTATTTACAGCATCACCCTTTTTATCAACAGTGCTTACCTTAGGTTCTGCAAGGCCATCATCAGCTGCTCCTACACTACCCATGAGACTGTGCTCCTCGCTGGGCTCCGTGAGGGGTCTGCTGGGCTCTTGAGCATTGGAGGGCATGAGGGTCTCCAGCTCATGGCAGTCACTGCAGTCGGGCACAGCAGCAGCAGCAGCTGAAGCAGCAGGCACTGGACGAGAACCCTTCCTGTACTGAGGACTCAAAGAGCTTGAGTCAAGCCCACCAGTAACATCCCTAACAAAAGCAGAGAGAAACATCATTAAATATGGCTCAATGACTTGCAGTCGAAATGCAGATGTACCTGTATAAAGTTTTGGCAAATCAATGTCCTTGAGGTAATAGCTTAACAAAGACATCCAAAACTACATAGAAAAGAAATCTTCAAACAGGTCATAAATATATTGATGCACCATTTACATATACTGTACATATAATGAGAGCTTTACGAGAAAGACTTCAAGGTTTCAGCACCAATCTATTTAAATAGTTCAAAAGCTCTTTCTCATTACTTTTTAAAGAGACATGATCTATTTGGTAGTACCATAGACTCTGGAATACAAAGCACATGAAGCGACAGCTCTCCAAATGTTTCTTAACCCAAGTCTAAAAAAAAGACTGACCCCTCACAAAACTACCACCTTTATTTTTAAAGAAAAACATGCTTACTCAGCAAGGAAGCATGCTTTTTAAAAGGGTCATTAAAGGCATAAAGAAAATTTTCTTCAGCAAATCAGAGTATTAGAAACCACTGTAAAAATGTTCCACACAATTTAATCATGTTGCCTCAGCACAGATCAACAAAGTTAACTTAACAAATTTAAGTGGATTAAACATAAAACAATTAAGATGTCCCAAAGAATCTCCATAATTGTATTTGTTCATTCATTTTCCTTCAGCTTAGTCTCTACTTAAGGGGTCGCCACAGCAGAATAAACTGCCAACTATTCCAGCATTTGTTTTACGCAGCGGAAGCACCTTCCAGCCACAACCCAAAAATGGGAAACACCCATACACAATCATTCACACACACTCATACACTATGGTCAATTTAGTTCATTTAATTCACCTATAGCACATATCTTTGGACTGTGGGGGAAACCCGAGCACCTGGAGGAAACCCACGCAAACATGAGGAGAACATGCACACTCCACACATGTCCGGGACTCAAAACCAGCGACCTTCTTGCTGTGAGGCAACAGTGCTAACCACTGAGACACCACAATTTATATTGATTCAGTTCATTTTAAATAAGTATAAATTGTTTGAAAAAGCAAGAATTTTTTTGAGTGTAATATGACTGCTAAAAATTCAGGTTTGCATCACAGAAATAAACAGCCTTTAAACCATATTACAATGCGCTCCCAAAAAACGATGGGTTCTTTCAACCCAAATTTGGGAAAAATATAAATAAATATTAATAAATATTATTAAAAATATATAATATTGAATAAACCAAAAATTGAATAAACCAAATTTTTAAATGAATGTTTAACCAACTTTAACAGTCTTTGGGTTTGTCAATATTTTGCCCTAATTGACATTTTTAGAGTAAAAACAATTATTTGAAATAAAACATGATCCGGCGGCGCAGTAGGTAGTGCTGTTGCCTCACAGCAAGGATGTCGCTGGGTCACAGGTTCGAACCTCGGCTGGGCTGGGTCAGTTGGCGTTTCTGTGTGGAGTTTGCATGTTCTCCCTGCGTTCGCGTGGGTTTCCTCCGGGTGCTCCGGTTTCCCCCACAATCCAAAGACATGCGGTACAGGTGAATTGGGTAGGCTAAATTGTCCGTAGTGTATGAGTGTGAATGAATGTGTGAATGTTTCCCAGAGATGGGTTGCGGCTGGAAGGGCATCCGCTGCGTAAAATTGTGCTGGATAAGTTGGTGGTTCATTCCGCTGTGGTGACCCCAGATTAATAAAGAGACTAAGCTGACAAGAAAATGAATGAATAAAAACACGATCTTATTTTTGATCAAATAAATTCATCCAGGCTTTGATGTGCATAAAAGACATCTTTCAAAAACCAAGAATGTGGTCTCTACAGAGCAAATGTAGGCATTTCTGAATTTATGGGCATTTCCTAACCCGGTGGGTGTGATTTTGCCAAGTACAATGCGTACAACAGGTATGTTGATCCTGGAACATCATTTTTGTTTGAAAATCTAATCCATACCACTAAACCCAAACCTAACTGTAAATGATTCCCCAAATCAGAAAGAAACAATAGTTGGATAACAATGTAGTAGTATATGACCCTAACTGTAAACCTAAATTTTACACTGTAAACTTATCCATTAATTCTGTTTGGCTGATTGGAATGTTGTTCCGAGATCAACACAGATGTTGATCCTAATTCGTAAAATCACCCAAAGCCCAACCATCACTATATTGTAAGCCAATCAGGTAATGGTAAAAAAAACACTCATCTCTTTTGGCTTCTCCCAGCAACAAGAAGATACCTTCCATTACTTTTCCACAGAGACTATTATTTGCCAAAAATCATCACCAGTCCCAAAAGTTTAAGCAGCAGTGTCTACAGAATTTTAATTTACACATAATTAGGGTTATAAACAAACAAAATTATCAGTGTTTTGTGTTACTTTGGTGGAAAAAGTCCACTCTAATTGAAATTAAACATGGTTACATAATCAATACACTCCAATAGTGTACTGTGCAGCTTGATCTTTAGGCCCAATACCAATTCTACCCCTTAGCCCTCCCCCTACCCCTCGTTTTGCGCGTTCACATGAGAGGGTAGGAGTGTTCCAATTCTCTTTAGCTTAAAGGTGTAAGGCTAAGGGAAAGAGCTAGATACCCCTTGAAACTGAGAATTTTCAGGACCACAGGGGATAAGAAAAATTCCCAGAATAGACCAGCTACAACGGCAGCATGGCTGCACACGAAAGTCAGGAGATGCACAAATTAGTATTTTTTGTGATTATTACAAATTTCTATAATACGCAAGCATATTTTTTTAATACATTCATAACTGCGTTCATGATTTACCGTCAAGCTTTTTTTTAAAAACCACTAAATTTTGCTATCTAGAATTCCTAATAATAACTCCTGTATAGTAGTGTAGTCCCACAACATACTTTCACATCTGTCACTTAATAACACTCAAATACGCTGTCAGAAAAGTCTAGTGGCTAGGAATGAGCTTTTTACAGTGTCTGGTATAATGTTAATGTTGTTTTCGTGAGTTTACATAGATGAATATGGCCAGGGTGTAAATACAGGGGTAGGGGCACAAAAATAGAATTGGGATTGGGCCTTAATGTTTTGAAAATGTCTTTACAATTTATTTAAATGTAAAACTCCTCGTTTGGTTAAATGTATAGTTGGACAATAATACTGTGTCTGTATGTCTGTACTGCTACATTGAAATACCCCAACAAAAGAGAGCAAAAAATCTCATACTGCTTTGTCAGAAATACCCATATTTTCTCTTTTATGCACATGTGAATATTAAAGAAGCAGTCATTTCATCTAATGTGTTTGGCCGCAATTTGCCAGCTGGAGGTCCGGTACAACAGCACTCGAAACTCCTCGGCTACGAGTCTGATGAGTGCGCATTAACCCAGCCTCACACAGCTTGTCAAATCAACCACATTAATGTCAATGTACACTTATGTGAAAGCTTTAAAATCTAAAGGTCACGCGTGTATAATGGCGACATGGCTCTATTCAGACTCTGTTAACCAATAATCACTGCGGCTCACCACAATTCTCAGAAGAAGGTGAAATGAGTTTCTCTCTAAATGCAAAAGCCCAGCAGACTCAATCTGCCTCTGTGGCTGTTCATTAAACCAGCAGAGCTCTAATAGAGCAAGAGCAATCAGCCATGACACTCTGTCATTCAGCTCTCAATACTCCACATCTGCCACATCTGCTTCAGACACACACTGGGAGATTGAGTGCTGTTATTCACCCATGGCTCATTCCAGACAGAAGGAACATCCAAAAGGTCCTTGAAACTTTCAGAATTTGAATGTAATTTGGGGAGGCTTTTTCACAGCAGCTTATTCATCTTGAACACCTTTAAGGGAAACCAGATTTATTATTTAATTTATTTTTATTTATTTTAAGATATCGCTGTTGCAGCCACATTTTGAACAATGTTTCCAAGTTTATACAATAAGAGTCAGTGGGTCCTATTTCCCCAATGATGAAAATGATATTTTTAACACTTCATTACTCATGTTATCGTTTTATTAACCATTATAAATTAGCTTTATGTTTTCAGGGTTTGGCAATTCGATCCCAATTATAAGAGCATCAAATATCATCAAATGATCTGATCGATCCCAATTATAAGAGCATCAAATATCAACAAATGATCCGATGAATCATCTGTTGAACTGCATCTCAATCATCACAAATACTGCAGAAGACCTATTGGAACCCACATAGACCCAAGATTCTCATAGAAATCAGTCAAGTTTGGTGAAGGAAAAATCATAGTTTGTATATTTATATATATATATATATATATATACACACACACACACACACACATTCATTCATTTATTCATTCATTTTCTTTTCGGCTTAGTCCCTTTTTTAATCTGGGGTCGCCACAGCAGAATGAACCGCCAACTTATTTAGCACATGTTCTACGCAGTGAATGCCCCTTAGCAGCTCAACCCATCTCTGGGGAACATCCATACACACTCATTCACACTCATACACTGCGGACAATTTAGCCTACCCAATTCACCTGTACCCCATGTCTTTGGACTGTGGGGGAAACCGGAGCACCCGAAGGAAACCACGCGAACGCAGGGAGAACATGCAAACAATCCACACAGAAACGCCAACTGTCCCATATATGTATATATATATATTTTTTTTTTTATTTATTTATTTATCTATTTATTTTTATTTTTTTACTTATACTTAAGCAGTGCTACATTATACGTTTTTTGTGTTCCAACTTTTCGCCCATGTGTATTACTGTGATATTTTGTTTAAACAAAATCAATAAATAAATAGTAGTCCTGTCTGTGTTACTCTGACTACCACATCTACTCTGCAACATTTAAGCCCATAAAGCCAAAAGCAAAGTAAACACTAAACTCCTACCTAGTATAACTATACAGTATATAGAAGTTTATACAATACAGTATTGGTTTAGCAGTATGTCTGCAGAGGAAAGTGATGTTTCCTTTGGGGAATTCCCATGTTTGCTCAAAGCCTTTCGGATGAGTAAAACAGAAGATATAACCTCTGTATAAACATAGATAAGAGCCAGCTCCAAACTGGCAGCTCAGTTACAAATGGGTGGAATTTAAGCTCCAAGTTGGCTGTACAAACTTGCTGGGGCTTTTGATTGGTTTATTTAAAGACATATGCATGTCACAGAGTCCAATCTATTCAGTTTTATTAATGCCTACACCAACCTAAACCCTAAATCTACCTCTTACACTAACCTATTATTGTTTATTAAGTTCTACACCTACCCTAACCCAAATTAATTTAAATCAAGCTAATTTAATTTTACATTTAACTACTAAACAAACATGCACCGAGCATCACTGTGACGCAGTGGATAGCACAATCGCCTCACAACAAGAAGGTCACTGGTTCGAGCCTCGGTTTGGTCAGTTGCCGATTCTGTATGGAGTTTGCATGTTCTCCCCGTGTTTACGTAGGTTTCCCCTAGGTGCTCTGGTTTCCCCCACAGTCCAAAGACATGCGGTATAAGTAAATTGGGTAAGCTAAATTGTCCGTAGTGTATGTGTGTGAATGAGTGTGTATGCATGTTTTCCAGTGATGGGTTGCAGCTAGAAGGGCATCCGCTGTGTAAAACATAAGTTGGCGGCTCATTCCGCTGTGGTGACCCCAGGTTAATAAGGAGACTAAGCCAGCAAGAAAATGAATGAATGAATGACAAACACGCACCAGATTCCAAAATAAGTGTCTGTCAGGAGGGTGTTCTCAGCAGGGATTTCTCCAAAATCATCAAAACATGTTTTCAAATAGGCGTTATGCTTATAAATAATCTGCATATTTGTACATCTAAACAACCAAAGTACATTTTGTACTGTACTGTAAATGTGCTTTAAAAACACCAAACTATAGTGAGTTTAGTCATCCACTTGGCACTCAGATGATACACACATAGATATTTACATTAGATGTCGCCTACCCTGTTGTTGTCTATTAGAAGGAATGCGTTAAAAGAGCCACCATTTTAGTACAGGGTAGCGCTCCTTCGAAATGAATGCGAGACCAAGGTGCAGTGGAGGACTGTGGCCATCCAGAGCCAGAGATATACACATACATCTATGACCGGGAGTTTTCCCGGTGGTCATTATGCAAATATTTTTTTTAAATTACAAAAATTATAATTTTACATCACTTTTCTACATGGATTGATAAGTGACCACACGGGCATTCCTGACAAAGCGCATGTGTTTGTGTGCATGGAAATGTACGATCCACCCTCCATGTTAAATTTGATCTAATCCGTGTACTGAAACACCCCCCCTCTCTCCTGCTTCTAACGGAAGGATTCGATTGTGAATGAATCACCGTTATGATCAACTCGTTTACTTAGCTGACAATAATACAAGTTTCTAGCACCGCAGCATCTTGTTGTCATATTTCTTTCACATTGTTTGCTTATTTTATTCAACAAAACTAGCATAAGCTTACAGTAGTATTTAGTGCAAGTTGGTGCTACTTTGCCTTAAGGTGAATGCAGTAAGTGACTGTATTATCATCAATAACGTTACTTGTTTAGCACAAAAGTTCATAAGATACAAAAACGCAAGAAACAAAATCTTACCTATAGAAGGTTCTGCGTTTATGCTTTGTTTTCTTTGTTTGCTCGTTACTACACCCGTACACAGTGCTAAAGTCCAGCATCTTCAAGTTGGCACACCGTCCTAAGTAGTGCGGTTGAATAACAATTGTCCTGGGAGCACTGTACAAATGTGGCAGCGCTATTGATGCATGCTGAGGGTCCGTATGTGATATCTAGTGTATATATCTATGTGATAAACACAGGTGAAGAGGCTGGATCAGTGATGATACCACTAAAATATTGCACGGCTCTCAGCCAATCAGATTCGAGTACCAGAAAGAAGTGTTTTATAAATAAATTTAACTGTCATTGATGTAAATGGATTAAATAAACATGGAATGTTTTTTGTTTGTTTGTTTGTTTGTTTTATTTAAATTATTGATGCACCGATTCCGATCCTTGGATCGGATATTGGTTCGATATCACATATTTTTGCTGGATCGGGTATCGGCCAGCTGGTACCGATCCAAATCCGATCGTGCGATATATTCTGTGTAATTTATAAGCAAACAAAAGCCACGAAGGTAGCCTATTATAAGGCACTAGAAAGTTGTCATGTAGGCTACTATATCCCAAATGTTTTGAAGCCATTCTATAGTTTAATGTGAAGTACAGATGAATATTTAAGTGGTTAAATTCACGCTCATTTCAGCGCTTTCCGCCGCTGCACCTGTCAATCATTCTCCATTCATTCACAATTCAAACTGTGTGTCGCGTTCATAACAACACAAAAGACTATTCAAGAAAGACTTTCTCCAAGACTATTTGTTCCTGTTAGTTTAAATAATCCGTGGAGAAATGCATTTAGTTTTGCATTAAATGGGTTCATTTTGACCCTTAACATGGAGTTTATTTGTTTTTTGAAAACAGTGTCTTTTAGCCTAGATCAGCAGATCGCATTCAGAATAGAGTTAATAAGATCGCATAAAGATTACCTGCTCTTCACACACAAAGTAGGCCTACCTGAAAGTTTAAATTAGAAAAGGCTCACTAATACATTGGACAGATCCTCAACGCACTCATTTCTTCCCCTTGTGTTGCTGTTTTGAAAGTGTCCGCAGAGAGCGGAGGGCTGTGCGCATGCATCAATCGCTTCATCAAGCGCACTGGCTGCGCAGAAGCGATATCCGCTGCTCCGTAAAATTATTCTCATAAAGAGTTTCTGTACTTTATTCTTCCGACTGAGTTTATTCTTTCACGGTGAATACGTTAAGTGCTGCTTGTAAAGCCTGGCTCATTGTGGTCAAAAAAGTTGATAAAATTAATCAAAGTGAAACTGACGAGCGCAATATGGATAGCCATTAACAGAAAACTATTTAGCCTATAGGCTACTCTGAAATTGTGAATATTTCACTGTCATTTTATTTATATTAATATTTTATTTAATAAACCAGTTTGTCAGTTTGTGCACTAAAGCATAAGCGGACCTTGTTTTTAACTTGTTTTTAAAGACTGGATGACCAACAATTTTCTTCTCTTAAACTCAGACAAAACAGAATTATTACTTATCGGGCCTAAATCCTGTACACAGCAGTTCTCACAACTGGACCTGCAACTAGAGGGATACAAAGTTAGCGTTAGCTCTACTATAAAAGATCTGGGTGTCATATTAGACAGCAATTTAACTTTCAAAAATCATATATCCCATGTCACAAAAACTGCTTTCTTTCATCTGAGAAATATTGCTAAATTGCGAAGTATGCTATCCATATCAGATGCAGAAAAGCTAGTCCATGCTTTCATGATTTCTAGGCTGGACTACTGTAATGCTCTGTTTGCTGGTTGCCCAGCATCCTCTATTAACAAACTCCAGCTAGTGCAAAATGCAGCTGCCAGAGTTCTTACCAGATCTAGAAAATATGATCATATCACCCCAATTTTATCCTCCTTACACTGGCTGCCTGTTAAGTTTCGTATTGAATTTAAAGTATTACTACTTACCTATAAAGCTTTAAATAATCTAGCTCCTGTTTATCTAACCAACCTCCTGTCTCGCTACAACCCAACCCGCTCTTTACGATCTCAAAACTCAGGGCTTCTGGTAGTACCTAGAATATCAAAGTCGAGTAAAGGAGGTCGAGCCTTCTCATTTATGGCCCCTAAACTCTGGAATAGCCTTCCTGATAATGTCCGAGGCTCAGACACACTTTTGCAGTTCAAAACTAGATTAAAGACCTATCTTTTTAGCAAAGCATACACTCAGTGCATTACATAGCGGTATGATGCATGATGTGCCCCACACATGATTCTCGTTTTTATACACTATGAACAGCAGCTACCCTAATTATTCTCCTTATTCTGTATTTCCACCTGGGGGTACTCATCTTGAGGCCCTCAGACTACGCAGTGCCACTGACGCGATCCGAGACCAGCGACGAGATGATCCCAAGGTTTTCTGGACCAGGCCGTATCCTGAGCAGCTGCTGTGGAGGTCATCGTGGAGTGAGAACATGAGACTGACTCCTGTGATGCTCCAAGGACAGACGAGTCTTCGCTGAGGTCCAGCTTCCTGCGCCTAGACTGCAGCTCTGCACAAGACGTTTGGCCATAGGGGAAATGGTCGTGCCCAACTGAGCCAGGTTTCTCTCGAGGTTTTTTAAATCTTCGCTTTTGCCAATTAGTGAAGTTTTTTCCTCGCCGCTGTCGCCACTGGCTTGCATGGTTCGGGATCTGTAGAGCTGCGCATCGATGGATTTGCTCTTCAGTGTTTGGACTCTCAGTAGTGATTATTAACCCACACTGAACTGAGCTAAACTGAACTGAACTGACTTTGTTTCAATTCACTATAATCTTCCATGTGAAGCTGCTTTGACACAATCTACATTGTATAAGCGCTATACAAATAAAGATGAATTGAATTGAATTGAACTTTACCTCAAATATTCTTGTTTATTTTGTCGATAACTGACCAACAAAAAATACATTAAATAACCAACAAATTATACCAAACGAAATTAGTTTCAAAAAGAGAATTTTTCAGACAAAAAAAATATTTTTCAGACATGCTTTCAGTTTCTCCGTGTCACTAGTGGCGAGTTTAGGCGAGGGAATGTTTATTAAGTAAAACTGGCCTCAGACAGTTTAGTTTAGTCTGCTTCAAACCTGCAGGAAAATATCAGGCTTTGCGAAAAGGCCGATTATTTTACCAACAATTAGGGTCAATAGTGGTAGCCTACAGATTTCAAAGAAAAATCTTCATATTAAAAAAGAAACATAAGTTGGACCACAACAGATCAGGGGTGCGTTTCCCAAACAACGACGTAACTCGCGGCTGAACTATCATAGTGCGATGCATTGTTTGGCAAAAGAACGATGTAGCGACGAGTTTCTCTGTCGCAGATCCATCGTTTGAACCACGTTAGTTATAAGTAAAACGCCCATAATGATGCTCAAAACGGGGTGGAGTAACTTCTTTAGAAAACAACCCCATCATTTCTTTGTGCAAATTATATTGTTTTACACGCACACGCATTTAAAATAAAATCCAATATTAGTTTTGGTAAAGACATGCACTCGCTTTCCATATTAATTAAAATATATGTAAATGGCACATATATAGGGCCAATGTTTGCTTTACTAATATTATTGAGAAGTTGAACATTATTCTATTCTAAAACATAAAATCATTTACAAAAGCTAACACTATTCTAATATCATATATAAATCATATAAATAAATAAATAAATAAATAATGAGGCGATTTATTATAAATATATTTACTTTAATAATAATAATAATAATATTAATGATTATTATTATTATTATTATTATTATTATTATTATTTATGATATTGTTTATTTATTTAAAAAAAAATACAATTTGACACATGCAAACCACAGCAGAAAGTTCTAACCAACAGGCCCATGTCATATACAGCAGAGAAACTTAATAAATAACCCACTATAAAATAAAATAATTAACGTATGCTATGTTTTTTTATTTTCACACGCTTTGGAGACATAACATAATTTTCGCTTTTAAATATACCTATAACTTTCGCCATGAGGCTGTGTTCAAAATGATATCAATGTTTTCAAAGTGCACTGCGAAGGAAGCACAACTGTAAACATGAAGATCGCTAAAACTGAACTGTAAAAATACTTTGAAAGCAAATTACACCTAAGAGAGATGACCTTAATGCTTTTTTATTTAATCATACCAGCTTTGAATGTTAGAATGTTCTAAATAAATAGGACATAGGGGGGATAAGTGGGAATAGAACACAGCCAGGAACTATGCTTCTAACTACAGCTCCAGAGGTGTTGTTTCAAGTGCTCAAGTTTGCGACGCAGTTTGCAAATGGAGCGATGGATTTGGGAAACAGCAAATCAACGAACTATGTTTGTAACGACGGAACTTGCGACCTTAGTTGGCTAATGATGGTTTTGGGAAATCCACCCCAGATCAATGTCATAATGAATGCTCAAATAATGTAGCCCATAGTTTATAGTAACTTAGCAAGCATCATGTTTTTAGTTGTGTCGTCTGTCATATAATGTAAGCCATGGGTCTGTTATTTTTACTAAAGAAGACATATTATTTGAGCACCAGAACTATAGAAACTGCATTAGGTTAAAAAAAAAAAATACAGCACAGTATCGGGATCGGATTGGGATCGGTCAATACTCAGAATTTTGGTATCGGATCGGTTCCAAAAAAATGGTATCGGTGCATCCCTAATTTAAATGTAGACATTCCAAGCTTTCTGTGAATACATACAGAGACTGGGATGGCAAAAGGTAACTCCTGTTTTAAAAAAAAGTATATTTCGTTTTTATAGTTTATTTTATTATTATCATTTGAAGCCCTTTATATTTTATGTCTTACCTTTATTTGTTCAATTGAAAAAATATAGATATTTTAAGGTCTTGTGAGGTTTTATAAGGTCTTATAAGGGTTTACGGTCTCTGTTATCAGAAAAACAACAACATTTGAGCATATTCATCAACTCCACCAAACATGTCATCTACAGTGGATGCTTCCTTTAATCTACAGTAAATGTGTCAGTCATCATTGACATCTGGGAAATCACTTGTTGACATCTTCAGTCTCATTCGCAGGTGATGCGGTTGTTCAATTTTACTATTTTGTTTGAGTTCGTTTCTACATCCTGAACATCTCATTCAAATGCATATTTCAGGCCTTCCTGTCTGCTTCTGTCTAAATCAACAAGTTAGTTTCGCAGAAATTATTCATTGTTTTACCAGGGAGTGCTCGCATGTCTAAGTGATGACGGAATTTTCAATTTTGAGTGAATTATTTATAATGACTGTAGCTATCTAAACTGAGGCTATGGCGAATTTGAGACTTTGGACAGGAGCATACCGTGTTTTTCCATTGCGGAAGCTGATACACATGCAGAGCAGGATGCAGAGCAGACCGAGACACACTCCAACTATGATACCAGTCACAGCATGAATATCCAGCTCTACAGGAGAAACACAGAGAGAGAGGGAAAAAAATGATGAAAAAACAGGTGAATGGAAATAAAAGAACCTGTAATATATTATAGAAATCAGTTATAATGATAATTAGGTACTGTAGGTAATGATAATTCAAGTTCACAGTAATTCTATATAAACCATACTTAAGTATAATAGTGGAATATTAATTATAACACAAAACATGATATTAATTATAACTCATTATATGACTGGTGTACGTAAGTCTGTGTGAATTTCTGTGGCCAACTCTCCACAGACGTTGTGTGTTTGAGGCTGGACTGAAATACTTCACACTCCCTGTGGGAGAGCTATTAATTGAGTGTCAGTGATGGGCAGAGGCAGATGGCAGTCTTTCCCCACAAAACACACACACACAGACACACAAACCCACGTATACACACACAAACTCACGTACGCACACGCACACACACACACACACACACACACACACACACAAAACAAGGTTTCTGTTTCGCCAAGTCAAATTTAAGACTTTTTAAGACAATGTAAAGCCCACCAAGAATAAATGTTGGTCTCTTTTGGACTTAAAACAGCTAATTGTATCTGGACTAGTACAAGAAAGAAATTACAAGACCACAGAATCAGAGAAAGAGAGAGAGACAGAGAAAGAAAGAAAAAGCAATTCTAAAGCGCTATAGGAATATTTAAGTGAGTATTAGAGGCACGCATAGACATAGGAAATGAAGTCCTGTTTAAAATGATTTAAAACAAGAACACAATACTTCATTCACCCCATGGAAACCACACACACACATGTGATGCAGAAACAGAAAACATTACCCAACATTACACAAAGTACAAAACCGTAATAATTTTGGGTTCAAGGTTTTAGGTTTAAGCTTACATTTTTTGAATGCAAATGTTCACATATCAGCCAAGTTTTCATTGCGATTCTGTTGCAAAAACAATATTGCAAGGTCATGGGTTTAACTCGGATTCGATGTATATCTTGAATGCAATGCAAGTCTCCTCGGATAAAAGTGTCTAGCAAAAGCACATGTAAGCTGGCTGTGATATTTTGACATTTATTCAACTAGTAATTATGGAAGATTAGCTCTTTTTGCCATGCTTTTAAGTAGTGTATATCTCTAGTGTAAATACGTAGAAACATTTGGTCTATTTACATTGGCACAAATGAACAGTAAAAAGACAGTTAAACAGTTTGAAGCAATGGTTATTTGGTAAGACTTTCGTTTTTTAAAAGTGTTTTATGCTCACCATTGATAATAATTTGATAGTAATTTGCAAAATATCATTATAAATTACATTTCAAGTATTACTTTTTAAAATAATGTAACATCTCTTTTAGTAATCCCAACTGTTATTTTATTATTATAATATGCAGATTTGAAACTAGAGTGATTTTATTGAAGTATGAGTTGCGCTGTTTACTATTTTTCACAACAAATAAAATACATATTTTTGCATGATTAATTTGGCTAATATCAAAATCTAAAAGAAATTCATTTATGTGAAATAGAAATATTTTTACAACAGTTCTGTCTGGTTCTCGAATCTGATTAGATGACAGCCGTGCGATATTCTGCTATAACAGATTTCTTACAGCCTCTTCACTACAGTTTGAAAAATATTGCTGCTGTTGGACAACAAAATGTACTTTTGAGGCTTTTTTAGGTGAGATTGTAGTTGTTTGGATTGCATCTGTGCAGTTCATTTATAAGGATAGTGCCTATTTTAAATATTTATAATTTCTGAGAGACAGCACGTTGGCGGCCATCAGCTGGTCATACTGAGCAGAGCAAAGACAGTTGACGTTCTGCCACAAGATGGTGACAGAGGACGCATAATAAGTCATTAGGGGAGAAATACAGCCTTTTCTACAGCTGAAAAAAATGATTCTAAAACAGGCAAGTGATATTCTAAGTCGATCTCTCTCTTTTATATATACACTCCTAGCAGTGCGATGTGGCTGTATATTGTCACTGGTGGAACACTAAGGCACGCCTCCCACCAGTGATGATATACAGCCACATCGCACTGCTACAGGTGTGATATTACGTTTATAAAACAGTTCAACGGCATAATCGTGTATATAAAAAAAGAAAATCAAACACGGAGAGTCTCAATATCCTTTTGTATGAGGAACTACTTTCTTCCGTTGTCCATTCACATCTGCAGCTGACGTCAAAACAGCAGAAACCATTACTACTTCACAAACGTCACTTTAGAGCTAGTATTTGAATGATTCTCTGGCGTAATGTCTCAAGTGATGACAAAACAGGTGATTTTGCTGACATTTTAAGTTTATAAGGCTGAATGGCATGATATGCTATCAGTCTACAGAGATTTCTCAGTATTTCTCTGTTGGCAATTGGGATATCACAATAATTTACACCGAAAAAAAAGCCAAAGCAGTGCCAACACTACCAGATTACAGTCGTTTGCGATAAGGAAAAATGCTAAACACATGCGGGCGTTTCTTCTTTCTGTTTACTTAACTAGTCAGCAGTAATGAAAACAGAAGACTCAAACAGATGGTTAACCAAAAAGTAACTCAGGGTTATACAAAGTGGCCAACACAAAATACATATAATACTAATATTTGAGTCCCATCTCACACTCAATACACTACAATTATATGGTAAAAATACAGCACTACAACAAACAAAAGAGAGAGATTGACTTAGAATGTCACTTACCAGTTTAATAATGATTTGATCAGCTGTAGAAATTACACTGTTTTTCTCCTCTGAGGTCTTATTATGCGGTCTCTGTCGCCATCTTGTGGATAAACAATGTCAACCGTCTTTGCTCTACTCAAAGACAGGCTAATGGCTGCCGATTCGCTGTCTCTCAGAAATTATAAATATTTAAAATAGGCACTATCCTTATAAATGAACTGCATAGTTGCAATCTAAACAACTACATTCTCGACTAAAAAAGCCTCAAAAGTACAATATTTTGTCCAACAGCAGGTAGAGTGTTGCTTTATCTGGGCAGATTAATAAACAATGGTGAAGAGTTAAAAGGCTAGACGAGTGTAGTTAATTGCAGAATATCGCACAGCTATAAGCCAATCAGATTCAAGATGCAGAAAGAACTGTTTATATATATATATATATATATATATATATATATATATATATATATATATATATATATATATATATATATATATATATATATATATATATATAAATAAGTGGATTTAAATGTTTTTTAAATGTAAAAAAAAAATAAACGTAAAAATAAAAGTAAACAAACTCTAACAATCTGCATGCTTCTAACAAAAAAGGTGAGCATGTAAAGGCATTACAACCCTAAAAAATAAAACCTGAGTTAAAAAAAATAAAAAACATACACTGCACAAATAGTGAATGCATACCATATTTTTTGGGAGGTGTATAGACATCCTTCACGGGTGAATACGGTCCTACTCCCACCTCAGTGCAGGCCCCAATCTTAAAATAATAACGCGTCCCGCTCATCAGGCCCGGCACCTCAGCACTAGTCACATAACCTGAGGGATGAGGAAGAGTCAGAGCCACAGGAAATGACAAAGTACAACACCATGGGCTTGTTTGTGTGTGTGCAGACTGACCATCATGTGTGAGGTTTATCCACTGGTTATCTGGATGGCTGATGTTGGGGGTGTAAAGAATCCAGTAGGTCAGGACAACTCCATTTGGCTCCAGCGGAGGGCGCCAGCTCACCAGAACCGAGAATGAGTCCAACGCGCTTAACTGCATGTCCACAGGAGGAGAGGAGGGCCCTGCCAGAGAAAAAAACACACAATTGAACCACAAACGGACACAACAGCCAAAACAGAAAAAGAGAAGCACAGTAGTTAGGGATAGTAATTATGAACCACAAAACAATTGTGATTTTTAATAATCTGAAACGTTTATTCCAACTTCATTCATTCATTCATTTTCTTTTTGGCTCAGTCCCTTTATTAATCCAGGGTCGCCACAGCGGAATGAACCGCAAACTTATCCAGCACATTTTTACACAGCGGATGCCCTTCCAGCCGCAACTATCACTGGGAAAGTTTATTCCAACTTATATAATGCAATTAATATCAGCAACACATGCATAAATCTGAGAATTTTGTACTTGGTGTTAAATGAAAGAAACATTGCACATCTCCTTTTTATTTTTTTTTATTTAAAGGGATAGTTCACCCAAAATGAAAATTATGTCATCATTTACTCATACTTCAAAGCTTTATGAGTTTCTTTCTTCTGTTGAACACAAAAGATTTTTTGAAGAAAGCTGAAAACTGGTAACCATTTGTTTTTCCTACTATGAAAGTCAATGGTTACAGATTTCTAATATTTTTCAAAATATCTTGTTTTGTGTTCAATAGAAAAAAGAAACTCATAAGGGTTTGGGACCACTTGAGGATGAGTAAATAATGTGTAATTTTTGGGGTAAACTATCCCTTTAAAGGAATTGCTGTGGAGTGAGAAGAAGGAAAATACACATTTATATAATTTGTAGGCAATAGATGTACTCAAGATTAATATAGTAAAATATATCAAATAATAATAATATGAGGTAAATATTAGGTAAAACATATAAAATATTATTAATAAGAGGTAACTATTAGGTAAAATATATAAAATATTAATAATATGAGGTAAATATTAAGTATTTTTTTTAAATATTAATATTATGAGGTAAATATTAATAAAAAATATATAATATTAATAATATGAGGTAAACATTAGGTCAAATATATAAAATATTATTAATATAGGTAAATTTTAAGTAAAATGTATAAAATATTAATAATATGAGGTAAATATTAGGTAACATTTTTAAAGTATTAATAATATGAGGTAAACATTAAGTAAAATATTTAAAATATTAATAATATGAGGTAAACATTAGGTAAAATATATAAAATATTAATAATATGAGGTAAATATTAGGTAATTTTTTTAAATATTAATAATATGAGGTAAACATTAGGTACAATATATAAAATATTAATGATATGAGGTAAACATTAGGTACAATATATAAAATATTAATGATATGAGATAAATATTAGGTAAAATGTATAAAATATTAATAATATGAGGTAAATATTAGGTAAAATGTATAAAATATTAATAATATGAGGTAAATATTAGGTAAAATGTATAAAATATTAATAATATGAGGTAAATATTAGGTAAAATGTATAAAATTTTAATAATATGAGGTAAATATTAGGTAAAATATATAAAATATGAATAATATGAGGTTAATGTTAGGTAACATTTATAAAATATTATTAATACGACGTAAATATTAGATAAAATATATAAAATATCAATAGTAAGAGGTAAATATAAGGTAAAATTTTAGGTAAAGTGAGCATGATACTTCCTCTTTAAATTATATAGTGGGCTAGATGCTAAACAATTAATACAAGCAAAGTCAAATAATGTCACATTAGGTACGGGCTGAGTTTTACTGAGATTCTGTCAGTATAATATCACTTTTTAAACAGGAAAGATCTAGTTTTGAAGTGGCCACTCTCTTTCTCCCCTCAGGAGCAGATAAAGCTGGTCTCAGTGAGTGTGACACTAAATGGCAGTGTCTGTGCACTCCTCCCTGCCTTCACTTGGCCAGACTGACTGACAAGCTGAAAACTCTTGGCCAACAAAAGGGGCAATTCCATCTGGGCTTTTAATTAAAGCCAATTATCTCTTTACGCCTCTCCCTATTAATCCCCTAACTGTTAACCTAACACACACAGACACAGACACAGACACACACACACACACACACACACACACACACACACACACACACACACACACACACACACACACACACACACACACACACACACACACACACACACACACACACACACACACACACACACAAACTCACAGGATGCTCACAAATACGCATTCATTCATCACTTCCCACTCAAAAAAAAAAAGCCTACAGAAATTCACGCTTGTACACACACTATAATTAAAGCTCTCGCTCACGCATGAACACACAAAACACTGCCAGATTCACCAGAAACTAAACTCACATGTGTGAAAAAAGCTGCTGCTTCTTGTTTTAGGAAGGGAGACCATGTGTAACATCTTCAAACTTTCTTTTTGATATTTTCTTCGTATGTTCAGTATAAAGGTTGTCTCACAGCATCGTACTCACTGTCTGGATGTGTAGACTCTTCCACTGTGCTGCCGAAAGGGCCGCTCATATCAGCTCCGTTAGACTGCACAGCGATTTCATAGCTGGTGAAAGGCTTTAGTGATCCCAGCAAAATCTCCTGAGAAGAGCTGAAATATAATGGAGAGAAATACACAGCATGGGAAGATGTTTGTGGGAAAGCCCAATGGTTTTTAAAGGACTTTGATATTTGAATCAATACATTTTCAGTACATTACTTCTGAGAATGAAATCAAGTTTTAAAGTAAAAGAAAGTTTTTAAGTAAAAGAAAAAGATTAGTCAAAAGTGACAGTAAAATACATTTTTAATGCTACAAACTGATCTCTATTGAGATCCAAAATACTGAACTTCTCAAAGAATGTGGCATGGTTTAAATAATAATATTAATATTTGGGAAATAACATTTTAAAATTTGATTTCATGAAGTAGTACAAAGATTTCTGAAGAAATCTGAGCATGTGAGAAACACGTGGCTAAATGTGTATGTTCTTTAAAGTGGTACCTGGTATAGTATGAGACCAGCGATGCGTTGCGAATGCCTGCAGGACTGCAGCGTATTGTGTAGTTGATGATGCGCACATTGCTGAAGTGTGGTTTCTCCCAGCGGAGCCAGATAGAGGTGGAGCTGTTCGCTCGAGCTCTGACACTGATGGGTGGAAGCGGTGGGAGAGAGTCTGTGGTCCGCACTAAACAACCATACACACACACACATATTGTTTATTGACTTTAAGAGACAGTTCACCCAAAAATGAAATTTTATGGACAAGTGCTGGGCAAAAATTTATTGTGAATAATCGGATCCAAAATAAAAGTTTGTTTTGACAATTTAAGTGTGTGTACTGTGTATATTTATTATGTACATATACACTACCTGACAATAGTCTTGTCGCCTATCCAAGTTTTAGGAACAACAAATAATAACTTGACTTCTAGTTGATCATTTGGTATCAGAAGTGGCTAATATGAAGGGCAAAGGCCTCTAGATTACACTTATTTTACCAAAACAAAATTATGATCATGCCTTGAGTTTTAATTATTTAATTAGGACAGTACGGTCTGACTTTGCTTCGACAAAAGTCTTGTCACTTGACAGAAATAATGTACAGTATAGAATATAAAGTCATGGTGCAGTGTAAAAAGGATTATTCTTGTGTATGACTCCCGTTCTTGCAGGTTCATCAAGATTCTTTGGATTCATCTTCATTGCCTCCTCCTTCATCTTACCCCAGACATGCTCAATAATGTTCATGTCTGGTGACTAGGCTGGCCAATCCTGGAGGACCTTGACCTTCTTTGATTTCATGAACTTTAATGTAAGAAGGAGCGCTATTCTCCTGAAGAATTTGCCCTCTCCTGTGGTTTGTGATGTAATGGGCAGCACAAATGTCTTGATACCTCAGGCTGTTGATGTTGTCATCCACTCTGCAGATCTCTCACATGCCTCCATACTGAAAGTAACCCCAAACCATGATTCTTCCTTCACCAAACTTGACTGATTTCTTTGAGAATCTTGGGTCCATGCGGGTTCCAATAGGTCTTTTGCAGTATTTGTGATGATTGGGATGCAGTTCAACAGATGATACTTTTGTCAGGTAGTGTATAAACACCCATGCATGCATATTTTTGCATATAATTGGTTATAAAATATATTTGTATATGATGCAAATTATATATACATTTACCTATGTAACAAAATTGTTTTGTATAGTTTTGTTTTATGTATGTGTTTGTATCACATATACATACATATACTGTAAGTATTTACTATGTATATCACATATACATAATAAATATATATAAATATAAAACACACATATATTGTGTGAAAATTTCATTTTGGATGTGATTAATCGTGATTAATCTTTGCCCAGCATTAGTATGGATCCTTTTCACATTTCCGGGTTTCTCAGCAGCGGAAGTTGTCATAAACTTAAAGCACAGTATATTGGAGAGTACAACAAATACCTATTTCATTCCTTTTTCCTGAAATAATAAATGGAAAACTCCATGATAGTGTTTGCATGACTTAGACAAATAGAAGTCAATAGCTGCTGCTTTCCAACATTATATAAATATATACAGTTTGTTTAACAGAAGAAAGAAACTTAAGCAGGTTTGGAACAAGTGGAGGGTGAGAAAATACTGAAAGAATTTTCAATGTTGGTTGAACTCTTTAACGACTACCAGCACTTTGACAATGAACAAAAAAAAAACATTTATTGGCAAAACAAAATTAATACCTGTGGCTGATGTATCATCAGAAGCTATGGGTTTATTTGTTTTAATGTGTTTTCAGTTATTTATTTATTTATTGGACTCTCAATGTGTCAGTAGTGACTAGTATTTCATAAAATCACCAAAGGTTTTATTACTGTTAAACAAAAGTGAAAAATGTCACCACACCTTTGACAGCCTGAGAGTGAGTGTAACAGAGGGGTATTTAATTTTTAGGCAAGTTATCGATTTAAATCTTCAAGACAGCTTGATATGATTCGATCTATTATTTTATTTTAATCCAAACCACACACACCTCGTGTGAGCTTCTCCGTTCTTCCCTTCCAGACAGCAGGATAACCCTCAGTCTGCTTATTAAATGCCCAAACCCTCACCTCATACAGACGATCAGGAGCTGAAAGAAAATAATACAAATAATAATCACACAGACTGGTCTAGACTGGTCTGTTGAGCACAAATTGCAGTTTAAATCAAAAAATACTGTCTGAAGTCATTGTCTATCATCCCACAAAGTCAAACCTGACTTTATAACTACTGGCAGAGACAGAGAATCACTCTTGATGTCTACAAATTCAGCTTCATGTATAGTTGCACGCGAGAGCACAGTATAGGAGTGCCTCTGTCCAGGGGTCTCATTTATAACACATCCATCAAGTTCGTACGCACAAATCAATGGTGGAAATATGGTTAAGCCACATCCCATGCAAAAACTGTGATCTATAAAAAAATAAACCTGATGGAAAAAATGTGTACAGTTGTAAATAAACTCTTAAGTAAACATATTTAACTTAAATATTGACTTTGTTGTGAACTTCTAAGACGAGCCAAAAACCAGGGAGAGACTTCGGGTATCTTCAAAGCAGAATTCTTTAATAAGGAACTCGGCGTTGCTGTGGCGGCATCGAAATAACTCTCTCTTAGTACAGCAGACGCTCAGTTTAAATACATTTTTTCCAGAAACCAAGCATGCAAATGAAGTGTTACTAGTGTGACCTGCCATTCTGGCTCCAATCTCATCAGCTTATAACGGGTTCTGGAGACAGAACCCATCGGGCTAGTTGACCAGTACTTAGCCATTTGTTAGACAATAGACACAGCTGTGTGGTGAAACTAACAATTTGCATTACTTTGAATACAGTCAGGGCTCAGGAAACTAATACATTTTAAGGTCTGTCACACCCTTAAAAAACCAAAGAATATAACATTTTAGATATATATTGATTATTGCTAATTTGGAACTAGATTATATAAATTTATTCCCACAACTTAATTGAACCACTTTATATCATCATACACACAAAAATATTGTGCTTGGTGTTTGTTCAAACCACTTATTTAAAATGAGCTGAAATAACACAATTCATGACAATTTTTTTGCAGGGACAACTTAATTACTTTATATCCAATCCACCTAAATTTGTAAAAACTAACAAGTTAACTTAATTCCTTCATGTTGTCCCAACACACATTGACTGTGTGGAACTCAGCAATTTTCTTAATCAGACATAATCAGTAATAAATAAACAAATATTTATTCTGGTGTACATTCACTCTGGATACATTTTCTAAATCAGACCCCTGCAGTTTTACCTCAAACAACTAATCAAGCTCTTCAAATTAATTGGAGCAAAATGAAAGACTTTGCTCAGTTCTCACCAAGGCTCGTGACCTCGTGGTGTTTAACTCTCTTCCTCAGCTTGATCTGCTGAATCCTCTCGCTGATCACAGGCTTCTCCTCATTGGTCAGCTCCTCTCCGTCAACCTCCCTCCAGGAAAGCTTGTAGCCAGTGATCTGCGTGTGATTGGGCGGCGACTGCCATGTGACATGGAGGGAATGCATTTTGGCTCTCACTTTGAGCTCAGTGGGAGCAAAGAGCACTGTGGGAAAAACAACAGAGCATGTGGGAACGGTTGAGTATGTTTTGTGTTTGCAAACTACACAACAGTAGTAAAGACTCCAGCATGTTTATAGCAGGGGACTCTGAAATCACATACTAATTATAGTACTATTACAAACGACTGAAAAGAAGCCGATACGTTTATCCCACTATAATAATTCAATTGGTTACAAGTTATTATTATTTAATCCTTAATTTTTTTGTTTCAGATTTAGGAAGGACTGAGTGAGAAACAGCTTTCAGGTATTCTGGGAAAAAAAATTATCAGCACAACTCTTCCTGATAATATAAAAAAATGTTAACTGGGCATCAAATCACATATTACAATGATTTCAATAGCATTGTGTGACACTAAAGACTGGAGGAATGGCTGCTGAAAATTCAGTGCTGCCATCACTTGTATGAATTACATTTTAAAATAAATTAAATTATAAAAACAGCTATTTTAAATTGTAAAAAATATTTTTTAAATATTTCATTTGTGATCAATGAAAGTGAACCCATACTAAGTGTTTAAAAAACAATGAACAAATTGTTTATGCTGCTATCTAATATTACATGCAGACACTAAAATTATATAGTAGTACAGTATAAACAAAAAGTTAAACATAGACATAAACAATCCTGGTAGATGTGAGATGAATGGAGAGGCACCACTGCAAATAAGTTCAGGGTTCATACTCTTGGCCAAATTCCAAATTTTTCTCTTCCTTACTTTGACATGAACGGGAACAAAACAAGGTGCATAATATTATAATAGTTTGTAGAACATTATTTTTCAATTTAATAGCCATTATGAGAGCAACAACGGAATATTTACGTCAGATTTAAAATTTTTTTAAACGAAACCAGATTATCTAGTCCTTGTAGAGGTCATTTCTTTAGACAAAGCTCTTGGGGACTCCCTTGCATATTTACTTTAGTTAACAGATATAGTTTGGTCTTTGCATTTGACCACAAAATTACAATTCAGTGATCATTCACTCACCATTTACTTGTTTCTATCCTTGGTGAGTTTCTTTCTTTTGTAAAAAACAAGGGGATGTACAGTGCTCAGCATAATTAAAGTACAGTCCATTTTGAAAATGAATATTTTTTATCTATTTCTCAGTGAATATGGGTAATATATACTGGTGCATTTGAACAAAACAGATTTATTAAACAGATATATTTATTAAAATAATATTTTAGTCACAGAACATCTTTAGAAATGGAAAGATAATACATTTAAATTCATGCAAAATATTGAAAAAATAATTACAAACTACAACATTTCAACTAAACGGTATATAGTTTTTGTTTCTCTTGATTTGTGCTATTTTTGAAAATTTTATTTAATGTTTTTACCTAACATATAAATTTGGGCTACTAATTTCTGAACCATTATTGTAAGTTATTTTGTTAGATGAGCTCCAGAATTGGCTTCAGTACTGACTAAACTAATGTATTGGCTCAAATATAATATTGTAAAGCATCCTATAGAAAATAATAATTTAAGTGAGAGATTTGTTATGGGTGTACTCTTATGCTGAGCACTGTATTTTAAAGAAAGCTGAACACCTGTATCCATTGACCAAGTTAAATTGTTACAGGCTTTCAGCTTTTTTTCACAATATATTCTTTTGTGTTCAACAGTAGAAAGAAACTCAAAGTTTTGTAACCACTTGAGGGTTTTTGGGTGAACTATGTCTTTAAGTGACTCCCACATCACAAGGAAAATAATAAAATGGTGCTGAAAAATAACTTTAGCAGGTACAACCTGTGAAACTAGGTGACTACAAACAAGAAACAGTATAGAAAATTTACATTTTGATCAACAGACAAGGGCAGCACGATGGCGCAGTGGGTAGCACAATCGCCTCACATCAAGAAGGTCACTGGTTCGAGCCCCGGCTGGGTCAGTTGGTATTTCTGTGTGGAGTTTGCATGTTCTCCCCTTGTTGGCGTGGGTTTCCTCTGGGTGCTCCAGTTTTCCCCACAAGTCCAAAAACTTGTGGTATACAGTAGGTGAATTGGGTAAGCTAAAATTGTCCGTAGTGTATGTGTGTGAATGAGTGTGTATGGATGTTTCCCAGTGATGGGTTGCAGCTGGAAGGGCATCTGCTGCGTAAAACATATGCTGGATAAGTTGGTGGTTCATTCCGCTGTGGCAACCCCAGATTAATAAAAGGACTAAGAAAATTAATAAACAGACAAAAAACTGACAAACAAAAGTCCCTGATATTCCATTACTTGAACAAAAAAAAAAAAACTGCCTGACATTCAATGTCCAGAAAATCCATGACCCCTGAGAAACCTGTACGTTTAACCCTGAGCGAGTTGAAACTGGTACTGCATCTGTATGCATTTATGTTTGTGCATGTGTTCATGCGTTTACTCACCCTGAGTAAGGTTTGGTGTGTGGTGTGAAGCCCACTCAGAAGACTGACTGAAACCAGCCCGTGTTCCTGCAGAAATCCGGAGCTGGTATGCTTGATTTGGTTTCAAATCCCTAAGAGTCACCTGCGTCTCATTTCCACCCACTTCCACAGAGTATATGTGATCCACTGAGGGCACACACACACAAACACGTGCCAGAAGATAAGTACGCCAGTGGAAATCATTTCTGTAGCCGACTGATAAAGCAGCATGAACAATGGATGTCTGAAATGACTTTGCTTCGTCTCTCATTCAGTGTCACAGGCCATCAGAGCGGATCTGTCTTTTGTTCCACCTTTATTACTGTTCATTAAGCATCCGGAGCTCTAATAGAGCTGAGCAATCAGGCATGTCTTTGTCGTTCCTCAAAATACCTCAGACATGCCTGCTGCCCTGCTAGTGACAAAATTAAATGCACAAAACTAAGAATTTAACAGGCAACGTGTGTCAAGACAAAACCTCACACACAATCGTCCATATACTACTTTAAAAAACCTCTAAATTATTAACTAGAATGAATCTACTACATGAATGAATAACTACATGCCTTGTGCAATCAGAGTAAAATTTGATAAGTCAAATGCTATTATTCAAGTGTGGGATATTCATGCATTTTGTTGTACTTGCAATCTTACACAAATTTTATGAACGTAGTCTGCTATATCATTATAAAAACCTTTTTGATTTTCAAGCTATCAGTATTTCATCTTATTATTTGGACATATAAATATTAGAAAGTACTGTATATCCAATTGCATGTTTGTGTGTGTGTGTGTGTGTGTGTGTGTGTGTGTGTGTGTGTGTGTGTGTGTGTGTGTGTGTGTGTGTGTGTGTGTGTGTGTGTGTGTGTGTGTGTGTGTGTGTTGTGTCTTATATCTTACTACATGAACATTATAATATAAAAGACTGATGTATTAAAGGGATGGTTCACCCAAAACTGAAAATTGTGTCATCATTTACTCCCCCTTCATTTGTCTATAACCTGCTTGAGTTTCTTTTTTTCAATTTGTTTTATTCAAGTTTTTGTCTTATTTCTAGTCTAAATATCTAAACATTTTCAATTCAAGAAGCGATTTCTAGAGGAGCAAAACATATTATCTTGTTTTAAGAAATAATATGTCAAAATTAAGTGAGTTTTTCTTTAAATCAAGCAAAACAATCTGCCAAGGTGGCAAGCACAATAATCTTTTGCCAAAACAAAAAACAATAATATTTTGCTTACCCCGTTGGCAAAATATTATTGAGGATTATTTAGCTTGCTTTAAGGAAAAACTCACTTAATTTGGCATCTTATTTCTGAAAACATAAAATAAATATAATAAATAAATAATAAATAAAATATTTTTGCTTGCCTAGAAAATGCTTCTTAATTTAACTTAATCTTTTGCAGTGTGCTGAAATCAAAAAGAAAAAAAAATTTTTTTGCTACCATGGGAGTCAATGTTTACAGGTTTCTAACAATATTCAAAATATTTTCTTTAGATTTAAAAAAAAAAGTCATAAAGGCTTGGACCCACTTGAGGGTTTGAACATATTAAGTAAAGTTTCCTTTTTGGGGGAACTTCTCTTTAAATATGACAAAATACAATACAAAAATACACTACCTGACAAAAGTATTGTCGTCAATCCCAGTTGTAAGAGCAACAAATAATAACTTGACTTCTAGTTGATCATTTGGAAAAGTGTCAAAAGGTAGATTTTTCTGATGAATCGTTTGTTGAACTGCATCCCAATCATCACAAATACTGCAGAAGACCTACTGGAACCCACATGGACCCAAGATTCTCACAAAAATCAGTCAAGTTCAGTGAAGGAAAAATCATGGATTGGGGTTACTTTCAGTATGGGGGTATACAAGAGATCTGCTGAGTGGATGGCAACATCAACAACCTGAGGTATCAAGACATTTGTGCTGCCCATTACATTACAAACCACAGGAGAGGGCAAATCCTTCTCGTCCTTAAGCCTCCACATCAAAGTTCTTGAAAGAAAAGTTGTTCAAGGTGCTCCAGAATTGGCCAGCCCAGTCACCATAAATGAACATTATTGAGTATGCCTGGGGTAAGATGAAGGAGGAGGCAACTAGAAGTCAAGTTATTTTTTGTTGTTCCTAAAACTTGGATAGGCGACAAGACTTTTTTTAGGTAGTGTACTAATGAACCTGTAAATATTTTGTGTCTGACAGTGCAATAAACCAATGTAATAAGTTCACATTTAAAAAACAAAAACGTAATATTATTTCATATGTCAGAGCTATGTGTAGGGGTCAGTGGGTGGCTCTCTCTTACCCTGCTCCAGTGCTCTATAATCGATGCGGTAGCGAGTGATGGCTCCGCGGCTCAGCTGTGAGGACAGAGGCAGCCACATCACTCTGATGTCAGTGGGAGACGTGCTCAGCAAGGACAGCTGCGGAGAAGCACTGGGAACTGCAGAGAACACAAAGCAAACAAAGATTTACAAAACAGCAGTCACTAATGATGTACTATACACCACAGATTTACACTCTGCAGATATATACTAATCTATCAATAAAAGGTTATTTTGTCATTGAGCTTGTCTAATGGCCCCTCCTACTTCTCTACATGAGAAAAGTGAGAATAATAAAGAGCTTGAAACCCTCAAAATAAAACAATACATTTTAAAATAAGCACCTTATCCTGGTATTTGAAGTAAACAAGTAAACATTAGTGTGCATACACTACTTGCACTTTTTTAAACTACAAAATGGGACAGGATAGCTCATAAGACCATATATGGCCTAGTACCAGTGCTTAGTTTGTAAATTGTGAGGTTCCGGAACAGATCAGGGTAACAGATCTGGCATGTCACCAGATGAGGGAGAGGTGTCACGAACCAAAGTGAAGACTGGGGGGTGGGGATCGTTAAAATGAGGTAAAGTCTAGAATACACGGCTGGCCGGAAGTGCAATATGCACATCAACATAGCAGCATTTTTTATGACACTGTATAACAATAATTAATATTTTTAGAGTACTGTGACGGTTGGGTTTAGGGTAAGGGTAGGCATTAAAAAATACAGTTTATTTGGTAAATTTAATAGATAACATAAATAATACTCGGTACAACTCCTGTTTTTACGGTACTGTGGCGGCGGGATTAGGGTTGGGATGGGGATAGACGTTAATAGAATACAATTAATAGGAAATTTAATAAATAATATAAATAATTTTCATTAACTTCCAGTCGCAACCATATCTGATCTAGCAACAACCGTAAAATGAGGTTCTGGATAAGATTTCAGAGGTGCTGAATCCGGATCCGGCTTGTTCCGGCACAAATTAAGACCTTCGTAGCACACAAGGCCATTTTTACAAAATAATAACAACATTTAAAACTGTTTAAGCTATGAAGTGTTGTAAAGAGCATAGCAAACCAACAAGTGGTGATGAAACTCTCAGTTTCAGTAGGCTAATCTCAGCGGCACGGGACGTCAATATGACTTTATGGGACATTTCATTTTTGTTTGGAAATGAAAATCAGATAAACGTCAGAGCCAAACATCAGGCAGACTTCAATGTCCAACATCGGACAGAGGTTGCATTTTGGTTACTTTGCAACGCAAGCTAAAAACAACAAAATATCAACATCTAATGATGTTACAGCTTGATGTTGTGTGGATGTTATCACTGTGATCTATCATACGTTGGATTTTGGTTACCATACATGACGAATAAATGTCAGTATTTTACATCAATATGACGTTGGTTTAAGATGTTGGCTTGACGTTGAATTTTGATCACTTTACAACACAACTTAAAAATCAACAAAATATCAATATCAGTTTGCATCGTTATTGGACGTCAAAATAACATTGTCCTTTATTAATGTCTTATGACGCTGTGTGTCTGCTGGAATACCTCAATATTAGCCAATATAGAGTATTGGGAAATAACATTAACTGATAAATCTTTAAAAGACTGAACTGTTGTGATCTCTGAGTATATACTTTTGTACATTTTGTTCAGCCCATCTGATTTCAAATTATATTCAAAACAATTGTTTAATTAAAAAGTGAATTAGTGCAGAAAAACTACATTATCCCGTATAAAAAAAGAAATCCACCAAAAGGGATAGTTCACCCAAAAATGTATATTTCCCCATCCTCAAGTGCTTCCAAGCATTTAAGATTTATTGTCTGTTGAACACAAAAAAGAAGAATTTTGAAGAATGTTGGAAACCGGCAGTCATTGACATCAGCAGTCAATGTCAATGGTTACCAGTTTCCAATATTCTTAACAAAAAATCTGTTCAGCAATAGAAATAAACACAAACAGGGTTGGACCTGTTGGACCAGGGTTGGACCTAACTAGATGATGAGAGAATTTTGGGACAAGCTATACCTTTAACAGAAGGTTACTCCGGTATTCCATGTACAGTATATAGTAAATGGCCATGTAAACACAGCGCAGATATTAAAGAAATAGCATGTTTTATTGTCAATAACTCATTCTACTTTCTTTATGGCATTGATCACTCTCTATTATTCATTGCTTACCATCCTCCAGCATCTCCACAGTGACGGGCAGAGATGGGCGACTGGCACCCATGGGTGAATAGGCCACTACATAGAAGGTGTAGGCTGTGTGAGGGAGCAGTTCTTTCACATGCAGCTCTGTGGTGTCGTTATTCACCGCAAACTGATACTCCATGTTGTCTGAACCTGCAAACAAACAAGCACATTTATCGTTTAAAAGTCTGCTCCAAAGCAAAACATTGTTGTCCTTTGGACATGAGTTTGCGAATGTGGAGAAGAGTGACCCCATCAATAGCAGCGGTCTACAGTACGAAGTGAATTGGCCTCGGTAAAGTAATGAGACTGGATTTCTCTCTGTGGACTGATCCACTTAAGCTGGCTACACTCAGAGTAATGAGAAACGCTGCAGGTCAAACAGGGACTTAAGTAACCTCTGGTAACAGGAAAGAGCCTCAGAAACTTTTACAACAATCTGAAAATAAAAAATGCTCAATGTAGCAATATTTGTCTTTTTCCTTTAATGTTTTTAGGATTATACATCTGGTAAGGCTACTTCTGAAACCTTTTTTTGCTACAGATAACAATATAAATGCTTTAAAAAAGTAATTAGTAATGTCTTTCATTACATTACTCAAGTTTACTTATTGTAATCTAAATACCTTTAAATACTTCATTCATCATTCATTCATTTTCTTTTCGGCTTAGTCCCTTTATTAATCTGGGGTCGCCACAGCGGAATGAACCGCAAACTTATCCAGCACATGTTTTACGCAGCGGATGCCCTTCCAGCTGCAACCCATCACAAGGAAATATTTAAATACTTAAGCTGTGTAATACAAACTAGAACCTAAAGTTCATTGACGAACTTTGATGTTACCTTGAGAAAGCCAATGTGACTACGCTAGGACTGGGAATGGAAGTTGGCAGTAAGCACAGCGGTTGCTAAGTGGTTGCTACAGTAGGCAGTTGCTAAAATGTTTATGGCATTGCTAGGTGGTTGCTAAGCAGTTGCTAAATGGCAACGCTCATGTACATGTTTGATCAAATGATAATCATTAATAGCATGTAGCTAATCATTACTAGCACTTGGCTTATCATTGTTACCATGCATGGTACACAGGAAGTCCCATTTGCTAGCATGAGTCAAACGAGCCAGGTCCCTACGATGTTCTGATGTAGAGTTATTGCCGTTTTTAAATGGTTGCTAGGTTAGCCTGTTTTATTGCTATGGTGACAATTGACAGGCGTAGTGATGATACATCAAAGCTTCTTGCCAATACGAGTGATATAAATCAACCCTGATGTCTCTGACAGTCTTTATGAAAGTCAAAAACTGGACTTGAACATTATCTAAAAATGCAAAGCTGTCTTTCCATATCAGTAAAAATATTAAGTTTAAGTCATGGAGTTCATGGCTTGCCATATTTTGAGAAAAATAATGCTTAAAAAATGATTTAATGGAAAACTATAAGTCTGACAAACCTGAACTGATAAACAAAATCTAATGCAGAACACAGCTTTTGGCCAAAGTTGGGGCTTGTATAATTTTTTTTATGCCCAGATAATTAAAATGTAATATTTAAAATTTTTTTATTGAAAAACTATAAGTCTGATTGGCATGAGGAGATATAGCAACAATCTTGAATGCAGAGGGTACATTTTGACCAAATTTGGGTCTTGCAGTATGAACGGCCTAGGAGGAGATGCATTTGTTTTCGAGGACAGAGTAGTATAACAGTATGTCGGCTTTCTCAAGCCAACATAATGAATGGGATTTCGTACTGTATCATGCTGCATTAAAAGCTTTAATATGAATTCAAACATCAATATTAATTCTAACCAAACTTATTATGAAAGTAGCTGAAACAACTGGCACAGTGCTCCAAAATATTCCATAAATTTGTTCAATGAACGGAACAAACTTTAGATCAGGGGTAACAAATTTCGGTCCTGGAGGGCCAGGTGTCCCTGCAGGGTTTAGCTCCAACTTGTCTCAACACACCTGCCTGAGTGTTTCAAGTATACCTTGATTAGCTTGTTTAGGTGTGTTTGATTAGGGTTGGAGCTAAAATCTGCAGGACACCGGCCCTCCAGGAACAAGTTTGGTGACCCCTGGTTTAGATGATCACGTTACTAATAATCCACTCTATGGAGAAGCGAACAAAAATTGATGGCCAAAGCATCAACTACTTACTTAATTTCATTCATTCATTCATTTATTTTCTTTTCGGCTTAGTCCGTTTATTAATCTGGGGTCGCCACAGCGGAATGAACCGACAATTTATCCAGAGCATGTTTTACGCAGCGGATGCCCTTCCAGCTGCAACCCATCTCTGGGAAATATCCACACACACTCATTTACACTCATACACTACGGACAATTTAGCCTACCCAATTCACCTGTACCGCATGTCTTTGGACTGTGGGGGAAACCGGAGCACCCAGAGGAAATCCACACGAATGCACGGAGAACATGCAAACTCCACACAGAAAAACCAACTGACCAAGCCGAGGCTCGAACCAGTGACCTTCTTGCTGTGAGGCGACAGCACTACCTACTGCGCCACTGCATCGCCTTACTTAATTTATAAATTTTTATTTCATGGATGTTTCGAATGGATCTGTTAACAGAATGCAACGTGAGTTCTATGAGAATATTATTCATTTTTCTATATTGAAATGTTAAACATATTGATAACCAAGGAGTTACTGTATAAAATGTTTTAAAGATCAAGAAATATCTCATGCTTTTTCAGATTGGACGTGTGTTTGTGTTAGATTTTGTTGTTTTGTTGCAGGTACAGATTACACCGTCCTGATGTGTTCCGTCTATTTCAGACTTAAAAGTAAAATGCTCTTTGTATTTGCACAAGAGAAATGCATTCCATGAATAGCTTGTACATTTTTGTGTTGTGATGATAAGCATTATTACAAGTGGCTAAATGAACAAACTGCATTTTTTTAAAACAAAGAATCAGTTGCTTTTTTTGGTTAACATCCCATAGTTTACTTAAAAAGTAATCAAAATTAAAATTCACAGTAATCAGTTTGGTAATCTAAAAGACTTTTCGAATGTAAGAGTCATTTGATTATTACCTACTTAAAACAGTATATATGTGCAAATAACTGTGTTTTTTTTACTTGTCAAGCTCTCAGTTTGATACAGTTGGGTAGTTGATATTCTGCAAAAGCTCCGGTATAAGTTTCATCACTCAGAGTAATGTTTTTTTCATTAAATGAAATAAAAAATCTCTGTTATGCCATAGTGTTGTGCATTACACTGAATTGCAGCATCAACTTTAATAACTGATTCATACAGAAAAACATTGTCATTCAGCATAACAGATATATTAATGTAAACATTTCACTTGTACCCACTCTGACCTGTTTGTACTAGTAAATCATATAAACAAATGTTTCCATTCTGTTTTCTTATACTGCAGATGATTTTTTACACCCTTCAATTTTTTTGTTAACAGATGATGACCAAGAGAGCTTAACGTGCTGCAATTTAATAAAACTTATGCAATTACAAAAAAGTAAAGATCTTCATTCATTTGACAGCACATGTGCAGCAAATCCTCACAACGCTTACACATTACAAAAACGCGCTGCATTTTCACACAACGCAAACAAATTAATAAAACAGGCTGCATTTTCTCATAAAGCAAACGCTCTGCATTTTCTCATCTGAACACAAAGGAAATGTTTCAAGTGGACCCAAAAACATGACGGTCGCTTCTGTGCCGTGACTATTGCTCAATGAAGTTGGAAGTGATCTTTGAAAGGTGAGTTTTTTGTTTGTTTATTTTAATATCCTGATTCCCGTCTTGTGTATTGTATTAGCCTAAATAACCATAAATTAAATAGCCGGGTCCGCATCATTTTATTCCTCTTGAAACATTTCTATTGTTTTCCATGCTATCTGAAAGCGTTGTGAGAAATGCAGCATGTTTTCCTAAATTGTTTGCGTTGTGAGGATTTGCAGCACGTGTGTTGTGAAACGAATGAAAAGCTTTTCTTAATTTGCTGGTGTTTTTTTTTTTTGCATTTGCACGTGTTTTCTTAAATTGCAGCATGTTAAGCTCTCTTCACCACGGTAAAAAAGAGATTAATAACCTCTAAAAAAAAGAATAATATTGAGAAAGAATAATATAAATATTGTAATAAATATTACAATAAATGTGTCATTTATTTTATAAAAAATAAAAATAAATATTTTTACAAATTATCACCAAGCATTTGTTTCTCCCCTCATTATCAAAAATGAAAATAAACACATGCTGCTAGAAAAATATCTGTAAATTAGCAGTTTTCTGTATTTTGTCAGTCATTCATTTTCTTTTCGAAAGATTTGCCAACTTATCCAGCATATGTTTTATGCAGCGGCTGCCCTTCCAGCTGCAATCCAACACTGGGAAACACCCATACACACTCTTTCACACACAAACACTACGACCAATTTTAGTTTATTTAATTCACCTATAGCGCATGTTTTTGGACTGTGGGGGAAGCCGGAGCACCCAGATAAAACCCACGCGAACACAGGGAGAGCATGCAAACTCCACACAAAACTGACACAGCCTGGGCTCGAACTAGCGACCTACTTGCTATGAGGTGATCTTTCTACCTACTGCGCCACTGTGATGCCTCTGTATTTTGTAATTAGTTTTTTATTTATTATTTTCCCACTTTATTTATTCTTTAGAATTGCATTATGGGACCTTGATCTTTCTTCCAACAACTTTTAATCTTGTAAAGTTAAAAAAGTGACTTTTATTAACATATTTAATAGTTTAAAGTGACATATTGTCTGGGTTGGTGTTGCATATTATGGTACAAAAACCTTTTAATAAACTGCCAGTACATTTTCTGTTATTTTACAGACTTCACTATATACTGTTTCTTATCCATTATATTATTTCAAACTACTAAAATGTCAATTAAAGTCACTTTGTTAGACCGTGGAGTTAAATTTTCAACATCAAAAGTCGACAGAGCAGAGATCAAGGTCCAACAATGCAATTCACAATCGTAAATAAACGGAAATTGCTAAATTCTTAACAGTTATTTTTTACAGTGTGGTCCTGACCTGCCGTGCGCTGGTAGTGAACGGAGAAGCCGATGACCTGGTCACTGTTGTGTTCGGGAGGGTCCCAGGTGAGCAGCGCTGAGGTGCTTGAGTGCGGCGTGGCAGAAACATGGCGAGGAGGGCTGGGCAAACCCTCTCTCACGATCACGGACAGCTTGGCAGTGGCGCAGGCCGTGCCCAGGCTGTTGGCAGCGATACACTGGTAGTATCCAGCATCGTCCAGTCGCAGCTGGTTGATGAGCAGAACGCCAGGGTTCTGGGTCTTCACCCGGGCATTGGACTGAACCGGCTCTCCATTCTTCAGCCAGCGTAGAGCTGGAGGAGGGTCACCAGAACTATTACACACAAACCGGGCTGTGTTCCCACGGGACAGAGACACCGCCTCTGGGGACTGGAGGATGATGGGTGGAGCTGGGAAAAATGAAGAGTCGGCAAAAAACAAAAAGATTCATTCAGAAATACTGTTGTAATAATTTTACACAAAGATTTAGTTTGTTAACAAACAAAAATGTTCAATTACAGTAGTTTCTAATTGAATTAAACAAGTTACTTGTTTTGTAATTGTTTGTGGAAATGTACCAGTAATTACTAAGTGTTTGTGGAACTTTTATGTAATGAGTAAACACTTATTAATGTAGGATAATAAGAAAATTGTACATTGCTAATTCAAGTCTGATCCATAATTAGATACATGATGCATAAACCCATGCTAATGTTAACTTCAAAAATGAAACAAAGTGCATGTTGAAACCAACACTAAGATTTAATTTGTTACTAGAACTTCTATGTTAAGCTGCTTTGACACAGTCTACATTATAAAAGCACTATAGAAATAAAGATGAATTGATTTTAATCGCATATATAACTTAACAAATGATAAATAACAATTACTGCACACATAATGAGTCATACTACAGTATAGTCAAACAATGAGAAACATCAGTTTTTCAAGGACAAATCTTTCTACTAGTACAATTTTTTCCCTTACAAAAACAACAACAGATGGATATCCTTATGATTCAATTAGAGCGAGTAAATGACAAAAAAAAACATCTTGTAAATGTTGGAGCATATTTTTGGAGCAACAATTATATTGTACTTTCATGCAAAACATGTCTTGACTGAATGATTTATTTTAAAACATCAAGATTCCTCTGAAATGTGCAGTTCAGAAAAGCGTCATCCTGATCTTTGTACGCAGACAATATTGAGTGTTAACACATTAAAACAAAAAAAATATACAGGGTGGGCCATTTATATGGATACTCCTTAATAAAATGGGAATGGTTTCCTGAATACAGTTTCCTGAAAAATGGATTGGTCGTCGTGGGCCAGTTGAATGGCCCCCAAGGTCTCCCGATCTGACCCCTTTAGACTTTTATCTTTAGGGTCGTCTGAAGGCAATTGTCTATGCAATTTATTACGCTGTATCCATATAAATGGATACCCTGTATATAATACAGCTTGAATTTTTCTGTACATTAGAATGGGTCCTGTTTTTATCTGACTAAATTAATTAAGTAATGATGTATTGTCCTTGGCAACATCTGTCTATAAATTTAACCATAGATACTGCAGTATTTGATGAATTCCTAAAATAATAACCGCAAGCATAAGAATAAGCACTAATAAGACAACTTATTTGCTACGGAGAAAACATTTCAGAATTTTACATCCATTACATCCATCCATTTTACATCCATCATGTAGAGTTCAGCAACCATCTGTTTCTTTTTACCAGAAACCTATTGATTTTATGGTGACGAGGGATTTTATAAAGCATTTTTAACCCTGGGCCAGAGAAATTGGCAAACACACAATTCCTGAAGAAATACTCAAGGACAATACCAAATGTGAAACCAAAACATAAAAAAAGGCCTTGCTAAACATTGAACTCTTCCTGCATATATGATTCATGCATCAATTTTACATCAATAAGCCTCATTGTATATTTTATAACACTGTCTACAATTTATTCAGCATTTATTCACACTCCAGGATCTGTTAAAAGGAAACACACACACATTTACCCAGTACTCGGAGTTCAGCAGGAGATGAGACGAAATCTCTGGTTTTAGGTTTGTTGGCACGACACACATAAACTCCAGCATGGTGACTGCGGGTGTCAGGAATCACCAGGTTTGTTGCAAGAACAACAACATCTGTAGCTATAGGCTTGCCATCTATACCAGAGGAGAGGTTTAAAAAATAAAAACGACAATAGAAAAATTATGAAAAGAAATGGCAAATGAATCAAGACAGAGCATGCACAGAGACATTAGACATTTCTTGATAACTCTCCACAATAAAAAGAGAGCCAAAGAAAATTTTAGGATTTAACCACATAAAGTGCTCAGCATAACTGAGTACAGCCCATTTTGAAAATGAATATTTTATCCATTTCTCAGTGAATGTAGGCAATGTATTTTGGTGCATTTAAACAGAACAGATTTATTAAACCGATATATTTATTAAAATAACATTTTAGTGTCCAAACATTTTTAAAAATAGAAAGATAATACAATTAAATTTAAGCAAAATATTGCAAAATAAATGATAACTAAATTTTTCATTTTTTTGCTTCTTGATTTTTCCTCTTTTTTAAAATTGTATTTAATATTTTTCTATAACATATAAATTTGAGTGTACTAGTTTTTGGACCGTTATCGCAAGTTATTTAGTTAGATAAGCTCCAGATTTGGCTTCATTACTGAATCTCATGTATATGCACAAATACAATATTGTATAGCTTACTATTCAAATTTTAATTAAAAAGATATATTTGTGAGGGGTGTACTTGTATATGCTGAGCACTGTAAGTAGCTATGTGTAGCTAAATCTGTGCATGAAAGACTTGGTTTAAAACTATCAGGAAAAAAGTAAATTTAAATACTCTCATAACTGAATTATTCAACGCAAAATGACAAAACTAAAAAAATCAAAACTACTGAAAGTTTAAAAAGACAACAATCTTTAAAGCACTGATAGGCATGTCATTTATTCATCTCTCATTAAATTGTACAAAATGTTTGGGATATACTAATAGTAGATTAACTATGTGTCAACACTGTTACTGTGATATTTCAGTGAGTTTCTTATTCACTTAAAAAACTGATGAAAATGCAAGTTCTTTTTTAGACATGGCATGTGGTATCTGGTTCGAGGTTAGCATCTTCACCTAAACTTTGAAATTTACACAAAAAGACTAAAAAACAATCAACTTACATTAACAATCTGTACATCCACATTGATAACAATAACACAACAAACAGATAATTAAATAAACAAAATAATAGATGATACATAAAAAATAAATAAGATCAAAATATGAACACAAAAATTATCTAATAAGGTATATAAATGTCTTGCTTTTTGACTTTTCATCTCTCGTAATGTCTTCACATACTGCATATCACAAATTCTTCTTTAAACATTACTGCACTGTAAAAATTATATGATCAGTTAGTCATGACAGCATATGTCTTTAGTTCATTGTAACTTACTAAACTAAGTTAATCATGTTCTAACTTAATTGTATAAGTTACGCAAGCTGTTTAAATCAGTTTAACGTAATATAAGTTCGAATGAATCATAAGGTTTATTTGATTCAGCTTAAAAATCAAAGCAACCAGGATTTTTACAGTGTAATCATAGGGTAATTTTGAAAAATGTAGATTTATAAATATAAAATTTTAATAATATCAAAAACTTTGATATTTATTATAGAAGATAAGATCTTTTTATAGATGAGCTATCACTTCAAGCTGTTAAATATAATAATAATAATAATAATAATAATAATAATAATAATAATAATAATAATAATAATAATAATAATGTAATGTGTCTGATGAACCAGCAGAGGGAAGTACATTACTGGAAAAAATACTGTACTGAACTGAACAATTCCTAGACACTGACCGTCTGCCATATTCAAGCTCAAACAAAGAAAAAAAAAACACCTTGTGCATTTTACAACATCTTGTTAATTTTTTATGAAAGCTAATGAGAATAATGCTTTCACTTATATAGCTCTGGCTCTGGGTGAAGGGTGGAGGGTAGTTGGGGTGTCTGATGCAGCACAGCCACGTCTCCATAAAGCAAACATATAAGCTCATATATTACAGTTTGTGTGGTTCATTAACATTAGTCTATATAAGTACTCCAGGTTCACGGGTTCATTACAGTAAAAGCACAAGTGCCTTCCAAATCAGCCAAGGGTTTAAGTGCAAAGCAATCAATGCTTGAAGATTTTTTACCAGAGTTTGTAGCTGCTGGGTGCTCTTATAAAGTACTACTACAACATCAAACTGACTGGAGAGTTTGGGTTCTCTAGCCGACCCAAGTTCAACTGGACATGACACATTTGGTTCAGTTTGGATCAGTTTTAAAATATAATTTGTTTGGATCAGTTGGAGTTTGGATCAGTTTTAAAAGATATTAAGGGTTTTTACAGAAAACTAAAATTAAAATAACTTTTGTTAGGCCTACTAGAAATAAAAAAAGAATTTCAAATGAAACATTTTATTACAGATGTTTGAAGAACAAAAAAAGATATTGTTCATTATCATTTAGTTTAACTTAATGAGCTAAAATAATTAACATAAATAAAAAAAATAAATAAATAAATAAAATAAAGACAATAATAAAAACTATATACACATTGTGCATAAATATAAAAAACTATAATAAAACAGGAACAGAAACAAATTAACAAAACTTTACTAAAATTAAAATGGAAAAGAATCTAAACTTATAATATGAATGTAATTAAGAAAATTATACATAAAAACTACAATAGCATGTACACAAAGTTTCTAGTTTTTCTCATTTTCATTTAGTTTGATGCACTAAAACCGCTAAAATAAATACATATATAAACATAGAAACTACATATACATGTAAAAAATAAAATAAATTATAAAAACAAACTAAATTGTACACCTTTATTCACAATAAAATATTTCATACTCATTTTATTTTGAAATTATTTAAAAGTATAATATATATGTAATATGTGTGCATACAATTTTTAATCAATCTGGTTCTACAGTACAAGTTTGTAAGGAACATTTATTGTACAGTAAGTTGTAACAATTATTGTAATTAACCCAGTTGTAAGAGCAACAAATAATTACTTGACCTCTAGTTGATCATTTGGGAAAGTGGCAGAAGGTAGATTTTTCCCAATCATCACAAATACTGCAGAAGACCTATTGGAACCCGCATGGACCCAAGATTCTCACAGAAATCAGTCAAGTTTGGTGAGGGAAAAATCATGGATTGGAGTTACATTTAGTATGGGGGCGTGCAAGAGATCTGCAGAGTGGACGACAACATCAACAGCCTGAGGTATCAAGACATTTGTGCTGCCCATTACATTACAAACCACAGGAGAGGGCAAATTCTTCAGCAGGATAGCGCTCCTTCTCATACTTCAGCCTCCACATCAAAGTTCCTGATAGAAAAAAAGGTCAAGGTGCTCCAGGATTGGCCAGGCCAGTCACCAGACATGAACATTATTGAGCATGTCTGGGGTAAGATGAAGGAGGAGGCATTGAAGATGAATCCAAAGAATCTTGATGAACTCTGGGAGTCCTGCAAGAATGCTTTCTTACTTTCTTTACTTTATTAATAAGTTATCTGAGTCATTGCAGAGATGTATACATGCAGTCCTCCAAGCTCATGGGAGTCATACTCAATATTAATTCTTTTTCCACTGCACCATGACTTTATATTCTATACTGTACATTATTTCTATTAAGTCACAAGATTTTTGTCTAAGCAAAGTCAGACCGTACTGTCCTAATTAAATAATTAAAAATCAAGGCATGATCACATTTTATTTTGGTAAAGTAAGTGTAATCTAGAGGCCTTTGCCTTCCATATTTGCCACTTCTGATGCCAAATGATCAACTAGAAGTCAAGTTATTATTTGTTGCTCCTAAAACATGAATATGAGACAAGACTTTTGTCAGGCAGTGTATTTAAGCTATTTTAGATTTGAGTTCAAGTCTTTTTACATATTCATTCTTAATTTGACAATACTGATTGGGTGAGGTCACACAGTCTTGTTTATGGACCAGCTTCAGGTGCAAAGTACACACCTGGTTCAAATAACTGCTCATGCAGACCCCTTAAAACCTACAGACTGTTAAAGTAGACTAGGATTCAGTTGCATGTGTGTATAACATGGTAAATCTTACCCTGTCTGCTCCATGACACAAAGGGTTTAGGTTCACCCTGAGCCATGCACTCCATTACCGCTGGACGCCCCATGACCACTGTAGAGTTTTGTGGTGGAGCCACAATCACCACCTCAATCTCTTGAGACAGACCTACACACAGACAGATCATGAGTGTGTGTGTTTGCAGACAGGATAAATGATTGTTCACCATTAGACGCACACTTCAATTGAGTGAAAGCAGGACTAAGTGAAGCACCTGACCTGATAGTGGATACTGTTAACTATTATTCTCACAGGAAGTGACAAAGACAAAGATAGAGTGAGATAGGATTGAGGAAGTGGTGTGATAGACAGATTGAGAAAGTGAAAGAGAAGCATTTTTAAAAATAAACTAATAATATTATTCAACAAGGATGAATGAAAAGACATTCACGTAAGATTTCAAAGATTTAAAAAAGATTTCTGTCTCAAATAAGTGCTAAAAAACCTTTTTAAATAAAGCATTTCTGAAATAATGATTAAATAATTATAAATTCTTCTGAAGCAGAAAACCAACATAGATGTTTTCTGAAAGATCATGTGACATTGAAATTGAGTAATAAGGCAGATTTCAGCTTTGAATTCAAGCTATAAATAACATTAAAATATAAAACAATTTGTTTCATTTTTGGTCAAACCATTCTTGTTGAGCAGAAATTTTTTGAAACCTTTACCAACCTCAAATCATTGAACAGCAATATACTGTATGTACATACTGCATATGTTTATGACATTGTAAATCACTAAGGAATATCTCTGACCATGTCAAATACACTCTAGAAACTCTGACATGACTCTGTATTTTATCTTGTATTTCATCCTTCCTAAAATCTCTGCATTGCTGAGCATAAACCCATTTAGTACCATCCACAAAATATAAAAATAAATAAAAATTTGAGCATTTAGCTTAAAGGGTTAGTACCAATTCAGCATCGGTCCTAAATAGCAACCAAAGATCTACTCAAAAATAATCCATGTGACTTTAGTGGTTCAACTGCAATAATGTGAAGCACCAAGAACATTTTTGTTTGCCAAAAAAAGGTAAAAATGATTCTGTTCGCTTATAGGATCTATATATAATAGTATACTGTCTATACTGTCTTTGTTTTTGCGCATAAGGCAATGTAAGTTTATTTATAAAGCACATTTCATACACAAAGGTAATTCAAAGTGCTTTACATGAACAAGAATAAAAGAAACAAGAAAATAAAATGATTAAAAGAATTCAAAATGATTAAAACAGACAAAAACAGATTAAAATGTGTTAAAACTGTCACGGTTGGTGGGTGGGGAAAAGGAGCGAGGACTCAAACGCAGGGGAAAATGGGTATTTATTAATAATTAAATAAAACAAACAGGAAAATAAACAACCCCGAGGGGGAAAACATTAACAAAACATACAAATAAACTTCACTGGGCAGGCTGGCAGGGAACAGGACAGGACAAGGCTACAAACATCAAGACAAGGAGAAAAGATGACGAACTGGCACAGGACAGCAGACATGAGGAGATTATATACAAGCATAAATTAACACAAACAGGTGAACATGATAAACTAATAATGGGTTAACAAGGAGGGTAGGGCTAGACAATACAAGACTAGAACACGACACAGACACACAAGCACGCGGCGCATGTAAACATGAGTCACGTGCTAAACACAACACCAACAGAAGACTGAACGCGAGACACGAGCACACGATAGATGTAAACATCTTACCGTGCGCTCACACACAAGCACCGCGCATGCTTCATCTCAGCGCCAACCGAAACCAAAACCAACCAGACTGAGATGCTGAGAATGAAACAGCGCGATGCCGACAGAACAAAACAAACACACGGACGAGAGCGCACAATCGCAAACACGTCCAAACTCCGCGCGCCCGCGTAGAGCGGGAACGCGCAGGTTCCAGGCGCGCCCACGATCGGCGCTCATACAGAGACACGCACAATGACAAATCATAACAGGAGTAGTGTCAGGACTCCGCCACCAAAACAAGAACTAACAAGAACAGAGTGGCAGAATCATGACAAAAACAGGTTATAAAACAATGAAAAAGAGAAGAAAGACATAATAGTGCGATCTGTCGGGCGTAACACAGTGCTCATTCAGGCACAGCTAAACAGATGTTTTTTTTAGTCTTGAATGTATTTGAATGTAGCTAATGTTGGAGCACATCTGATCATTTCTGAAAGCTGATTCTAGGGGGGCGTAGTAGCTGAAGGCCAATTCACCTTGCTTTGAATAATCAGGCTTAATTATTAAGCATTTTTTCTATGGACAGTATGACATACTGCCATTAATAGTCTGACATGGACACTGGTGTTGTTTTCACAGTTTTTCAGTGTACAAAAGTGTTCCTGAAGCTTTGTATGATTACAGCTGAACCACTGAAGTCACGTAAAATGTTTTGCCAATATTTCTGGTTCCTTTTCTGGACCGCTGCTGTGTATGGAGCATGAGAGAGCTCTCTGATTTCATCTAAAATACCTCTATTTGTCTTCTGAAGATAAACAAAGGTATTAGGGCATTGAAACAACATGAGGGTAATTAACAGAATTTGGGTGAATTATTAATATATGCTGCATATAATGCACATTTATTTCTACCTGTTATTGATGTCTCACTTAATAACAATGTTCGAATAAATCAGATTATTATGTCACAAAAGCTGTAATTGTGCATGGCAGTGCTGCTGTACATGCTGTTTTCCAAACTGGTCACCAAAATCTTGACTTGACTAGAAACTGTACATTTGGGAATAAAGGCACTGATTCTGTGACCTCAGAAGAGCCTGTATGAGATCAGTAGAAACACCGACAGATCACAATGAAGTAAAACATAAGCATGCAGCTATGGATACGGTGTGACGGTCATAAATTAATCACTCTGATTACATACAGCACCAATCACATATGCATGAGTGCCCAGGGATTTCAAATGGGTCAGATTTCTGTCTGAGGCTAAGAGGTGCTTTTGTGTGTGTGTGTGTGTGTGTGTGTGTGTGTGTGTGTGTGTGTGTGTGTGTGTGTGTGTGTGTGTGTGTGTGTGTGTGTGTGTGTGTGTGTGTGTGTGTGTGTGTGTGTGTGTGTGCGTACTGGTTTTGGTTTATGAGGGCTTAAAAATGCTTAAAAATCATACTTAACAGGGTCTTTTTGACATTCAAATGTGCCACTGATTTCCTGTGACGGCCATATAATACAGTACACTACCTGGCAAAAGTCTTGTAGCCTATCCAAGTTATAGAAACAACAAATAATAACTTGACCTATATGAAAGGCAAAACCCTCTAGATTACACTTATTTTTACCAAAATAAAATGTGATCATGCCTTGATTTTTAATTATTTAATTAGGACAGTACGGTCTGACTTTGCTTAGACAAAAGTCTTGTCACTTAACATAAATAATGTCCCGTATAGAATATAAAGTCATGGTGCAGTGGAAAAAGAATTAATATTGTGTATGACTCCCATGAGCTTGGAGGACTGCATGCATACATCTCTGCAATGACTCAAATCACTTATTAATAAAGTCGTCTGGAATGGCAAAGAAAGCAGGACTCCCAGAGTTCATCAAGATTCTTTGGATTCATCTTCAATGCTTCCTCCATCTTACCCAGACATGCTCAATAATGTTCATACTGAATATAACCCCAAATCTGATTCTTCCTTTACCAAACTTGACTGATTTCTTTGAGAATCTTGGGTCCATGTGGGTTCCAATAGGTCTTCTGCAGTATTTGTGATGATTGAGATGCAGTTCAACAGATGATTCATCAGAAAAATAGCTTCTGCCACTTTTCCAAATGAAAAACTAGAAGAACTTACAACTGGGATCAACAACAAGACTTTTGTCAGGTAGTGTAAGTGTTTTTTACTGTATAAAATACATAATGGCAATAGAAAGTCCTCATAAACCACCAATACCAACATGTGTGTGTGTGTGTGTGTGTGTGTGTGTGTGTGTGTGTGTGTGTGTGTGTGTGTGTGTGTGTGTGTGTGTGTGTGTGTGTGTGTGTGTGTGTGTGTTTCAGTGAACACAATAGTGGACGTACACTTGACCATGAATACCCACTTTAACAACTGCGAAAAATTTGCTGTCCGGCTCTTTCAAGATAAAGTCTGTGTGTAACGAAACAGACAATGTCAAACAGAATACTAATAAGTCAAACTACTGACTTGCATCCCAGTGAGATATCTGAAACACAGACTCACACACGCACACACACACAGTGACTATTTCAGTGCATTCGAGCTGTCTGCTCTCATGGGTAAAAGATGCATCGCATTTGCAGAGCAAAACTATGATTACCTCAAGGTGAAGACTGCTCTCTTTCAAGCTGTCTTTCCTCGCTATTCAGTTCAATTTGGCTTTATTGGCAAGAGTGTAAATATTAAACATTAGCAAAGCCACGTATGTATGTAAACAGAGACCCGCATATTAATGGAAACCATACGTTAGACAACACATAATAGATAAGAACTAAGGTGAATGTCTGAAGTGTTTATGTAACATTGAAAACCATTAGTATTACATAAGACGTCTACATACAGACACAAGGTCACCATGGTGAAAGTGGACAGAACACATGCTATGATGATATGGCTGATACATATTTGGACACAGACTGGTGTTAAAATGTATCTAGTGTTGCTGTACGTCTGTTTCCATGGTTTGTTGATTGCTCATTTTATTGCTCTCTCTTTTATTCACTTAGATTTAATGCTCAATGCAATGCAAAAAAAGTTTAAAGTAAGTAAGTTTCTCCTTTAAACAAGCAAAATAATCTTGCTTTTAGATAATTTAGCATAACCTACTTGCTGATTATTTTGCTTGTATGAAAAGTAACGCCCCATTCACATTCACAAGCTTCAACGCTTCCCATTCACTTTGAATGGGTGACGCCAGGCGTTGCCGAATTGCATTGCGGATCTGTCGGCGCCGCTTCAGAGGTGTTGCTCCCTGCAGAAGTTGGGACTTGCTCAACTTTTCAAGCGGAAGCGTCAGCCAATTCGATCACTGTATGCAAATACACCAGCTCAGACAGTGGCCTATTGCTGACTAATTTCATTGGCTGACGCTGCTATGACGATCGCGTCAGCCCCAACTTCAGACACGCCCTCTGACAAGCGTTGACGCTGAAGCCCTGTGTGAATGGGGCGTAACTGACTGACTAATGTTTTGCAATGAAATAAGTCACTGTAAGCAGTGTTGCATTATAAGCAGGGCCAGATGGAATCTGCGGACGTTTTTTGCAATTTCTGCGGAGAATTTTGGTAAAAATCTGTGGATTTCTGCGCAATTATTTTGGGAGTCTCATAACTAAAACCTTAATATGTGAATATGTGTAATTTAAAAACTGAATAAATTCAGATTTACACACATTTACTCAAGTAAATAAACAAAATTAATGATGGGCTAAAAATCTGCGTAAATCTGCGGAATTCTGCATGCGTAGATTCCGTGTGGGCCTAATTATAAGTAACGCATTAAAGTAATGTGAGTTACTTAATAATAGGGTATATGCACAGCTAGTGTTTCTTTCCATACTGTTAAACTTCCGGTGGACGGTTAATGTGACTTTTAAAAAAAAATTTTTTTACAGCATCAATGTTGTAATGTAATTAAAATATAATCAGTTAAATAGACTTTGGCATTCATTTATTTGTTCAAGTGTAAAACAAGATATAAAGCCATTTAACACGCACGTTCCCCTCAAAATCAGCAGGCTAGCGCAGAAAGACCATTGAAAATACTAGGGTAAAATAAATGTTCATATTTTAAAGACATGACACATAAAAATGTAATTTAATGCAGGGCTTCTTACATTCTGTACATTCTGAGACCCACTTTATATTGTATATCAATCAGGCAGTGGAGATCGTTGATTTTCAAAGAAAACAGACCTTAAACGCGTCGATTTTGTAACGTCATACAGTTCACCGGAATCGCTTGACCCAGGTTACTGAAAAGTTAAAAGTCCTTCTGCATACTTTCGCATATACACTCTATTACTTTTCTAAGTAACAAGTAAAGTAACGCACTTTTAAAAATTAAGTAATAATATTTGAGCTACTATTTCAAAAATCTAATGTGAGTTATTTTTAGTTTAATTAATTCGCTTTTAAAAATTGCTGAATTAAAAAGAACGTAGTCACGTTGAATGCTACACACAATGAGAGAATGCAGTAACAGACAGATATGAAGATGGCAGAGCCGTACATTTTTTGAGTTGCAAATATTCTCTTTATTTTGAGTGCATTGAAGAAAAGGACAAGAGGATTATCTGAATGGACAGTGATTTTACTTTTTAATAAGACAAAAATAAGTACAAAAGTACAAACACCATGCTTTAAACTGTCTTTAATCTGTATATATGGCATATACAGTATACAGTTGAAATCAGAATAATTAAACCCCCTTTGAAATTTTTTTCTTTTTAAAATATTTCCCAAACGATGCTTAACAGAGCAAGGACATTTTCACAGTATGTCTGAAAATATTTTTTCTTCTGGAGAAAGTCTTATTTGTTTTATTTCGGCTAGAATAAAATTCAGATAACATTATCCTACATTAATTTTTGTATGTTTATTTAAAGGTAAATGAAGGTTATACAGTGTGTTGTTAACTGCTTTATTTAAAAAGAAAAGAAAACCTTGCAAGTTCTGAAATTCTGAGATCAAGCCTAAGCCAGGTCAGAAAAAGTAATGCACAAGTACAGTTGAGGTCAGAATTATTAGCCCTCCTGAATTATTAGCCCCCCTGTTTATTTTTCCCCCAATTTCTGTTTAACGGAGAAAATATTTTTTTTTCAACACATTTCTAAACATAATAGTTTTAATAACTCATTTCTAATAACTGATTTATTTTATCTTTGCCATGATGACAGTAAATAATATTTGACTAGATATTTTTCAAGACACTTCTATACAGCTTAAAGTGACATTTAAAGGCTTAACTAGGTTAATTAGGTTAACTAGGCAGGTTAGGGTAATTAGGCAAGTTATTGTATAATGATGGTTTGTTCTGTAGACTACCGAATAAAATAGTTTAAAGGGGCTAATAATTTTGACCTTAAAATGGTGTTAAAAAAATTAAAAACTGCTTTCATTCTAGCCAAAATAAAACACATAGGACTTTCTCCAGAAGAAAAAAATATCGTCATACTGTAAAAATTTCCTTGCTTTGTTAAATATGTTTGGAACATATTTAAAAAAGAAGAAAAAAATTCAAAGATAGGCTAATAATTCTGACTTCAACTGTAACTCAAAAGTAACGTAACACATTACTTTCCATAAAGTGTGGTTTGTTTACAAACTAATTTGAGAGGATCACGTGCTTATGATTGAACACAGCTGGTATCGCTTAACTCCGCATATTGCGCCAATCAGATGAACACTGACACACTATAAATTACCGGAGCGCTTTGCTCCAGTCATCTTCGCTTGAAGAATCCCCCCTTCCCCCCCTACTCCTCCCCTTCTCTGATAGGGCGGCACGGTGGCCAGTGGGTAGCACTGTTGCCTCACAGCAAGAATGCCGCTGGTCCGTTCCCTCCGGGCCGGTTGGCGTTTCTGTGCGGAGTTTCCCCGTGTTCGCGTGGGTTTTCCCCAGGTTCTCCGGTTTCCTCCCACCGTTCAAAGACAGGCACCATAGAAAAAAAATAAATAAAAAAATAAAAAATGGACTAACCAAAATAGCATCCTAAGGCAACTCTTAGTCAAATATATACAGTAGTTCACAGCAGGGGAGTTCTCGAGACCACCTGAGCTCAGACTCTCCTCCCGCCCTACAAACGGGAGGAAGCCCCGGGCTCAAGGATATTCTGAGCTCAGGGCTCTCTCCAGGGACAGCATGCCAAACACGCTTTATTATCAATCATCAGCTAAGTGTGAACTCTTGAAAAGTAACTAAGTAACTCACTTTTTTGGGGAGTAACTCAATACTGTAATGCATTACTTTCAAAAGCAACGGTCCCCAACACTGATTGTAACTGCTTATTTCTCTCTCTCTCTCTCTCTCTCTCTCTCTCTCTCTGTCTATTTCTTATTCCATTGAGCTCATTCATTTCTATTTAACTTATTCTTTATCTTTTTTTCATTCCAACTCTGTAATTACAGCTAAAGTCGCTTTAGGGAATCATTTTTTCCAAATCCAGTAAATTAAATGCTACTCAGTGGTCAATAGTTTAGAAATATACAGCCCAAAGTATATTTAAATAAGAGATGCATAAACATAGATGATTTTTTCCATTCATAACACTTAGACAGAAACATCACAGACATTGGACAAGCATAAATGTTTCTGGTGTGGATCTTTTTAGTGACTGTGTTCTTACCTGCTTTTAAATTGAATATTTGTAAAAAAAAAAAAAAAAAAAAAAAACAATAATAAAATAAATAAATAATAATAATAATAATAACAAAAATGCTAAAAAAATAAATAAATAATTATTATTAATATTAATAATAATAATAATAATAACATAAAAAAAGAAACAAAGTATAGTTTTGGCTTTTCAGTTTCACTCATTAAATTCTCTCAATCAGATAAATTCCACTTAATCCATTTGGTTTTCTTCCAAAAAGAGAGAGAGAGAGAGAGAGAGAGAGAGAGAGAGAGAGAGAGAGAGAGAGAGAGAGAGATAGAGAGAGAGAGAGAGAGAGAGAGAAGCTGCTTTATGAAGCAACTGATACAAGGAAAAGGCTTAAAAGAGCAAATTTAAGAAAAAAAGGGGAAGAAGGAGAAAGACGAATGTGGAACAATTAGAGAGATCACTTCAAAGATGAATGTGCTAGATGGAAGCGTGGACACACACACACACACACACACACACACACACACACACACACACACACACACACACACACACACACACACACACACAAAGAGAAAAACTCATTCAGGTCTCTGGCTGATAACGGAGCATAATGGAAATGAGCGAAGGTCAGCATGAAGATGTAAGTCTTTCAGGTGTGTGTGTGTGTGAGTGTGTGTGTGTTAAAGGCAGAGACTGACTTCATAGCAGTACCGATCCATCTCCCTCATCTTCCCACACTCCCTTTTATTTTATTTAGTTCTTTATCTCTCTAGCCTTCTCTGTCTTTGTTCCTCATCTCATTCCGCTATTCCATCCCTCTTTTTGCCCCCTCCATTTCATCAGCCGAGCAGCCTTAAGGACAGCAGGAAATCAATTCTGCCTGCAACACAGACCACCTCTGCAGAGGGCACTTAAACACACACACACACACACACACACACACACACACACACACACACACACACACACACACACACACACACACACACACACACACACACACACACACACACACACATAGATGCACAACTCTAAAAGTGCCACTGCAGATATACAAACTTCATAAAAGACTGGAAGAGAAGCACACAACTGATATTTTTCAGGAGTTTAGAAACTGTATTATGAAATATACAGTAATATTCTTTGAAAGAACTTGACAAATATCAAACCTAAGCTGCACAATAGATCATTTCAAAATTAAAAGACATCAGAAAGGTAAAACACACAGACAAAAAGCTGTGATTTTTACCCTTTTATTTTTACATGTAAACATTTGTTTGGTTTGTCCATCAGGCAAAAGTGATTTGCTTGTTAAACTAAGACATAACAAATCCTGCTCTGAGATTAATTTAGACTCATTTCATCTGTGCAGTGTCAACATCTGTTTATGAGCATTAAATCACACATCTAAGCTAAGCTTTTAGTAACTCACAGTCTCTGTGGCCAGAGTGTCACAGATGCAATTTCTTTGCAATGGCATCACTATCTGGATAGGATTATGTTTGAATTATGATATTTTTGTAGCATTGCATCCCAATGCAAGTGTGATGTACATACTGTAGCAGCACATTCTGTTATTTGTTTTGGGGGTCTTAAAGGAGCTGATTACACCTGGTTACTTCATGCGTTTATATCACTTCATAGCTATCAGATCGTGAACTGGACAGGTGTAAGTGCCAGGTGTAAGATGTACAGTTGAGGTCAGAATTATTAGCTCCCCTGTTGATTTTTTCCCCTATTTCTGTTTAATAACACATTTCTAAGCATAATAGTTTTAATAACTGATTTATTTTATCTTTGCCATGATGACAGTAAATAATATTTTACTAGATATTTCTCAAGAAACTAGCATTCCGCTTAAGGGCAATTTAAAGGCTTAAATTGGTTAATTAGGTTAACTAGGCAGGTTAGGGTATTTAGGAAAATCATTGTATAACGATAGTTTGTTCTATAGACAACTGAAAAAAATAGCTTAAAGTGGCTAATAACTTTGACCCTAAAATGGCTTAAAAAAATTAAAAGCTGCTTTTATTCTAGCCGAAATAAAACAAATAAGACTTTCTCCAGAAGAAAAAATATTATCAGAAATACTGTAAAAATTCCCTTGCTCTGTTAAACATCATTTGGCAAATATTTAAAAGAGAAAAAAAAATTCAAAGGGGGCTCATAATTCTGACTTCAACTGTATATAAATTCGATGGCTCAGACCACTTCAGGAGGTGGTCTGGGGCGCATTCCATACCAAACTGGACCGGTCTAAATGCATCTGGTTGTTGAAACCACATACTGTAAGTTTTACTCCTCCTAAAATAAAAAAAGGTGAGAGCACACGTGTTATGGGCTATATGCCCATCAGATAACTGCATGAGCAACAGAATGAGACAGCTGACAATTTGAATGTTTGCTTAATTTTATTTTTGACCGCAAATTTTCAAATGAAAATGTTAAATCGATATTAAATAGCAGTAAAAACAACAGAGACGCAGCACACACATGTAGACTAGAAATACACAGTTTAGTTAGATTACAAAAGCAAGTTTTTTGGGGTGAGTAGGTTATACACAAATTAATGTAAAGTAAACCCTTTAAAGTTTTGAATGATGTCCTGGGCATATTTGTACGACAAAAATAAATGTTTTGTACAGCCTTAATAATGAAGGACATTGATGTTTTGCAGCCTGCGTACAAAATAATAAGATTTATATATAGCTTTTGTATGTTATAAAAGGGGGGCGTCACGGTGGCGCAGAGGGTAGCACAATCGCCTCACAGCAGGAAGGTCTGAGTCAGTTGGCATTTGTGTGTGGACTTTGCATGTTCTCCCCGTGTTTGTGTGGGTTTCCTCCGGGTGCTTTGGTTTCCCCCACAAGTCCAAAGACATGCGCTATAGGTGAATTGGATAAGCTAAACTGTCCGTAGTATATGTGGGGGGAAAAAACAGGCTTATATGACGCCTGATGTAACCTAATTAGGTTTGCACATAGCAGAGGATTTAAGATCGTAATCATATCTGTTTTGTGGAGAGGCATTCATGTGGTGTAATGTAAATGGAACTGTTTTCAGGAATAAGAGAGCTATGTGATCAGAAAAAAATGCATGAGGTGACCAGGTGTAAACAGGCCAATAGAATCTGTTGACCTGGATGCGTGATGGCCGACCTAACAAATGGATTTGGAGAAAATAGGATGGATATTAAACACTACCAGTATCGATGTTACAAGTAAACCCTTTCTGCAGTTCTGCAAGTCCTTCTGAAGGGTTGTAGCTTTACTTTAAGTCTGATATTCACAGTTTGAGTGTCACATTTCAGCACAGATTGAGGTAAACCCGACACTACTGTATGTAATGTAACCTCTGCAAAGAGACTGGAAGTAAAGGAGGAAGCAATTAAAAACTATCCTGGACTTAACTGCAACCTCAAAAAAAAAAAAAAAAAGATTTCACATGCAAAAAAGTGATAAGAACTCTTAAGTAATATACCTTGCTTGAATGACATATTACACTGTGTTCTAGGGTAGAGGAAAATGTACAAAAAAACAATGCTGGTAATTTTCTACCCATACATTATCCACTTTTCAACCGATTTTTTTCTGAAAAGCAATAAAAACAGACCACTTAATTCCAAGGGTCAGAGAGAGGGCACTTTTTAATACATACACACAAACTAACTTTACAACTAATTATTAAATGCAACTCTATAATTCTGATGTTTTAATGAATTCAACAGAAAGCACTCACTGACTTCTGAAATTGTGTGCGTCAGAGAGTAAAGGTGAATGGAGCTTTGGGGTTTTATGTGAGGTGCACAGATCATGAATAATGAAAAGCTCTTCTATGATGAGGTAATTAGGAACAGGTCTTTGTGTTATGCAGTACCTGGGCTGACTGTGAGAGAAGCATCCTGGCTGAATCGCTTGCGGGCAGAGTTGAAGGCAACACAACGGTACAAGCCTTCATCTTCTTTGGAAACCTCTAAAATCTGCAGCACTCCGTTAGGAAGAGATATGTACCTGTGTGACAGAGAGAGATCACCATTAGCATTCTAAACCAACCAAAACACTCAATAGCTTTGTCCTAAATTGCATACTCTTGAGCAGTGGTGGACAAAGTACAGTAGTCAAATGTTTTTAAAAAATATTTCTCCAGTAAAAGTCCTCCTGTTTCCAGTTTGGTAAAAAGGATTCTCTGATGAAGTAAATACTACAGAGAAACAAATTTACATTCCATTATTCAGTTCAGGCAAGCAATTCAACCTCAAATGTAGGTATATTTTACATATACTGTAGGTATATTTTACTTGAAATTGTTTGCTATGTTTACAATGATTTTCTTTGACGAAATATTAAAAGAAATATCAAAGTTAATCCAAAGCGATTCACAATGAGGAAGGCTTGATTCATTAGTATTGTTTTTTGTTGTTGTTGTTGTTTAGAAGTGAAGTGCTCAAGAAATAATAAAACCATTTGCATTAATAAAACCTCCTTGATTAATGATCTTCTTGATTTTTACTTAATTTGAATTAGTTAGCAAATTCAGTGAATCGTTCAAATCATCTGAATCAGTGAATCATCAACTGTAGACTCACTCTGGCTGCATCATTTGAATCAGTAATTTGCTAACTTGCAGATCATCTGAATCAGTGAATTGTTAACTGGAGTCTTGTTCTGAGCAGATCATTTGAATCGCTAACTGTAGACTCTTTGAATGGATCTTTTGAATCAGTTAGTTGTTCACTTACAAAATAACAATAATAAAACCATGTGCGATAATAAAACCAAAATTTTCTCATTAGTATTTCAAGTATTTCAAGAATCTCTTGTTTTCGACTTAAATTAGTTTGAAAATTCAGTGAATAGTTTAGAAAGAGAAGTCAGAGAATCTCTGACTGGCTGGATTATTCGAATCAGTAATTTGCTGTCTGGTCACTTTCTTTAAGCAGATCATCTAAATCGGTGGATCATTAACTGGAGACTAACTCTGGATGGATCATTTGAATCAATTTCACATTAACTGGAGAGGTGTTCTGGACATGTCATTTGAATCAGCAAATTATTAACTGTAGACTCACTCTGGCTGCATCACTTGAATCAGAAATTTGCTAACTGGGCACTTTGAGCAGATCATCTGAATCAGTGAATCATTAACTGGAGACTCACCCTGGATGGATAATTTGAATCAATTTCTCATTAACTGGAGTCTTGAGCTGCGTCTGAAATCGTATACTTCCATACTATATAGTACGCTAAAAACTGTATGCGAACTGAGCAGTATGTGCAAATTCATAGAATCCAAGGAACAGTATGTGAGAAGTACCCTGTATGACCTACTTCCGACGAGATTCTGAAGTGTGCATCCGATGGACGATACGCTACCCCATGATGAACTGCGAGAGAATTCATGAATGGGAGTGAAGCGACGAAATTATTAGTTGCAACTACCATTTTGTCTGTGGCCTGGTGATGATTTCTCCAGATTTTTTTTGTACAATAAAAAAGTACAATATTTTGTTAATATCCAACACTCCTCTCTGAGTGTTTAGTAAAATGATAACTTTGTGAGAAATATGACCTATATGTTATATAAAAAAAAATTAATTAGTTGATTAATTACTTCTTAATTTGTTTCAGATTAATCAATTTATCATTATCACATGACCTACAAATATCTGTTGCATAAATCTAAGCAATTCCAGCCATGGGGCCCAACAGTCCTAAAATGCACCCTTTGTACTATTATTTATTATTTTTATCAGTTAATTTCATATGCTACATTTTATCGTAATGCAATTGCTACATATTTAAATTATTTGTTTCCTTAAAATGAATTTACAACTAAAAATAGTAAAGAGACTTGTCGCGGCTTTCCAATTGCCATTATTGTTGGTAGAATGAGCAAGTTTTGCATGCGTAAAAGTTAGAGTCTGTAGGCAAAATAGAAGTAAATAAAACATCTTTATTTTTCCAATCAACAAGATTCCTTTATCTATATTGCACCCTACTCTCTTGTATGTATGTTATGTTATGTTACAGTCAAAAACTGTGTGCTTCCTACCAACCTCTCTTCCTCAATGCAGTGAAGCCACAGTTATATAGTATCGTACTGACACCTAGTGGCCAAATGCCATTATACAATGTACGACTTCAACAACACTCTTTCGTTTTTAAAACGAATTATTTACCTAATCTGCCTGCTGGACTGCTCCATGATTGGGGGTGGGAGACAAATATATGCAGATATAACAATTATGTCATTTTATGTGTTAGACTCTCACCATACAAAATGTGATTAAAAAAAATGATGTTATATAATTTATGGGTAAAATGTATTTTTCTAGTTATTTATCGGGGGGCCCCAAATTTCCTGGGGCCCTAAGCGGCCGCTTACCTTGCTTATTAATTAAATCCGCCCCTTGTTGCATCACTAAAATGGGATTCCCAAATAATCTGGGTATTTTCTCAGGGTGCTTTCACATCTGTGGTTCGGTTCATTTGGTCCGGACCAAGAGCAACAAATAATACATTGTAGCATTTTCTGCCGTTTTTGGGTGCTTTTCACACCACACTGATTGCTTTGGTCCGAACCAGTTGAAAAAAAACAAAATGCAGTCATGTGACAAAATCCACATTACTCATTGGCCAGATGTTATTGAACGTATTTCCTAAACTGCTTTTCGATTGGTCAGAATTAACGTGCGTGAAAATGCAAATGGAACTCCCGCAAGTAAACACACCGGCAAACACAAAATGTCACTTTTTACTATTGAGGGACGACTGCGCTGGCTGATTATATCCCTGGTCATAGTATACTATATAGTTTGTATACTTCACTTTAGACAAACTATACATTTTGAGAATAAAGTGTGGCTGCGGCTGGAAAACACTGTTTTAATGCATTGCAAAGGGCGAAGGCGCATCGCAAGTCACTTCAGGAGGAGGCGTGAATTCATTTTGCTAAACTGTAACATTGTCATCTTCCAGAAATATTACCAACGATCCATCACGTAATGTTTTTCTCTCTGTCTTTCTGTTTAAAACTGTTGGTTAAGCACTGTCAACAAATAATTTTCAGTGCATCGGCAGCTGGATTAGTCCAAATGGCACAGTAATTTTTGCGGTTGAGTCTGTTTTAGTTCGGATCATGTTCTCATCACAAACAAACCGCTCCAGGGTTGATTTGAAAGCATACCGGGATCACCTCTTCAAGGAGGTCCACTTACACTTTTTTGGTCTGCTTTTGGGGCGCACTCGAGTGCGATTGCTACATTCACACCTGCCCAAAACGAACCGCACCAAGAGAGAAAACGAAATCTAGTACGAAATAAATAAGGCCCTCATACTCTTTTGTTACTTCTGTGAATTTAAACACTTATTTAGTTAGACTGTTTTTCGACCATCATGTAATAAGAAAGGGCTATTTTGGAAGCAAAATGGAAGTGTGTTTATTTTTTTTAGCTTTTTTCTAAACCAAAATAACTTTTAATATCTTAAAAAGAACATTCTGCTATACATCACGGCACTAACAACAATTCAGCAACATGTAAAATGCCTATACAAAAAGCGTACAGCAAAAATAACAGCGGGGGAGTGAAAAATAGACAAGAAAATGGCAGAGAACAGGAGCAGCAAAGACTCAGAGTTTAGTCTGCAGATGTAAGAGAGCAAAAGCTTGTATCTTGAAAAGTCAGATTCTCTCTTCCTCCAACTCTTTCCCTCTTTGTTTGCGGTGGCGAGGTCAGGTTGCACCACTAATATTCATTCCACAGTCATCTTTCACCCCCAGAGACTGCTTTCAAATCCCCTTTTCATTCAGCACAGATATTATACACCATTAATCTTGTAGTCTCATCCCCAAGAGCAAGAATCTCTGGCAGAAAGGCCAGAAAGACCAAGGTTGGGTGAATTCGTCCATCTGTGAGTGCGAGCGGGTTGAAATCGCGTGTGCGTGACTGGCTATTGTTGAATTCATTGGGTCTGTGAGAGTTCAGCCGAGGACACGTCCACGCCAGCGCTGCACCTCTAGCGGCACGGCTGCGCTCGGGATGCAAATGAGCGACTGACTGCAGCACCGGCAGCCGCCAGAACACGACAGAGCGTATTAATGTACGGCTAATGTGCAACTGTGTTCTCATTAATATGGAGAGGGGCTGTGAATACAAAAGACGCTTTTCACAGATACAAAAGGAAGCATCTTAAGCAGACAGGGAGTGATTTTGGAGGCTGTTTCCAAATGATCCGTCTCCCGTTTTAAGCTGGTTTTCATTTGTAATTACAAAACTGCTAGAGACAAAAGAGCTGTTAGAGGTCAGAGATGTGTGAAGATGCAGTTGCAAGCTTATTGAGGCTATTGGAAGCTTTACTACTGTACCTACACACGGCTTAAATTTGAAAAGCTGATTGGAAAACAGCGAGTCATTTTAACCCTTTAACTGACCCACCAAGAATTTTTTGGGGGGATTTCTTAACTACTAATGTCGCTAGTTAACACACTCAATGCATTTTTTTTCCAACACATTCCATCATTTCTAAAATATAAACCTCTACCAAATGGTAGATATGACGGTTTATGGTAAAAGTACCAGATTGAATACATATACTATGAAAAATCTGAAAATATGAAGTACAAGATGTGAAATGTTCAGAATAAAACATTTTTGAACACTAAATTATCTATTTTTTGAAGTATGCCATCAAATATTTCATGTTTACATGTTTAACATGTTTTCTTGTTTGTTTATTTTTACAGTAAAACCAAAATCAAGTGCAGTAGTGCAACAGCATTGTGTTTGCTTGATTATTTTATAAACCAACAATGCTGTGTGTAAACCATTATTTAGAATAGTCATTCTTTAAATGACTTTAACAGTCATTATTTAAAACCGTCAAAATATGGTCAACCATTTAGTAGAGCAGGCAGTTAAAGGGTTAACGAACATATTTATTTTATTAAAAAGATTATATACTGCATATGCTTCTCTGGAAAATAAAGTAATTGGCTGCTTTGAAGGTATTACAGGTTATCTGCTTTTAGATATTAATGGGTTGTTGTTTTGAGGGAAATGTTGCTTTGTGTTTTTTTTTAAACCACTGATAATGTGTCTTCAGAATTCACTGAATACTTTCAGTAAGGCATTTATTTTCAATGTGTCAGTATAAAGCATTCCATATATTCAAACCTTCAATATGGAAAAATATATACACAGTTTGCAAAAAATATTGCATAATTATTTCCAATATTTAAGGTCTAAAATAATAGAATACTTTATGTTGACATACTGTCACATACTGTCAAATTACACTTATTTTTTTTTAGCCTTGAAGACAAGTTATCATTAGTTTAGAAAATAAACTTACAAATCAACATTTTTGCTCAAAACATGTAAAGGCAAATGCAGAGTTATGGCTGCTGGCTGTTTATCAGGATGTTGGTTTACTGCTTTGATGCATCAAGCGGTTGCTTGTAAACAGTCCAGTGCTTGGATGTGTTGCTCTCATATCAACATAGCATGCATGCCTTGTGGTACTCTCATAAAAGCGGAAATTGACCATAGGCAGATATTGCTGTTTGATTAGCAAAGTGAGGCTTTTCCTGTGAACTGTCATGCCATGTTCTGTATCCAGCATTTAAGATCTGCCTTGTTTAAAAATCAATGATTTACTCTACTTGATAGGGTATATGCAGAGCTAGGGCCCTATCATACACCCGGCGCAATGCGCAAAGCAAATGTTGTTTGCTAATTTCAGCTGGACACAAGTGTCGTTTTGACGTTTTTCACCATGCTGTTTAAATAGCAAATGCATTTGCGCTCATATAGTATGTGCGCCTATAGGTGTTTTGGTCTAAAAAAGGAGGTGTGTTAAGGCGCATTGCTGGCGCGTTGCTATTTTGAGAAACTAAAAGTAGACTGTTCAATAGACCAGCTAAGAGGAGAGCGCATAAGATGTGCGCCTCGCTTAAACATTGCTTAATACACACAGGATGTACAGCAATACGCAAATATCTTTACAAATGAAAAAGAATCAAAGGACTAAAATGTTACAAAAATTATTATTTTCTACATTAATATAAAAACCACTGCTTTCATGCCTTCATCTCGGGGGGCTTATTCAGTTTATTCATGACAAATAGCTTTTGTATAATGTTTTTATTATTAGTAGTATTATTGTAATACTGTATATGTATATGCATATTTATATCTGTTGTATTAAAACACGCTTACATTTGCCCACCTGTCAGGTTTTAGACCATATGGGCCATAGCATGTGTATTTGGAAATAACTCTTGACTACACTTCGTTATTATTGTTCATTTATTCGTTTGCTGGAAATTAGAACTGAATTTAGAAATAGTTTTGAAACAAATCTTTGCACTTAACGTGGACGTTAATGGACGTCTGTGCGTGCAACACCTTTCCTTATCCACAGAAGAGAGTAAAGGTGAAAGTAAAGAATGAGGAGGCTCATTCTCATGCTGCAGATGGTCTGTTTAACTGTTTTCTCACTAGTGAAGCGCTCAGTTATTCCACTTACAAAGTCCGCCGTGTAAATAGCAAATGTGCTATGGCGCGACGCAACTGACTCTTAAAAGGAATGGGAGATGAGACTTTGGTTTATTCTCAAAACACACCTATAACTCATTAAGAGAATAAGCTCAACCCTGTTAGACCATGTGCCGCGGCACAAAGCGGAATTTTCCGTCCTTAAAATAGCAAAAGTGGATTCTGACACACCCTTAATGCTTTTGTGCCCTGCGCTTTGGAATTTGCACCTAGATCATTAAAATAGGGCCCCTAGTGTTTCTTCCCATACGATACCCTTCCGGTGAATGGTTAATGTGACTTTTTCAATTTTAAACAGTCCCTTTTTATGGACTGTTGTAATGTAATTAAAATATAATCAGTTAAATAGACTTCAGTGTTCACTTAGCTGTTGAAGCGTAAACCAAGATGAAAAGCCGTTTACACGCACATGAGCATCAGGATCAGCAGGCTAGCGCAGAAACACCATTTGAAATACTGGAGTAAAATAAATTTAAATACTTAGATAATAATATATCATATTATATCATAATATATCACATTAGATAATAATATAAAATAAAGATATGGCACGGAAAAATGTAATTTAACGCAGTGCTTCTTGTACATTTTGAGACCCACTTTATAGCATATATCACTTAGGCAGTGAAGATCGTTGAATTTTTAAGAAAACAGACCAATTTTGTAACAGCATCCAGTTCACCGGAAACGTTTGACCCAGGTTACTGACAAATTGAAAGTCCTTCTGCATGCTTCTGCATATACCCTATCGAGAAACAATTTAAAGTAGCTCACACACCTGACAACAAGCACTGCATCAAATCATATTGTGGCGCACCATAGCCTTAAAACACTTTTATTGACATTCTCCCTTTGTACGTGTCATCAAAGGGGGAAAACCCCGCCCATTAGTAACAATCTCTCCCTCTTTAGCACAAACAGCCCTGAGTGAGAAGCAGCCATCAGCCAGTAGAGTTTTCAACTGCTGAAGATAATGTCTGTGACTAAGAGGCATTATAAATGTGGAGTTTTAGGATGCGCAAATGAACACTGTATTGTCCATATACTGCCGCCTTCTGAGACGCTTCTTTTGACATTTTTTTTAAATATATATTTTTAAAGAAATAACATTAGTACTGTTTTGAATCTGTCTTTATGCTGCGTTGTAGCTCTCTTTTGAAAAGAGCACAATCTCTGAATTTAATCTCAGAATTTAAAGAAACTAAAACAGCACAATTTGGATCAAAGCCTAAAAGGGGCAGTTTCAAACAGTAATAAAATTTTATTTGTGTGGTCTTTTGAGCTGAGACTTCACATACACACTCTAGGTCAGGGGTGTCAAACTCAGTTCCTGGAAGGTCGCAGCCCTGCACAGTTTGGTTCCAATCCTGCTTCTACACACTTACCTGTAGGTTTCAAACAAGCCTGAAGAACTCAGTTAGTTTGATCAGGTGTGTAGGGTATACGCAGGGCCGGCGCGTCCATTGAGGCGACCTAGGCGGCCGCCTAGGGCGGCGTAATAATGAGGGCGGCAAACGCGCCCCGCCGCCCAACCCAACATACTGACTTTCATCCGCAACATCAACACAACACTGGCATAATAGGGGTCTGTCATAATAGTGAGGGCGGCAAACGCGCCCCGCCGCCCTATCCAACGTTGAGGTGTAATCGGGCCATAAAAATTAGGCCCGATGGGGTCCGAGCCCGACAGAATTCAGCCCGAGCCCGACATTTTGATTGACAGCTTTATAAAGCCCGAACCCGTTAATAACCCGACATTATTCAAATGTGCACATGCACTCAGCTCTTTTGCCTTTTTCAAGAATGAGTCATTTATATGTTTTAACTTAATTTATTCATAACAAACATAGGGTATAGGTCACTTGGAAGTCGGAACAAAGAAATAAAATAAGTCCTCTGTAACATCGTAACATCTCAGCACTCTAAATAGACCTAGGTACATACACCTAGCCTTTAAATTGGCCAACACACCAATGAAATGAAGTCTTTCATAACAAATTAACTTAAAATAAATTCTAAATTATGACGGGTATTTGGCAATAACAAAATTAAGATAAAGGCTCTGCGGGATTTCTTTCGCCACTTCTCTTCACAATCTGGCATTAAGGCGACGGGGAAGCTGAATAACGAACGAATAATGCCAACATTAGCCTGTATACTCTGTCTACATTATGATTTTATGGTTTAATAATATTTATTTACAATTTAAAAACCCTTTACTCACCAAGATTAGGCTATGTGCTTTTGTGCAGGTATTGAATTCACTGTAAATGGCTTTAGCGCAGTCCTGCGCTCAGGATGCTGCGTACCGAATACCTTTTACTGCAGCTGCTAGGCCGAGATGCAGAGTTCTGATCTGGCTAATTTTGCAAGTTTTGGGTAGGATTGTTTGTTCATCTTCTACCTGCCAAGAACATCCGTTTAATTTTCCATGACAGCAGTTTCAATGTAGCGAATGACCTCGTCCTCTTCCCTGTCAGCTTGCTGTACATACATTGCTGTTTAGCGCTCTACCGTAATATGCAGTGTATGAGTGACCTTGGCGGCTAGAATAACCCCATACAGGTGAACTGTATGCCATTACATGCGTGTACATCTTGATTTAGGCTTGAACAAATAAATGAACACTGAAGTCTATTTACCAGATTATATTTCAATTACATTACAACATCGATGCTGTAAAAATAACTGTATAAAACTGAAAATAGTTACTTTAACCGTTCACCGCAAGATTATCAGTATGGGTAAAGACACTAGCTGTGCATAAACCCTATTAGGGTTGGAAATAAACTGTGCAGAGCTGCGGGTTTGACACCTGTGCTCTAGCCACATAAGAGACTTATTTTAAATCTTATAAAAAGGGGTATAATTGGTCCCCTTTAACTGACTATATTCTGATTATGAACTAGTATTACACTATCAATGCTGTTGAAGAAACAATATTTAGTAAAACATTTTTTCACTGGCTTAAAACCTTTCCGTACATACAGTTTATTTTGTCGCAGAAGGCAAGAAAGTATTTAATGTCATTATTCCTTATATTTGTTTTGTTTCTTTGCACAACAAAAGCATTTTCTTCACCTTCAGAAAATTAAGAATAATAAACTGGAGTCATTCATTCACCAGGGGTTGCCACAGCGGAATGAACCATCAACTATTCCAGCATATGTTTTATGTATGCCCTTACAGTGGCAACCCAGTACTTGGAAACACACATACATTCTCGCACTTATTCACTATGGTCAATTTTGTTTACCCAATTCACCTATAGCACATCTCTTTGGACTGTAGGGGAAACCAGAGCACCCAGAGGAAAACTCACGCAAACATGGGGAGAACATGCAAACTTCTCACAGAAATGCCAACTGGTCCAGCCAAGACTCAAATCATTGACCTTCTTGCTGTGAGGTGACCGTGCTAACCACTGACCCACCGGTTCACCCCATAAACTGGAGTCACATACACTAATTTTACAATAAAGAAAGTACTAGTTTGCACAGGTTGTCACGAAAGGGGCCGGAAACATTCATTTGTCTTCCAAAGGTGAACAAAAGTCTTACAGGTTTGAAAAAAACATGAAGCTGAATAATTTATAATAACAGAATTATCATTTCTGGGTGATCTTAACCTTCAAAAATGTTTTTTGCTCAAGAGACATTAATAATAAACACAGTAACATGCTGCGAAATGTTGTGAAATATCATTGAAAATAACTGTTTTCTATTTAAATGTTACTTGTAAATATTTTTGGTATCATGCCATTTGATGCACTCCATTAAACAGTTTCTGCCATACGCGGAGGAGCATTCCTCGGTGTATTCCTCAACAGAAACCGACAGCAGATGATGAAATCTCTCAATGATGCAATCACAAGACATTTTCATAAAAGTCTCGGTGTCCTTACTTAACCTTTCAAAAGTTTCCTTTTCACTTTGCATGTTTTTCTAAGCATCAACTCTTAAAGTTCTTACTCAAACAATCTAATAAAAACAGGTAAAGGTATATAAAAAACTTTATATGAAACATTATTTAATTAATCGCATGCATATACAACTATATAATATACGAGTCTAATTATATTCATATTATAATATCGTACTAATGTTATTATCTGCCTGGATCTTGATATCACATTATTAAAGGCTGATTTTAAAATGGCACTGATCCCCAAGGATACCAGGAGGAGAAATATCATTGAAAAGGTGCTGCTACAGTATGAGAGCATTATGTTCTCATGCCCATTATGTGTGTCTGAAAGAGACTGTGATTATATGTGTGCTTTAGATGTATGCTGCACAGCCATATCTATAGTGTTTATATGTGCTTGTGTTTGTATGTGAGACGAGTGAAAGAGAGCGGGAGAAGCTTGCTCTTATAAAAGAGAACACTCCTGTTTTTACTTTCAAGCATACTGTATGTCTGTGCAGGAGGGGAAAAAGATCAAATATGATTAAAAAAATCAACAAAGAGAGACTGAGAAATAATAATAAAATCTCATCAGCTTTCTAAAACTATATGATTGCTCCTCATTTTATATAAACAAATAAGTAGTCAAATTACAAATTAGGGGATTGGCAAATGAAAAATATAATCTTGCATATCTGCAAATACTTTAATGCCAGGGCTGATTAGGACCGTATTAATTATAAAGTGGCAAAAACGAGAAACTGAACTAAACTCAACATATACTAAAAGTTTAAGTTGCTTGTAGATTGGTTTAAGTCTAACAAAGTGAGCATGATTAAGCCTGATTATTCTGTTTTTTGAGGAAACTCAAAGCTGCGAGACAACTTTAAATGCTACGCAATTATAACAGTTAGAATATACCATATATATGCCAGTTTATTACATGCAATAAATAAGTACTTTTGAATATGAAGTGTTCAGATGCAAAAACCTCTAAGTGCCATCTGAAATTTTCTTCTAAAATTTGCGTTTATCTCAGGTTTCTATGTCTTGATTCAGTAATTTGACTTTTATGGCAAAGAATTTGTTATTTTCGATTTTAACATGAAATAACTAAACATAAACATAAGAGGCAGAAAAAAATGCTCATTGTAGAACAAACTTCTAGATGGCACTTAGAGGTTTTTGCATCTGAACTCTTCATTTTATCCATTTATCAGGGAATTTAACCAATCATTTTGATGCATTAAAACAAAAATGGATTTATTAAACCATTATATCCATTAAAATAAGAGTTTGGTCACTTAACATCTTTAGTAATAGAAAGATGATGCATTTAAATTTAAACCAGATTTAGCAAAAAAATATAATAATAATAATAATCACAAACTACAAAATATTAACAATTTTTTTAATTTTTTTGTTTCTCTTGATTTTTCCTGTTTCAAGAGTTCACACTTAGCTTGATGACTAATTATAAAGCGTGTTTGGCATGCTATCCCAGGAGAGAGCCTTGAGCTCATAAGATCCTCGAGCCCGGGGCTCTCTCTCGTTTGCAGGGCGAGAAGAGAATTTGAGCTCAGGTAGGTCTCGAGAACTCCCCTACTGTTTATAGCTAATGACCAAATAGTAATTGCTATGAAGAGATAACTGCTGACTAGAAGCACATCTATGGTGCCAATTTGGATTAGTCAATTAACTTATGTCACATGTCTTTGGACTGTGGGAGGAAACCAGGGAACCCGGGGGAAACCCACGCGAGCATGGAAAGAACATGTTAACTCCATACCAAAACATTGACTAGCCTGGTAAGGACTTGAACTAGTGACATTCTTGCTGTGAGGCAACAGTGCTAACCCCTGGGCCACAATGCCACACTATCAAGGAAAAAGGAGGAGGAATAGGGATGGAAGGGGGGATTCTTCAAGACAAAGATATCTGAGGTAAGAAACTCTGGTTATTTATAATGAGTTAGAAATCGTCTGATTGGTGAATCATGCATTAGCTAATGCAGGACTAGCTGTGGTCAATCATAAGCACGTGATCCTTTTGCAATTAGTTTGTAAATAAACTTCACAAAATTAAATTGTGTGGTATCAATTAAAATTGTCATTTGGTTGTATTTATTTTTGGTTTTTCATATTGGACAGTGATCTGTGGTTAATTCCAGTTTTGTTTTGGCAGCGTATATACATAAATATATTATAGCATCCTAAAGAAAATATTAATTTAAAGGAAAGATCTGTGAGGGATGTACTCATCTATGCTGAGGACTTTTGTACTGTTTATTTAATTACTTTAGATGTAATTTACTATTTTAAAAAGGTACAAAGTGTCAAACTCAGCTAAACTTAACTGGAATCCTGAGGTCTTGCTTTCATTAAGGTTGCATTAAAAAGATAGTTGGTGTATAATTTAAATTTCCCAAGTGTTTCCATTCATTCATTCATTAATTTTCTTTTCGGCTTAGTCCCTTTATTAATCTGGGGTCGCCACAGCAGAATGAACCACCAACTTATCCAGCATGTGTTTTATGCAGCGGATACCCTTCCAGCCGCAACCCATCTCTGGGAAACATTCACACACACTCATTCACACTCATACACTACGGACAATTTACTGTAGCATACCCAACTCACCTATACCTCATGTCTTTGGACTGTGGGGGAAACCAGAGAACCCAGAGGAAACCCACGCGAACGCAGGGAGAACATGCAAACTCCACACAGAAACGCCAACTGACCCAGCCGAGGCTCGAACCTGCGACCCAGTGACCTTCTTGCTGTGAGGCGACAGCACTACCTACTGCACCACTGCGTCGCCAATCAAGTGGTTCCATATCTGTACGAAATTCCTTATTTTGTTGAACACAATAGAAGTTATTTTGAAGAATGATAGGAGTATATCTATTGACTTGCATGGTAATAAAAAAACAAATACTACAGAAGTCAATGGTTACAGGTTTTCCAAATAACGTCTTGTGTTCAGCAGAAAAAGAAAATCCAGCTGCTTTGTGACAAGTGAAGGAAGAGTAAATGATCACAGAATTTTCAGTTTTGTGTGAACTATCCCTTTACGTTTCTAAACATTAAACATTATCATTAGCTGTCTAAATATGATGAAGAAACGATACATTATTATCCTGATGTGCATACAGCAGGTCACATATGAAATACCTTTCTAGTGCTATTATCAAAATGTCTATTATCTATTATCAAAATGTCATTAAAAACATGACACCATAACATCATCTTGCACAAACTAAGACAACTGCAAATGTGTGTTCTGTGATCAAAATGCTGCATAGCCAACAGGTTTTCTTGACCAAAAACATCTTGAAACAACCAAAACAAATCTGGAGTTTTTTTTTTTTTTCAGATGGGGTGATTGAAGTAGTTGACAGAAATCTGGTGGCCCCTTGCTATAGTAAGGGCTCCGTTTATCACATGACACAACATACTTTAAACCGATGACCTGACTTCATTTGATGCAGCAGTTCCTGCACTCTGCCTCCTCCCTCTGATGCCCAGCTCTTTGATGGGGCCCTTGCCCAACTCTTTGACCCCTGCTGGGCCTCTTTTACACAGAGCCTCCTCTCACGTGCAGTCTCTCCTGCTATATGTTGACAAATTGCAAAAGCTATTACATACATACGCATACCTTCAAAAAAGGATAAACATGCGATTAGCCTGAGAGGAGATCAAATGACATAATATACCATGACCTGTGTTTGTCCATGCATTTTAGAATATACTATACAGACCTGTAAATGTATAGTTATTATACATATTTTATGTATTTGAAACTTTTCAAATACATCAAATGTTCAACTGAGGCATACCTCAGATTATTTTATTCAACATAAAAAGAATAAGTGACATTTTACTGATTATTTACTTATTCCCAGGTCATACAAGAAGTTCTTCTCTTCTCTCTTCAAGAGAAATGAATGTTTTTCTCTATTTTACATAGTTCCTTTTTTAGATAATATTTGATGATCTAAAATCCATATTTAGGCTTCAAAGTAATCCACATGACCCTAAAAGAACTATAGGTCATCTCAAGCAAAAACAATGTGGAAATTTCTGAAAAAAATAAAATAAAATTTGTACAAACACTTTCTTTTCACTTCTGCAATGTGCATTTGTTAGGAACATATTGTCACATGACAATCTAAGTGGGATATACATCTTGTATGGCCTTAGGTGAGTAAATAATTAGAAAATGTTCATTTTTGGGTGAACTACTCCTTTAAAACGCAAGCAAAAAATGCAAGTTGCATAAGTTTTTACTTCACTTTACATTGGTCTCTTTGAACCATTCTAAGTCAATCACTTAGCAAATGGATGAATCTATGATTTGTAATTGTTTTAAGTGTTCTTAATGTGTATTTAAAGTCTGTCTTGCTGCTCAGTTTGGTCAGGACACTCCCATGAAAGAGATTATTAATCTCAAAGAGTCCTTTTCTGGTTAAATAATGGTCAAAGAAAATAAAAAAAATTAAATTATGTGACGTACAGCTCTGGAAGAAAATTAAGCGACCACTTATTATTCATAAGTTATCATAAATTTTCTGGATTTTGCATTAAATGGTACATTTTTTTCATGAAATGTTTATTTGTGTTTTGTATGTATTTTATAAATGTGTCTACAAACTTTCAAATAAAAGCCGGTTAAAAAAAAAAAGAAAGAAAAGTTTCACTTAAAACATTTATTTGCAGAAAATTACATTAGGTCAAAATAAAATATTTAATGTTTTTAGACCTCAAAAACTAGGGAAAATGTATTTCTGTATGCAAAACATGCAAATAAAAGTTTTACTCAAAATGAAAATTTTTCCATTCCCTCACCATTTACTCATGCTTAAGTGGTCTTTTATTAATGTTTTTCCTCTGTGGAACACAAAACGATATTCTGAAGCTATTCAATGAAAAACAGTGAAAGAAATGAATTTAGTGAAGTGTGCTGAATAAAATGCATTGTGAAAAATGTCCTATAGTTATAATGTCATCAGGAGAGGTGGTCAACAGATGTTATACTAACTACTCACCTGGAGACACACAGTGAGTCCATGCAGATCTACACTCACACTATTTCTAATGAGTTTTCACCACTGGACACACCGCAAAGAAAGTATTCTCTAGACAAGGCACATAATTGGAAGAGCTAGGCAGCTTCTAACTTAACCGCAGGTCATTATCTGTTAGGATAGAGTTTAAATGAACCCAAACAGTAGAAAGAACATCTAATAGCAGCCCTATCTCTCAGCTACAGCACTACAATGAAGCCTAGTTTAAAATTTTTTGCTGCTGTGCAGTGAAAACCACTTTTTAAGATACAGTAGAACAAGTTTCAGTTCCTTTGATTCCATAAATCAGCATTTTTAATTAAATTATCATTAAAATTGACATTAAAACTTTTTGTTTGATGTTTTGACTCTCCTTTACCACTATAAATTATGCAACTGTCAATGTTTCCCCTGACTCTCACAGACTAGATTGCAAGTGAGCTGATGCAACAGCGAATGAATTCATAATGAATTCCATATTACAACAGCTGCTTTTCCATTTGCTTCAAAAACTGCATTTTAAATTTGTCATGAAAAGCAACTTGTTTGTCCATATGTGCAGTGGAACCAACAGCAATATATATATATATATATATATATATATATATATATATATATATATATATATATATATATATATATATAGGTTTCACAAAGTAAAATGTAAGACTTTTAAGACCTTTTTAAGACCATTATGAACTAAATTTCAGATTTATAGAGGGCTAAATTATGGAAGGATGTCCCGGAAAATTTTCAATATGAGGACGCATAAATTGTGACAATCCAATTGCAATTGGAAATCCTGCATTACTGTTTGCATTTAGGCTTTACGATTGTGCAGTGACTGCCACATTTCAAATGAAAAAGCAAAGTCCTTTTGCAAATGCATTTCCCATTACTTACGTGCTATGAGCCTGACATATCTAAATAGCAATATTAGTTGCTTCATTTGCTTTTTATTTTTGTCTGCGTCATGCAGGTGAATGCAAATCCTTTTGCATTTAAATATCCAACGTCTACACTGAAACCTGTCAATCAAATGACAGGGGTGGGACTACTTTATTGGGTGTTTGAATTCGGAAATGACGTCACTCAAAGCTGACGTCGTGTATTGAACTTTACAACCAGCTGTTTCCAAAATTGTGCAACATAATGACAATTTTGAAATAAACAAAAGACAGTTCCTTTCTTATTTTTTTATTTAACCAGGAAACCAACTTCTCACAAAGCTCAATTAATCTCAAACTGGTTTCCTGAACATGACAGCAGAGATGGCAAAAGTACACACATCCTTTACTCAAGTACAGATACTCATGTTTAAATTGACTCTATAAAAGTGTAGTCAGTACTTCAATTTTTAGCACTCAAGTAAAAGTAAAGTACAGCCTGAAATATGTACTTACTGTAGGTAAAAAGTATTCATTATTATACCTGTTTTACTTTCACGGTAACCACACCGCACATCATGTAGCTATAGATCTATACAAAATAACTTACATTTCTAATTTTTTGAAAAAATTGAAAAAACATCACTCTACAATATTGTCCAGCAACACAGCTCAAAAAGTTGCCCTGTGTATCGTTACCTGCACACTTACGACTGTTAAGAACAACAGCTGCCATTCTCATTTGTATATTCTAAAATGTAATTCTTCTGCCTATACCTTTATTTATTACTAATAAATGTCTTAAATGTACCACTTCATTTTGTCCAAAACATTTTAGTTTTTTTCCTTTTGATAAAATAAAAAATGAATGTATTTGACTGCTAATTTTTTTTTTTTTGCATTATAATAAAGCTGCTTAATTTTCTTCAAACAGCAACAATCATGCAGCTCATATGATCTGTTTGTTTGTATTCAGAGTATTGTGTATATTTTATTAAACAGATAAAGTTATTAATGCTGTTAATACATTTTTGCATCATCTTTTTTCTTTTTTTCACATGATAAATTCCTGATCCTTTGCATTCCTAAACAACCTCGTATAAATAGTTTTGATGTTCTAAAATATTTATCTAACAACAATCTATCTAACGAATTTAAATTAAGACTACAGTGTATATAATATTCAGTTGAAGTCAGAATTATTAGCCTCCCTGAATTATTAGCCCCCTGTTTATTTTTTTCCCCCAATTTCTGTTTAACGGAGTGAAGATTTTTTCAACACATTTCTAAACATAATAGTTTTAATAACTCATTTCTAATAACTGATTTATTTTATCTTTGCAATGATGACAGTAAATAATATTTTACTAGAGATTGTTTAAGACACTTCTATACAGCTTAAAGTGACATTTAAAGGCTTCACTAGGTTAATTAGGTTAACTAGGCAGGTTAGGGTAATTAGGCAAGTTATTGTATGGTTATTCCGATGGTTTGTTCTGTAGACCATTGAAAAAAATTAGCTTAAAGGGGCTAATAATTTGACCTTAAAATGGTTTTAAAAAAATAAAAACTGCTTTTATTCTAGACGAAATAAAACAAATAAGACTTTTCCAGCAGAAAAAATATTATCAGACAAAAATTCCTTGCTCTGTTTAACATCATTTAGGAAATAATTAAAAAAAGAAAAAAATGGGGTTTAATAATTCTGATTTCAACTGTACATGTTATAACTATAAAACAGTATAAATTCTGTACTAGGAAATATGAACTCGTTGGAAACAAAGGAAATAAACCTCATTGCATAACGTATTATTGAATTGCTATAGTACTAACTGTACAAACGTTGACAAAAAATGATGCCCATGATTGATGTTTTTTTCCCATCGCGGTAGTAGATTGAGAGATCAGAGAAGGACAGAACAACATGGTCATTTAAATGCCAGATTTGAATAGAAATGCGTCTCTTGTTTTACCTGTGATCCGATCAACCAAAACGCATCTTGTTACCCGCTAAACATGACAATAATTGAGAACTCACTCTGTCTCATCCACGTTAGCCACTGCCATGGTAAGCTTTCTAAACAAGCCTACTTCTGATGCGCGATCAGAGGTTGAAAAAGCCGCGCAATGACAAAGAATAGATTGACTGAATCAATAAGGCGTTCAAATTGTGCAATGACAAGAAATAATATAGATGGCGCCACAAAAAACATTAAAACGAAAGTAACAAGCCCGATTTAAAAATGTTAGTAAAAAGTGCAGATATTTGTGTAAAAATGTAAAAGTAAAAGTTGTCCAAAAAATATTTACTGATATCAGAAAAATCTACTTAAGTACAGTAACAAAGTATTTGTACTTCGTTACTTCCCATCTCTGCATGACAGTGAGTTAACTGCACTGTAAAAGCCTCCACAAACCCAAGTTCTCAATCCAACAGCGCACCTTTAAATTGAGTTAAAACAGGAGATTTACATTATGGATGCTGTTGCCAAATGTTCAACATCTGCATGAAGCTCTAATGTCAGCATGGACCCAAACCATGTTGAATCTGTGCCATGAAGAATTAAGGTTGTTTTGAAGGCAAAAGCAGGTTCAACCTAATACCCATCCTGCTTAGACATGGTTGCTTAGTGAACATACAATCAACAATCAAACTAACCTGGATGGTTCTAGCGACTCTGCGGGTGCAGGTAGGGGTGCCTGGTCCTTCTCCCAGGTAATTCTCGGGGTAGGCAAGCCATCTACATAGCACTCAAAGCGGGCGGTGCCACCTACAGGCACAATCTGAGGCTCAGGATCCTGAAGGAAACGGGACAAGCCTGAGAAAGACAGAGAAAGCCAGAGGGTATGGCAGAAAAAAAGAAGCAGAAAGCAAGAAGAGAATCAGTGAATGCATGACATGAACTTTTGGTGGAATAAACACGCAAGCGATGAAGCCACATGGAGCGAGAAGAGGAAGGCGAGCGGGCCCCTGACCTCTGCTCCAGAGCTTTGAAAATACTCTCACTTTGATCTGCTACATCTGCCAGACTCACACTGCTCATAACGCCACACTACACTCAACAACTCGCACACAAAATTCTCTACTGCTTTCTTTGTGGTGACCTACCATAGGCTTGTATTGTCTTTTTTGTCCACTAAACTTTAACCCTACAATTTTTTTATACCAGTTTTTGCACCATTCCGATGTACAGTAATGTTAAAACCTAGCCGACACAGTTATCTAAAGCATACATTCCACAGATAACCTGAACCCAACACAAACTCCCTGACAGAACACATATGTATATTTAATTTGTTTACCAATACGTGCTTTTTTTTTTGTAAGACTTGCTTTTGAGTATAAGTTTGTCATCCAAACACTTTCAAGTGTACACATTAGTTTGTACATACTATTCAATTTAATTCAATCCATCTTTATTTCTATAGCGCTTTTACAATGTAGATTGTGACAAAGCAGCTTAACATAGAAGATTATAGTAGATTGAAACAGTGTCAGTCCAGTTTTCAGAGTTGTAGTTCAGTTTGGTACAGTTCAGTGTGGTTTAATTTTCACTGCTGAGAGTCCAAACACTGAAGAGCAAATCCCTAGGAAACAATATATACTGTAAAAATGTATCGTTTTACTAATCCTAATTAAACTTCAAAACCTAAATTGTAACACAATAACACAATATCCAAAACTAAATAAATATCATTATGCTGATAATAAAATGTGTGCATCATCAAAGATTAATATTAAATTAAGGAATCAGTGCTTCCCAGTGGTTTGTAATATACCTGCGGTGGTAGCCGGATAGAAACACATTTTACCCACATCACATAAATAGTTAACTATTTGTGACAAACAAAACATAATTTGATTTTTAACAATATTTTTATTTATGGGTTAATGTAAAACAATTAACAATGGGTTAAAGTAAAAAAAAAAAAGAAATAAAGAAATAAATGAAGAAATCCACTATTTCTTTTACTTGTATGCTATTTAGGAGCCACGGGCACCCACTGACAGGTAAAATCTGCTTCTCTCTCATTCAAGTTCAAAGCAAACTTGAATGCCAAAGCATTTTAAATATGCATAAAATATGTAATATACTGACATCATCAAATTAATAAAATATACAACAAATGAGAAATAAATGAAAGAAAAATGAGAGATTATCTGTGGTGTTGACAATTGTCGCAAACACAGAATGAACAGTACAAAACGGGTAAACGAGAAAAGATTTTCCACTACTTAATCGATCCCGGATGTTTGGTTATATTGGGCGAATATAAAAAGTGTAAAAGTATGATAATGTGTCATTAATTATACGGCCATTAATATACCTGGGGACCCGCCCAAGTAAAGTCTATGTGTTGGAAGCACTGAGGAAGGAAAATTTACTCACCCTCAAGTGGTTTTAAAACTACATAAGTTTCTCTTTTATTCTGTTCATTCATTCATTCATTCATTTTCTTTTCGGCTTAGTCCCTTTATTAATCTGGGGTGGTCACAGCAGAATGAACTGCCAATTTATACAGCATATGTTTTATGCAGCGAATGCCCTTCCAGCTGCAACCCATCACTGGGAAACTTCCATGCACACTCATTCACACACATACACGATGGACAATTTAGCTTACCCAATTCACCTATAGTTCATGTTTTTAGACTTGTGGGCACCCTGTGGGAAACTCACATGAACACGGGAAGAACATGCAAACTCCACACAGAAATGCCAACTGACCCAGCCGAGGCTCGAACCAGCGACCTTCTTGCTGTGAGGCGATGGTGCTACCCACTGCACCACCGTGACACCCATATTGTTCATATTGGCATATATTATATAATATTATTGACATCATTTTATTTATTATTAAACTTGACATTTGTGGGGTTTTTTGTATAAATCTTTAAGTTTCTTCTGTTGAACACAAAAAGAAGATATTTTGAAGAAAGTTGAAAACCTGTAACCATTGAGTTCAATAGTAAGAAAAAACAAATACTATGCAAGTCAATGGTTACAGGATATTAGCTTTCTTCAAAATATCTTCTTTTTGTGTTTAAGAGAAGAAAAACAACCTCAAAGATTTATACAAAAAAAAAAAAAAAAAAAAAGACAATTTTATTCATTCATTCATTCATTTTCTTGTCAGCTTAGTCCCTTTATTAATCTGGGGTCGCCACAGTGGAATGAACCGACAACTTATCCAGCACATTTTTACGCAGCCGATGCCCTTCCAGCCGCAACCCATCTATGGGAAAATGACAAGTTTAATAATAAATAAAATTATGTCAATAATAATATTAATAACATTATTATATAATATGTGCCAATATGAGCTCTGCTTATTTATTTATTTGTTTGTTTTTCAGACTAACAACACATTTTCTCACCGCAATGAGATAAGAATTAAACGTTTAACATCTATCTTAAACCTCTCGAACACAGAAAACTTTGGTGCTAACTACTGAACCTATTTATCGGGTGATTTACAGTCAGCCAGAAAAGGAATCCTCCATATAGAGAAACTCCAGAACTAAAAGCCCCTAAACAAGCTCACCCATGAAGCACAGCGGTGGACATAACAGCTCCTGCGGCAGTGCAGACCGCTCGACAGAGACCTGTTAAACATTAACACTAGATATATCTGACTTGTTCACAGCATGCGGTCTAAAGCAAACACTCTCTGCTTTAGATAAAAAAAAGACATGAGAGATTCACTGAAGCACAGATCAGTAACATGTGCTTGTGTGATAATGAAAATAATGAGAACTATTCCACCACTGACAGAGGAAGAAAAGCACTTAAGTAGAAGGTGGAGGTAAAAGTGGTCAAGGTGAGACACTGCTCTGCTGGTAAAACACAGTTAATTTTGAGAGTTTGGGCTATTTATTAAGTGCTTTTATGTGTCATGTAAAGGAAATATCCAAAATACACATTTAAGCATTTCTTTTGGTCACACTTAATCAATCTACATATTTTTAAAGGTCGGTTTCTTAACACAAAAACATTTTTCCTGCCTTAAATCTCCACTTCAGCAGCATTTACATACACTAAACTTTACAGTTTTATTCATGTATGTATGAGTTTTTACATAATTTTTAAGGAGGAATTGTGTACATCACGTTTTTCCTGATTATATGCAACATTTTATTCTAGAAAAATTGTGAAAATATCTTTTCTGTTCATATTATTCTCTGAATTATTGTTTAAAAAAAAGAGATTCCCAAAATTAGGTACTCAGCAATTCCCTTCTGTAAACACTCAATGTTTTGTGCTAGATATACAGTTGAAATCAAAATAAAAATAATTATTTATTTAACAAAAAAAATCCCAATTGCTGTTTTACGAAGAAAATATTTTTAAACAATTTTTTCTTCAAAAGTTTTAATAACTAATTTCTAACAACTCATTTGTTTTGTCTTAGACATGATGACAAAATAGTTATTATAGCTAGTTATTAGTTATTTAACAGCTATCTTGCTTATTTAGCAAGATATTCAGATTAAAGTGCAATTTAAAGACTAGGTGGCCAGGGCTATTTAATTGGCGACCCGTGTGCCAGACTCGGCCCCCAAGTCAATTTGTTCCAGCCCTCCAAATAGTGAGACCAAGACATCAAAAGTAAATTTAGTTCAGTCGAAAAACAGGCTCTTGTGTCATCACAAATTGCAAGTCATATCTCTCCGGCCCTTCATTTGGGACGCTTTTCATGAACTGGCCCCCATGACAAACTAATTGAATAGCCCTGCTGTAGGCAATCAAAAAAAATTACTTATTAAGGGGGCTAATAATATTGACCCTAAAATTGTTTTAAAAAAATGTCTAAATCTGCTTTTATTCCAGCCAAACTAAAAGAAATAAGGCTTTCCCCAGAAGAAAAAAATAGTATAGGAAATACTCAGAAAATTTAAACATCACTTGGGAAATTTTTCAAAAAGAATAACACATTTAGAAGGAGGGCTCATATCTTTCATGTCAACTGTATATGCAGACGAATGAATATTTAATCAAACGATGTCTCACATTTTAGAAAACATTTTAGAAAACCTAATTTACAAAATGTTTGCAACTCTTACGTAATCACTTAACATCTAAAAAAATCTATCAACATAAAAATATGTTTATATATGTTTTTTTACCCTTCTTTACCTGCAGTGTCTTGCCTTAAACGAGGATCTTCCTCTGCGGCTGTCAGCATGGAGTGAGTAATAATGAATAAGATAATTATGCTGATAACTGTAAGTGTGTGTCTGCTGCTGAGACACGCTGCAGTCATGCAGATGACAGATCACCAGCTAAATTACAAAAGCACGTCCCTCGCACCCGTCCCCTGCCGGAGAGCTTCACTGCACTGATTCCTCAATGGAGGAAACACGGTCTCTCCAATCCAATCCCTGTGCTGTCTCTGCCTGCTTTACACATCGCAAATCTTCCTTAGCCAATCGCAAAAATACTGTGGCAAAATATAGAGCAACTACAGTAAATCTGTGCATCTATCTGTCTTAGACTAACATGACAGTTTCTGGCTACAGTGAGAACTGAATCAACAATAGCAACACTTTTAAAACAATAATAACACGTTTAATATTTAAAAATGTAAATTAATTAAAGTGCCCTTTTATAAAGAAAAAAATTAAAATTAGGGTCAATAATATACAAGTACATTTATTACAGTAATTACAGTAATACTTTGTTAAATATTAGATCTAATAAAATAAAATGAATAATAAATAATATTATTTAGACTATAAAATGAATAATAAATGATAATAAAATAATATGCACACTGTAATAAGCAAACTGTTCTAGTTATCTCAACTTACATCAATTAAACTAAAAATATTAAGTTAAAACTTGTATAAAAATGAAGTTAAACCCTCATTAACTTATTAAAATACAAAAAAATGGTTGATGTCTTGATTGTCATTACATTTTTACAGTGTATGAATATATTATAATTCAGTATATATTACTACTACTACTACTAATAATTATAATAATAGTAATAATAATCAAATAATTCATTCATTCATTTTCTTTTCGGCTTAGTCCCTTTATTAATCTGGGATCGCCACAGCGGAATGAACCGCCAACTTATCCAGCATATGCTTTACACAGCGGATGCCCTTCTAGCTGCAACCCATCACTGGTAAACACGCATACACACACACATTCACACTCATACACTACAGACAATTTATCTTTCCCAATTCACCTTTACCTGTACGTGTCTTTGGACTTGTGGGGGAAACCGAAGCCCCCGGAGGAAACCCGGGAGAAACATGCAAACTCCACACAGAAATGCCAAATGACCCAGCCGAGGCTCTAACCAGCGAGCTTCTTGCTGTGAGGTGACAGTGCTACCCACTGCACCACCGCCATAATCAAATAAAATTAACAAAATTAAAACAAATGAAAAAATATATAATAAATGGATGACTACAGTAAATGACTGACTGAAATGTTAATGTTACAGATGTTAATTATCACAAAAGCAAAAGATCAGCACACTGTCACTTTAGCTCTTAAAAAATGTTAATGTCACAACGTTTTGACCTACATGGTCTTCATCAATACAATTGGAGAGCTCAAGAAATAGTAGTACTAGCTCTATACATCACACCTGCAAACAATCACCCTAACAAGCCAGTAAACAAACACACACACATACAACAATATCAACACAGGCTCATTCTGAAAACATAGTCCCGTGGACGTTTCTGGAGACCGCAAATTATGTGGCTGGAGGTACGTATGGCTTGCATGTCATTTTAAACGAACGCTACGAGGCGGTATGACGCCATTCCTTTTCGCACTTACCAGCTGACCGTTCACCTCCGTGTGGAGGGCTTTCCCGCCGCAAGCAGTTTTTCCCGTTAGCTCGTCGTGTACGTCGACTGACTTGAGATGCAGAGAGGAGTTGACCACGACGGGGTTCGAGTCCGGGGAAAAGCGGTTCCAGAAATCAGGTTAGACAAAAACAGAATCCAAAAAATAAAATGAACAAGTGAACAACAGGGTGAGAATATGGTAAAATCTGAAAATGTGGTAAAAATCAGACGAGGGTTTTTTTTTTTCTGGACGGCTTTGGGTTTAGGGAAATAAGTGGGTGGGCGGGTCAATCGATAAAATTGGTTGGGTTTAGGGAAGGAGGAGGGTGGGTCAGTTGATTGGTCGGCCGGCCAGTCACTCGTTCGTTCAGTCGTTCAGTCAGTCAGACAGACAGTCGGTCGACAGCGGCCTCTGGTGGGTTTATGCGAGAACAGCAGGCGCGAACGGCACTCGCGAGAGAAATTTGAAACGTGAAAAAGCGTACACAGCGGCCTCACAAGGATTCGCGAAAACAAAAACTGCAAAAATACGTACCTCCCGGGACGTATTTCGCAGTCTCCAGAAACGTCCACGGGACTACGTTTTCAGAATGAGCCTGAGTTGAACAATATACATATGACAATATGAGATGCATACATACAATTACAAAAAAAATCCAAATTTAAAATTAGTTGTGACAAATTATTTTGAGAGCTAAAGTGGCAGTGTGCCAATTTTCTTTTGATCTTTTGCTACTGCGTTTGTTTTTGATCAAGCACCTGCCTTTGAGATTCCTAGATATGCGCACATTTCTGTTTCTTGGTTCCTTAATTATCACAAAAGAACAAAAACTTTTCTGAAATAACAAAATAAAGCTAAATAAAAATAGATTTTTTAACGTTTTGTCATGAATAACAGTCATCATATTATTAATGTCAACATTAATAAAGACAATGCTATACAATAATAATGATAAAATAATAAAAATAATAATAACTAGAATAAATTAATAATAATAAACTATACAATTAAAAAGTAAAAAACAACAACAATAATGATGATAAAAAATAATAATAAGTAAAAAGACTAATATGATGATGTTTCAGGCGACACGGTAGCTCAGTGGTTAGCACTTGGCATTTCTGTGTAGAGTTTACATGTTCTCCCCGTGTGCTCCAGTTTACCCCACAGTCCAAAAACATGTGGTATAGGTGAACAGAAAAAACTAAATTGGCCGTAGTGTTTGTGTGTGAATGAGTGTGTATGGGTGTTTCCCAGAACTGGGTTGCAGCTGGAGAGGCATCCGCTGTGTAAAACATGTGCTGGATAAGTTGGCGGTTCATTCCGCTTTGGCAACCCCTGATGAATAAAAGAACTAAGCTGAAGGAAAATGAATGAATGAATGATGATGTTTCCCACCACAATAAGGAGCATTTATTTCTCATCACAAAAATAAAAACAAATAAATTAAAACAACCAAAAAGGAAAATCATGATGGATAATTTTGTGAATATGATCATTTTTTATGTGACACTAACATGACACGCTCTTTCAATGTCCATCAGTGCCTGCAGCAGAGAGGGTAGTCATCATTACTATCTACACAAAAGCAATAAAGCAAAATTGAATGAACAGAAATAATGAAGGAAGACAGAGTCACGGCCAATGAGATACATAATGAGCAAAGGAAATGGTCTTTATCGTCTAGTGGGCTGCTTTAACACAGAGAGAGAGAAAGAGAGAAAGAAAGGTAAAGAGATAAAGGGGCAGAAGCCTGATCTCTTTGCCTCCTCAAATCTTTTCTAGGAGCACAATTGAGTCCTTGTGCAAACCAGGTGAGAAACACACTCACATTCAGCAGAGCAAACACACCCAACAAGAGGAATGTGGGACAGAATGAGACAAAGGATGATACTTTACTTATACAAAACTTACTCTAAATTTACTTTAAATTTTAAAAATAACCAATTTGCTAATAAAATTTGCTAATAAAATTACAGAGTCCCTATTGTTTTCAGCTTATATATATTGCTTAACATCTCAAAAAATGTATTTGGAGGTTCATAATTCATTATTCATATTTATTTTCCTTCGGCTCAGTCTCTATTTCTATTATATTTTATTTAATTATAGAACTTTTTATTAATTATATTTATAGAACTTAAGCCATGACATGATTTAACGTGATTATCATAAGAATAGTCAGCATTAACATTTACTTTACATTCAATTCTCTTAAAGAGAAGCTTCCTTACATTTTTCTGCCAAAATAAAAGTTCTATTGTTTAATGTTCAAAAGAAAGTAAAAACAAACCACAAACAATAGTTTTGTAAGAACAATATTATTGTTGTTGTTGTTAAAATATGAATTCTTATTATAAAATACTTTTTAGTTCAGTATAATCATTCATTCATTCATTCATTTTCTTGTCGGCTTTGTCCCTTGCGGGGTCGCCACAGCGGAATGAACCCCCAACTTATCCAGCACGATTTTACGCAGCGGATGCCCTTCCAGCCGCAACCCATCTCTGGGAACTTCCACACACACATTCACACTCATACACTATGGACAATTTAGCTTACCCAATTCACCTGTACTGCATGTCTTTGGACTGTGGGGGAAACCGGAGCACCCGGAGGAAACCCACGCGAACCCAGGGAGAACATGCAAACTCCACACAGAAACGCCAACTGACCCAGCCCAGTCGAGGTTCGAACCTGCGACCCAGCGACGTTCTTGCTGTGAGGCAACAGCACTACCTACTGCGCCACTGGGTTGCCTCAGTATAATCAGTGTTGGGGAAAGTTACTTTTGAAAGTAGTCAACAAGTAGTCTATTAGAATATTAAATTACTCCCCCAAAAAGTAACTAATTGCATTACTTAGTTACTTTTTATGAAAAGTAATGTGTTATATTATTTTTGAGTTACTTTTGCGTTACTTTTCCTTTTCCTTTTCCTTTTTTTAATTGAGAAGCTCTGCATTTAACAGCCACCTATATAACATACACCTTCATTTTCCTTTAAGAAAATGTAGAATAAAATTATATTTTGAGAACTTTCTGAGCCCAGAGCTTTACATGCTGTACAGTATATACAGATTAATGAAAGCATGTAAAGTAATGTGTTTGCTACTTTTGTATGTTTTGTATTATTACAGGGCATATGCAGGAATTCTAAAGGTAATTTCAATACCTTTTTAAGAGTTTTTAAAGACCTTCTCAGAATATTTTAAGACCATTTTGCCATCTGTTTCGCTCTATGGTTTTGCTAATGTGGAGAGCGTCACATCATCTTCCCACGTTTGTCGCAAATTACGTGACATCACCCGGATGAAGGAGCTTGGCCGGATGCACCCCGGCCTGAACCAATAGCGTGGATCGAGCATGCTGTTGTAAATATTAGAAGGAATATAAATATATTTATGCTTTTTTGGATTCAAACACTTTGGACAACACTTGAACAAAATTTAGGACCTCATAAAAACGCAATTAAGGCTTTTTAATACCTTTTAAGGGCATTCATTTTCTCATAATTGATTTATCAACTTTTAATACTTCTTAAGACCCCGTGGACACCCTGTATTAGTTAAGTAAATTCACTGTCCATTGAGATAAAGACTGCAATAAAGTCTAAGCGTACTAACATGAAATAATTTATATTAAGGCAAAAACTGATTTTAAACCTTTACAAAATTAACAGTAAGACGATAAAACGTGCGGCCTTCACGTGGCCTTAACAAATGTGTAAATCATTTCCCAAAAGAAGAAATAAAATCCTATATTTCCTATACTACAAAACACAGTCGCTTCTACAGTAGACAGTGGCTGCATCTTCTCAACAATTAAAGCAATAACCTTTTTTTTTTTTGAGTTTAGTCAAATCAATAGTTTTACCTGGAGAACAACTGATGTCAATCATCTGTTGTTTAGCTGGAGGTGGGGTGTGGGTGTAGTGCTTGCATCCAGGTTTGTTTTGTTTTTTTGGATGTCGTGTTTCTTGCAGTTGTTCTTGCAGAGTTTTACTTACACATAATCTACACTTAACAACAATCCACTTCTTTTCTTCGATGAGTTCAAAATAACAAGAATCCATTGCAAAAATGTACGTCTCCGGCCTGCCATTGTTTCTGTTTCTGACTGTCTGTGATGACGGGCGATTCACGAATGAATCGTTTGTTTTAATCGGATCTTCTAAGTGAACCGGTCAAACCAGTTCATTAAATTGAATGTAGTTGTCATAAAACGGTTTCAGTAAGTACTAACATACCAGATACGCCCTCTGACTCGAAAAAAAACCATATCCTGAGTTATTCAATTACTAGAACAGTACACCGACTCATCTGCTGTGAAAAAGGAGACCTGATGATGATGATGAGTGCCGACTGTCTATTCTCTCATTGAGTGTGTGATTCAACCTGACTAAGGTCATTTTTATTTTTGCAATATATTTTGTAAAAGCCAATTAAGCAAGGTAAAAAGTAACTTGTGGTACATTTTTTTTTTAAAAAGAAACTCAAATAATATTACTTATTATTAAAAATAATGTTTTACTTTACTCGTTACTTTGGAAAAGTAATATTATTACATAACGCGCGTTACTTATACTGCGTTACCCCCAACACTGAGTCTAAGTACATATTTAAATATAGATATTAATATATTTACATCACCAGCAATTGCCCAGTTTGGCAAAGAGCTACTTGTAAGCCTTGTGTGGAGATAATAACAACAACATGATGTTTTCAGATCAGATGATGCAAACTTAAGCAAAACACACAACCAATGACCAGCCTAATGAAGCGGCCTCTAAAGTTTGAAATGATCTCTCAGAACCTCATGTGCTGTACTCACTGGCGAGATGCAGGCTGAGGGTCCGGCTGGTCAGAGCCCCTGTGGAGCTGCTACTCAGGCATCTGTATCCGCCCTCCACACCCGCTGGAGCCGGGCCATCCGCGGAGGAGGCCGAGATAAGCAGGGAGCCGTTGGGCAGAGGCCGGATGGTCTGGCTCTCGGAGAGGACAACTCCATCCCGCAGCCAGGTCACGTTGAGCGGGGGCTCACTGGCCCCCAGATGGCAGTCCAGCAGCAGAGGGTGATCAGGCTCCAAAACCACATGAACCGGGCCAGCACCGCAGCTCAGCTCCACCGATACAGGCTTCTCTAATGAGACAGAGATACGCAGAGCTGATGTTACTGGCTGACAAACAAACAACTGAAAGAAAGAAACAGCCTAAGGCAAAACTCTTTGCTTCAGTGTTGATATTAAAGATATTTATTGCGAATAAGTTTAATAAAAATACATTTCATATACAAGTGTTAAACACATTTCAGAGTAGACTAAGGAGGGCATAATAGATGACAGGTCTTTGAATTATTTGAAAAACAAATCACATCTGGGTGTGCTTTAATTAAAAAAATTCAATAGACAGAAATCAATTATTCAAATATAGACAATTTCGAGACATATTTCAGGTCCTTAAACTGCTCCTGTGTGTAGTACAAGTTTCTTACGCATCTTATTCAGCCTTCAGGTTTATTTTTACTTTTGATTTTTGACTGCTTTAGGGGCCATTCATATATTATGTCTAAAAGCGTGTGGAAAGCGAATCACTTACTTCACCATTATCAACACGCTTTGCACTCGCACTCCCATGTCATCTGTCGCTGCAAGGCAACATCAACCATTCTCTCAGAGCATGACAAGCTGACAAATCATTGCTGCAGCTCTAATACAAATTTTATTTATGGAGAAAATTAAAAAGCACAGCAGAGTTTGGGTGTTCTGTGTTTGTCTGTGGTAATTAGTCCATCAATGTGTGTATATTTCATGGAAAATATGAAACTGATTGGTCAGTTCTTGTCAAGTGATTTGCGGTACGCTTGCAGCATTATGAAAAGTTGAAATGTTTTCAACTAAAATATGTGTATCTGGAATATGTGAGCATGTTGCGCCACTTCCGTGCAACGTGCATCACTCCCAATATGGAAATAAAAAAAAAAAAACTTGCGTGCGCAAAAGACGCCAAATATGAATAGCCCCTTACACTGTGAAAAAGCTGAAAATTATTGGCCGTAGTAAAATGGAACTGTAATGCGGTCAAGGTCTTCCTGGACCTACTTGAGCTGTGTGTTTCCCTGAAAATAAGTCAGCATGAAATCAAAATATACAATGTTTATTTTGCTAGCTCTTGCTGTTATTCTTAAGATGAAACATTAATCAGTGAAGGTTAATCCAGTGAAAATAAAAGTTAGTTTTGGTAATCTTCAATCAAAGTCTGACCATTTGCTTCCGGCTTTGGAGTGGTGGTCCTTATGCTGAAATCAACCTGAGGGCTTTCATAACAACAATATATTAATATTCTTGTATATCAAGGATAGCAACTGTATATCAACTGTATCCCTTATACATCAAGGATAGCTTCCATAGCAACTCAATATCCAATATCCTTGCAACATACCATAACGTTAGTTTGCTTTCAGAAAATGAAGTGCAAAAAGAAAGCCCTGCCCCCTACTCAATATTCTCTTTCAGTTCCAGAAGTACATCAACATACTGAAATAAAAGCCTGAGCAACTACCAATTCACACAGACTTTAGGGCCAATTCACACTGCATAGATAAATGCCAACAAACACTATCAAACAAGTTGGCCATTGTATTTAGAATGTTGTGAAGAAATTTGTCATTTTCACACTGCCCCAACAATTGTCACATAGAAATGAAAATATCCTTCTCTTAAAGAGACATTTGCGTGAATGTCTTCTAGTCCCTGTTCAGATTAAGTCCAAGATTGTTGCCGCTTGTTGGAAAATCATATAACACTGCTCAGACATTTCACAATCCAACAACCAGATTATGTTTAGTTGGGTAAAAACAACAAATCCAACAAACTGTTGTTCATCTGTGCCTTTGAAATTGGCCTTTACAAGGTTAATCAGCCAATCAGAATAAAGTATTCAACAGCCCTGTAGTGTAAATTACATAAATCTAAACTGAAACATGGCGACGCGGTGGCGCAGTAGGTAGTGCTGTCGCCTCACAGCAAGAAGGTTGCTGGTTCGAGCCTCGGCTGGGTCAGTTGGCCTTTCTATGTGGAGTTTGCATGTTCTCCCAACGTTCTCCCTGTTAGTATCTAATGATATCCATGTCATCTCATCTTAGTCTTGGAAAAATGGTTGTCATTGAAAAATGCTTGGAAAAACTAACATTTTTCACCCTTATTTTCACTTATAAGATGAATATTGTATTTTATAAGTGCTAATTCATACTACAGGGCGTTTAAATGCATAGATTTTTATATATAATACTAGTGTTTCACAGGTTTTAGTAAAGATTTACCTGTTTGCCTGTTTTAAGATGTCAAATCGGAAAAGTAAATGTCATAGCTCATAGCTTCTGTTGCCAAAACAAATTCCTTGTGTGTGTGAAGCACACTTGGCAATAAAAAACTGATTCTGATTCTGAATGTTTTGTAAATCTTAATTTATAGGAAGCACACAACAACTTGTATTAGCAACACTTATGAGTTTGTAAATGTTCTGTATAATTTAGGGCTACAGATGGTTGAATAGCATTGTAACAATTTACTTATTTCAAACCAATTGTAATTAAAATACCTGTAATATACTGTAATATAATACAATATACAAATTGCTAGGAACCTAAGAGGACAAAACTGTTTGAGTTCCTTTTTTTGTGCACACAATGTGAAAAATGCTGAAACTGACTTCCATAGTATTTGTTTTTCTACTATGGAAGTCAATTGCATAAGATTTCTAAACAAATTTTAATATCTTTATTTGTGAAAGAAAAAGGAAACCCATAAAGGTTTAGAATCACTTGAGGCAGAGTATGGTGAGTTTATCTTTTTAATTCTGGGTGAACTATCCCTTTAAAGAGCCCCTATTATGCATTATAAAAGCTCATATTTTGGTTTTGGGGGTCTCCAGCAATAGACTAAAATAGATGCAAGGTCAAAAAACACTTTTATTGTTTTATAATATGCATTTATTTTTCATCTAATTATCCCAACGGCTCCCATATGATGTAGTCTCATCTTATATTTTTATACATAATACTAGTATTTCGCAAGGTTTTAGTAAAGATTTGTTTTAAGATGTAAAAGCTAATGTTTTGTGAATTTAAATTTATAGGAAGCACACAACGAGTTGTATTAGCAACACTTATGAGTTTGGAAACTTTAGACTGTTGTCTTGATCTCAATTACTTTTCATTCATTTTTTTAAAAGCTCTGAATAACTGAAATATGGAAATACATCACTAACATATGGAAAGAACTTTTACTGTCTTTTCTAATTACAATGCAAAACAAAAGTTTAGCAGTATTTTTGTCTTCTTGTCTACACTACCTGACAAAAGTCTTGTTGTTGACCTCAGTTGTAAGAGCAACAAATAATCACTTGACTTCTAGTTGATCGTTTGAAAAAGTGTCAGAAGGTAGATTTTTGCGATTAATTATCTATTTAACTGCATCTCAATCATCACAAATACTGCAAAAGGACCCAAGATTCTCACAGAAATCAGTCAAGTTTGGTGAAGGAAAAATCACAGTTTGGGGTTACATTCAGTATGGGGGCGTGCAAGAGATCTGCAGAGTGGATGACAACATCAATAGCCTGAGGTATCAAGACATTTGTGCTGCCCATTACATTACAAACTACAGGACAGGGCAAATTCTTCAGCAGGATAGCGCTCCTTCTCATACTTCAGCCTCCACATCAAAGTTCCTGAAAGCAAAGAAGGTCAAGGTGCTCCGAATTGGCCAGCCCAGTCACCATAAATGAACATTACTGATTATGTAAGGTAAAGATGAAGGAAGAGGCATTAAAGATGAATCCAAAGAATCTTGATGAACTCTGGGAGTCCTGCAAGAACGTTTTCTTTGCCATTCCAGATGACTTTATTAATAAGTGATTTGAGTCATTGCAGAGATGTATGGATGCAGTCCTCCAAGTTCATGGGAGTCACACACAATATTAATTCTTTTTCCACTGCACCATGACTTTATATTCTGTACTGGACATTATTTCTGTTAAGTGACAAGACTTTTGTCTAAGCAAAGTCAGACCTTACTGTCCTAATTAAATAATTAAAAATCAAGGCATGATCATCTTTTATTTTGGTAAAATAAGTGTAATCTAGAGGTCTTTCCCTTTCATATAAGCCACTTCTGATACCAAATGATCAATTAGAAGTAAAGTTATTATTTGTTGTTCCTAAAACTTGGATAGGCGACAAGGCTTTTGTCAAGTAGTCTAGTGCAAAATGTTAAATCAAGAAGTATTTACTCAGGAAGCAAAATGACATGCGATAAGAGGTCATGTCTATTCTTAAATTCATTAAAGTGAAGTGAGTTTATGATAAAAAAAAAAAAAAGAACCAACATCCGCCAATGGGCTCAGAAAAATCACCTAAATTCAAACGGAAAAGTAAATGTCATAGCTCATGACACACGCAGGCTTCTCTAATGAGCGAGAGACAGAGGGGAGGAAGAGCTGATGTTACAGGCACAGAGACATGCATACAAACAAACAAATCAAATAAAGAGAAAAACGAAAGCCAACAGAAAATTATCCATGGGTTGTTAACAGCGAATCAATGCAACGTACAATTTCACATGTTTCTCGTTATTCTGATTCGATTTAAAGGCAGATCTTTGCTTATTTAGAATGATTTGACTCGGTGCAAAATTCAATTTGGCTCACAAAGATTTGATTTGCTCATTTCATTTCACAGAATACAAGATGCATTTTCATCGGAAACGTGATGTGACATATTTCAAAGTGACTTATATAATGCAATTAATGTCAAGCAAGCGGCTCTGCTCACACATCTGTGTTGGTGCAGAAAGAGTATTTGTAAAGCTCATTTCCCACACGCTGCTATTCACTTTTGCTTTGAATAAATGTGTTCATGCTTCACGTTCATATTTAATGTTTTAGTGTGTTTAACAAAGCTATTTTAATTCATTTTCCTATTCTGAATACTGTTGAATTTTAAGGATGTGCTGTGGAGTGAGGGAAATTAAACACATTTGTAATGTTTGTAAATGTTCTGTATTATTTAGGGTTACTGATTTGCTAAATAGGCTCAGAAAAGCATACTTCATTCAAACTAATTGTAATCTTAATGCCTGTAATATACTGCAATATAATACAATACACAAATTGCAATGAACTTAAGAGGATATAGTTCACACTAAACTGAAAATTCTGTCATCATTTACTTTCCCTTTACTGGTTCCAAAGCTGTTGGAGTTGCTTTTATTTGTTGAACACACACTCCTAAAACCTGTAAATATTGACTTGCATAGTATTTGTTTTTCTAACTATGGAAGTCAATGGTATAAGGTTTCTAACATTTTTTTCAATATCTTCATTTGTGACAGAAAAAGGAAACTCATAAAGGTTTAGAATCACTTGAGGCAGAGCATGGTGAGTTTATCTTTTGTATTCTGGGTGAACTATCCCTTTAAAGAGCCCCTATTATGCATTATAAAAGCTCATAATTTGGTTTAGAGGGTCTAAAACTGATGCAAAGTCAAAAAACATTTTCATTGTCTTATAATATGCATTTATTTTTATGTAATTTTCCCATTGGCTCCCATATTCATTTGTTCCCAAACCCCTTTTTTGCGTGATGCTAATCTGCGGTGATTGGTCTGATGACCCAGTCAGTTGTGATTGGTTGACTGCGTTAAGTGTGAGATAGAAAGAAATACCCAACAAGCAGCCAGCCATGGTGCAGAGGAAAATGTGTGAGCCCAATGCAGGATAGCATAAAACAATGCAATTAAAGGGCACCTAGGTTACCCCTTTTTCAAGATTTAAGTCTTTTGTGTCTCCAGAATGTGTCTGTAAAGTTTCAGCTCAAAACACCCATCAGATTTTTTATTATACCTTTTATAAGTTTCTATTTTATAGATTTGATCAGCAGGTAGCGGTTTCTGTGTACTGCGCCTTTAAGGCTAGTCCTCCCCGTCCACCGTTTCCACGTGCCTGTCAGTGTGCCGCCCTCAGCTGTGTCAGTCAACAGACAGAAAAGATGGAAGAAGATCTCACGTAATGTTTGTGAGAAATAATACAGTAAGAACTTTACCAATGATTATTTGATGAATTTGTTGTGGAGTTGCAACGATGAGTCACACACAATGTCGTTACAAAGTTAACGCACACACAGCACGGGGACACACACACACAGCGCGGACACACACACACACACAGACAACACGCACGTTTAGCTTTGCAATCTTTTTGCACGCAAATGTGAGAGGATACAGGTTAATATCCGCTCCTGTATGGATATCTGTTATGTTAATGTACAAAACAAACCTGATTTAATGTCCACAAACTGGGATTGAAGCGTCTTCTTGTATAATTGTTCTGACACGCAGCTGTGTTGATGAAGTAAAGCTGAAGTAAATCGTTGTAATTCATTACAAACATGCACTGTTTTAAAAACTTTTTAAACTTGTAAAACTCACTCTTGATCACATTTGATGATGATTGATGATCCTAGCGAACTGAACAGACCTTTTATTCCCCCGGTAACACGTGTTACTTTGGAGACATGTTAATACGCAGCTTTCAATCAATTCGGTGGGCGGGGGGAATCACACTCCTACGTCAAGGTCGGTCTAAAAACCGCTCCAATTGGTCCACCGTTTTTATGTTGTTAAATTGAAAAAAAAAAGGACTGGGTGTGTTTATATCACCCCAATATGACGGTATATACACTATACCTACACATACTGTATGTCTGTCCAGACAGCTTGAAAAGTAGATTTTTCACCATAGGTGCATTTTAAACAACAGCATATTGCTCCATTCTAAACCATAACCCCAAGTAATAACAATGACATACATTAAGTATTAATCTACACAGCTGTTGAATAGTTGAACTATTTAGAAAATTGACAGCTCCACGTTTGTGTATGAACTGCTGATTGTGGACATGGCAATCACAAACGCCAGAGCATCACAAGCTCAGAAATACATTTAAATCGGTACACGAAGCGGCATGTTTTGCATTTTCCAAGCAATTTTGAACACGATATATGTATAGCCCCATAAAGAATTATCCAGAGAGATAGATTGCAAGCCGCACGGATCAATTACAAGTTACAACACACAATTAAATACATATTTTGCAATCTAAAGCAAACAAGGAGGCAACCATTTTAATCACACTTACAGGTTGTGATCTGGAGGAAGAAGAAACTGGTCCATATGAACGCTGTCAAATATTTCGCCGAACAGATCAGCCACTTTTGATGCTCATAAACAATCATAAAGTCCTCATGCTGCAGGAATTAGGAGGTTTGCTAAAGGTGCAGCTGTCATGCAGTGAGGGGTTTGAGTCTTTAATCTAGGACAGTTTGCGTTTATTAAACAGTAAGAATGATTAATAAATTCATATGAAACAGTCCCTTAAAAGTCATGTCTCGTCTTCAGTTTCAGGCTCAGGCGCGCTTTGCACTCACACTACAAGTGCCCTTAGAGTGCACTCACTCTATGCTATCCGAACCGTGTCCAGGCGCATTTCCCAGTTCGTTTGACAAGTGTGAGTGCTCCGAATTGGGCCCAGGCGCGGTTCAGTTGGCCGGCCCTGGCCCAGTTGGATAAAGCAGTTCGGTTGGGCTTTGGTGCGGTACGCTTGTAGTGTGAGTGCAAGGTGCATCTGAGCCCGAAACTGAAGGCGCAATATCACTTTAAAGGTACTGTTTCATTTGGATTTATTAATCATTCTTACTTTTCAATGAACGCAAACTGTGGTAGTTTATTAAAGACGCAAACTCCTTGCTGCAAACAGCAGCAAACCTTCTAATACGTGCAGCATGAGGACTTTAAATGATAATTTATGAGCGTAAAAAGTGGTGGATCTGTTCGGCAAAATATTTGACTGTGTGTCACTGCATCCCAAACGGCTAAAACTATTTAACTAAAGCAAAATTTACTGTGCTGAGTGAGAGCGCTTTTCTTCCTGTTAAACTGAATAGTCGCATCATCGATGACATACGCGTGCTCTGGTTCGGAAGGCAAAATGCAGTGTGAGTGCAGGTCATCGGAGGAAAGGGGATGGAGGACAGACGTGCTTCGGCACGGTTCAATGCAACTGTACCTAGTGTGAGTACGCACTTAGCGACAAAATCCCATACATTAATAGTCTTTGCTGAGACTTCCTTTAATAACAAACGACTGGTGAATCCTGCGTTGCAGGGTAGATTATTGTATTAATCATCAGAAAATGACAGGAACAATCTAGTGTTGTCCTGATACTGCAATTTTGGTACCAATCAGTACCGACATTTTAAAACCCAGTTACCACTCATCACTATATGGTCCTGAGTAGGCCCACATGGAATCTGTGTGCTCAGAAATCCGCAGATTTCTGCAGATTTTCTATTTATTTACTTGTGTAAATGTGTGTAAATTTATATTTATTCAGTTTTTTAATTCAATTCAGTAATATTATTGACTAATATGAAAGTGTCTGTGTGAATTATATTCCCAAAATAATTCTGCAGATTTTTTACAAAATTCTCAGCAGAAATAGCAAAAAAATGTCCACAGATTCTGTCTGGGCCTAGTCATGAGCAATCCCATCCCACCGCAACTAGTGCACTAGTGTGTGAAGGGAAGGGCAGGTTTAAGTTTTCCTGGTACGGCAACTCTTATACAGCAACGTTTCATGTCAACGTCAATATGAAACCGCTAAACATTTTAACTCTAGATGATGCATATAATCGACTCTGAGTCGACTCTTTTTTTTTTTTTTTTTTTTTGAGAATCAATACTTTTAAATACAGTGCACTTTCAGATTTAACCTCAGCAGTTTATTTCCATTTGCTTACAGCTGTGTTACACACTGCATGGAAGGTAATTTTCAAAAACCCATAATAGGGGCTGTTTGAGTAAATGTTTTCAACATAATATTTTCATAATTTATCTCAGCTTAGTACCATACAATAACAAACGAAGCTGAATTTTAATATTATTTTAGTATTATATTGAAAAAAACAATAATTAGTTCTTTTTCACAAACACTATATAAACAGTCCTTGTTACACATGAACACAGAGTTCCCTTTATATCAACCCTAAATCTAATCCAACTCAATATTTAGTTAACAAATTACATTTATTTTCACCAAGCAATGAAAACAGATCTCGTATCTGTGTACAGTCATCTGGAAAACACCATTTGCTTTACACTAAAAAAGGACCCTGCAGAAGGGAGTTATTCACGTTGTCAGTCATGTCAAGCGTGAGGCCATAATTTTATAACGACTATGCTAATCAGCCAGCCATAACACTATTTCACCACTCTGTACACACACACACACACACATAAACAGAGTAAGACCACACGTTGAGCACACATTAGTCCTCTACATTTTCGTGCTGCAGTAAGCTCCCAATTAATTACGCTAATGGGAAATGGAATTATTTCCTAGATTAAAGTGGAAGCTGACCCTCCGGCATCCCTGGATATGCGTGCGTGTGTGTGTGAAAGAGAGAGATGGAGACAAGCTAGCAAGCAAGAGCGGCTCACACAGCCAGCGCACAAAAGGAGGAAGAGAAAACACAATAATACTTGTTGGATGGCTGAAAGCCAGAGTGCACAGACAAATATGTGAGAGAGTGACTTCTGAGGCAGAAACAACACAGACCGACAGAGAGAGACTCGTAATAAGTTCAGCACAACCAGAGCCGCGGGGTCCCTGAGTGCAATCGCCTACCTCTGTTTATAGGTGAAAATAAGGCCACTAAGCCCCAGGCTCAAAAAAGGCCAGCACAATTCTAAATGAGACCTTATTAGTAAGCGAGAGAACAAATGTGTGCGTCTGCTCGTAGATCTGAGAGGAGGAAAAAAAAAACTAAATGCTGGCCACAATGAGCTGCACTGCATCAAAGGCATGAGAGATCTGTGAGCCATAATAACAGAAACACTGGCCTACTTTCACCAGCCATTAACAGTTAGACAGAGACTGCAGGATCGCTTCAATAGACGGTCACCTCAGCTCACCTTCACTGCGCTTCTCTGTCCTCTCGCCGCTTTTCTTCTATTCAGTCCTCAATTAAATCCCATTAAGCGCATTTATGCCAATTTCTCTGAGCATTCTCTGCCACTTTTTTTTTTTTTTTGAGTGGGGCTGTCGACTGAGGTTTTTAAGATCCTTGTTGACTAAAAGGAGCATGAGTTTTCATTTCAAGACCAGTCAAGTGCACAACTGTCGGAACATCATTAAAATTGTCGGCACATTGTCTGATTTTTTTCCCCCGGACATCATTATTGTGATTGAATGCAAATAGTCCAGCTTGAAACGCAATCAATAACTTTTTTCCTAATTTGATTTATTTTGTAACTGTTGTGCCGAGTCAGAAATTAGCAGGCGATTGTTTTATAAATATCACAAAAAATAACACAAATGCCTGCAACATTCCAGATATGATTAAAAGGAAGTACTTATGAACCTCACTGTGCATTCGCATGCTAATATTTACAACTAACGCAAGTGAAACATGTGTTTTTAGAACACTTCGTATGAAACTTGTGTGATCACGCTTCCCCAAGTAGCACATTTATTCTGATGTGATTACCAAAAAAATGTTACAAAACCACATTTCGCATGTTTTACACATAAATCACATATGATTCATCAACCCTCATTACAGCATATCCCACTCAATATTTAATTAACAAATTACACTTATTTTCAGTACAGTCATCTGGAAAACACCATTTGCTTTACACTAAAAAAGGACCATGCAGAGGGGAGTTATTCGCGTTGTCAGTCATGTCAAGCATGAGGCAATAATTTTATAATGACTACGCAAATTAGCCAGCCATAACACCACTTCAGAACTCTGTACACACACATACACAAACAGAGAAGGACCACATATTGAGCACGCATTAGTCCCATGAAAAAGTATTTGATTTTAAGATGTAAAGCTAATGTGTTTTTTCTCTAAAGGAATTTGAGAAGTGCTGGTCTAGATTTTGTCTTGTTTACACAAATCCAACTACAAGTACACAATCATGACACTACATTGAATTTTTTTACAGCAATAACGGTCCTGTGAAGTGCTTTGAAATGTGCATTTTTTAAATTCGATGTTTGATGTAATCTCAACTGGAAAATAAAAAGAGGGCGGGACATAGAGTAGCTCCTCCTCTTTAAAAAAAACTGCCAATAGTGTTTTGTTTTTATCACAGCTCTGCCAGTGACAGTGGTTGAGCTTAAGTGCATCAAATGAAAAGCAAATGAAAAGCGTCTTGAAGGGGGTCATGTCAGATACTAGAGAGCATTTGATTGGTCAAGATTTGATGAGAAACTGAAGTATGATGATGGTGATGTGAAAAAAAAAAAACTGCTGATCCATTTGGGCGGAAGTGACAACCTACAAGCTTTAGATGTTTATATCAGTTTTGTACTTTCTAAACATGGATTTTTTCTCTGTTTTGGAGCACACTAGATTATAGATGTCCTTAAAACTAACAGACTGAAGCTAACATCTAAAAACTTTAATTTTAATTTCATGGAACCTTTAAATAACTAAATAAAAGCAAACACAATGAACACCTGAACATACATATGAGCAAGATACAAATTACCTAATATGATGGAAAACACCTTTAGGAAAAAATGTAAGTAATATTCATTTTGAATTATTTTTTTCTGGACATCTGAGGCACACTTGGTCTTGACTCAGTTTGCGCACTATTTTATTCAGGTTTAAAAGTCAGTTCACCCAAACATTTTAATTATGCTATTAATTACCCTCATGTTGTTCCAAACATCTGAGACCTTCATTTGTCTTTAGAACATACAGTAAATGAAGATATTTTAGATCAAATCTGACAGCTTCCTGATCCTCCATAGACAGCAATGATCCTGGCTAAATAAAGTTCAGAAAAATACCAAAAAAACACTTCAAAACAAACTATGCGCCTTCAGGGGTGCATATAGTGGCGTACATTAAACAGTTTCTTCTCCTCAGTGTCAGTATAGGGAACGTGTTTATTAAAGATGAAATGGTTCAGGGGTTTGGAATGTCATGAGTGTGAGTAATTAATAATATAATTTTTTGGGTGAAGCCATTTAATAATAAATAGCACAAGTGGTGTGCAACTTACAAAATATTTCATTTTAAATACCTGGATGCTAAAGTTAATCATTTGAATTGAAAATGAAAATGTACTTTGGGCATTTGCCAACTGAAGCAATAATAACAATGTGAAGGGGCTAGGGCACTGATCATCAACTGGTGGCCCGCGGGCCAAATCCGGCCTGCTGAGCCGTTCAATCCGGCCCGCGACTGGATTCCAAAATTGTGAGGATCAAAAAGAAAATAGTGGTCCACATTTAAAGCAACTAAAAATAACAACAACTGAGTCTCTTGTCAGAATAACCACCATTTATGACTAAAAGGCTATAAATGAGGACAGACTCAGACAGACCATGCGGCGTTAAGCATTTATTGTTTCAAATAAGTTTTAGCGTAAGTGAAGACCGGGTGGGGTGTAGGCGGAATGCGCGTGACTTGTGTGTGATGAAGAGCAAGGAGGGATGCGGTGGAGAGGGGTGCGCAACGTATGTGAGGAGCGGGAGGGATACGCGCGATTTCCGGGTGATTATCATTGGTTTGCGGGCATCCGCGAGTCTCTATGCATTTGCGGGAGACTCACAGAACTTCTGGGAGACTTGGGATGTCTGCCTCAGGACTAAAAAAAGGAGGAAAAACAATCTGGCACAACTTAAAATAGCATGGTAAATAAATAACCTGGTACCAGAACAAAACAGGTCACAAATAATGTTCGTACATCAAATGAAAAGTTAAGTGGGCTTGAATTCAAATCACAATGCTGAAACGGGCTACTCACAGTGCTTAATCAATGGCTAAAGTTACATTTCCCCTTGTTTACTTAGCCTAATTGAGTTGAGGCAAAATATCTATCACTCCTAGTGGTTGACTGTGGTATAGGTGATGGGGGCCTGAATCAAATGCCTTCAGTTTTGAAATGAAATTGAAAAAGTATAAACATTAAACATAATGTTAAGCCAAAATGAGATTTTGATTTTCTTCTTGGGGGTCCGGCCCCCTAGGAGACTGTCTAGTAAAACTCTGGCCCTCTGACAAAAATAGTTGATGACCCCTGGGCTAGGTCTTTCAGACTTTTATAATGAATGACGAAAAAAAAAAAAAACAGTAACAGTGTGGAAGTTTTGTTATCAGCTCACAGGAATATTCTGAGAAAAATATCTATAATATAGATATGACAGGACACAGTATTTTGAATTTGGAGTTTAATAGCTACCATCCAAATTTACATATGTCATGATTCAGAAAACATCTTTTCAAGCCATACTTTTTGAAGCTGGCTTTTCTGCACTGGCAGGCACTAAAACAAAGTTACAGGTCATTTTGGACATTAACAACATGGTTTGAGTCTCATTGTCAGCATCCCTCCTTGTTGGGACTTTATTATAGCATGAAAACAAGCTCACAGCTTCCACTGATTGAGCGTTTTTGTGAGCTGTGATAGATATTATGTGATAATTCATTAAATAAATAAATTATAAATGTAGGATATAAGTAAATGTTTTATTGTTTTGACTATTTTTTAATCATGTATTACAATTGAACATCCAATAAATAAGGCATAAAAATGTAAAACACTTGAAGTTGACTCACTCCTTTTCCTTTGGTTTAGTGCAGTGTTTCTCAACCACGTTCCTGGAGGCCCACCAACACTCCATGTTTTGGATGTCTTCTTTGTCTGTCAAACCCATTACAGGTTTTTCAGTCTCTGCTAATGAGCTTATGATCTGAGTCAGGTGTGTTTGATTAAGGAGACATGTAAAATGTGCAGAGCTGGTGATCCTCCAGGAATGTGGTTGAGAAACACTGGTTTAGTCTCTACTTTAAAAGCAGTCGCCACAGCTGAATGAACAATTTCTCTGGCACATATTTTACCAGCAGATACCATTCTATCTGCAACCAACCACTGAGAGTACACTAACTTGTAAACACCCCAGTGCTGGGAAACACCCACACATTCTCCCATTCACACACTACATCCAATTTAGCTTTTACAATTCCGCTATACCCCATGTCTTTGGACTGAAACACCCAAACATGTTTTACTTCACACACTACATCCAACTTAGTTTATCCAATTCACCTATACCGCATGTCTTTGGACTGTGGGGAAAACTGGAGCACTCAAAGGAAACCCACGTAGACACGGTGGAGAACATGCAAACTGCTGAGACGCAAACAGGTGACCTTCTTGCTGTGAGGCAACCAATGCCGCCCACACCTCAAGTTTAGGATTCATAATCTGATTAGCTGAAAATAACAAGATTCCCAGGAGACGTGCTTGATAGATTTGTAGATGTGAACAGTAGATTTGGAAACAAACATTTCATGGCACCGAACTCCTTAATTAAAGAAGATTGATGTGGAGTTTACAACAGTGACAATGAGTGTTTATTATGATCTGAATTTTCAAAGGTAAGTAAAGTTCTCAATGTAAACCCTTTAAACGCCTCCAAGAGTTTTAACTTTGAGACACTTTGGGCTCTATTTTAACAATCTAGGCACAAAGTCTAAAGCGAATGGTGCAAAAGCATTAAGGAGATGCCCAAATCCACTTTTTCTGCTTTAAGGATGGAAAAATACGCTCTGCGCCCTGGCGCATGGTCTAACATGGCTGTGCTTATTCTCCTAATGAGTTATGGGTGTGTTTTGAGCATAACATGCATTAAACCAATCAGAGTCTCATCTCCCATTCCTTTAAGAATCATTTGCATCACACCATGGCACATTTGCTATTTATATGGCGGACTTTGTAAGTGAAAAAACTGAACGCTTCACTAGTGAGAAAAAAGTTAAACAAACCATCTGCAGCTCGAGGATAAAGAAAGAGCCTTCTCCATTCAGCCTCTTTACTTTTTCTCTTTACTTTTAATTTTTACTTTACTCCTTTACTTTCGTGGATAAGGAAACGGTGTTGTACACACTCCACTGAAGACATCCATTAGTCTACATATTTAATTTCATTTGTTAAGCGCAAAGATTTGTTTCAAAACTATTTCTAATTTCAGCTCTAGTTTCCAGCAAATGAATAAATGAACAATAATAACGAAGTATAGTCAAATAACTGAGTTAAATCCAAACTCACGTCCTATTCTTATGCCCCATATGGTGATGCATAGATCTCCAAAACCCGACAGGTGGACAAATCTAAACTTGTTTTTATTAAAACAAATATAAATATGTATATACTAAATACTACTACTAATAATAATAACATTATACAAAAGCAAACTGTCATAAATAAACTGAAAAAAGCCCCTCGACATGAAGAAGGAATGGAGGTAGTGGTTTTTATATTTATGTAGAAAATAATATTTTTGTAACATTTTAATCCTTTAATTTTTTTCATATGTAAAAAAATTTGTGTATTGCTGTGCATCCTGTGTGTATTAAGCAATCTATAAGCGTTTTAGATCTGCATAGGCGCATACCTAATGCACAGTTCCTCAGATTCCCAACGCCAACAATGCACCTTTACACACCTCCTTTTTAGACTGGCACACCCATGAGTCCACAAATTGGCACAAATAGATTTGCTATTTACAGAACGTGGTGCAAAAACCTGAAAATTGGGGTTGCACTGGTCAAAAAAAAAAATTGCGCCAAACACATCTTGCGCCTTATTGCGCCAGGTGTATGATAGGGCCATAAATTATCATTGCTTGTCTGATATTTAGGAACATCGACATGTTTATGCCCAGAACAGGATGCTGAATAATACAAAATATCACTGGCTGCTTTACATGCCAGTCAGACTTCCTCTAGGGCAGTATTTGGCTGATGAAATCTATGACGCAGTCCAGACCTTCTGCTGTACACCTGAAGTTCTAGCTTTGCTGTATAAGATCTCACCATATTGTAGTTCTATCTTAATTTCAACTGCTAAAGTTTTTGGTCTTATCGTGGTCTCGACACACTCCTAGTTTCAGTTTAGGGGGTCTTGATTACAGCACACAAAAAAGGAGCTCTTTCCAAACACAAGCTTGAAGTATGTCTTTGCTATAAAACACTGTCTGATTCATACAGCTCCCTCTCTCTTGTGCTTGCAAATGCACAACATCTTTGCGAGAGCCTGCTGAGTTTGTGAAATGGCAGTGTTTGTGGGGTGATTTCTCACTCCGATGGACCTCTGCTGTTGTAAACTCCTGAGATCAGTCCAGTAGCGAATCTCACGGCATGGCAAAGATCCAATCAAATCACCACTGATACTCTGGCTTTGCAAATGAACGGAGCGCACAAAACAGATGGAAGAAAGAAGAGAGAGTGTTTTCCATCGAGACACCAGTTATGTAGTAGCCCAAAGCATCTGTCAAAACAAACTACCAAAACCATAAAACACTCTACTGAAAAGAGGTCATATGATGTGTTTTGGGTGCTGGTTTCCTTATCAAGTACATGCTTATAAATGAGGTTTCCTAAAGGGTGCTTCACAGCAACGCAAAAAATACAATCATTCTTGCAACTGTTCAGTCAACAGTTATATAAATAAAGATTTTATTTCCCCACAATTAGGAAGCTGTTGTCTTATTGAAAGATTACATGAGGCAATAAGCAACGAGCAGAGAAATAATCATTATCCCAGGTCAGAACCATCCATTTTATCATTTTAAAAGGTTCCTAATGAAATCATAGACACAACAATTCACTTTAATTGTACATTATGTGTTACTATTTTATAATTAATGTATTGATCACAGTCTCAGCCAGTTTCACTAGAAGATTCATGCCGGTCGATTTGCAATACAAGTTGCGAAACAATCCATATTTGCATTTGTATGATTTGTACGAAAATAAAATCAGTAATAGGTGAAGCACTGTATTGCTTCAATTAAAAAAAAACAGTGCTGATATAAGCTGAAAGTGAAATTTTATCCTGTAATATCCATTTTAAAGTTAATTTTGGTTACACTTTATTTTAAGGTGTCCTTGTTACAGTGTAACTATTCATTTACCTACCAAGTAAAATCCATTCATTGAATATACTTACTATGGAGTTAGTGTTAAATGTTAGGTTTAGTGTTAGTTGAATGCAATTATTATAGTAGGTAGAACCACTACGTTTCCATCCACCTATTTTTGGATAATAACCAAAATGTTGTTTTGGTCATTCTAAAATGTCATAATGTTTTCAGTATTAGTGTTATTATATTATTAATTACCTCCAGAACTGTCAAAAGCATCTGTGCTCCATATCTCATGCCTTCAAACACCACCATGTGTTCATTGGGTGTCAAAATTTGTCTTTTAAGTCAATTATTAAATAAAGAAAAGATTCACGCAGCTTCTTCTACCGCAGCAAATTCTGTTTTTACGGTTTATGTATGGCGCCAGTTAATCAGGAAGTGATGATTTTTCAGGAAGTGATGACAAATTCAATTAGCATTTTCGGATGGAAACATGACACCTGAAAATAAAGTGTTACCCACATTGGTAACAGTTTATTTTAAATGTACAATTCGCACTATTAACAAATCATTAACTAAGACTTTAACATCAATAAACTCCAAATTTGCTTCTTAAAAATAGTTACAATATAAAGGCAGTAGCCAGTGGGAATAACGACGCTATAAATAAATTGCGTTACTAGCGCTGATACTTTATTCAGTAACAAGTAATCAAAAAAATTACTGTTTCCCTCGTTACAACGCCGTTGCCGTTACTGACAATAAAATGCGCGTTACTATAATAGAGATGGCATCACGGTGACGCAGTGGGTAGCACGATCGCCTCACAGCAAGAAGGTCACTGGTTTCCGGCTGGGTCAGTTGGCATTTCTGTGTGGAGTTTGCATGTTCTACCTGTTTTAGGTGTGAATCGTTAAATCATTATTTGAAAATAAATATGTTGTACAAGATGTTAGATTTCTATATTTAGCATTAGTACAAATGTATATTTAGCAACAGTAGCAATGATCATTTGTCGTATTGAATATTTTCCTTTTTTTTCAGCTAGTTCTTTCTTGATTCTTATTTTTATTAAAATTACAGGTTTTAATTTCTGTTTGTTAAAAACAATGGTTTTTGCAGTATATTTTTGTATAAATAAAAAGCAAATGACATTTCGTCACCTTAGAATTATAAGGAATTATAATCTATCTGACATTTTTGTCAAAATTGAGTTATCCACTTATTCTTATTAAATGACAGCTTATTTACATTATATGATGTTTTTTTTTATAAGTTGTTTACATTTTAAGACTTTTTATTTAAAAAACAAAAACGGTTTATCTACAAAGTTGAACTCTAGCATGGCTCTGTAAGGTTCTTTCTGTGAGCCAATCAGCATTTTTAATGCACACACGAGGAACAATCAGGATCAGCTTTCTTTGTCATTTCCCCAAACTGCTCCATTGACAGCGGGAAAGACCAGAAAGACAAAATCAGAATCGGCTAAATAATGCCGCACCACACAAAATTGAGACGTGTGTAAATGTGATGATTTAGAAGCATTTTTTTGACATTGAGATGAAATGTTACATTTTACATGGTTGAAAAAGAAACGAATATTTAAAAATCTCTATATTAAATGTGAAATATTTCTATTTGTGTATATGTAAAGTGAAACATTTTTCAGTGTTTATTAAACTCATTTGCTCATTGTCTGTTTTCTTTTAAAGTCTTTAAATTTAATATTAAGCCTTCAAGGGCAAATACTGAATTTAATTAATGGGGCATATAATTCAATAAATATAATTCAATAATTCATATAAAGCATAAAATTTTATAAATATTAACATATTAATTAGATAAAACTAACATCTGCACTTGGCAAATTATTTCGCACAGCCTTGTATGCTTAATTTGAACATAGAAAGCAAAAAAATTACTTTCTCAAGCATCAACATATTGTTACAACACCAAATTATATATTTTTGATTGTATTTCTTGATCTGCCAGATAGAACCTTATAATTGCAAGTGGAAAATGACTTTTCATAATTAGAAGGTTCTATCTGCATTTACCGTGGTTTTTTTACTAAAATTTGCAAATAAGAGAACTTTGATCATTTACATTTAGAGTACATTTAGGGTCTCTGTCATGTTAATGTATGAAAGAGAACTGTTACACACATATTGTTTGCTTTATGGAAGTTAAAAACTTTGAAGCTCAATTTCTCAAAATCATTTAGAACGCAGATAGAACCTTATAATTCCAAGGTGGCGATTTTTATCCCTTTTTTGCTGATCCGAAAAATGGTCCAATCCATGACTCAAAAACCATAGTGTGATCCGAACCATGAGATTTGTGATCCGTTACACCACTAGCACTTAAACTAATGGTGTTACCCCAATACTAGATTCCACACAATTCCTTTATGTTGTCCCAACACAAATCGATCAAGTTAACTTGAGTGTTTTTACAAAAATTAAGTTGATTAAACATAAATTAATTAGTTTGCAAAAAAAAAATAACTCAAGAATTGTGTTGATTCAACTCTTTTTAAATAAGCAGTGTGAAGGGGCAGTGTATTTTAAAAGCCGGTCACTGGAGAATAGTGCTGCCTAATTTTATACCTATCCAAAGCAACTGACAAACTTAACCATTGTGGTAATCTGTCAAAACAGATGCTAATTTTCATATAATGTCCAAATTTTATCTGATTTCGCCTATTTGAAATAAAAAAGCTGGTCTTTTCAGCTGCTCTGTCTAGCCGTATTAAGCGACTAGTACAGGTAAAGAATGACAGACAGAGAGATAAAAGACTGAGAGTATATAGTATGTGATGGAGAATTTTCTAGTCATTCAGGCTCCATTAATTACAGCAGCCCACAGACATGCACAGATTCACATTCATCTACCCACAAACACCTGATCATATATAACACACACACACAGCAAAAACTTCTCAGTTACACAACACCAGCCTCATTTATCACAACATACACAAGAAAATTATCACCTCTGCATGTGTTGCTGTGAAGTGAAGCAGCGCCCAAGGGTAAAACAGGACATTTTGTCTGAACTGTGGTGCATCCAGTGAAACTCGCAGTAGCCTGAAAGCACTGCCAAAGGCATGAAACACTCGTGATGTGACTCAACAAATACAGCAGCGCATTGTGTTTACGCAACATACTGCATCATCAGTGTGACATACAGCAGAACATCTGCCATCTTGCATGCCCTCTTGATTTATAACTACATAAAAATATCTTTATACAACAATGACTGTAAATGTTAGATTCGTTCATGGATATTAAACAAAAGCAGGCTTTTATCATATATTCACAATTACCCAAGTAAAAATTGCATTTAAAATTGAATATTCATAATGATCTTTTTTTAAATTAATAAACAGCGTTAGAAAAAAATGCTTTAAATGAAAGCATTATGACTTGTTTATTTAAATAGCTTGAACACCATGCACTCATGGTTGTCATGTAATCCGTATAAACAAAACTAAAAACATGCTTAAACAAACAATGTAATATTACAGAAAGCATATAATAAATGATGAATTATGGATCCAACCAATATGCCAGTGTTTTACTAAAGGCTTTAAGCATGAGAACAAGCAACCTCCCTATCATATGCCCACACGCACACGCACACACTTACAAACAAACACACTTTGCTCATGTACTTTTTCATTACATATCTGGTTCTGTAAATCATAATGATAATGCATGAAGTCTCAACAGGACTGAATAAAAACTAAACACAGATGAAAATGTATCCATGCATGCTGTCCACTACAGCTCAGATCTACTTACAGAATGAAATGCATTAATGAACAGGAAAAGAACAATGATAAATGATGCTGAATGGCAAAAACTACTTTTAACATAACAAATAGTTGTGTGTACATTAGTGCATCTCTGGAAAAAAAATTCTAGTATTCTCAATGCAAGTCAAAGTTCTGATACAGTGTCTTTTCAAGTAATCATTTGGATTTTTGTTAAGATTGTTTTTTGTTTTTAATATTTACTGTTTAACCTTTGTCATCTATCATTTTAAGTCAAGTAACTTTTATTTTTATAATAGTTTTATACAGATTGTGGCAAAAATCAAGTTAAGATCAACAAGTTCACTAATATAATAGTAATTAACACTGATGTGTTATCATCAAAACTAGGCCACATTTTATTTTACTGTACAATTCACACTATTAACAAACCATTGACTAAGATTTTTAGCTCAAACTTATTAGCTTAAATTTATTAGCTGCTTATCAATAGTTAGTAAGATAATACGTTATACTGTAGAATAAGATAATACTTATACGTGCTCATAAACAAGTAATTTCGTAATAAAAGGCAGGTAATAAGCCAGTAGTAAATGGTGTGAATTGTTACTAAACGGGTTACCCAAAATTGTTATCGATATTAATTTTAAAAATCTTAATATTAGCATTATTATTTTCTCAGTTTGTTTTTTAATTGAATTTTATCGTATCTTTTTTTTTTATTGTAAACCATAGAGAAACTGCTCTTTTGACAGACTTCTCTTTTGCTTGGTTTATAAATCAACAAATCTTGCAACAAACTTTGGAAAACGATTGATGCTTTTTAAAATTTAAAAACTCACAGACTGGCTGTGAATCAAGTTGCTCTGAAACACTGAAAACAATGTTACCAAAATGAACCACAGTGCTGTGAATTAAACTGCATCATTTTTTTTGTCTTTTTAGTAAGTCTTAGCTTTTTCATAAGCTATATCTTCATTCTGACTGCTAATTGCATGCATTTAAAACAAAGAGGTGGCTTAATTGAAACCAAATTTACCTGAAAAAACTGAAAAAAAAAACTGTGTTATATATGGATATTTTTGACTACTTGACACCATCTTTGTCCTTTTTATAAATATTGTTGTATTTTTTTACAAATCGGTTGGGGGGAGGGCTACAGACCACTTTGAGGGAAGCAATGGTCCCAACGTAAAACAATGGTTTCAACGTATTTCCTGTTTTACATTTTTTTATTTCTATAGTTTGCGAGAATCCAAAAAAAACCACATATTTGTAAATAATGTTATGATAGCCATTTTAATTTAAATTGCCTCTTCTTACAGTTATGAAATAGTTTGATAACAAGCAGGAAATGTTCATGGGCCAATTGAAATGGTCTATTGGGGCTGACTAAAGTTATATTTCTTTAAATAAAAAACAATATTTGACTTAAAAGGCTCTGAAAAGATATATATACAGTATATAAGAATCCAACAATGAATTCAAATTCTTTCAGAATCGAACTGAATTAAGATATCTGAATCAATATCCAGCTGTAATATTTACATCATTACAATGTAGTATTTGTGAAAATCTATATTGTGATGTCAAGTTTTTAAACAGTAAAAGGATTTCAAATGATGATTTACACACATTTCGCAAGTGCTCAGTTTATCCCCAGTGATAATCAAAACAGGAAAAGAAAATCTATATAAATATACACAAAAACACACCCAAACACTCATATATGAATGATATCCATATCAGCATCCTGTCTGAGGATGAAATTACAGCAAGTTGCCCACACATACAGCGACTCTGGTTGGCACTGCCAGCTATTGGCTGAGAACGAAGCACTGCACGAGGTGGACAAAGGTGGAGCTGTGTATGAACATGCGTTTGTGCCAGCTGGATGTGTGACATATGCACTGCACAAGCACTAATGAAGGCTGGGAGGACAGGGACAGATGGTCTGATTGATAGCCCAGTGCAACAAACCATTTACATTCAGATGGCAAACATGTCTGTGTGGGTGCATTACTATGTGTGTGTGTTTGTGTGTGTGTGAGAGAGAGAGAGAGCCTACAGTGCCAGCTATAATGCAGCAGCATGAGAGAGAGCGAGAGAGAGAGAGACCTTAAACACAGAAACAACATACATGTGGCATTTCACAATACATTTTAGAGTGATGTAAAAAAAATATACAGTTGAAGTCAGAATTATTAAACCCCCTGAATTATTAGCCCCCGTTTATTTTTTCCCCCAATTTCTGTTTAACGGAGAGAAGATTTTTTCAACACATTTCCAAACATAATAGTTTTAATAACTCATCTCTAATAACTGATTTATTTGATCTTTGCCATGATGACAGTAAATATTATGTTACTAGATATTTTTCAAGACACTTCTATACAGCTTAAAGTGACATTTAATCTAATTAACCTAGTCAGGTTAGGGTAATTAGGCAAGTTATTGTATAACGATGGTTTGTTCTGTAAACTATCGAAAAAAATATAGCTTAAAGAGGCTAATAATATTAACCTTAAAATGGTTTTTAAAAAATTAAGAACTGCTTTTATTCTTGTCGAAATAAAACAAATAAGACTTTCTCCAGAAAAAAAAAATATTATCAGACATACTGTGAAAATTTCCTTGCTCTGTTAAACATCATTTGGGAAATATTTAAAAAAGAAAAAAAAATTCAAAGGGGGGCTAATAATTCTGTTTGCAACTGCAAGTTAAGACAAATTACATGGAACTTTACAGAATTGATAGTTTCTTGTTCAATGTTTTACTGTAGAACTGTTCTTATAAATATTTCAGTATTTTATAGATGTCTTTGACATATTGTCCTATTATTGGGTTTTACCCATCTTTTGAGACAAATTTGTTTTTATTTTTTCCATTATAAAACGTCAATGTCTTTTTAAACACTTAATAGCCCTAACACTAATATCTAATAGTTATTATTAATAATTCTTTACATTTCTATAGCCTGTTTCTGAACACTCAAAACACTTGACACATTTTTGGGGGGAATCTCCTCATCCACCACCAGTGTGCACCATCCACCTGGATGATGTGACGGCAGCCATATTGCGCCAGACCACACACCAGCTGATTGGTGGAGAGGAGACAGAGTGATAAAGCCAATTATGATATGGGGATGGTTAGGAGGCCATGATGGACAGAGGTCAGTGGGCAAATTTGGCCAGTTTGTCGGGGTTAAATCCCCTACTCTTTTTCAAAGGACATCCTGGGAGTTTTAATGACAACAGAGAGTCAGGACCTCAGTTTAAAGTCTCATCTAAAAGTCCCCAACAATATACTGGGGTATTAGGACCCACACGGACCACAGGTTGAGCGCCCCCTGCTGGACTCACTAACACCACTTCCGGCAGCAACCTAGCTTTCCTATTTGGTCTCCCATCCAGGTACTGACCAGGACAGCTCTGCTTAGCGTCAGTGGGTGACCATATGAGAGTTGCAAAGAGCTAGCTGCCGGCTAATATATATTTATATTATAGGGCACTTTATAGGGCACTCATTGAAATTCTCATCTGAAAAACCCGGGAGTCTTACTTGGGCTTATTACAAGAACTTTTATGACCTTAAAATAAATCAATTATATTGTAAATTAATGTGAATGAAGTTACCATATATGGTTCCTTACCACGATAAAGGGTTTAGTTTTGGTTGCCAGTAATACTGTAAAATGTGCATTGTAAATAAACAATTATAATTGAGCTGCAGTTTTACTAAAGTTATTTTTATATCCACACTGTTAAAAATTGCTGTAGAATTTACAGTATTACTGTCCATTTTTACAGTATTACTGGCAAAAATTTACAAGCGTACTAGAAATTTACAATTAAAACTGTTCTGTAAAACTACAGCACGATTGTAATTGTTAATTTAAAGTGCCAAAATTGCAAGTAATACTGTACATTTTACAGCATCTTATTACAATGTTGATATAAAAATAACGTTTCTATAAATATAGTTCAACGCACAAGTGTGCAACATTCATTTTTGCCAAAAAAAAAAAAATTACAAAAAACTTATTTTATTTTTTTTTACTTTCTGTTAAACAATACATTTAAAGGTGTAAAACAATGAATGCAATGTTTTGAAAAACAAAATGACCAAACGGGAACAAATTGTAAAATATGTTTGCTGTTGGTTATTTTTAAAATCAGAACTCAAACATTTCAGTGTCCTCTGCATGCACTTTTCTACAAACATACCAATACGCTACCCTCAATGCTTCAACCTTTGGCATGGAGTGCAAGTCCATATTTGTAAGACCTAGTCACATATTTTGTCATATTTGTACTTTTTGTTAATGAGTCATTAGTTGCGAATAAACATAACCCCTATATTTAAAAAAAAAAAATCAATTATTTCTTTCCACTATAAATGACACATGTCTCTGACTAACTTTTGAATTAAACAATTTTTTTAAGTCTATCATGGCTTAATAATGACAGCCAAACCATCAACTGAACCAATAAAGAACTTAAATCTCAATAGAGAGTGGGGGTGATTATTTTAAAAGATCTCAGTAAAGAACATGAATGCTTTTGATCTTTTGTGAAGTAATAAAATAAATAAATAAAAAACTTGTAACCCAAAAACCATATCATATTAGCTTTATAATGTCAGCATGAAACCTGTTAAATAACAATTCCAAAAAGACAATAAATACCATATTGTCTAGTATTTTCTATTATTTATTATCAAATGATAAATTATATCATGAGTGTGTATGGATGTTTCCCAGTACTGGGTTTCAGCTGGAAGGGCATCCGCTGTGTAAAACATATGCTCGATAAAATGGTGGTTCATTCCGCTGTGGTGACCCCTGATGAATAAAGGGATTAAGCCAAAGAAAATGAATGAATGAATGAATGAATGAATGAATGAATGAATGATATCATAGTCAAATGATACTTTGGACTGCACTGACTTTCATTATAACAACTGCAACAGGTGAAACTCTAATGCAAAACCTCTTTAGTATTGTAGAAATCATACAGCGATTCCATTAAAGTGAGGAAATGTTCACAGTTCTAAAAAGCGTAAAGGAAAAAAAAAAACGAAATGTGTCTGTATGTTTTGAAAATACCACAATGAGAGCCAATATGAGAGTTCAGACCTAAACCCAAAAGGCAATCAACATCCGAGTATCATGCTGGTGAAATTTCTGCACTACACGGCATGGAAGAATAAATGGCACTTGCAGTGTATGGGAACTGAGTGGGAGGACTATGAGCTCTCCATCTTTGAGGATTTGACAAGAGAGAGTGCAATGATGAGGAAACTATTTACTGCAGCATGAAAGTTACCATGGGATTGCAAGGTCGACATAACATGATATCTCATACAACTTTACTGTAGTTTTCTCAATAAGAGAGGGAAAAAAACGGAGTTTCATAAGATATTTACCTGCAAAGAGGTGATGAATCAGTAAACACTTTTCTGAGTCAGTAAACATGTTAAACACAAGCATCAAGTGCTCAGGAAATCAGAATTAACGATCCTTTATTAGTGCACATTGCTTTTTGAGGTAGTCAATTAATTCTTGTAGTTAATACACTGGAAAAAAAAGGTTTATTTCAACTTTGATTAATTTGATTCAACTTCTGAAATGACATTAACTTCTGTGATGAAGTCACATTGAAGGCTTGGGCAGAATATTCTTAAAGTCTGTGTGAACTGGAAGTTTGAGGCTTATTTCAGTATAATGATTTACTTCCAACTGAAACTAAATCTTGAGTAGGGGACAGGACTTTCCTTTTGCGCATCATTCCCTCATAGCAAACTAACGGTAAAAGCCTGTGGTTAAGAATATTGTGGCTTAAGCCGTTAAACTGGTATTAACAGAAAAACTGCCACTCTAAACGCAGAAGCGTATGGTCAGTGTTTGGTTAAAAATTACCTAAACAAACTTTAAAGAAAAAGGGTGACACAGTGGCGCAGTGGGTAGCGCTGTCGCCTCACAGCAAGAAGACTGCTGGTTTGAGTCCTGGCTGGGTCAGTTGGCGGTTAATTTTGCTCATTGATAGAGGGACTTAGCCGAAAAGTAAATGAATGAATAAACTGTAATAATAAAAAAAAACTTTCCCAGATTGTTACATAACAATGTGCGCTAACAAAATAAATGTAAATTTTGATTTTACACACACTTCAACCCCTTGTAAGCAGTAAAATAAAACTCTGCCTTTTATTCAATATTCAGCTGCACTTAGAAATATTATTGCAAATGAATACTGAAGTAAACTCTGTAGGCATTATCTTTAAGATTTTATCTTTTGAGCTTTAAGACTTAAAATGGAGAATAAATAACCTGATTTCAAAGCAAAAAAAAACCCAACACATCCATCATCTTAGAGGACAGTATGCAAATTTCACTACTAGAAAATTCACCACTTTAAGTTACAAAATGTGACAAAATCAACAATAAATGTAAAAAAAAAAAAAAAAAAATTTAATTTAAACAAAGCCTCCCCAGTGCATGATGGCAGGTGCCAAACAGGACTCTATAGCTGCATCCGAGATTCTGGACGTGTCTGAAACCGCCTACTACTCAGTAGGTACTGCATTTGAATTTAAAAGTACTAATCTGCCGTTAGAAAAGTACATTCTTTACAGTATGAATGGAATTTGGATGTACTACATCCACCATTTTGTCATAATCTTGTGACCTACCCTTGTGAGTTGCGTCGCTTCACTCCCATTCATGAATTCTCTTGAGGGGCATCATGGGATAGCGCAGCTTCCATGGGATGCACACTTCAGAATCTGGCCGGAAGTAGTAGTTCATCCGGATACTTCTTGCATACTGATTTTTGAATTCTATGAATTCGGACATACTACTCAGCTGGCATACTGATTTTAGCATACTATATAGTATGGAAGTATGCCGTTTCGGACGCAGCCTCTGATTCTTAAGTTCTATGCTATCTCATGATCCCACACAAGCGAATGCATGAATGGGAGTAGGTCATGTGATAATGACAAATGGCAGATATACTATGTCCAAGTTTCATTTATACTGTACTACACACATTCATACTGTATAGAACGTACCATTCATTTTCTTGTCGGCTAAGTCCCTTTATTAAAAAGGGGTCACCACAGCGGAATGAACCGCCAACTTATCCAGTACATTTTAACACAGCGAATGCCCTTCCAGCCGCAACCCATCTCTGGGCAACATCCATACACTCATCCACACTCATACACTACGGACAATTTAGTCTACCCAATTCACCTGTACCACATGTCTTTGGACTGTGGGGGGAAGCCGGAGCACCAGGAGGAAACCCATGTGAACACAGGGAGAACATGCAAACTCCACACAGAAACGCCAACTGACCCAGCCGAGGTTCGAACCTGCGACCCAGCGACCTTCTTGCTGTGAGGCAACAGCACTACCTACTGCGCCACTGTGTCGCCCTACCTTTCTAATGGTAAATGTTTTTCTAACGTGTAGTAGATTTAAATTACTCGAGTAGTAGGTGATTTCAGAGGCAACCTAGGTACATTTAATGTACTGACATCTATTAATTGTGTTCCTTAATGTACTGTATTTTGTCAGGGTGTTCATACTTGAAAGTAGTAATGGGCGATATAAACGATATGCGATATAAACGATACAAAATTGGCCTACGATAGAGATTCTAATTCTATTGCACTATCGCGATAATGCATGTTTGATGACGCAATCTACCCGCGAAATTAAGAGCAACTGCAGCCGGCTGCAACGCATCATCTTGAATAAACAACAGTGCGACCATTTCGCTCGCATTTGCGACAAAAAATAATAAGCTCGATTGATAACTTACTTCACTCGGCCACAGTAAAACAACATGCTCTTCACACTAACTTATGGTGTATTACGTTGGAAATCTATTGTGACTGTAGCACATGCTGACGCTCTCAACAACAGCATTAAGCAACGCATGGCACCGAATGGCGACGTGTCGCACAACTTGCGAGCCTCCTGCATGGCATATCGAGGCTTGTCACACAGATTCCCACACAGCGCTTCCCACACAGATTTTACCTGGGCGGCCGATATATTATTGGGGCGGCCCGGTTCTGTGTTCGCGAGAAACTGAGAACACTCTGCCACAGACTCCCAAGCTCTGCATGCAGACCCACAGAGACGCGCTGGATACAGAAGTGCGCGAAGACTAAATAGACTGATCCGGCTTACTATTTGGGGTGACAATACATTTTCCCCGGACATGTCCGAGAATCTGCTTTCGCTTTCGATATTAATTGTATTCATTTTTGCATTACTTTATAAGCAAACTTTGTCTGGTGCGTCTCAATCTCTCAGCAGACAGAGAGAGAGTGAGGGAGAGAGAAAGAGCAGATCAAGACACCAGTTTTAATTTCATTAGGAGAACAAAATGTTCAAAATCAAATGTGTTACCTTAGGCTGCAGGTTAGAAATATGTTTTTATTTAAAGTATCTGCAATACACAATTTTATTTGACTAATTTAATACTGGAAGTATTTTCAGTACAGTGTAAGTTCCTTAACTAAAAAGACACCAGTTTATTTTTGTTCTCTGCAACTTGGCATTTAGGAACCAAGGACTTAAAAGAAAAGTATTTCTTTCTAAAAGACACTACATTTAGTTTATTTATCTGCAACATTGTGTTGTTTAATTACAGTTTTGCTTTTGCACAATAAATGTTCTCAAAACGACATGCAACGTTTCTTTATTTCTTTAAAAAAACGAGCAGTTTGGCTTTCCTAAGGGTCTATGTAACCTGTTCTGAAATGGTTCTATTATAATTTATATATCGCAATATATATCGTTATCGCAAGAGGCTGCAATGTATATCGCAATATGGATTTTAGGCCATATCGCCCATCCCTACTTGAAAGGTTGGGATAGATTACATTGGTGTGTTTGCTCTGTTAATTTAAATAAGCTTGAACACTGGCATCAAAACCACAGTGTGCATCAATAAGTGGACTAAAACCTCTGAAAAGGTGTTTTTTTCATGTCAAAAACAATAACACCCTTCAAATAGGTGTGAAGGGAAATGTGTGTGATAATTATATTGTTGCAGCAATGATTTTTTTTATTTCTGATTGTAGAAATACCATCATGTATGCACACAATATTATTTTGGATATTCTGTAAGTTTCATTACAAAAACATAGATACTTTTTTGCATCTTTAGCCGGGACTATATATTTTTCCTTTTTGGATAAGACCTGTCAAACCAGGAGCCATTTCTTTCCAGATGATATTTACTGACTTATATTTCAAAGTGACTTACATGACACAACTGACAGTAATAAAAGCATGAATAAAACACCTATACACAGTCTTGTGCCAAAAGAGAGGCATGTGAGTTTTTGTAAAATGTTTTTTTTGACCAACTTAAAAAGTAGCATTGGGTATTCTAATAACAACAAAGCGCATCATCTTATTTGCGCAAAGGCAAAGCACATCTTAACCCGCATGTGTTTGTGGCAGAAAACGAGCAAGCACTTATTTCAAGAGGCAAACATTGGTGGCTCTCGAAGGAAATGGCATTCTTGAAGTGGACAATAGATGCAATCCAGGACAGTCTATTCAGTTCTCAAGAAAGATGATGGACTGTTGGCGAGAAAAAGAGAGTACATTCTTTTCAAACTGTCACACAAGATCTTTTCAAGCCGCTGCATAAAGATATTTTTTAACTCAACACTGGGCCAAACTCAGTGATCAGCAAAAGTTTGGGGTGCTGAATGCCAGGGGAAAATGGATTGCTTATGCTAGCAGGAAAAAAAAAAGAAAATGCTGATGTGAAAAGGCAAAACATTTGGAAAAACAAAACAGTTAATTAGAAGGAAATACTACAATATAACACAGAAAGAACATTAATAATTGTTTAGCAAATCATTAAAAAACTGTTATTTCTATAATGCACATTAAAATAAATTCTTTTAAGCTAAATTTTTGGTTTTAATTGAATTTTTCACCGGGCGGTGGCTCAGTGGTTAGCACTGCCGCCTCACAGCAAGGTCACTGATTTGAGTCCCAGCTGGGACAGTTGTCATTTCTGTGTGGAGTTTGCATATTCTCCCCATGTTCACATGGGTTTCCTCTGGGTGCTCCCGTTTCCCCCACATCCAAAGACATGTGCTATAGGTGAATTGAATAAACAAAAAATTGGCCGAAGTGTATGTGTGTGCACATGTGAGAATGTATGGGTGTTTCCCAGTACTGGGTTGCAGATGGAAAGGCATCCGCTGTGTAAAACATATGTTAGATAAGTCAATAATATCCAGCTGCACACCCGCAGACCCACACACGTTTCAGGACACACAATCCAGACCACACAATCTAGGCAGGAGTGAACCATATATAGTTACGACGGATGTCTTCTCGGATCTCAATATTTATTTATAGTGTACACAATGGACAATAGTGTATACTATTTTACAATCGAGACGAGCAAATGGGGAACATTGTTTCCGATCGCCATTCCATATAATAGACCAAACAGAATGTAAATTGAACAGGTTTAATTTATATAATGGATTCATTATAATGAAGGAATAATAGCAAGTTAATATGTATAGGCTATAATACATCTTTATATATACTAAAAATCTTTTTACATTCAATAAACGTATAACACTATATTAATATTTTACTCCAGCGATTGAATAGTGTTTATTTGCTTAATCAAATAATAGTCATTAGTGTTTTAACTAATTATTTTATTTACATAATTTGAGTACCAAAACTGCACAGATGTTAAAATGATCTTGACAATATAACAATGAAATAATGACTGAAATGGGAAACCCTAGCATGGACGGTCTTGATCACCATATTTGGGAAACACAGTAGGTGGCGATAACGCTCCTAAAGAGTTAAGGCTCGTACACAAAGGGATGCTTTTCCTTTGCGTTTATCGTCATCGTTTTTCAAGACGATTTTCCGGATTCAAACCCAAGCCATTTTCATTGGCGTTGAGCAGAAGAGTACGCAAAATCACTCCTTGGCGTTAGATGGCACTACACAACTTTAAGCTTCTGACACCCGCTTGTAACACAGAAGAAGAAGAGAAAGTTGACACACTTGTTGTTGGAGGATAAAATTGATGATGACATACTGGGTAAACCTCCAACAATCAGTTAATAACCATCTTACTCGTAAAGTACTGGGAGATTGCTGGGAATACTCATTTGAAGGACAGGATAGCTTTGGATGGAAGAGTAAAAAGTTGGCTAAAGAATATGGTATGGACAACATGATCTTTTGTCCTAATATACCACTCACTGATGTCCCACTATGGAGAGCTCCTGGACCACTCGTAGATTTAAGCTTGCTAAATAAACCTAAAGATGAATATAATGGGAAAGAAGTAAATGTTATTTTAAATAATATGTTTTATTATTTATTATATTATTATATATTATTTATTATTACAAATTTTTACAGATGGATCTAAAGAACCTAGTAGTAAAAAGATAGGAATAGGTGTAAATATTCCAGAATTCAAAATACATATTAGTTTAAAATTGCCCAATAATTTATCAGTATATACTGCAGAGTTAACAGCTATAATTATAGCATTACAATGGGTTGAACAAGTCAGACCAAACAAAGTAGTAATTTGTTCAGATTCATCTTCAGCTTTATTTAGCATAGCAAATTCAAAATCAGATAGAGAGGATTTAATAACAGAAGTTTATTTATCTTTATATAGATTGAAGGAGATAGGAGTAATTGTTTATTTCTGCTGGGTTCCATCACATATTGGGGTATCCGGTAATGAAGTTGCTGACCAATTAGCAAAGGAAGCACTAAATAAGCAGGAGGTGGAGGTGAATGTACCTTTGGGGAAAAGGGAAGCAAAGTCAATTCTAAAGGAAAAACTAATAAACAAATGGCAATTTAGATGGGAAAATAGTAGTACTGGAAGATGGCACTATAGTATTATACAGATAGTAGGGACAACACTATATCAAGGAAGAAATAGGAAGGAAGAAGTATGGTTATCAAGATTAAGACTGGGACACACAGGGTTGAAAGCAACACTTGCACTGATTGGTTTACATGAAGATGGGAAATGTGATGTATGTGGTGTAACTGAAAATGTGGAACATGTACTTTTAATGTGTAGCAAATACAACAAACATCGCGATATGTAATTAAGTCAGTGTGGGGAAGACAAAATTATTTATAAAAATATTTTAGGAAAAGGTATAATGGATTTTCAAGTATACAGAGCGTTTATTAGATATATAGAAGATTCGGGTTTAGGTTCTAGATTATAGGCTAATATTTTTGGATGAGAGTATTATCAATCATGGTCATAAAGACCCTATATGTTAGAGGAGCTGAACACGCAGCGCTGACATGAGTATGTGGTCTGAATGCAAAGATTGGAGAATGTGAAACAGGGTTTTGGTTTTTTTTTTGTGTTTTTTTTTTTTTTCTCCCCTGCCCCTTCTAAATATGCAGACTCATCCTCAGAATTACATCCAGTACAGTAGGTGGCGATAATGCTTTTAATGAGTTAGTCGCCATAAAACAAGAAGAAGAAGAAGAAGACACGCTTGTTGTTATGGACGATTCAAGTAGTAGCTCCAGCTCTAGCGATGAAGAAATAATTATTGTTCACCAGTGCAATAAGCAGCTCCACATTCATATCGCCTCTGGGCATCTTCTTCAGTGTGCGCTCGCATTGACAGTTTTGCGCTTGAGCGCCTCCAAGTGCTGTTTACTGTAACTTCAGCAGCTCCGTGCACATGAACAAAAGTGCCAATCTGATTGGTGAAGAAGGTTTTGACGCGGCGCCTCAAAACAAAAAAACGAGCATGAGGCGTTTTTTTTTTTAAATGAAGCTTTTGCACCTGCCGTTTTGCGCGTTGGTGTGCACGATCACATTGACGCCCTTTATTTAGTCACGAGGTGTTAAACGTCGACGGAAAACGCAAGCAAAAAACATCTTGGTGTGCACGGCCCTTTAGTCATCGTTAAACAAAAAAATTTAATCATATATAGTTATCTACATCATGTGTCCTGGATTGTGTGTACTGAAACGTGTGTGGGTTTGTGGGTCTGCAGCTTGATATAAGTTGGCGGTGTATTCCGCTGTGGCGACCCCTGAAGAATAAAGGGACTAAGCTGAAGGAAAATGAATGAATGAACGAACGAATTTTTCCCCCTACTGTACATTATTATATTGGGATTCCTTTATTCACTTGATGAATGTAAAACAATTAATTTTAGTTTAGATTTTTCTTTAGACAATATTGTATGCATTTTAACATCAATTTTACACTTTAAAACATAATTAGTTGACTACTTAAAAAAATGGGTAAACCTATTGCTTTTAAAGTGATTAGTTGACCTTCCTTAGTCAACTTGTTGCTTTTAGGGCTCAGAGTTTACTCACTTTTTAAAAATATATAGAAACTAATTGTGTGTTTTACATGAAAAATATTTTATACGCATTTAGATAAAACTCTAAATGCTAATGTTGATCATATGATAATAACGATCAACCACCATACATCTCTAATTTAAAATTGTTCTGTATAAGAAGTTATCTGGCACAAATAAGAGGCCGCATTGTTTTGTTCCTCAATCAGTTTACTGGATAAATGGATGCGGATGGGAATGAAGCAGGAGGGATTCAAAGCGGCCGGTGACAATAAAGTGACAGATGTGTCATTTAGTTGTAATGTGACAATAAGTAAACCAGTCAATAGAAAAATGTGCAAGCAACAATGCACTAACAAAATAATAGCAGGCTATTAGCAGTGACAGAAACGTGACTGCAAGACCACAGGGTCAAAAGCAAAACGATTTCATGAGGGTGATTATTTTAAGAGACCTTCCCATTGTCACTGATAAGGTCTGGTTTGCGATGGCCTTGTTGATTTGTCTGGCTAGTAAGCAAGAACAGAGTATCGAGGTGTCTGGTAGGAATGAGCAGATGTGTGTTTTGACACGCTGCTCAAAGCACTTAATGATAACTGAGGTCAGTGCTCTTGACGCATGAGAAGAATACGACAAACTAAAGAAGCCAAGATGAAGATGGCAGTCAACACATCTAATACAACCCTGCGTCCTTCTGCTATTAAAGGGATAGGTTGCTCACAAATAAAATGTACTCACAATTTACTCCTTCTCAAGTGGTTTAAACTCTTTTACACAAAAGACAATATTTTGAAGATTGTTGTAAACCGATAAACACTGACATACAGTAGGAAAAAACAACTAATATGGAAGTCAGTGGTTCAAAGTAGTCAACAATCATCTAAAAAACCTATTTTATGTTCAATTAGTAGAAAGAAACTCAAAAATGCGTGTGTAAAAAGTAATGGGTAAATGACAGAATTTTCATTTTTGGGTGAACTATTCCTTTAACATTTCATTTCAGCAGTTTGATCATGAGCGGTGAGTTGAGAATGGTAATACTAGGCCAGGAATGGGTAAAGTTTTGCTCCGACACTAAATAAACACACCTGAACAATCTAATCTGACGGTGCATTCTAAATGAGATATATTGCTCCCCAAAGGGGCAACCCAGTGGCGCAGTAGGTAGTGCTGTTGCCTCACAGCAAGAACGTCGCTGGGTCGCAGGTTCGAACCTCGGCTGGGCTGGGTCAGTTGGCGTTTCTGTGTGGAGTTTGCATGTTCTCCCTGGGTTTGCGTGGGTTTCCTTCGGGTGCTCCGGTTTCCCCCACAGTCCAAAGACATGCAGTACAGGTGAATTGGGTAAGCTAAATTGTCCATAGTGTGTGAATGTGTGTGTGGAAGTTCCCAGAGATGGGTTGCGGCTGGAAGGGCATCCGCTGCGTAAAATCGTGCTGGATAAGTTGGCGGTTCATTCCGCTGTGGCGACCCCGCAAGGGACAAAGCCGACAAGAAAATGAATGAATGAATGCTCCCCAAAGGAAACTTCGAAGTAAAAAAATCATGGCCGCCATAATAAAGTGTCATTCCAAGCAAAGTGATCAAAACTGGCCCCTTCGAAGGGCCCTTTGGAATGATTTTGGAAAACACAACTGATGGACACTTCGAGAAATGATCCTTTGGAGCAGGTGTAACCCGCCAGTCTTACACGACCCAACTTGCTCCAATCTGGGATTGAACCGCCGACTCTTCGGATAGGAGTCGGTTGCTCTAAGAAGGAGGCTAAAGACCATGGCCTCTAGCATCTGTCGCTAGAGCACCTTTTCGGGTTCAGAGGAGTGAGGTTTACCTGTCACACACTGCACTCAATTTGGAAGGGCTCATCCGTATGCTCTAATCCGTTTAGAGGGAGCCTCCAAAGGGATTAGGGCATAGGGATGAGCCCTTCAGAATGAAATCCACCCAGTGTCTTGAAGATCTCTAGAACCCTTTAGGCAGGTGTGTTTGATTAGGGTTGGAGCTAAACTCTGCAGGACACTGGCCCTCCAGGACAGAGTTTGCCTATCCCTGTACTAGGCAGAAACAGTAATGCATTTAAATGCTTCTTGTGTCTGCTTGTGTTTGGATTTCATCAAGACCTTATGCTCTTATTTCACCACACTGTACATCGCGCTCCTGCTGAAGTGCAACACACATGTACTACTGAAGGAACAAGCCTATGTTATGCAGCTTACTACTGAGTAAGGCTCATTATTGCTACCAACCCAGGCTCATTATTGATACATACCCCTATATACATTTCTGAAGATTGCGAAACACGTCTCAGGAGCATACCTGTCAACCCTCTCATTTTTCCCGGGATTCTCCCGTATTTTACAGTTCTATCCCGCTATCATCCCGTAAAGGTAATTTCCCGTATTTCTCCCGTATTTTCAGTCTTTCTCTGAAGGGTGGCAAATAAACATTAACGAGCAGAGCCTCCTTATACGCAACCCATACCGCCTAACCACAAGGGGCCGCCCTTGCTCTTAAATGTGAGTCTGTTCTGTGCTTTCGCTTTGTTTAGGCATAAAAACACTTTGAAATAAATATAAAAACGGCGGGATTCCTTTGCCTTTTCATGACAGGTGCCATCTCCCCTTCATATGCAATCCTCAAAACAGTCATATAGCGGAGTATGACTGTCAGCTGACGTGCTCCATAGTGATAAATAGGGCCGTTTCCCAAACGGATTCTGTACACGTGATTTAAAGCGGAGTCTGGGTTTTGGGTGTGTGTTTGAACAGACATATACACATACTTAATAATAATAATATCTAAAGATATCGATCTTGGTGGGGGTTTTTTCAAACACAACTAATTTTGTCCTAAATAAGCATAAAAAGTTAGGAAAGCAATCGAATGTTTTCATTATAACGTTAGATGGTTGCATTTTTAAAGTGACACCTCTGTTATTTAATGTAATCAAACGAAAAAAAAATCTAAATAAATAAGACTCGCTACTCTTTAATCAGAATGTGTCAGTTATACAGTGAAAAAACGGCTAATGAGATTTCATAGCTTGAATTTATTTAATTATTCATTCATTCATTCATTTTCTTGTCGGCTTTGTCCCTTGCAGGGTCGCCACAGCGGCATGAACCGCCAACTTATCCAGCACGATTTTACGCAGCGGATGCCCTTCCAGCCGCAACCCATCTCTGGGAACTTCAACACACACATTCACACTCATACACTATGGACAATTTAGCTTACCCAATTCACCTGTTCTGCATGTCTTTGGACTGTGGGGGAAACCGGAGCACCCGGAGGAAACCCACGCAAACGCAGGGAGAACATGCAAACTCCACACAGAAACACCAACTGACCCAGCCCAGCCGAGGTTCGAACCTGCGACCCAGCGACGTTCTTGCTGTGAGGCAACAGCACTACCTACTGCGCCACTGCGTTGCCCTTTATTTCATTATAATAGCTATTAATTTTATTAAGCTGAACTGTTTGCTAATTTATTTGCTGCTAATGTATACTATTTATTTTTTGTAAATAATAATAATAAAACATATTACTGACCATTTAACTGTTTATTTACAATGAAACAGCTCCAAATGAACATATTTAGTAATTTGGGAATTTTTTTAAGGGGGGTCGGAGTAATCCCTTATTATGGTGGGCATATCCCTTTTTTTCACATCCCAATGTTGACAGGTATGCTCAGGAGGTAAATTTAATTAAATCTTTTACAGTTTTTGTTTTCGCGAATCCCCCAGAGGCCGCTGTGTATGCTTTTTGAGACCTCAAATTTTGTTCGTGATTGCCATTTGCGCCTGATGTTCTGGCGTAAATCTACCAGAGGCTGCTGTCAGCTGACTGACTGATCGAATCCCCCACCCACCCCTTTCCTAAACCCAACCGATAGTGTTTTCGAATGCACTGATTGATCTGATCACCCCTTTCCTAAACTCAACCGATAATGTGTTCAAAAGCAATCCAGAAAAAGAAAAGCCCTGCCTGTTTTTTACCATGTTTTCAGATCTTACCACATTCTCACACTGTTATTTTATTGTTTATTTAATTTTTTGTCTTTTGTTTTTGTTTTACCTGCTTTCTGGAACTGTTCTTCGCCGGACTCGAACCCAGTCATCGCGATCAAGTCTCAAGTCCGCTGATCTACATGGCAAGCTACTGAGCAAACTAGTAACAGCAGAAAAGCAGTCCACACGGAGGTAAGCTGGTAGCACGAAAAGAAACAGAAACCGTCATACCGCCCCCTAGCGTTCTTTCTAAAGACAAAATGCAGCCATACGTAGCTCTGGCTACATAATTCGTGCTCTCCAGAAATGTATACAGGGGTCCATTTTCACAATAAGCGTTTTATCAGTTGGGTGTTTACGCTTCAAACTCTGTCCGATGGATGAATTTTGGGTACTTGTAATTGCATTGAATTAGACAAGCTCAGAGCATGTCAGATTGTACGCATTTCTGTCCACGTTGTGATCAGATTGACAAAAATACTGTAACAGCAGTAACATTTACTACTAAAACACTGCCTACTGTAAATGCCCTCAGGAACTGTGAATGGATATTGTCATGGATATTACATCAAAGAAACCCCAATCAGCTGGGAAAGGCAGTTTTACCTTTTCAAAGGCACTAGTTAATAACATAAAACAGCACATTTTTATACTGTATATAATTTAGTCAAATCTATGCACATTTACAACACTAGATTTTGTTTTTATTAAATTGTACAAAAACAATTTGTCAATTAAAAGATTGTTTTGTGATTTATAGGTATTTTTTCATTTATTTTGTTAATAATTTGCATTACAGGTTGAGCTGCACAATTAATGATAAAAAGATCGCGATCTCGATTCGACCCCCGGCCTAGACGATCTTAATCCAGCATTTATACAATTCTGTAAATTATATTTTCAAGTTCAGGAGAGAAGCAAAGGAGGCCGCACAAGTCTTCACGTTGTTTTACATACAATGTTCAGCAACGTGGACACCTCCAAATGGCGTTGAAAGAGTCATATACTGTATTTATAAGGTATAATTCACCCACAAATGTCATTTCTGTCTTCATGTAATGATGTATTCGTGGCCACGAAATCACACTGAGCTGACCGTGAGCTGTTACCACAGAGAGGGCGGGCGCGCGTCTGTGAACGAAGTCTACTTTAATGAACAGAACTTGCATATGCTGTGAATAACAGGTAATAAACTTGTAAATAACATTCAGTTTGTGGCACAGAGCGATCGTTTGGGAGCCGCACGGGAAGTATGAACCGCACTTAGCAGTAAAAATGAAACCAAAAGCGCACACACATCATTTAAATAATCATATTGCATTTTAGAGTAATGATTACGACAAGCATTTGATACGTTTTTCTTTCATATCGAACACAGAATGTTGTGTATGAGAATAAATGTTTAACAGTGTCAGTATAACTATATAATGTTGAATATAATGCAAGAGGAAATCTGATAATGACAAATGTCTCGTTTTACCAGTAGAAAAAAATGGTCTAACAATGTTGTCAATGACAGATTGCAAGCGTATGTCTCAAACACAATAATTCAACATCAGAATTATGAATAGTTGTATTCTGAAATAACAATAATAATAGCCTACTCATATGAACCTTTATTTTACATTTACAGAATCGTTAAAAAAAATCGTGATCTTTATTTTAAGCAAAAAAATCGCAATTCCCATTTTAGCCAGAATTGTGCAGCTCTAATTACAGGACATTGATATCTGCTCCATAAACTGTTTTGGTCTTTTAAAATCACTCTCTTTATATACAAACTTGTAATGATAAAAAAAATCCATTGCTCTACATCTTAGTATTCCTATAAGCTGTGATGGAAAGTAAAAACTATGAATGGGGCAAATTTCAACCCAAAGTTTACATCAGCTGTATTATCCATTCACCACTACAGATGTTTACACATCTAGAATAACAACTAGAAATCACAAAATATAAAACCAGGTCCATTAATAGTTCAGACAACATCCTTGGTTTATCTGAACGTAGCTTGTTTTTTTATTGACTTCTCTATACTAGAAGATGTGGTCAATAAGCAGAACCAACCCTACATTGCAAGTGATTTGATCTAAATGCATGCAGAGCTCCAGGATTCAACATTCTGATCTCTTTTCTAAACATGGACGGTGATGTCCAGGTTACAAGCTAACTGAAGGAAAGCATTGCATGAATATTACAGAAGAGCTTACAGTATGCTAAAAATGGTCTAGAGAGATGTGTAAACAATTACAAGACTCCAAGCATATCCCCCAGCATTCGAGATGAAGACGACGATAAGAACTTTTAATTTGAAGCTTGTTGAGCGAGTCCTGATGAGAGCAACGAGCTGATGCTATTCATGAGGTCACGGCTTCCCAAGATGACAGCCAATTCTCACAGCCTAACAGTGTGTTAAATAGGGCTTCAAGAGCGGTTGTGCAAGAGCGCCGTTCCATTCAGTGGCCCGCGCTGAAACAGGATCACTAATGAAGGTTTCAAGCATTAAATCCTTTTGCGAAAAAATTTCAATGTGTGAAAAAAGTTAAACCCTTTTTTTTCTTTTCTTTCTGGCATCCACGGCCAAAACAAAGTTCCCTTGAAATGGGCACGTTATATCCTCTGACCATGAGTGGAGAAATGACTCACTCGATAGACTCCACACATCCTGCAGCTGTGCCACTGCCATGTGAACCACTGCAACTGGAACCAAAAGCACAACACGATGATGTGCCTCTCATACGCAGGAACTGTAGGAATTTTTTGGGAGGGAGAGTAGGTGTAAATGAATGCTTCTGCAATAAGGATACATCAGATTTAACATTAATATTGTTACAAAAAGATTTCTATTTCAAATAAATGCTGTCAAGTTATTTTGAGCTTTCTATTCATGAAAATATAATGAGAAGAAATGTTTCTTGAGCATCAGCAAATTAAAGAGTCATGAAACCCCTCTCTTTCGGTTCAAGTCTATCTCAGAATTTTTTTTTTTTAATTTGCTTCATGACGGGCGTGGAGCTCTGCTGGCAAAGGGAGGAGTGGGCACGGCCAGCAAAGCTGGGGAAAAAGAGAGGGGCAAACAACTGTCGGTTGGCTGACAAAAGTGAGACACAAACCATGAGGAGACCCATGATTTTATAGTTTATAAAGTTAAAATGCAAAGAAATAAACAATAAGAAATTTAATGTCCTGCTACATTTAATATTCTTAATTTCATATACTCATATTAACAAGTTGTTATATCATTATAAAGATAATCATGTTTATATAAACACTATAAATGTGGAGGACTTCTCTCGTCCTCAATTCCCTGAATGCAGACACTGTGGATTGCAGTGCAGCAGGTCTCTTTCCCTGTCTATTTCAACCATTAACCCTGCCGGTAATCTGGAAGATTTTAAACATAGGTGAACACAGCAGCATGGATATAGGTGATGTGTCTGGATGGTAATGAACTCAACTGATAAAAGACAATGTCCGCCATTTTCCAATTCTCATACAGCTCTCCCGACAAAAATGCTTGCTGCAAACCAACTGCTTTGCTATATTGGCCCTGACAGAATCGCGGGGAAAGACATGTAACAAACCCCATGAATCATGAAAACAAACACATACGACCCGTGCCGTGCAGACGCGGTCTCACTCAGTCATTGGGTCATAGCTTGGCAGCTCTGCCTGGCTTTCGGAAAGCAGGGTCTTCTCATAGGATAAGAAAACTCCATTATGAATAATAAAGAAAAACAGACGCACCAACACAGCAGATTCGCGCTACGCCACCGATTTTAATCCCGCCTCAAAAATTATTTTAAACCCAGAAGATGAAATTAGCTGACAAAAGCTCAAAATTATCCAGTTTTCCCCACAATTAAAGCTGACAGGTGCTAATGTTGTCTTAACTGATGCTCAACACACACAAATCTGTTTACATTTTTTTTAAGTACTCTAGGGTGTCCTGAACCTTTAAAATGTTTTTGAAAGGTTTCTTCTGTGACACTGAAGACTGGAGTAAAGGCTGCTATAAATGCCGTTTGCTATCAGGGAATGTATAATATAAATAACATAAATAACGGTTATTGTACATTGTAAGAAATGTCATATTACATACTGTAAAAAAAAATGAAGGGTTCCACACAACTCATCCATGCTTTTCCCAACACAAATCGTTAACTTAACAAATTTAAGTGGATTAAACATAAAAATTAAGATGTCCCACCAAAAATTCTCAAGAATTGCGTTGTTTCAGATCATTTTAAATAGGTAGTTTGAACACACAGCTTTTTTTGAGTGCATTTACTGTGTTTCGAATCAAACTAATCAAGGCTTGATGAGCATGAGAGACTTTTTATTATTTATTATCAAGTACTTATTTAGTGCACTTTAATAAACAAGCATGAATTAAACTGATCATGATCAAAGTAATAAAAGAAGTTATAAAAAAATCTTTTAAAATAAATGATTAATCAAAAAATAAATAAATAAAAAAGGTTGGAAATGCTTCGAGTGTAAAATCAGTGTGACAAAAGGATTTCTGGATCCTGTGACACTAAGACTGCATGGGTGATAAAAACCAGTTCTGCCACCAGAAGAATACATTACAATTTAAAATGTATGAAAACAGAAAAAGGTTACAGTATTTGTAATAATTGTAACACAACATACTTGTATGTACTACATTTCTGATTAAAAAAATGCAACCTTGGTGAGTTTAAGGCCCTTTTATAAACATTCAAATATATATTTTGAAAAAAAATGAATAGTTATTCTTACTACGTAAGCTTGTAAGCAAAACTGGAGATAAAAAGATAATAAAGACTGGAGTAATGGCTGCTTAAAATTTATTTTGCCATCAAAAAAAATACACAAATGTATGGTTATTCAAAGAGAAATTATTATTTAAAATGACAATATTACTACATCTATTTTATTTTTTGATCAAATAATGTAACCAAGGGATGTGACACTGACAACAGGGGTGCGGATCCACATGCAGGTCTATTAGCAGGATGGTCAGGCAAGCAATGATCAGAACAGGAGCAAACAGATGTATGAGGACAATCCAGAGTCGTAGTCAATATACCAGGCAAATGATCAAAGGCAGGCAGCAGACAGGATGAACAGACAAACGTGGCAAAGATCAAAACCAGGCAAACTAGACAAAGAATAACGCGTTGTGGTGTCACTGTAAACAGATAACAAGACTCAGCAACAACTGAGTGTTAGTGTGCTGTATTTATAGTCCAGGAATCAGTCCAAAAGCAGCTTCAGCTGTGAGTGCCTAATCAATGGTGAATTGGAGCAGGTGAGTGCAATTGTGTGGCATGACTGGGTTTGTAGTCCATTTACCAGCAGATTTGTAGTTCATGTGAATGTGTGTGTGTGTTTATCAGCGATCTCTAGTGGTTAGATCGCTGGTGATCATGACAAATAACTAAAGCCAGAGTTTCACAAAGATTCGGTAACCGTTTTCAAGGTATACCATGATCTGGAAAAGTCAAGGTTTCAAAACCGCCAACATTCTGTAATACTGTTTCTGAGGTATATGCAAGATCTTTTTATTTATGTGTTTTTTTAGGACAACAGTATCTCCAGCAGAAAAGATATCCAAAGATGTTGCTTTAAATTGTAAAGAAATCTGTGTTTTTTAAACTAATGAAGACAGCAGAAGTCAATGATTCATTTTCATTATTCAGCCTGACATGTTTACTGCTCCAAAATATTTTAAATGTTTCTCAAAGTAAAATATATTGTGGTCAATGGAGGAAAAAGTTTTAGTTTTTTACCCAGAGATTTAAAAAGAATACATATTAGAGCAGTGATTACAATACCGTAAAACTGTGATATATTTATCCAAGGTTATAATACCGGTCCATGCCTAGATTCAAACAATCTTACTGACACTAAACTTTGAAAATATACTAAAAGTTAATTTGTGAACATTTTAAAACACAAAAAACTGCTTTGGTCCAACAATTTTTTTAAGACCTGCAATTGCAAGTAAATGCCCTCAGTGTGTCTGAAGAACTACATGGAAAAGTGGGTTGAGCGGCGGAGGCATTTCCATTGTCACAGGTGCTATCTGTATGATAAGAGGTAGCAGTCACTGCAGTTGCGGAAGCTTCAGCTCCACCTCTTTATCTGGAAACCACAGACACACACACAAAAGTCCTAACATGATATGTATTGATGTTATCTGTCTCCGCGTATAAAATTCTGGGAATTCTGCTTAGGGAAACTCGGTGCAGATAGATCAAAAGCACCGAGAAGAGCATGAGACAGGTACAACTAAAGCGATATTACGAGATTTATTAGAACTAAAAGAAAAAGAATCTGACAACTGAGTTTTCTGAAAAGTATAAGCTCAAGAGATTTTGCAACAGAAGCTGGAATTTATCAGAAAAAGCACAGGAATTTATGCATTTGGCAGATGTTGTCTAAATGTTTGAATTATCACGACATGCATTTCTTACAGGTATCGAACCCTTGACCTTGATGTTGCTAGCAGCAAAACACACTACAAAAAGTATTTGAAGTACCTTTTTTGAATGCATTTGTACACCAAAGTTACATTAAAACACAGGAATGCCTTGAAGCTTAAATATAAACAAAAAGACAAATTACTGACTTTTTTGGAGATCTTGCTACACTTTTATAAGGCATTTCCTTAATAACTTTTAATCATCTGTACCCAAGATTACTGCTAAAGTTGGTTACTCTCAAAAGCTTAAACAAACAGTAACTCAATGATAGAGATGAGCGGACTAACAGAACCAGTTGATTTTTAGTTTGGTTTATTTAACTGGCACACAAACTGCATTTTAACAATTATATATCACAAAGTAGGTAATTGAAAAGTAAACATAGGTCAAACATACTGACACAGGTGACACAGAGGAATGGTCGAAAAATCAGTATTTACTTAAACACTTTACTTATACTATACTAACCTAAGTTCAGTTCAAACTTGTCCCATTTGTGATGTTTTCAACGTTAAGTAAAAAAATAAAGTATGTATAAAACTTTAATGTTATAATAATTTTCATTATACTGTAGTATATATTCAAGCTCTTGCTTGGAGATTAATGTTTTAAAGTCTGGGGGGGGGGGGGGGTCACCAATCGAAGGCAAGAATAAAAAACTTCCCCTAATATATTATACATGGGCTTCATTTACCATACCTGAGCATCCTTTATTGGTATGAACTGGCTGTAATTTGAAAACCTACAAGCAGAAAGTGTTTAATAGACATCTAAATATAAGTGTCTGGCTAAAACAAGACTAAATTTGGCCTGTCGGTGAATGTAGAAAACAGACTAGTCATCAAATACAAAGGAATGAATGACTACACATGAATCTGTCTATTTGATGACTAGTCTATTTCTGGACTTTTGTTATACAGCTGCTTTGTTTACAGCAATAACCATAGAAACACTGTTATTCCTGCTTTTAAGCATTACATACTCTTTTAGTTTCATGGAGTTATGTTTTATGTAACCTAATTTCACTGTGCTAACTAAATTAATTACTTAAATCACTACCTGGCCAATGTGATGGGGGATCTTTGTGTGAAAATATAGATCAATGCATTTTTACTCATGGATGTATAAGAGTAATGATAATTTACCATCATATAAACTACTGTGCAAACATGCCTAACATTTGAAAACCAAGAAAAAAATTTTTTTGATTTTTTTTTTACCTATTATTTAAACGGGTCCTATTATTATCTTTTTACCAGATGTAATACACTATTATTATAATATATGATTTGAATAAGAATGAGGCAACCTCAAAATCAACACAAAATCAAAAAATTTACACTTGCTGCTGCTGTGTTTGATGCTTTTTCACCTGCACTGCCTTTTAAAAAGGTTTCTGTCATGATGAGAATGAGGTCGGTGACACGAGCGCTGATGAGCGTCACCTGTGTGCACCACCTGTCTTGAGTCCCACAAGAGGAGTGTAAGTGTAAAAGGAGGAAGAGAAAAGAGAACCAGGCCTGGTGCTTGTGTAGTGTTTGGCTTTAGGTTCGGTAGTAGTCGGCCGAGAGAAACTGCCATCGCCCATTTGTTTTATGCTTATTTTTAGGGATGCTCCGATCGATCAGCCGGAGATCGGTATCGGCCGATCCATCGGAACCGATTGCAAGTGTTTGTTTATGAGTTTACAAGCAGAGGAATAGACACGTGCACACCTGGGTTATATAGATAGCAGCACTACAACATGTGAGAAGGTAACTGATGCATGGGGGCGTAAGCGATAGCTGCGCATGCATCACAGCAGCTAAAAGATATACTGATGTGATGCGACCGTATACAGTTTATTGGCGTGAATCATGAGAGTGATGGTCTCTTTGTTGCAACCATTGTATTTCCAGTGTTTTGAGCTGCTGTGACGTGAGTGGAGCAATCACCCTTATCTTGTGTCCAACTGTATAACCTCTCCCGGAAGGTCCACAAGTCTCCCGCATATTATCTATTATTTTCTGTAAAGCTGCTCCTGTCCACACTAAATGGTTATAAGAGACATGTTTAAGATTATATGCAGAAATAATAATGATTATATGCAGCATCCTTAGTTTATTATCTTAGGTAAGGAGAGATCTCCACTTAAATGTCATACTTAGAGGGAAAATGTACTTCATGCAATGGAAAGTTACATACAGCTTGAAGCATCAGAATCGGTACTCGGTATCGACCAATCACCATGACAAGAAATCGTTACTCGGTATTGGCTGAAAAAATCCTGATCGGAGCACCCCTACTTATTTTTGTTACTAAAGTGTTTGAATGTTCACCTGATTCCGGCTTCCTCCTACTTGATGGCCAAAGAGCCATCAAACATTATTACAGTTTCAAAATAATTAACATCTCAACTCAACATAGTTTTCTGAAGAGAAAGTAAAAAGGCATCTCCAAAAAAAAAAAAAAAAAAAGGTAAAGACGACATTAATCAATGCATTACTGCATTAATCAATACTAAAAACAAGAATTTCAATAGACCGGTTGAGGCATTTTAAGTTACCCTTTCACCTCAGTGGCTTAATTGGCATTTTATTTTGTCAAGGCAATCAATGCAAGCCTTTAAAAACAAAAGTTTAAGAGGAAATTCAGGACAAACAAATGCACTGAGACAGACATCCATTTGTGAGAAGAAACGTATAAAATCATGTACTGAAAGCCAAACACCTAGTGAACCGGCAAGGTTATAAACCTTTTATGAATCTGCTCTTGTTAATTATCTTCACAGCCTCTTTGTGTTTAGAGAATTTTATTACAGTCAGTATCTGACATGTTTAATACTTCTGCTTTGAAAGGGAGAAAAAAAAACACCCTTGTAAATGTGGGAGCCTGCGTCCACGATCTGAATCGTCCTTAGTGATAAATGGCTCCCCTTCCTAAGGCATGCCTCCCCTGCCCACCGCGAGCCCTCCTGTGTGGTCATGTGACCCAGTGGACAGCAGCACGGAATGGAAGGAATGCGATCGTATGACTGTTTACCCAACCAGCGTCATGAGGAATAGACCCCACTTTCACACACACTCGCTCACACATGCACGCTCCGATGCACACATTAACATGCTACTATACATAAGCGCATCTTCTCAAGCGTGTATTTATTTAAAACACAACAGAATGAGGTTAAATCAGCAATGTTTAATATATGTGACCTCGTTTTAAACGTTTTTAAATTGAGATTCAGCCGCACCTGATAATTAAATAAACTTTCCGCGGATGTATAGTTTGTTAGGATACAACGATATTTAAATTGATCCAAATTAAGTTCTTAGCAATGCTTACCAATCAAAAATGGAGTTTTTATATATATACAGAAGGAAATTTACAAAATGTCTCCATGAAACATGATCTTTACTCAACATTCTAATGATTTTGAACATAAGAAAAATCATTTTGACCCATACAATGTGTTTCGTGCTATTGCTAAAATATACCGCATGCACCATAAGATTGGTTCAGGGTTACATATTAACTTAGGCAGCATAATATTCTACCTAATGTTTTTTTGATAGACTGAAAACGATGACTGACGTCGCACCAATGCTTTTCATTCATCTGTAAATACCCTCCTTTCGGACCAAACATTTTCTTTCATTCAGAGAAATAATGATTGCCCATTGAGATCCACTATCATTTACCGAACAGCAGTGATGATCTTAATCTATCTCTCAAAACAAAATGGAGCTTACACAAAACCCAACGGTCATCTCAAGGATTCTCACATCCTTTTACCGGTAACGTTCACAGATGGGAAAAACACAGTGAATCGCTAGCAATTATTTTCAAGGGCTTTGAAGCTGTTCTTTTCATTTAGGTTTTTGTGTAAACTTATGTAACCTGCATTACACATCAGATGTTTCTTCAAAACCTGCATTACGCTTGCACCATTTTTTTGTTTCCAGGATAAAAACTGGCTGATTTAAGAGAGCAGAGAAAGGTCTGCTGGGTTCACTGTGGTTGGTGTAAGTCTAAGTTTAAAGAGCTGCAGTGCATAAGCTGCAGAAACCCAAGTGGGAGCTGGTGAGCTGCTGAAAAAAGCACTGTGGATGTGTTGATCACTGTGAGGAAAACATTTCTGGCTTTGCTTAACAGCAAGCTGTCTAACAGAAGCAAGGGAATTGGATCAAATGCGATAACGAACAGTAGACCATTAATAAAAGTTCAACTTTATGTTAAAAATATTCTCCAGGCTCTTGGCTAAGAGGTCTTTGGCAGAGCTTGAATGTTCTTGGCAGTTTGTATGTAAGCAAACAAGTCAATTATCAACTAATAGAGGAGGGAATGCAGTAATCCATTCAAGTTCGACTGCATACTGTGTCTTAAGAAAAGAAAAATCACAAACCTGCTTTGACATTTATACTGGCTGTCCCACTTGCTACTCTGAGGAATAGTGTAAGGAATGAGAATTCAGTCAATTTATTCACACTCATGTCTTTTCAAATCAACATGGAGCTCTTTCTTTTGTGCAACAGTAAAAACTACATATAAATCTTAAAGAATGTAGGCAACCAAACATTGTTGGTGACCAATGATTTCCACTGTATGCACAAAAAATTGATTACAAGAAGCCATATACGTTTTGAACTGCAGCGAGTAAATAATGACAGAAATATTGATCATTTAAAAATACAAAACTGAACCTATCCATTCTCCAAACGACCCATCTAGTTCCTGTTGTCCATCTTTTCCTCTCCCTTTGACCCATCTGAGGTTCTATCCCTGGACGAGCCACATGCTGATAGATTTTGACAGCTGTTATCCAGGTCACAGTATCCCTGGAGTCCATGTGTACAAATGCTGAAGTCAAATAGCCATTGCAACACAGAACACAGAGAACTAAGTACTATCAGCTTCATATGGACACATAGATCGGTTTGTAGATTGCCATTGCACTTGCTGAAGGTAATCAAACATATAGTACACGCATACCTTTTTTCAACCAGACAATAATTTAAATCACATTCAAGACATAATAAATAATGAATCAAATGCATGACAGAGATCATTCAAGAGATCTGTCAACATTTCCATGGGTCATCAACCTGCGGCAGATCTTTGTAAACACTGACAGGAAGTAGGATAATGAATAACTTCCTTGTACAACCCACACTTCCTTCCCCTGAAAATGATTCACCTAACCACTGACCAGTAAAGCAAGCAATCCAAAATGCAATCAATTTTTTGTCTTCATTTTTGGCCGTGAAATGGTTCCAAGCAAAGCCAGAACATAACATTTGTGCATATATAGTGTGTATGTGTGTGTCTTTGTATGATTAAGATTAAGAAATATCTTTATATGACAAAGCATAAAAACAAAGATTGATATACACCATGTAAAACTCCAAATAAAAAAGGAAACCAAACAAAACAAATTTCATAGCATAAAAGAGAGGATTAAAGTAGAAAATAAATCATAACTGACAGGTCCTATTTGCTGTTATCAACCTGTCGTTCACATGAGAACAAAGCAATTAACAAACGACAAGCAACAAATCAATTCCTGATCAAGTTCCGACCTACATTTCGGGTTTTTTTTATAGTTATTTTTTGTGTGTTTTTTCAGCTTTAATGTTATAGGACAGTGGAGATTATACACAAGAAATTTTGGGAAGCCAACAGAGAAACAATCGATAAAGGACCTCCGAAGGGAAATCAAACTGTGATCGCCGTTAACACAGTAGTGTCAAGTGTCAATGAACTTACAACTAGGCTATTAGTGGCTACCTAAATTCCGTTCTTGTTTCAGTAGCGCGTTTAGTAGTACTTGGGTTCCACAAGGCTGTGTCAGCTCACATATTCTTTTAATACTTTTTACAAATGAATGTTCAAATAAGCATTCACAGAATTAAATTTTTTAAATATTCCGATGACACAGCCATACTAAGTTTACTTTATGAGCATGATGATGTTATGTCCCGTTTCCACTGAGTGGTACGGTACGAACCGAACCGTACCGTACCCCTTTTTCGGCACCCTTTCAAAAGGGTACCAAACACAAGAAAGGGTACCAAAAGGCGGAGCTAGACGCGCAGCTGAACGCTATTGGTTTACAGAGATATGTCATTCGCTCACGCAACAAGCCAGAATGAAAACAAAGAAGCCGCCATGTTTTAATACACAGCCGAGAGATTACAGCGTAATTATAAATACATATAATAACGAGCCATGGTTGACCCGGGCTCAAACAAACCTTGTTGTCGTCTTGATGAACAGCCACAAAGCCAAAAAGAAGAGCAGATTTTACCCTGTGCCCCGTAGTTTTTTATGAGCCAGTCTGAAGCGCGTTCAGTTTCGCTTTCTTGCTTGCGCTCGCCGCACGTCTATATTTGAAATAACAAACTTCTTGAGCTGATGATAATAACGTGCGCTTGATTATTGATGTGCTTTTGAAACCTGATCGTGTCAGAAACTGACAAAAGCGAGAGTGATGCGCAAAACAACAAAAGGAGAAGCTTGGAAAAAAGGAGCACATTGTTTTTTTCAGCAAACGTGAACAATCTGCCATGTTTAACTATTATTATCACCTTTTGGACTATTATGAACTCGGAATGATAGAATTACTTTCTAACAAGAGGCTACATGTGCAGTTGAAGATTAAAGACACATTTAATCATGAGAGGTTTGCACTGACTGTGGGCTATATTTCGTGTTGTTTTGAACCTAAATAAGGACTAAATGTATTGTTGTGTGTAGTTTTTCTGTAAATGGTAACATATCAGAGACTGTAAGGGTCTGTATGTGTTCATATATGTTGCATTTATTTATTTATTTGATATAATTGCAGATATTACAGTAGGCTAGTCATTGATCTGCAGTTATAATCAACTCATGTTCATAGAAAAGTTAGTAATAAACATTTATACAGAAGTATTTATGTGTATAAAGCATCTGTTTTGTGAGAAATGCGTCTCATATGATATGTGAGCGACCCCTACAGCTTTACTGTAGACAGCAACTTTGTGTCGTACACCACGCCCATCAAGAGTACCATTGGTACCATTTTAGCAGTGGAAACGCAAGCCTGATAAAGGTGACCCGTACCGTACCGTGCTGTACCAGTCAGTGGAAACGACCCATTAGTGTTATCAACCAGTATGAAATTAGCCGGTTAGTTGATTGGTGTGATAAAACATAAGCTAAAAATAAATACTAAGAAAACAGAAGAGATGGTAATTGACCCAAAGTGTATAGTTGACCATCGTCAAGTGGTTGTACATGACCATTCTATTACTCCGTCAGAGACCTATAAGTACTTAGGCATTTACATTGACAGTTCTTTTACATGGGAAAACACACATAAAGTGGGTTTGCTCTCAGTTACACCAGAGATTATATTTTTTATGGTGGTTTTGGAGTTAACAAGAAGCTTATGATGTAGTTTTATGAAGCTGTTCTTGAAAGCATTGTCAGGTATGGTCTCACAGTGTGGTTTGGCAACCTATCTGTACAGTGTAAATCTAGACTGATGCACCTCTTAAAGACAGGATGGAAAATTGTTGGGCACGATAAATATTTTAATCTTCAAGTTTTATATGAGAATTGTGTCCTTAATCAGGTGGAAAGGATTCTGAATGATCCAACTTATTTTTTGTTTCCACATTATGAACTGCTTCCCTCTGATAGGCGATAAAGAGCCCCTAAGTGTAGGATGAACCGATATAATAAATCCTTGACCTTATCTTAAATAGCTTATCTTAATTAGTATTATATTATTGTAACTACTGTATTTTGTATTGTTTTTATTGCTTGTTTTTATGGAATGTCTGCAGCATTGTCATCTAGCAGTAATTTAAAAAGATATACCAAAGAAAACTAAAGGCTGATTTATACTTCTGCATCTAGTGATCTCCGTGACCCACGGCGCTAGCCTTGCACATAGTCGTGCATTTATACTTCTGCGTGATGTTTGTTTTATTGTTTGTGTTGCTCTGCAAGCTGGCAGTAGGCTTTTATGTTGCTCTGTGTCGAGTTTCTTTACAAGGGTTTTTTTTTCCCTGAATGCTACAGTACCTTAATGTACAAGTAGCTAAAACTCACTTATTCAGAGGCGGGAACTGGCAGACGTGCAACGACTTTAACCATAAGGTAAACACAAAACAAAAGTTTTCATCTGGAACTCCTTCACAGGACTCAACACTTGTAAACACTCACTCCCAATCGAGCTCGCAGCTCTTAACACTCATCACAGCTACCAAGCCGACCAATCACAGAGCTTGCGCTAAACATCGTAGCAACGTTTAGTTACACTTCATGAGAGGTGCAGGTCAGCATCGGTGTCAGCAACGACGAAGGCTATGACACGGCGAGAGCTATGACACCGTGCGAAGGCTGCGCCGGACCATACGCATTGTTTCTGAAGCACACTTTCTCTACAGATGTTTCTGTGCTAATAATATTGACTATATTACTTAACGGTTTAATAGTACAAGGCATATTTCTTTCTATCTATCTAACCATCCATATTTAGATATTTTATAACAAAAGAGATTCTTTGAACAATATCTTTAGCTTTGAGTGTTTCTATAATGTTAAGTTTCTTTAGTGTGTAATATTGATGTTTGAGCCTGAAAAAAATTCTCCAGTTACAATGCAAAAAGTCCACTCCAAAGTGAATTGTATACCAGTAACCACTGTTCCCCTCAATTGCCTAGATTGTAGTTTTGAGATTTCTTATAGCAGCACACAAGTCACAAAATCCAAAATTCCCCCCAAAGGTTTAAACAATTCCACCCTCAAGCAACATTATCTTATGTTAACGTTACTGATAAGTTCATGTATTTATGTGCACTGGACCAAGTATTTGACAGTTGATTGACACAAACAACATTGACGCAACATGCCATCTAAGAGGCAGTATTGTGTGCTTGATTCCTGTCTGTTTGCTCAGAAAACTGTATATCAGGAGCTTAAACTGACTTTAAAAAAGTTTTGTTTGTTGCTGCTGGAGTAACTGAGGCATAAGCTGTAAAGCAACAGCTCATTTGCATTTAAAGTGGCACAAACAAAAACTGTTTTGGCTATAACCCAAAGGGGAGGCGTGTACAGCATGGTATAACAAATAATCTGTGTGGTATTTTGGGATAAAACTTTACAGACAAATTCTTGGAACACCTGGGAGTTGTTTTACGCCTCAAAACAAAAAAATGAATATCCCTTTAAGAATCACCAGTGAGAGTGAGCATTAACGCCTGCACATTAATATAACTACAGTGACTTCAGGAGCATCTGCTTCACTCTACAGTGTGTGCAATTATTGAAAATCCCTTCATCCCTCTCAGGGGCATTAAACAATATTAAGACTTGTTAAAGAAAAGGGAAAATGAGGTCATGAAGGGATGCTTAATGGCGGTAATGGCAGAAGTGCTGCAGCAGTGCTAGAGAAAGATTACACAGCACATCCAGTGATGAAGCTGAAAATAAATGCGATGGAGCACAAAAAGAGTAACTCTTTCCTTTCTGCAAGACAGACCGTCTTGCGCTGATGTGGTGATGAAAACACTGCGAGCCCCCCAGGACGGAGCGCAGCACTGCAGCAGGGAATCACGGGTAGGAGTAGCATGCCTGCGAGACCATGTGACAGACCCTGTAAAGCATGCCCTCTGGCCTTAACGCTGCATCCATCTCTTTTTTTGGCGAATCTTTAAAAGCAGACAGCTGTACTTGGATTTCTAGGAGAACGCTGGAATGTTAGACAACACGGTGGGAAGCTTTTCATGAGAAAGCAAAACATCAGTTTTAGTAGTAGTAGTAGTAGAGGAGCAGCCTGCTAAGTGCATCACCCACCACTTTTCATCTATTCACCAAGAGTTTACAGATATTTTTTTATTTATTTGTAATTTCTTTTAAAAAAGCAAAGCGTCTATAAATCGAGATAGAGAGAGATGGAGAGAAAGAAAGAGAGAGACAATGGGCTCTATTTTAATGATCTAGGCACAAAGTCTAAAGAGCATGACGCAAAAGCATTAAGGATGTGTCCGAATCTACTTTTGTTATTTTAAGGATGACAAAAATATGATTTGCGCCCTGGCGCATGGTCTAACAGGGTTGAGCTTATTCTCCTAATTAGTTATGGGTGTGTTTTGAGCATAATGTGCATTAAACCAATTAGAGTCTCATCTCCCATTCCCTTTAAGAGTGAGCTGAGTCGCACCATGGAGCATTTGCTATTTACATGGCGGACTTTGTAAGTGGAAAAACTGAACATTTCACCTGCGAGAAAACAGTTAAACAGACCATCTGCAGCTCGAGGATAAAGAATGAGCCTCCTCCATTCGACCTCTTTACTTTCTCTTTACTTTAAATTCACCTTTTACTTTTGTGTTGTAAGGAAATGGTGTTGTACTCACTCCACTGAAGACATCCATTAGCCTACATATTTCATTTGTTAAACGCAAAGATTTGTTTTAAAACTATTTCTAAATTCAGTTCTAATTTCCAGCAAACAAATAAATGAACAATAATAATGAAGTGTGGTCAAAAAAAGAAGTTATATCCAAACACACATCTTGTTCTTATGTCCCATATGGTGATGCAGACTAGGCATGGGCCGTTATAAGATTCTGACGGTATGATAACCTTGGATAAACATATCACGGTTTCATGGTATTGTGATTACTGCTCTAAAATATATTCTATTTAAATGTCTGAGTAAAAAACTAAAACTTTTTCCCCTTTGAACACACATATTTATATTATTTTGGAACAGTAAACGTGTCCGGCTAAATAATTAAAATAAATCATTGACTTCTGCTGTCTTCATTTGTTTAAAAAACAAAGATTTGTTTACAATTTAAAACAGCATCTTTGGATATCTTCTGCTGGAGATACTATTGTCCTATAAAAGTAAATAAAATATCTTACACATACCTTAGAATGGTATAGCAAAAAATTTGGTGGTTTTAAAACCTTAATTTTTCTAAACCATTTATACCTTGAAAACGGTTATCGTCCCATGCCTACTTTAGACCTGCTTTTAGATGGTCAATAGCGTGGTCTATTTCAGTTCCTCAAAATAGCCAATGATGCGCCTTAACACACCTCTATTTTAGACCAGCATGCTCATGAGTCCACGTGTGCCAAGTGGCGCAAATGAATTTGCACAATGTGGTGCAAAACATGAAAATTAGGGTTGTGCTGGTCTGAAAATAGCAACAAATCGCATCAAACACGTCTTGCGGCTTATTGCGCCGGGTGTATGAAAGGGCCCATTGATCTTCCTAGATCTCCCTAAATCACCCTAATGATTCTTCAGCATTACTTACCAACACACATAAACATCTCTCCATATCCATCTCTCTTCCTCTCAGTAAACCAGACACACAACCCCAGGAAAGCCTTGGGTGCATATCTTACTGGACAGGAGGGAACAGTTGCAATAAGAAAACAAGGAGGCTTTATTCATTGCTTCACTAAAAAAAATACAAAATACAAAAATAAAAAAAATAAAAACCTTAACTTACTTTGACAAAAGATCTATTTGCTCCACCACTCATACCTTCTTCCATTAATGTATTTGCTTAGAGCATCTCTTGTGGTGACACCTGTCAAAATATTGCACTCCTCCACATCACCGCCTGTCCATAATAGAAGTCCCAAAACATCTCTGATTTCTTTTGTTATCATAAACCACAGGTGCTCAAGTCAGCATTTCAGCTGATTTTCATTTCTAACAACAACTATAGTCTCGTGTAAGCAGACTTTCAGACTAAGGACAGGTCTAGAGTCCATTGCAGCTTTCACATGGCCAAAGACAACCTGAGGGGCCATGTTCACAAATAAAACCATTCCCATTTCTTTTTGTTCAGCGTCATGATTAAGGTTGTGAAAATATTAGGTTGACATTCTGGAAATTATATACCTGCATACAACCAATAAATCATTAATTCAAGAATGTGGTGTACATTCAATAAGCGCTCAGTGGCACAAGTGTAAAGACGATGATTTTCTTTATCCATTAGGGGATTGACAGCTGAGGAGATTAAAACGTCAAAACTCCAGAAGCGTTTCCCATTTTGTGTGCCTTCATGCACCAGGCATTTAGCCAGTGGTCCATAGGAAGCTGACGCTAATAACGCCACAACAATAACGTTCAGTTAAACCCTGAAGATCATAATTAGCAGTTAGTGGTTTAGTCATATTTCATTCACTTATTTTCTTTCGGCTTAGTCCCTTATTTGTCAGGGGTTGCCACAGCGAAATGAACTACCAACTAGGCATGGAGTGGTATAATTCTGCGTTTACACCAGACATGTTACATGTTAAGTCAATGCAAACGCGCGAATAGACATCCTGCGGCGTGATACGCGGGAATGGCGTGGCGCGAATGGCGTGAACTGCGTAAATGGAAATCGCGCGAATCGCTTGAGTTAAAAAATCTGAACTTCTGCAGACATTCGCGCCGCGTTAACCAATCAGGAGCTTGCTCTTGTGGCGCGTGATTGTGACGTAGCACCTGTTGTTGGTGTCCCGGGGGAAATCCTCCAGCCGACACCGACAACAGTTCATCAAACTTGGCTCGGCTCAGTCAGAAGCACCGCTGAAAGCCTCCGTCATCCAGGTTAAGTTTCTGGAGGCGTTTATGAGCTCACAGAGCTGGGTGCACATCTGAAAGTATCTAGTGGACTCAGACACTGCTCCAAACGTATCGACGCTGTTTTTCGACCTACATAAAAGCACATAAACACAGTTATTTTCTCAATAAAATCCATGTTAGCCATTTAGCAATGAAGCTACAGTCACCGGGCAGACAGAAGCCCTGCCATCACGCGAAAACCTTGACTTTTCCAAACTACGGTATACCTTGAAACCGGTTATTGTTGCATGCCTACTGCTAACTCATTCATTCATTTTCTTTTCGGCTTAGTCCCTTTATTAATCCGGGGTCGCCACAACGGAATGAACTGCCAACTTATCCAGCACATGTTTTATGCAGCGGATGCCCTTCTAGCTGCAACCCATCTCTGGGAAACATTCATACACACTCATACACTATGGACAATTTAGCCTACCCAATTCACCTGTACCGCATGTCTTTGGAGTGTGGGGGAAACCGGAGCACCTGGAGGAAACCCACGCGAACGCAGGGAGAACATGTCTACTGCCAACTATTCCAGCATATGTTTTATGCAGCAGATGCCCTTCCAGCTGCAACCCAGTACTGGGAAAGACCCATACACTCTCACATTCACACAGACACACTCATACACTACGGCCACTTTTGTTTATCCAATTTGCATAAACCGGAGTACCCGGAGAAAACCTACGCAAACAACAAGAGAGGACATGCAAACTCCACACAGAAATGCCAACTGGCCCAGCTGAGACTTGAACCAGCGACCTTCTTGCTGTAAGGCGATAGTGCTAACCACTGAGCCATCGTGCCACCATTTAACACCATAAAAGAAGATTTAGGACTTTTAGAAGATTGAAATGTCAATCACTATTTGACTTTTCCAACTAAGACAAGTTTGAGTTCAAATTCCATTGAAAATGTCCTCTTCAAGAACTATTCTAGGATTTTAGTTATGTGGCTTAGCGTAAAGAAATTGTTTAATCGAAATGTTGAATTCTGTCATAGTTTACTAAGCCTTCTGTCATTCCAAACCTGTGTAACTTTCTATCTTATGTGGAACATAAAATATTTGAAAAATTATTTGATTTGTCCATAAAATGGAAGTCTAAGGTAAACAAAACGTCTGGATGCCAACTTTCATAATATCCTAAAAGGGTCATAAAGGGTCAGAACAACATGAGTGTGGGAAATTAAGGACCAAAAATATCCCTCCGTGGGATAAGTTGGAGATATTTTTCATTTATTATTAAATTCGTTTTTGTTTTTTTTTGACATATTGTGTTGCAACACTTTTTATGAATTCACATGCAGAGAATGAGTGCACATCTGTGAAATCTCTGTGCCAAGACACTCTTACCAAACACAGTCACCCATCACTGAACCCACTACCGACCTACAGGGACGAATAATATTTAATATGACAAGACATTATGGTTTGTTTACGACTAGTAATGGGAGGTTTCAGAGTTAAACAATCTAAGTAGCCATTGACTAAGGGCAATCAAAGGTATATGGGCAATATTAGATCTTAATTTTTTTCTGTCTATTTTTCTCATCCAGTACAAAGCAAAAGAGACAGTAATACATTAGTGCAAATGTTTAATAATTTAACAGCAATCTATTGAAGGACGTTCTCCCTTTAAGAGCACTGATTATAATTCTTACCACAGAACAGAAAAAAAAACAAAGGTTTCCCTTGTGTTGTTATAAGGGAACTATATTATTAACTTATATATTACGATATGACCACAAAAACAACCCCAGTAGCTATCAGAGAGAACAGATAGTTACTTCATGAACCAGCCAAGCATAATCTACAGGTCTAGCATGCAAATCCGCAGGGCACATGCATTTATCTTAATAGTGACAAATATAGGACAATCACCATGCTGTATGAAGATAATAGTGAGTTGCTAACTAAAGATAAATGACAATCATCTGTCAAAAAAAAACAACAACTTTAAACGAGAACCACAAGTTGTATTTTAAAATATGTCTAATTTTAACTAAAATGAATATAAACGACACTAATAATATAAACAAACGTTAACAAAAAGGCAGGGAAACAGAGCACCCTCGCAGTCCGAGCACGGAGTTTGAATGCAATTGATCACTGTAGGTTCCGCCCCGCTGTAAATAATCTGCACTGCCACTAAAATCGTTAACGGAGCTCAAAGATGACACTGTGTTTTGACCGCTGTGGTTGCCGTTTATTCTTCCCAGCGGACATCGGTGAGACGAAGGGCATCTCTGGGTGCCAGGAGGTGCCCATGTGTTTCAGTGCTCTTCTTTGTTATGTAAATAAGGTGTATAGTCTTTGGATAAGTCGCCCTGACCACTCCCCACCCCTTTTTTTCCTCCAGCGCCTGTGACTGAATGCGAGTGGCTGATTCCTGCCCGAGGCTCATGCACTGAACAGCGCTCAGCCTTCACCAGCCACATCAACATTTCTGCTGCCTTTGATCTCATTGCCATACTGTCCGATAATTAAATGCCACAAGATTACCTTAAAAGTAAGGGTATCAAAGCCCTTTTTTAATTACTAAATTATATAAATATTTGATTTACAAGTCAAATTACGCAAGCGGTGACAAACGCTCGCTCATTTTCCTGTCACTCAATTTAACTCATATTTTTAAAAGGGTCCGAATCACACAATGCCTTTCAGGGGGGTCAATTTCGAGGGGTATTTCGGACCAATGCCCCTAGTGGCCGATGAAAGTGGCGACCACAACGCTATTGATTTTCATGTAGTCATTCGCATTCTTAAGAAAATTCTGGTCAATATTTTAAAGCTGACTATAATATGAGGTAAAATATATACATGTTCTTTTAAATAAAGTGTCAAGAATTCATAATATCTTTCTTTTCCACCTGACCTCCTTCACATCTACTGTCAAAAGCACTTTGGTCGTTTAACAAACAAAAAACCTACACGGCTTCGTTTGTTTAAGCTTGACTTGCTTTTATTTAACTAGTCTACTATGATTAACTTTATTTATTCTCTATGTGCATTACATTTTAGATTAATAATCTGTTGAAAAGTGGATAATTAATTTTTATTTTTAAATGTTATTTTCAATGTCATTAAATTGTAACCAATTCAACTTTTAATGGGCTTTAAATAAATAAATATAATGAGGTAACTAAATATATGAGGTAATATGTTTAGTTTTGGTAATATGTTAAATTGTAACTATTAATGTGACTTTTTAATATGCCCTAACCCCATTTTAAAGTCCACTATGGGCTACAAAGTGTCAACATATGAGATTCTAGCAAACCATCTTCAAAGTCCACTATTTTTAAAGGCAAAGGTTACTTTGGTACAAATCCTGATGAACCTATAAATGCACCCCCTACTCAATGTACGCCCCTCAGAGCAAACACTGCCTTGTTTTATTTTGTCTCTAATCTATTTGCTCAAATATCGCTTGATCATTTTTACGTCAAATTAACCAACCCGTTACTTTATGCGCGCATAATATTGCTTGCAAAAGTGAGGTTCGGAAGTGACAAAAAAGTTGAGTCCAAAAATAAATCCCGTACTTCAGCGTAAATAGCAGCCTGTTTGCAAGAAAACGTGAAAAAGTAAAAAAATAAATAAATAAAAAAAAAGCTCCACAACGCTGCAACAAGCAAGGTGCACGATTTCTCTCTCCAGCCCCTCTACTCGCTTATCCTGACAGATACAAAGAAATACACAGACACGAGCGACCAGACACAAACACAACTTAAAAAAGCATAGCACTGGCTGTTAGATTTAGCTTGTATTACCTTGCACGGATAATCCACAGTAACCCAGAGAAAGTAGACAGAAGAACCAGATATTCTCCACCGCCATGTACAGCGTTTGATTTCCAGCAGCGGGGTAAAGCAGTGCGTGCTTTATATGACCGCTACAGCTACATGCATATAATGGAATTCGAAGGGGGAAAGATCTCTTCAGGTTTAATTAGTTGCGCGTAATTTCACGTAATTATTTCCCTGTCGCGCGCTTCCCCAACCTATGAACATAACGTGGTCGTGTTAGTCGGGGAAGAGTCGTCGTGTCTCTCGGCGCCTCATCGCCATGTTGTGTCCAAATGTTAAGTGTGTGAGAGTGTGTGTGTTAGCTCTCTTTACACACACGCACGCACACACACACCAGCGAGTCCCGCTTTAGGTGTCCACTGGAGCTGCATGAAACGCTGCCAGTATCCTCACACACCCCCTTTTCCGTGTACACGGCTCCACGCTAGTTTCCTGTAACCTGCGAAAGCGCTGCGCCAAATTCACGACACAACGTTAAATCAAAACACACCGACTAATTTACAGCTTCACATTTCGCTTCTAATTTTAATTTGAATGGCTGAAATGTTACTATATCTCGTCCATATTACAAATAAGTCCCTACATTAATATGTTTACATATTTTAAATGTCCATAAGGCACGTAAAACGCATTGTTACATTGTAATAATATAAATAGCATTCACTTTTTCATAGAAGCCAGTCATAGATTGTGCAAAACACACACACACACACACACACACACACACACACTCATACACACATTAGGGTGGCAGGACCCCTCTATGCCATGACCTTCAAATGAGCTGAGAGAGGATTCTTGTCTCCTGGTGTCTGAGGGGGCGAGAGATCACATGTGCCTCAGTGTCATGCGCTCCTACAGGCTGAGGATCCCTGTCCCTGGCCACTGACACAGCCATGTGCACGAGACCCTCACTGTCTCTGAACACAAACAGCTAACTAGGGTCAGCTCAACCAGAGCCGCAGGGGACAGCACCGGGGTAAACAACTCATATATATCTGACTGTGTGCTTCTACACACTCTTTCTCAGATAAATGGTCTGTGAATTATGTATGTTTCCAAATGTTAATGTTTTGTTTAGATTTGTTTTTATATTGGACTGTCCATTTATGCTATGATCACATTTTTGTATGTGTTACACATCCATCTATCTATCTATCTATCTATCTATCTATCTATCTATCTATCTATCTATCTATCTATCTATCTATCTATCTATCTATCTATCTATCTATCTATCTATCTATCTATCAACGGAACACTATTATACATAAGTTTAGTTTCTTTATAGTGAAAAAAAGCTATTTGCAGTATCAAAGAAAATGAAATGGTCACTGAAAGTTGCAACTTCAATATTGTTACTTTTAAAGAACTATTAGATCCACAAACTCTCGGCTAACTCTCTGCATTTGTTAGGGATCCATGGAAAAGGTTTTACACCAACAGACACCAACCATTGGCAATATTTACCAGACTACAATATGGCAATTCCCAGACTACAAACCCAACAAGTGCAGTTTATTTATAAACTAATTTCGAGAGAATCACATGCTTATGATTGATCACGACTGGTCCCGCATCAGCTTCACACATTGCACCAATCAGGTGATTCCTAACTCACTATAAATAACCAGGGTTTTTCACGTCACTCATCTTCGTCTTGAGGAATCCCCCCTTCCACCCCTACTCCTCTCCCTTCTCCTGATAGGGTGCACGACAGCCCAGTGGTTAGCACTATTGCCTCACATCAAGAACGCCACTGGTTCGAGCCCTTACCGGGCCAGTTGGTGTTTCTGTGCGGAGTTTGCATGTTCTCCCCGTGCTCGTGTGGGTTTTCCACGAGTTCCCCGGTTTCCTCCCACCGTCCAAAGACATACAATATGAGTAACATAAGTATAGTATCATAAAACAGCTAGATCTCTTAACTATTCCTAACATGTTGACAAGAAGGGGAGTTCTCCTTTCGCCCTTCAAATGGGAGGGAGCCCCAGGCTCGAGGATATTCTGAGCTCAGGGCTCCCAAGACAGCATGCCAAACATGCTTTATTATCAATCATCAGCTAAGTGTGAACTCTTGAAATGTAAAACAAGTGCTGTTCAAAAGCTAAAACAAGTGCTGACTAATGGCTGAAACCCAATGGATGTGTTTGTTGATGCAGTGGGAATTGGCCTATGTGCCTTAAGAATATTACACTACAATAAATGTATGAAATTATGTGAAATCTTCAATGACAAAGTAACAAAAGCAACATTTATACTGTAAGTCTTAAGGCATAGTTCTGATCTTTTGACCATAATTGATTTTTTTGTTCCACTTGTTTACATTCACCCTAGACAAGACTGGATATCTGTGTACCATGATTATTTGACAGCATGGATAAGTTACAAGCTGTCGTGAATGTCTGCTGAACACACTTAGACTGATAAATTGTTCTCCTTCATTCTAAGTTTAGCTGCGGTTTATTTTCTGAAGTGAAAATAAAGTAGTGCAATAAGATAAACCTTTTTGTATTTGAATGAATTTTAATAAATGAATTAGAGAGAGAGAGAGATTATGTTTGTGAATAACTGGCATTTGTACATCGCTATAGTGAAGCTGTGGGAAATATAATGTAGCTTTATAGCGAAGCTTTTACAATTCATGGGGCAGGGGTCAAAAGCAAATTTCTGTGCTCTTGAATCATTCTTTGTGAGCACAACCTCTTATTAATGTATATAAAGTTTCCACCACAATAATGAGAGTGCTTAAAGGCAGATCTGCTTTTTAATATGATTTTTAAAAGCTACTTTTCTGTGGGCAAATGTGTTGCCCTTGCATTGTGGTGGCTTTGAAATCAAGGCCTACCAGGGGCAGACTTAGTGATTTGGGGGGCCTAAGCAATTCCAGGTATGGGGATCTAGCATTTTTGGAAAATAAACTACATGTTCAAAATTATTTAAATAAATATATATAAAAAGTATATAAAATATCTAAAGTATATTTTAATATTTAAAGGAATCTTTATGTTCTTAATGTAAAACTTAAAGCAATAAATTCACAAATAAAAACAAGTTCACCAACTAACTATGTATAGCAGGGGTGTACACACCTGCAAGGATGTTTTTAGAAAGCCTAAAGCTGCGGTCACACTGGAATTTTCTCCCCATAGACTTCCATTCATATGTACGCGAATGCGTCAGACCGAAAACGCAAGCTCGTGCGACTAGTTTCGCAGTTCGCTGCATTGCAAAGTTCAAGCTTGGTGAATTCTGACCTGCGATGAGACTAATTGAGGATCCAAACATGACCTCTCTTTTTTAAATGTTTAATCATCTTGTTTAATTCCGTCCCTTTTCATAGTGCCGTACGACAGAATTTTGAAAGCTCAAACTCTGGTGTGACCGCAGCTTAAGAGCTTGATTAGCTAGCCCAGATGTGTCTTGGTGTTGGAGCTACACTTTGCAGGACACTGGCCCTTCAGGACCAAGGCACCACGATGTACAGTTAATTAGCTATTTTTGTGATTACATTTTAAAGAGCCCCTATTATGGGTTTTTGAAAATGACCTTCTATGTAGTGTGTAACACAGCTCTTAGTGAAGTGAAATATCCAGCTAAGGCTTAAATCTGAAAGTGGACAGTGTTTAAAACTATCGATTAATCTATAAAAGAGTCGACTCATATAGTGGTTTGAATGAATCGTCTTGATAACGAGTCTTTAGCTGTTTCGGCGTGACGTGGATACGAAACATAAGCCCCGCCCAATTGCTAGCAAACCCGGGAAAATTTAAACTTGCGGCCCCGCCCACTAACACAGCAGCAAAGACAAAGAGGAAGATAAACAGATCCTGAAGTCATGAGTCATGAAGATGCTGTGCTTAGCTGGATATTATTGGAAGTTTGAGGGAAAGTTCGTGTTATATTCTCTACCCAAAGATAAAGCTGTAAAGAGTCAGTGGTTGAGGTTTATTTTTGCAAAAAAAGAAGGACAGAAAAAACTACTGATGTATGAGACTTTGACAGCGCTCCACAGGAATTATCAATACACAGCTCATGGATTAGTTTCTTCCTCCATTTTGTAATGAGGGTTGGTGATCGTTGGGTAAAGCAGAGTACAGGTAAGCCCTGAGAACATATAACACATACATATCGTGACTAAAACCAGGCTAAAAACGTGACGCGTGCTGCTTTCTTCGCAGATTTAAACGTGTTTGTGAGCTTGCAATCCTGTCGTTTGTCATTGCTATGGCTACCGTCAGCTGTTCTTACACACGTGCGGCGGTCAAGGTTCAGAATAGTTCAGCTTTTGCCACTGTGGTGATTAACACACATTCAGTATTATTGTTAATAATAGAGCAATATGCTGGTGTTTAACTGCACTGCTTTAATGCACTCATGCACACACAAAAAATCCGGGAGACTGAGGGAAAGTGTGGACCGGGAGCGGGGGTGGGTGTCGCGGATGAAAGTGAGAACCGGGGGAGTTCGCTGACGCCGCCCTCACTATTCTATGGACGCGCTGGCCCTGACAACACTGGTGAGAACCGGGTACTGTATGGTGTTAGTAACTAATGTGAAGTTGTTTCTTTAATATACATTCTTTGTATTCTGTTTTTGAAGGTTTCTGCTAAGGACTTTTATTTTTGTGTTGTGTCCTCTGAGGAGGAGGGTAATGTGTGTGTGTCTGTGTGTGTGAAAAAAGAGCAGGTAGAGCAGTGTTGCCACATTGGGCGGTTTCCCGCTCAATTGGACTGTTTTTAACACGATTGTGCGGGTATAAACACTTATCGTGTTTTTCGCGACTGTCACAACCGTGTTTTCCAGATGAGTGGACGGGATTTTGGATAGTTTTTGGGCTATAACCAGTCAACTACAACTGGCGACACTGAGGTAGAGTGTGACGGGCTAGTGCCAATCTCCTCCCCAGTTCTTGGAGTTTTTGCCCAATAAAACAGTTAGTCGTCAGTATTTTCAAGTCTATCGTCTGTATTTACATTCACCCACTGCCGAAATCCACGCCTTACACTAATATGAAGCGTGTATGTACTCTGATTACTTCTATATTGTTGATAAGCTGTGCTGGGCATTTCACTCTGTCTCGCGCTGAAGGCTGTCAGTGTCGACCAATCGCAACAGGCTGTCATCGGTCCAATCAGCGCAGATTAGCTTCGCGCTAAGGAGGGGTTTGGGAACAAATGAATCGCTTAACGATTAATATGGTAGTCGCTGGGATAATTAGGTAAAAATAAATGCAGATTATAAGTGTTATAAGTGTTTTTGACCTTGCATGCATATCAGCCTGTTGTTGGAGACCCTTACAACCAAAATATGACCCTATTTAATGTATAATAGGGGCTCTTTAATAATAATTACAAAAAAACATTAAAGCAAAGTTAATTCACAATCCATCAAACTAATCTTTTCACCGTTTTTCATATGAATTGAATAATTGGTGTTTGTGAATCGACAGCCGTTACAATGATCAACTCTCAAGGCTGCAGGTGAGAGAGATGGCTGTGTGGTACTGGGCCACTTGTGAGTGCTCCAAGGCAGGGGAGAGGTCAACACATCACCCGTAGCTCGTTGAGATGAGTAGAAACAGTACAGTACGGACACATGAGAAAAATCTCCAGCACACCAAAAAAAAAGTAGCTAGTTGCATGTTTGAAAATTTGGCGCTAGGGGGGTCTGAAAAGTCGCTAAGTTGGCAACACTGTACTAGTAGTGTCTTTGAAGTGCTCACATCTCGCGCAGGTGCAGTACAGACGAAACGTTCCATTATTCATGGGGGCCCCGAATTTTGAAAATAATTAATGTTAAAATCTCAACAGTTATAGACAGATTTTACAACATTCATTCATTCATTTTCTTTTCGGCTTAGTCCCTTTATTAATCTGGGGTCGCCACAGCGGAATGAACCGCCAACTTATCCAGCATATGTTTTATGCAGCGGATGCCCTTCCAGCTGCAACACATCACTGGGAAAGATTTTACAACATATCAGAAAATTTATAAAAGAGCTTTAGAATTAATATAGGCTTCTTGGCATTGGTTGGGGTCCCCTAATCCCCTGTGGCCCTAAGCGGCTGCTAACCTCGCTTATTGGTCCACCCCTGGGGCCCGTATTTACAAATTATTTTATCTTACCACTAACAGTTCTCCATAGTCATAATCATTTTTAGATAAGAGTATTCTCTGTTCACAAAGCTGCGGAGACAAACATTTACAGGAACAGAGAGCGGTCTAAAGCGAAGAGTAACTATGCACACTTGATTGGCTGATGGGGACTGAAGAAATGTATTCATGCAAACTTTGCTGAGCGCAATATTATGTAGGAAAATTTTAGGATAATTTTGTGGTTTGTTCTCAGTGAGTCAGGACATTTGACTGATTCAGGAGCTAGTTTTAACGCTAAAACAAACTAAAAAATAAAGTAAAAGTTCAGGACTCCTAATTTTAGAACTGACACGCCAGTTATTTTTATATTTTCTCCTAAATTGGCATGTTAGGAGCTGCTTTTATCTTGAAGTTTTATATGTGGGCATATCTATCTTAAAGAAGAAAAGGTTTATACTCATCACAAATAATAATAATTAAAAAAAAACAATTCAAGGATATACTAGGTCTAAATGAGGTTATCATACACACCAGATGGCAACATCTTGAGGAGAGGGTCCAGCCTTGGGTATTTACAAACCAGATTACAGAAAATCCATGGGAGAATATTACGCAAGCCATTATTCATTACCCACAGAAGTATGTTTTATGGTAGACTTTCATTTTTCATGTTGTATGCACATGTGAATTCTGCCTAGAGCGGAGCGTGCACAGAATGAGCTGAGATTTTTTATCTCTCCCAACTGCAAAGCTATGGGCATCCTGGGGGTAGCCGTATCCAAACCGCAGAGGGACTGAACCAGATCAAACAATGGGGATGTCCCTCCTGCAGCTGCTGTCTCTCCAAACAGCACTGCTCCTGTAAGCAGAGTAAATATCTCCTGCCTCTCTCCGCTGTCGTGACTCTAGATTGCTCCGCTTCCATCACATCAAAGGCACTATTGTCAAAGTACAACAGAGTGATTGTGAGCGTGCACTTGTCGTTTTTAGGGTGGGCTGTTTTCACTTCAAAACAAAAACATACACATAGAAAAGAGATATGCACTTGTTACGCACGCAAAAAAAAAACATGCTAAAACAGAAATATGCTGTAAGCACATCTCCACTCAAATAAGTTAATCAGGGCTGATCAAAATCATTTAGGTTTATAAACTGCCTGATGTGCACTGTAAATTTAAATTTAAAAAAATTACGGTAAAATTTAACTACTGTATTTTTGCTAGTTTAGAGCATTAATACAACGTTTTAACATACTAACATTCACATTGCACCTTTATTTCACAGACAAAAACTCAACCAAATGCATGTGGAAATGAATCATAGTCATATAATGAAACAATCCACATCCACTAGCACCATACCCGTCAACATTGGGATGTGAAAATAAGGGATCCTCCACCCCCCCAGACCAGTTTAGATATTATTATTATTATTATTATTATTATTATGTGTATATGTCTTTTCAAACACGCACGCAAAACCCAGAGTGTCCACTTTCGCTCCGCTTCAAATCATGTGTACAGAATCTGTCTGGGAAACGGTGTCTATTTACCACTATGGAGCAAGTCTGACAGTACCGCATCGCTACATGAAATGACTGTTTTGAAAATTGCATAGGAATGGAGCCTTTAACGGAAAGGAAAGGAATCCTGCCGTTGCGTATAGGGAGGATTGGCTCTTTGATGATTATTGCCACCCTTCATAGGAAGATTAAAAATACGGGAGAAAGACAAGAAAATACCTTTACGGGATAATAGCGGGATAGAGTTTTTGAAATAAGGGAGAATCCCGGAAAAAACATGGGAGAGGGGACAGCTATGACAAGCACACTGTAAAAAAAATACTGTAACATTAACAGCAACTTTCTGTAACAAGGATGGACACTGTACAACAGTGAGGATCCTATGCAGACAAGCAGTGGTCAAAACAGGAACAAACAGATGTATATGGGCAATCCAGAGTCGTAGTCGTAATGGCAGGCAGAAGGTCACAAGGCAGGCGCCATACAGGGAATAACAAAACAAAACAAAGCAAAGGTGTAACATAGAAGGCAAGGCGAACCGCGTCGCAAGGCTCGGCAACGGGAGTTAGTGTGTGTGCTGCTTATATACTGTGTGTAATCAGTCTTTGAGAATCCTCCGGTGGTGTGTGTGCAATCAGTCAGGATGAGGAACGTGTGTGTGAGCGGAGTGCATGTATGGAGTTGTAGTTCATTAGGTGGAGGATTTGCAGTCCATTGGTGAGAGTGTATGTTCACCAGCGACCTATGGAGAGAAGATCGCTGGTGATCGTGATACTTACAGGCAATTTTGGTTCAATTCAATTCATGCTTATTTCTAAAGCGCTTTTACAATGTAGATTGTATCAAAGCAGCTTAACATAGAAATTCTGGTAACACTTTATAATAACAGTACATGAATAATGATGTATTAATATGTAAACTAAACATTACTTTATTATGAATTAATGATGAGTTAATGTATGCACTAATCATGAACTAATTTTAACTACAACATGAGTCACATGAGTTCATGTGTGAATTACGGCAACCTTAATTACTTGTTAGTACATGATTGTTTGTTAATTAATGTATTAATTACCACATTAGTTTATGCTTACTTTAACCATCATGAACTCATGATATGTTAATATATAATTATGTTGTGACTTTACTTGAAGGGGCACATGATCATTAACCCATTCTTAACTACTCATGAACTCCTTTTGCACATCCAACTAGTCAGTTTACACTGAATAACAATAGAAAAGTGTTCTGTCAACATCAGCATGAACAGGAGTTCATGAGTAGTTAAGGATGAGTTAATGATGATGTGCCCCTCCAAGTAAAGTCACGACATAACCATACATTAACAGCTCATGAGTTCATGTTGGTTACATTTAGCTTAAACTTAAATGTTAACTAATACATTAATTAACAACATGTACTAACAAGTAATTAAGGTAGCCGTTATTCACACTTGAACTCATGTGACTCATGTTGTAGTTAAAATTAGTTCATGATTAGTGCATACATTAACTCATCATTAATTCATAATAAAGTAATGTTTAGTTTACATATTAATACATCATTATTCATGTACTGTTATTGTAAAGTGTTACCGAAATTCTAGTAAATTGAAACTGTGTCAGTCCAGTTTGCAGAGTTGAAGTTCAGTAATGTGGTTTAGTTTTCACTGCTGAATGTCCAAATACTGAAGAGCAAATCCATCGATGCGCAGGTCCACAAGTCCCAAACCAAGCAAGCCAGTGGTCACAGTGGTGAGGAACAAAACTTCACTAATTGACAAAAGTGAAGGAAAAGAAACCTTGAGAGAAACCAAGCTCAGTTGGGCATGACCACTTCTCCTCTGGCTAAAGTTCTTGTGCTGAGCTGCAGTCTAGGCACCGGAGGCTAAAGAACACTGGACGTACATCGTGGAGAAGATGAAGTTATGTGTAGGACATCGGCGAGTGTTTAGGTTGGCCCCTGGGATCAATGCGAAGACTTGTCTGTCACGTTGGTCTTTCAGTAATGCGTGATGTATGCTCTCCACTCCTCCTTGACAGCCACATCATCTGCTCAGAATACTGCCTGGTCCAGGATTATGAATACCACTAGAAGTCCTCTTTGGTTGCCAGTAAGACTGTAAATTTACAAGTATGCTGTAAATAAATAATTACTACAATTTTACAATACCAATTTACAGTGCACATGTAAATTTACAGTCTTTCTGGCAACCAATTTGCCATTAAGTTACTGTAAATTTTACAGTAAATTGTTATTAATTTACAGTGCGCTTGTAAATTTAAAGTCTCACTGGCAACAAAAATATGGTATATTCCTATACCAGCGCCAAGTGCATTTACGTTCATTTACTAAGACAATCACCAAATGGGGAAACACCTGAAATAAGTCACTTACCACAGTCTCTTCGATGCTATCAGAATCTTGACTGCTGAAGATCCAACAATGCCTCGAGAAATTTACAGCTAAACTGTCATAAACTGTACAGTGCAGAAAAACAAATCAATAAATAGAAGAAACCTAGTGTCATTCACACAACTACTAAACACCACCATGCGAACACACAATGCAACAATAAATGTAACATTCATTCATTTTCCTTCAGCAGAATGAACCGCCAACTATTCAAGCATATTTTACATAGCGGATGCCGTTCCAGTCGCAACCCAATATTGGAAAACACCCATACACTCTCATTCACACACACACACACACACACACACACACACACACACACACACACACACACACACACACACACACACACACACACACACACACACACACACACACACACACACTTCAAATAATTTAGCTTATTAAATTCATATACAACTGACCCAGCCGGGACTTGAACCAGTGACCTTCTGGCTGTGAAGCGACAGTGCTAACCACTGAGCCAGCATTAGATGTAACATAATACTCTAAAGTACATAACCAACATGATCTCACGAGGAAACGTAACTATTTTACAGTTTAGTGGCGAAACGTAACTCCAGTTGTATGAAATTGTACATATTTTAAAAGGAGGTGCAACTTCACCCTAAATCCAACCATCATTTAAAGATAAGCAAATCGTACGATTTCATACGAATTAACGACTAAATTAAAAAGTTACGAATTGCGGTGAGATAGCATTGACATAACCGCAGGGGCGCCCCCAAGGGATGGCCATGGCCACCTCTGTACGAACTCTGGCCACCCCTGTGGCCACCCCAGTATAATTTTGCTGTTGATATTATTAATTTAAATGTACTTGCGTAAATTCACAATATTTTAATAAATAAATAAAAAGCGTCCACTAAATTTTTGTAGGTTGATTGTTGCCACTGACGTAGCTGATTCACTGCCCCTCCCCCTCCTCGATCATCATTGACAGCACGCACACATCTTAGACAGCAATGGCAATTTAATATTTACTTTAAGGTACATCAATAGAAGAAGCTGTATTAATAATATTGTGGCTCAAAATGGAATATGGATTATTGATAATATTAGGGTCTGTATAGTGAGTATATATAGTAATGACTTTTGTTCAGTTGTTAGTTTTATTAATGAATTCATTATTCTTCATTAACTTTAGACATGGCATATACTGTATGCTGTACAATAAACGCATGTCAAAAATAACTAAAAAGTTATTTATATATACAGTATGCAAAGTGTCTTTAAACCAAATATTGATTTTTATTTGGTTTGCCCATATACTTGCTAAATTATTGCATGTAATAAACTGCCATATTTCAAGAGTAATTAACTAAATGAATTAAAACCACATTATTTCATTTACCAGAAACAAAAATATAACATTACACTGAACTCATTATTTTTTTGTGTGCCACCCCAAGATTTGGTGCGGCCTCTTCTGGCCACCCCTAAGAAATTTTCTGGGGGCGCCACTGCATAACCGATACAATAATAATAATAATAATAACTATGTCAACAAAAGTGTCATGCAGGGAATTTTGGAGAAGCCAATTTACAGTTGTTCACTGTATATATTAAGGAAACTTACTGTTAAACAGGTTACAGATATTTTTAGCGTAGCTTTTTTAGTTTTGTATCATTGAAATCACAGTGTGGTATGACTGAAGAATCATCAAAGCAAGGCCTGAAGACATCTATCACTGATCGCATGTATGTTAAACCAATGACACGTTTTAGGTCTTGTCTCACTATAAAAGATGCAAAGGCAAGCAAGCAATCAGATTACTTAAAGGAAGTCAGAGGAAGTGCCCTAAGGTTGATGTGAAAATGAGTCATCCAGTTCACTGCATGATGGAGTGAATGAGATGAACTTTTCATCCTTGAAACCATACATGCTAGTGAATGAAAGCCAAGGCATTTTATAAGGGTTTTGTTCCTGTTGGTATTACTCACTGAACTGTTTAGTTTTCCATATCTGAATAAAAAATCAATACTGTATTTTTTTTTTTCAGAGTGAAAGACTCTAAATAAGGCATAACATATGAAATGAAAAAGCTGTAGAAAAACGCTTTTTGATAGGAAATGAAAATTATGATGGTTTTTTGCAGCGCACACACACATTTCTAGTATAAAATAGGCCTAGACTAAGGGAAGAACTCGGAGGCAGTCATTCAATGCGGTCGTGAAGGTTTCTGGGTACACTGCGCCTTATGCAAACATGAATAGCATTTTTAAATAAGAATACGTAGAAATAAGAGCTTCGATTTTCCAGTCAGTTTTGAATTTTATTTAAAGTAATGCCGGGAGCGTGTGAATTCTTGTTTATCACATGCTGTATGACTGTCTGGGGGATCATTTAGTTGCTGTTGTGTGCACACTACAGGAACGGGTTGGCGACAAGGGGCCATACATTAACCGATGTATATATATACACAGACACACACAGTTGAAGTCAGGATTAATAGCCCCCCCTTTTTTTTTTTTTTTTTTTTAAATATGTCCTAAATTATGTTTAACAGAGCAAGGAAATTTTCACAGTATGTCTGATAATATTTTTTTCTCCTGGAGAAAGTCTTATTTGTTTTATTTCGGCTAGAATAAAAGCAGTTTTAAATTTTTTACAAAGCATTTTAAGGTCAACATTATTAGCCTCTTTAAGCTATTTTTTTTTTCCGATAGTCTACAGAACAAACCATCATTATACAATAACTTGCCTAATTACCCTAACCTGCCTAGTTAACCTAATTAACCTAGTTAAGCCTTTAAATGTCACTTTAAGCTGTATAGAAGTGTCTTGAAAATATCTAGTAAAATATTATTTACTGTCATCATGGCAAAGATAAAATAAATCAGTTATTAGAGATGAGTTTTTAAAACTATCATGTTTAGAAATGTGTAGAAAAAAATCTGCTCTCCGTTAAACAGAAATTGAGGGAAAAAATAAACAGGGGGGCTAATAATTCTGACTTCAACTTTATAAATCGATTTGTGTTGGGACAAGATGAAGGAATTAATGTAACTTCTTAGTTGTTTTTACAAATTTAAGTTGATTGAACAAAAAAATTAAGTTGTCCCCCAGAAAGCTCAAGATTTGTGTTGTTTCGGATCATTTTAAATAAGCAAACGTCATCTTTGAGTGCTGTTTTGCAGTGAAAAAAAAGGAGTACATTTTTGTTTGCAGAAGTCATGTTTGCTGATGTTCTGTTTCAGGTCTATAAATTCTCCTTTTATGTCTCCATTTCCATCTCACTGCATCTTCACATTCATTTAAATCTGACAAAGACGACACACATTGAAAACAATCCTCCAGTTACTCATTTGCTTAAATGTAGAACTTCATTTCAATATCAGCCAGCTTACATTGGATTTCCTCATGGGGGTGCGAATTCGACTCAGAAATGTGTCGGGGAATTAGCTCACAAGTGGGTCTGATGGCAAGTTAGAACAGTTTATACAACCGTTCTGTCTGGTTCTCGAATCTCATTGGCTGATAGCCATGTGATATTCTGTAATATCAGAACTCATACAGCCTCTTCACTCTTGTGTATTACTCCGCTTGCATAGAGTAACAGCAGATCAATAAACTCACAACAGTTTGACAAATATTGCAGCTGTTTGACAACATAAATGTACTTTTGAGGCTTTTTTAGGTGAGAATATGGTTGTTTTGATTGTAACTATGCAGTTCATTTATAAGGACAATGCCTATTTTTAAATATTTATAATTTTGGAGATACAGCGCATTGGCATCCATCAGGCTGTCATTGAGCAGAGCAGACGGTTGACGTTGTCCATCCACAAGATGGTGACAGAGATCACATAATAAGCCCTTAGAGAAGAAAAACACCTAATTTCTAACTACAACTGATCAAATCATTATTAAACTGGTAAGTGATATTGTAAGTCGATCTCTCTCTCTTTTTTATGTTGCAGTGCTGTATTTATACCATAGTATTGAGTGTGAGACTCGCATATCAGGAATGTATGCCTTCTGTGTTGGCCACTCTGTATAACCATGAGTTACTTTTTGGTTTGCCATCTGTCTCCTGTTTTCGTTACTGCAGACTAGTTCAGTAAACAGAAAGAAAGAAGAAATGCCCGCATGTGTTTAGCATTTTTCCTTATCGCAAACACAACAGTAATCTGGTAGTGATTGCTTTGCTTTGGCTTTTTAACAATTGTGATATGCCGATTGCAACAAAGAAATGCTGGGAAATGTTCCTAGACTGATGGCATTTCATGTCATTCAGCATTATAATCTTAAAATGTGAGCAAAATCACTGGTTTTGTCATCACTTTAGACATTATGCTAGAGAATCATTCAAATACTAGCTCTTAAGTGACGTTTGTGAAGTAGTAATGGTTTCTGCTGTTCTGACGTCAGCTGCAGATGTGAATGAATGGCGTAAGAAAGTAGTTCCTCATACAAAAGGATTTTTAGACTCTAAGTGTTTGATTTTCTTTTTTATATACACGATTATGCCGCTAAACTGTTTTATAAACGCAGTATCACACCTGTAGCAGTGCGATGTGGCTGTATATCGTCACTGGTGGGACACAGCGCACGCTTCCCACCAGTGCCGATATACAGCCATATGTAAGATATGCATCACATACTCGTGTGATATTGCTCATATAACTAATTTCCTATAAATACCCAGTGTGAAAGCAGCCTTGCAACATTTTTCACGCTCATTTTCAATGCATCAGCACAACTTTGATAATACACACTGCGCAACTGTCGTTCACATTAAACAAGCACTGATTTACCTCACTGACTTTGAGCATTTGTTAGCAATTTTCACAAAACTATTACTGTAGCAAGTGAAAATCAAGGCTAAAGCCATGCGTTTTGTGTCCAATATAAAGAACTAATGCCTTGCTATCAGCTAAATGACCTTTCACATACTTAGTGACCCAGCAGAGCCAGTCCCCAAATATGACAGTGTTGTAAATAACTGCCCTGCCCAGTTACTACCACGCTCTTCTGCCATCACGAGGGCACCAAACGTATGCTTGGCACAGTCAACATGTCACCATGGTTACTGAGACTCAGGAGTGGCACATAGGCATAGGACACAAAGCTCAGTGGTACAATTGGTGTTCCAGTGCCACTTGGATACACTGGCATGCGGCCCAGAGAGGGAGACGAGAGGTATGTAGGCTACTACTATAAGAATGGAGATGCATCCAAACAGTAGCATCAAATCTACAGAAACATCAACGTTTTGAAGGTCTAGCCTTCATGGGAAATTTTAACTCTGGAAGTTTTATTTTTGTGGCTGAAATAGAATTTAATGTATTTTCTTGTTGGTTTGAATAATGTTCACTTTCTTAGTAACAGATGATTGCTTAATTGGTTTTATTTATACAAACATTTTTCCCAGTACTGGGTTGTGGCTGGAAGGCCATCCGCTGTGTAAAATATATGCCGCAATAGTTGGTTCATTTCGCTGTAGCGACCCCTGATAAATAATGGACTATTTCATCACTTAGAATTTCACCATATTCTAATACTACAGGAAGTTTTACTGTATTTCATACATAAGTTAGTGTCAGTCCTTGAATCCATTTGGCCAAGCAGGCTTCCTAGGCTATTGATTTATGGGCTCCTCTTAAATTGTAGGCCGCGTCCTAGTGAGTGAGATGTGTCCTTCCATGTCCAGTCCTACTAAGGCTTCAAGGCTACAGTTCTGCCCAGCAGTAAATGCAAAGAATGATAATCCTTTAGTGCATATGACTGTCATAAATGTTTTCTCTCCTGTGATCATGGGACAAACTAAATATGAGAGTTATTGTATTAAAAGATTATTGTTAATTCAGTTATGTTGGGTCTAAATATGATCTACAGAATAAGGTTGATATTGTAAAAAAAAAAAAAAAAAAAAAAACTTGTATGTAACGTCCTTGCTATTTTCTTTGTTTATTTGCTCAAAAAAAGCACCAATAAGCAAAAATGAATTGCTTTAATGAATTAAGTGGAGTCAAATACATCCTCATACCATAGGAATGGTTGGTTGAATGGTTTAAAAAAAAAAACAGGGTCAATGATATTACGCAGCACTTGAAAATAGTCCCACAACAGTGCTGTGTAATATTATTGCATCTGTTGCCGTCATGGCATGCAGTCAGAGTATAATTTCCATCAATTTTGACCTAAAAATGAGCAGCTTTTAATTTTCTGTTTTCATTTTCATTTCATCTCGGTCTTGGTACACAATGTAACCACGGAAGAGTCAAGCTTTAAACAGGAAAATGATTAAAACTATTGTTTTAATGCTATTGGTCTAATCGGCAGACCCAGAGATTGGCTGAATGGATTAAAAAAAAAAGTAAAACTCAACTGTTTAACTCTAGAGGACATGTAAAATTAGCCTATTTCCAAAACAAGTGGATTGTTTCTTTAAGGTTTTGGTTGATTAGATGACATGTAAACAATCTCTTTTTTTTTTTTAATCAAAGTGCTTAGATGCAGCAGAAAAGGGCAATAATAAAAATTTGAGCTATTTTGACTATGACCAAATTGTATTGGTAAGACATGGGGTGTTTTCGGCCAGTGATGAGGATTCACCAACAGCAGTGTGATTAGAAAGGGCAAGCTTACTGATGCACGTGCACAACAAAGGGTATTCCCTTCTGGCCAGTCCAAATAGAGGGTATACTATGGAATTATTCCCCAACCCTGTCCCTGAAGACACACCAACAGTACGCGTTTTCAACCTCTCTCTAATCGAACACATCTGAAATCAACTTATCATAACATTAGAGGAGACTCCAAAACCTGAAATGAATGGGTCATATAAGGGAGACATCCGTACTGTTGGTGTGCCTCCACGAACAGGGTTGGGAAAAACCATACAATGGCACAAATCACAAACATTTTAATCATTGTTATTGGAGCAATTTATCAATGCATCAGACTCTGCCATGTATTGGGCTGCATAGTCTAGATCAGGGGTGCTCGAAAAATTTAGTATGAAGAGCCAAAATCTAAATATCATTCAGAACCAGAATTTTCCTTTGCCTTGATTCAGTCACCAAGATCTCTGCATTGTCCTCTATCTGTCAGGTGACAGTATGTACATTTTAAACTAAATATGATTAATTTCATTCATTCATTCATTTTCTTGTCGGCTTTGTCCCTTGCGGGGTCGCCACAGCGGAATGAACCGCCAACTTATCCAGCACAATTTTACGCAGCGGATGCCCTTCCAGCCGCAACCCATCTCTGGGAACTATGATTAATTTAAACCATTTAAATTGAAACATTTAATTTTTAGTTAGCTTTTTTGTAGCTTAATAAAACAAACCAATAAAAGGGTACATAAAATTTGAAACGACAGTCTCTAAACCATTCCCATCATTCTCACTCTCTTCTCAGATAGGATGGCAGGCCAAAACGAAGGTTACCATGGGCTACCTTTGGCCCGCGGGCCCTAGTTTGGGCATCTCGGGTCTAGATTAAGGGTTTATGATGAGCCCTGTCTGCCTTCAAAAGCACTTCCAATACAGTAGACACGAGTGCTGGACCTAGGAATTAGCAGCATTGGCAGAAGGTCTCTTATGTTAACCTGGGCAAGTGAAGGCACCAGGATGCACTACTGAATAGCAACAAGCTGGTGGAGGGGGTGTGATCCTCTGGGAAATCTCAGATCTGGTCAATCATATAGAGGAAAGTTTGAAGCATGCTACCTAAACATTGTTGTAGACCAGGTACATACCTTCACAAGGATTGTCTCCTTGGTAAAAGTGGCAGAATAAGAATAGGGGTGGGGGGTGGGGGGTCGTCATGATCGTCATAATGTTTCAGCTAATCTGTGTTTACACGGAACTGGCTAGGCATCTATTTATTTATGAACTCTTGTGAGTTAACTGAATATGGTGAGAGAGACTGTAAATATTAGTAAATGATCTTCAAATTCATCATACATTTATTCACATTTGCATGAAGACCCAAAAGACCAACATTTAATCATATGTTTAACGCAAAAAGAGAATAAAAGAGTGTAGCGACACACTTGAGCAATAAATGAGTAGGAAAGCAGCAGCGGATCTGTTTCCTCACGGCAAACCATTCATTAGACACAAAACTCGGATGTGTCCAGACCTACCCATTAACCATTTGGAGATCTGATTCACAAAGGAATTCTCCTCGATGGCCTGTCAATCAATTCTAGACCTGCTACAGTCGCATAAATCTACATAGATTTAAGCACATTCTTTCTTCGCATAAAACCGAATCACATTCAAGAAAGGCGTTTGATGGAACCAGGCATACAGTATGACCCTTTTTTCCCCCTGTGAAGACGAAGTGGACAGTGGTCAAAAGGAGGAGGCTCTCTTATCGTAATGAGCATAAAAGTGGATTTTAAATGCTTGTAAATGGCTGCATGCATGAGACAGAAGGGATCGGTCCAGTGCGGCTGACCACCGTGCCATCATGAACGTCCCATAAATGGGAGCGTTGTTAGCCAGCCGGGGGGGAAACCCTTTCCCGGAGTACACTTATCTCCATTTGGACTCTCTGCTGAATGTCATTAACACACTGCTTCTAACAAGAACTGTGAAGAGCATAGTCTGACTTAACCTGATGAATATTCATCAGCTGGTACATGGAAAGGGATGAAGGGAGAGCTGGGGACTAATGGGAAGAGAAAGAACGAAACAGAAGAAGAAAACCCACTGGAAAGCAGAGAATGATTTGTGTACATTGTTGTGAACACACACAAAAGAGCTTGAGAAAAGGCCTATTGTTATACAAAATTGAAAATTAGACATGAATGTGTGTGTGTTTTTTTAAATATGATTATCGGTTTCAAAGGTTTGAGGCTAGTCTTTAGGCAATAAATGTAAGTGTAAATGTAGGTAAATGTAAATGTAGGCAATAAAAAAAAAACGTTCAATTCCATATAAACACTGATATTTTGTATTTTATATTATAAATACAATAATAAGCAACAGAACCGCTTCAAACACTGATGCTAAATAATACAAAGCATTTCTTGAGCACTAAATCAGCATAAAGTGTGACTAAAGAATATTGATGCAGAAAAATGTACTCACTGGCCACTTTATTAGGTACACCGTACTAGTACCTGGTTGGACTCGGTTCAGAACTGGCTTAATCCTTTGTGGCATAGATTCAACAAGGTGCTGGAAATATTCTTTCGAGATTTTAGTCCATATTGACATGATAACATCACGCAGTTGCTGCAGATTTGTCGGCTGCTCATACATGATGCGAATCTCCTGTTTCACCACATACCAAAGGTGCTTTATTGGATTGAGCTCTGGTGACTGTGGAGGCCATTTGAGTACAGTGAACTCATTGTCATGTTCAAGAAACCAGTCTGAGAAGATTCGCGCTTTATGACATAGGGCTTTATCCTGCTGGAGGTAGCCATCATAAGATGGGTACACTGTGGTCATAAAGCGATAGACATGGTCAGCAACAATACTTAGGTAGACTGTGGCCCTAACACAATGCTCAGTTGGTACTAACGGACCCAAAGTGTGCCAAGAAAATATCCCCCACACCATTACACCACCAGCAGCAGCCTGAACTGTTGATACAAGGCAGGATGGATCCATGCTTTCATGTTGTTGATGCCAAATTCTGACCCAACCATCCAAATGTCTCAGCAAAATCATCAGACCAGGCAACTCATCAGACCAGGCAACGTTTTTCCAATCTTCTATTGTCCAATTTTGGTGAGCCTGTGTGAATTGTAGCGTCAGTTTCCTGTTCTTATCTGACAGGAGTGGCACTCGGTGTGGTCTTCTGCTGCTGTAGCCCATCTGCCTCAAGGTTCAAGGTGTTGTGCATTCAGAGATGCTCTTCTTTATACCTCAGTTGTATTGAGTGTATTTCAGTTACTGTTGTCTTTCGATCAGCTCAAATCAGTCTAGCCATTCTCCTCTGACATCAACAAGGCATTTGCGGCCACAGAACTGCCGCACACTGGATATTTTCTAACTGCCACAAACAACCATGCCACGTTCAAAGTCACTTAAATCCCCTTTCTTCTCCATTCTGATGCTCGGTTTGAACTGCAGCAGATCGTCTTGACCATAGGTGCGTTCGACATGAAGCACAGCTGCAGCCGGTGATCAACGAGATTAGCCGTGCCCAGGCGGGGGCGGAGTTGAAAACGGAGCCGTCAAGCCGGACACTTCGGGGCTCGAAGTTGCTGCTGTCATGATGACCGATCACATGGCGGGATCATGTATTTATTTGTTTATTTATTGCAATAACAACAAAAGATTTACAGTACACATAAAACAGAATACAGTCTCTACAAACTATGGTTCATTTTTAAACAAGGGAATTATGAATTAAATTTAAGTAGCCTACATAACAAACACATGAGAAATGAGTGGAAGACGAGAGAGCACATAAAAAGGAAATAAATATCCACAAATAGGCCTATTAAACAAAACAATAAGCACAGATTCTTGTAGATTAAGCATCAGTCTTTGGACTACTATTCCAGTGCTTGCTTGAATATGCTAAAAATGGTTTACATTTATAGATATAAAACTTTCCAATATATATTAGTGTAAAACCCCAAAACAAGGTGTTTTGATTAAGTCTTAAACAATGATTATTTTGGATAATAAAAACATTTATTAAAAAGCACTTTAATCCAGAGATTGAACAAAAGGACCACAATAAATGAGCTACACTAAATAGAAAATACCCAGAAAGAGCAGGTACACCAATGACACTTTTAACATTTCTGCATAAATGGCTTAACAGGAAATAAAATATTTTATATTCATATATTTTTATATTTAATAAAATATTTTTTACTTCATTTGTTAAGAAATCTTCATAGGGGTGTCAGGATCAATGATGATAATTATTTTTATTATAAGTCTGTAAGACTTATTTGAGTTAATATTTGGTCATTCCCTAAATTGTATAATACAGTAGTCTGTATAAAAAGGCAGAATAAACCTGTTCAAACAATCTAGACATTATGAACAAATTATTTAACAAAAGATGATACTGCAGTAAAATATTTGTGGTCTTTTAATAAGCATGATGTGTACAAGATAGAGAGGGTATGAACAGTTAATTGTTTGTTTTGAAATTTGTGAATCGGAATTTGTTCAATAATAAACTCAAATCACAAGTGGTTGTTGTCATGCTGTGAACTCGGCCAATCGTGTAACATCAGTGTCGTCATCGCAGTCCCAGCAGTCGCTCTTCAGGTGCTGCGCGGGCTGACTCAATCGTCTGATCTCGGAGCGCTGTCGCGGTACTTTAATGCATCAATCCGGCCAAAATTTCTAACCGGCATGCACCGCTTAAGACAGATTTCGATCGATCTGCGCAGCGCTGCATGAAGTCGAATGCACCTCATGTCTGCATGGCTAAATGCATTGAGTTGCTGCCATGTGATTAGCTGTTTAGAAACATGCCTTAATGAGCAGTTAGACAGGTGTACCTAATAAAGTGGCTGGTGAGTGTATATTATCATGGAAAACTTTATCATTTTTATATTGTAAATAGAAATAACATTAGACACTATTGTTGTAGTTTTGAGTAAATAAATGAGCATTAGAGGTTTATTTCAAATCATATATTCTCAAACATTAGAATATGTAAAGCTTGTTTAGATTTCAGTCCCACTGTGGAAAGTGTGTGCGAGAGAAATACTTTTTTTTTTTTTAGCGAGAGTGAAGATAACTTTGTGTGAGTGCTTGACAATTGGCACATAGATTTGAATTTCTGACTCGCTGTGTGTAACTCACTAGTTGAAAATCAGCTGACTTCAGCAGTTTCTTGCTAATAGGCATTGGCACCAAACTGGCATGTCACTCCTTCCTCTCTTTAGCAGAAGCAGTCCTCAGCCAGTGTCTCGGCCAGTCATACTGGCCTTTTGTCCTGGAGGAGATGTGAAAATTGTTATGTGTGCTTTTTAAATGATCATATCAGATGTTATCATGAACATGGCTCACATTTGGATGTGGATTGTGGAGAAAGTGGATGCAGAGCCCCCTACAGACAAAACTTCCAAAATACAGCCAAAATCTCATCTCTGAAGAGCAGAACTTATTTGCATCCGATAATGTTTTACCTGCATATTTAATAGACCAAAACTGCTTAGTGACATAATACGGTAAACTGCATTATTTGGTAGTACTGTTAAGCATATTGTGAACTTTGTGGCCAATATCTGAGAAATAAATACAATTATACAACTATTACATTCTGAGATACAAATACCTGGCAGTTGCTTTTAGATTAGGGACCAGAAAATGTTTTTGAATTAGCAGTTTTCATTTGATAAGATAAAAAAAAACTGTAGTAATGTGCTCTTCTTGAAAAATACAAGTATGCAATTGGGTCACACTTTATTTTGACGGTCCGTTTGTTGAATTTAAGTTACATTGCAACTAATTATCATTAGATTATAAGTAGACTGTTAGGTTGGGTTTGGGTTAGGGTTAGTGAAAGTTGATATGTACTTGCATAGTTTATTATAGTCAGTTAAATATCTGTTGAAGGACTGTTAAATGTCAGTGTCAACAGATATTAAGTAGACAGTCTACTACTACTCAAATGGACCATCAAAATAAAGTGTTACCTGCAATTGTGATGTCATTATCACCAGTCATAATAACACCACAGATCTGTCAAAACACATAGATGATTTAATATATTTGTTAAAAACCTTTAACTGCCTGCTCTACTAAATGGTTGACCATATTTTGACTATTTTAAATAATGGCTTACACACACACTTACACACTGTTGTTTACAAACAAATCAAACAAACACAAACCTGTTGCACTACTACACTTGATTTCGGTTTTATTGTAAAAAACAAACAAAAAAACAAAACAACGCAAGAAAGCATGTTAAATAAGAATCTGAAATGTTTTATGGCATACTTGAAAAAATAAAGATGATTTAGTATATGTTGTTAAATAAACTGGTTTTACTCTTCATATTTATCATGGTATATGTATTAATTCTGGTACTTTTACCATATACCCAAAATGCAGTGTGTTAACTAGCGACATTAGGAGTTAAGAAATGCAATCCAAAAATCTTTTCCTGGTGGGGCAGTTAAAGGGTTAAAGAAACTTTTTTTTTTTTTTTTTAGTCTGTTGTGTTTTCCAGACATTTAAATATAAATTATAAAAGCTCCAAAAACTGTCATCTACAGAAGTTTTCTGATGACTCTGCATTTGTCGGTTACATAAAAGATCACGATGACCGTGAGTATAGGTCGCTTTTAAAAAGTTTTGCTGACTGGTGTGAAACAAATTGTCTTAAATTAAAAACAAACAAGACCAAATAAATGATTGTTGATTTTAGCAGACACCCTCCACAAGTTGTGCCAGTGATCATACAAGAGTCAGCAATTGAGATTGTTTCATCATATACGTACCTGGGTGTATATCTAAATAACAAGCTTGATTGGTCTGAAAATACAAATCAGGTGTATAAGGGCCAGACGGAATCTGCGGACGTTTTTTGCTATTTCTGCGGAGAATTTTGGTAAAAATCTGCGGATTTCTGCGGAATTATTTTGGGAGTATCATAACTAAAACCTTAATATGTTAAATAAAAAATCATATCTTTTTAACTTGTATTTAATGTTTAAAATGCAAATCCAATTAGATTAACTGTAAATAGTTAACTTTAAGTAAATAAACAGAATTAATGATAGGCTAAAAATCTGCGGAAATCTGCGGAAAATCGACAGAAAATCTGCGGAAATCTGCGCGCGCAGATTCCGTGTGGGCCTAAAGAAAGGCCAGAGTCGCATTCATTTGTTAAGACGACTGAGGTCTTTTGGTGCGTGTCAGACACTGTTAAAATTTTTTTATGATTCTGTATGCTGTAACCTGTTGGGGAGGGGGACTGTTGGAGAAGGAGAAAAACAAATTAAACAAGCTTATAAAAAGGGCAGGTTCTATTGTGGGGTGTGTACTACCCACTATAGAAGACATTGCACATGATCGAATGCTGGACAAATTTGTCAGTATGAGGAACCACGATCGTCATCCCCTTTTTGATACAGTCCAATCGTGCGCAAGCTCTTTTAGTGCAAGATTAATTCAACCCCGGTGTTACAGAGAAAGATACAGGAAGTCATTTTTACCAACAGTGATCAGACTGTATACCCAAAATTATACCAGATGATTTGTGCTGAACTGTATTAGTATTAGACAAGTGTTTGCTCGTTGTTTTGGAAGTGGAACTAAGGTGTGCAGTATGAAAGTAATTTTATTATTGTAGTTTTTATGTATACAGTTGCAATCAGAATTATTCAACCCCCTGATTTATTAGCCCCCCTGTTTATTTTTTCCCCCAATTTCTGTTTAACGGAGAGAAAATTTTTTCAACACATTTCTAAACATAACTTTTAATAACTCATCTCTAATAACTGATTTATTTTATCTTTGCCATGATGACAGTAAATAATATTTGACTAGATATTTTTCAAGACACTTCTATACAGCTTAAAGTGACATTTAAAGGCTTAACTAGGTTAATTAGGTTAATTAGGCAGGTTAGGGTAATTAGGCAAGTTATTGTATGATGGTTTGTTCTGTAGACTATTGAAAAAATATATAGCATAAAGGGGCTAATAATTTTGACCTTAAAATGGGTTTTAAAAAATTAAAAACTGCTTTTATTCTAGCTGAAATAAAACAAATAAGACTTTCTCCAGAAGAAAAAATATTATCAGACATACTGTGAAAATTTCCTTGTTCTGTTAAACATCATTTGGGAAATATTTAAAAAAGAAAAAAAATTCAAAGGGGGTTCAATAATTCTGATTGCAACTGTAACTTATTTTATCTATTTTTAGTACGGAAAGCTCTGCTGTGACATGTAAATTTCCCTTTGGGGATTAATAAAGTCAAACAACAACAAAATTAGTAAAATTTATAAAAGCTTAATAAAACAATGCATAAAATTTGTCAAATACTTTAAAAGAATAGATTTAAAATGACATTTTATTTTTGGATATTTCAAGTGACCTATCAGAGATGTTTTCACTGTTAGATGCCACAGAGTAGCAAAAATGGCAATCCCTGTGCAATGGACCCCATTGTAAAATGTAAAAGGCATCTATATCAGTTTTTACTGTGAAAATAACATGCATCTTATATATGAGCTTAAAATATTATTTAGAAAATATTTTGTTTCTATTTAGTCACATTAGACAAACAGAGGGAAAAAAAACAACCATTTTCATTCTGAAATTGTTTGTAAATATTTAAATATGACATTATTAGGAAGACTTTTCCCCAAAAAAACTCTTATGTTTTTTTAATCTACAAACTCTACAACATTTTTTCATTATTTAGATTTTTTATATAAAATTTTGTATTATTAATTGGAAATTTCGTTTTATTTAATCCATCGGGATAATTAAAGTCAACCCGGGGAATGTTCAAAACTCTTTCTTTTGTCTTCTACAGTAGAAACAAACGTACACAGATTTCAAACAAGTGAACTAAACCTTTAAAAAAAAAGAAAGATTATCTTTTGCAAAAATTAACAGTAAGCCACACATTTGGTTGACCAAGCTAAAAGGTATAGTTAACCCAAAAATTTTTATTCCGTTATCACCTACTTGTTCCAAACCTTTGAGTCTCTTTCTAAAATTAAACACAAAATAAAACATTTTGAAGACTGTAACAATTGACCTCCATAGTATCTGTTTTTCCTACAATAGAAGTCAATGGGTTACAGGGTTTGTGCTTTCTTCAAAATATCTTCTTTTGTGTTTAACAGAAGAAAGAAATTCATAAAGGTTAAATAATTAATGAATTTTAATTTTTGGGTGAACTAACCCTTTAACTTGTACTAAACATGAAATGTTCATTTAGAATAACATTGATTATTTTGAATGAAATGCTGACCTGAAATACACAGAAATGGATGTGATAGAGAAATCAGATCACTCTCTTTGGCAATAAACATGTTTACTTGTTTGTTTGTTTTTTTCTTTTTAGTAAGTGCTTGGGCAGTACAGCAAAAGCATTTTTAAAATGCTAAAAGGGGCTATAATCAACTGGGTACAGTACATACATCAGCGAAACATATTCTCTCAGGGATCCACCAAGAAGCACAAGACCGACACAGAGAGTTGAAAACAATAACAAAATGATGGAAAAGAAGATTCATATAAATAACTCTGTAACAACTAAAACTAGATTTGAAAAGATGACCTTCTATTACAAGACAAAAGAGAACATTGAGCAGGTTAGATATCAACAGTTTTCTCGAAGCTGGATACTCGCACACTGCCATCTTGGCATAAAAAACCCTGAGTAACCTATGAGATCAAGTCACAAAATAAGTTAATTCAGTTGACTCTGGGATGTGATGTTGTATTTCGCAAAAAGCGGCCTGTCTATGAGGACATGTAATCATCTGCGGTTCACTCAAAATTCAGCGACCATTGGCAGTCATTTTTGATTACTTAAAGGAATAGTTCACACAAAAATTTAAATAATTTATTCTCCCTCACATAGTTTAAACCTGTTGTGAGTTTCCTTCTCCTGTTGAAAACAAAGGAAGATATGGTAACACTTTGTTTTGATGGTCCATTTGAGTATTAGTAGACTGTCTGCTTAATATCTGTTGATGCTGCTCCTTAAACAGACATTTAACTGACTATAAGAAACTTTGCAAGTACATGTCACCTTACACTAACCCTAACCCCAACCCTAACCGAACAGTCTACTTATAATCTAATGAGAATTAGTTGGCATGTAGATGCAATGTAACCGAAATTTAACAAATGGACCATCAAAATAAAGTGTGACCGAAGATATTTTAAAGAATAAGAATGGGTGGGAGAATGGGTTGCTCAATGGGTCCCAGCAACCAAACGTTCTTCTTTTGTGTTCAACAGAATATAGAAACTCAAATAGGTTTTTAATAATTATAAAGTGAGTAAATGATGACAGTAGTTTCATTTTTGGGTAAACTATCCCTTTAATATCTAAATTGAGCAATTCCAGCATTATGGATGTAATGCAGATTTAAATACTAACAAAACTACTGTAGATACTGTACTTACAGTGATTGTTCACCCAAAAATGAAAATTTCTTTGATTTTACTAAGCCTCATGATGCCCTTTCCCCACAAAATGTAAAACCAAAAAAAAAAGATGTTTTGAAGAATGTTAGCAATCAAACATCTGATGGTTACATTTGTTCTACTATGGATCTCAATGGCATTCTTACATTTTTACAAAACATTCTTCAAAACATCTTTTTTGTGTGTTCATTACAAGAGGTTTGGAAAAACTTGTGGGCAAATAAATAGAGGAAAGTATCTTTTTTTGGGTGAACTATCCATTTAATGTGACAGGGACTTCGTTTTTCAAAATGATGATCTTTAAGATGCAAACATTAGACATCCACATTGTAAATATACTGGATATGATTAAACACAAACTCCTGATGCCTGAAAGGAATCAGTGAACATTAGTTTCTTTGGGCTAGCTCAACTAGCTAGCAACTGTCACTTCAATAAAATAAATAAGTGCAGAAACATGCGGATTTGTTCCAAAAGTACATAAATAGATATGCTGTGTAAAAAAATGGTTATGTCCATGACACAGAACACTTGAAAAGTGAGAAGAGAAAGTATTAGTTAAATACAAGCGACCTTGACAAAGGTTACATGTGCACAGGAAGTTAGAATACAATCCCATATTTGTTTTTTGTTTGTTTTTTTTTTAATTCAGGCTTAAAAATTCACCTGCTCGTATATGTTTGCACTTCAAACCAAAATGCAATTCAACTTGTTTGGCTACACAACGGCAAAGTCTGTACATGCCTAAATCATCATGAATTAAAAAATAGTTTTACATTTCTATATTTATATGTATCTACATTCTGAGGCCGACTGTAATGTGGAATTGCCCAATTTATTTAGAACATTGTATTAAATCCATTAAACTGAAGTAAGCAAATTCTGTCAGATAAAAAAAACTCTCAAGTTTTCTAATGTACTGCATCATGTTTTGTTTTGTTTTGTTGGATGTTGTGCTCTGCAGAGACCGTACGCACTACAGAGCAGATTCTAGATGAGCTGATGGGCAGGAGTGAGCAGTCCAAACTACTGTTGTTTACACTCTGCAGGCTGAGGATCCCCGGTCTGAAAGAAAGATTCAAGATAGAAATAGAGAAGAACAGAGAGAGGTTTTTTAAATTCTGTAACTCTATACAATCTCTGCAAGCTGAGGCAGGAGGAGTGCAGCAGAAAGAATCAGAGATATATCTTCATCACAGAAGAGTGGCTAATGAAAGCACTTTTACACTGACACATCTCTCTAGGCCTTTGTAGGATCAACAATGCGCATACAGTCGTTAATTAAGATAAAAGCGTAAGGGGAAACTAAAGCGAATCACCACTCTTTTGTACTGCAGATACATCACTAAATGGGAGAAACCACAACCCTGTCCACCCAAAGTACATGTGCTATACATGAAGGATCGCTGTTGACAACAAGTTTTATTTTTTAAAAAACATAGTCAGAAACTCGCTTTCTGGTGCAAACAGACCATTTACTGAGGTAACAGTCAGTTAAAATGGATCACTCAGAAAGCCGTTTCTGCCACTTTGAACCCAAAATATTAACAAGACGTGATGTTCAAAACTTTTCTTATGCATTCAGATCGAGGGGACTGAGGCCCTGTTTACACCTAGTATATAGATGCGGGATTCTCATTTATACCTGTTATTTTAAAGGCATAGTATGTATTTTTCACCACTAGAGGGAAAGTAGTCATAACAAACAAAGGCATAGTTTGATGACGCCGTGACAGTGTGAAATCATGAGAGGTGTCATCGTTAAAGTTGTAAAGCTATATAATACACAAACACACACACACATATACATACATACATATATATATATATATATATATATATATATATATATATATATATATATATATATATATATATATATATATATATATATATATATATATATATATATATATATATATATATTATAGGTGAGCATAGATTAATTTTTTTAATCTAGATTAATCTAGATTAATTTCAAAATTAATCTAGATTAATCTAGATTAAAACGGCTCATTTGAATTCTGCCGAAGGTATTCAGAATATGTGTGCTACCCAAATAATAAGTCTTTGAGAACGGGTTTCTCAAGCCGGGTGTCGCATTAGACCAGTGTCTCATCTCCAAAATGTTTCCAAAATGCATCACAAACTGCTTGAGAAACTGTTCTACTATGATAATTGGTGATGAAAATAAATGATGTTCAATAAGATGTGTTTACTTACTTGTGTTTACTAACTGTTTATTCAGTTAAACATGAATGTTGAACTGTAGGCCTACATAAGCTCCAAACAGCGAATTCTGATGAGCTTAATCAGACTAAAGTCAGCACTGAACTAAACAGAAATGGAATTAAGACGTGGAGTATGCAGATTTTAGTGGCATTATTGAAGTAAACACCGCGGTCTTTAGGACCTTTCGCCATATTTTCCGACAAGGTCCACACGCGGCTGTCAGAAAGGACTGCACACACACATACACAAACACACACACACACACACATCGCGAAATGCGGAAGTTTTTTTTTCTTACCATTTGGCATGCGTTATTAAACTCCATAACTCTCTCACCTGTCCTTACTCCGTATTTGCGTCTATATTACCCCAGTTTGTCACGAAGGAATAAATGAAAAGTGAAACTGCAGTTAGAGCCAGGCATCCTGCTGATTTGATTCAATAGAGCAGACGGCTCACCGGTCAGGTATACATCCGCGGTAATATATCAAGGTGAAAGTCATCATAGCTTGCGTAGAATAGACCCAGCTCCCAACCCAACTTTGAGAATAGATTAACGGCGATATTTTTTTTATCGCGCGATAAGAGTCTCGCGTTAACGCATCACGTTAACGCCGTTAACGGCCCAGCACTAATATATATATATATATATATATATATATATATATATATATATATATATATATATATATATATATATACACACACACACACACACATACATACATACATACATACATACATACATACATACATACATACATACATACATACATACATACATACATACATACATACATACATACAGTTAGGTCCATAAATATTTATACATCAACACAATTCCAACATTTTTGGCTCCATACACCAACACAATCGATTTGAAATGAAACATGTGCTTTAACTGCAGACTGTCAAATTTACTTACATCCAAATCAGATGAATGGTTTAGGAATTAAAACAGTTTGAATATGTGCCTCCCACTTGTTAAAGGTCCAAAAGTAATTAGACAGAACAATAATCATAATTCAAACTTTCACTTTTTAATACTTGGTTGCAAATCCTTTGCAGTCAATTACAGCCTGAAGTCTGGAACGCATAGACATCACCAGATGCTGAGTTTCATTCCTGGTGATGCTCTGCCAGGTCTCTACAGCAACTGTCTTCAGTTTCTGCTTGTTCTTGAGGCATTTTCCCTTCAGTTTTGTCTTCATCAAGTGAAATACAAGCTCAATTGGATTCTGGTCAGGTGATTGACTTGGCCATTGCATAACATTTCACTTCTTTCCCTTCAAAAACTCTTTGGTTGCTTTTTCAGTATGCTTTGGGTCATTCTCCATCTGCACCGATGAAGCAACATCCATTGAGTTTAAAAGCAATTAGCTTAATATAAGCAGACAATATTGCCTGAAACACTTCAGAATTTATCCTGCTGTTTCTGTCAGCAGTCACATCATCAATAAATATAAGAGAACCAGTTCCACTGACAGCTATACATGCCCATGCCATGTCACTACTACCACCATGCTTCACTGCTTAGGATCATGAGCAGTTCCTTTCCTTCTCCATACTCTTCTCTTCCCATCAATCTGGCACAAGTTGATCTTGATCTAATCTGTCCATAGGATGTTGTTCCAGAACTGTGAAGGCTTTAATCTTAATAAACTTTAATCTGGCCTACCTGTTTTTGAGGCTCACCAATGGTTTACATCTTGTGGTGAACCCTCTGTATTCACTCTGGTGAAGTCTTCTCTTGATTGTTGACTCTGACACACATGCACCTACCTCCTAGAGAGTGTTCTTGATCTGGCCAACTGTTGTGAAGGGTGTTTTCTTTACCAGGGAAAGAATTCTTTGGTCATTTACCACAGTTATTTTCCATGGTCTTCCGGGTCTTTTGGTGTTGCTGAGCTCACTGGTGCGTTCTTTCTTTTTAAGAATGTTCCAAACTGTTGTTTTGACCACGCCTTATGTTTTTGCTATCTCTCTGATGAGTTTTTGTTTTTTCAGCCTAATGATGGCTTGCTTGACTGATAGTGACAGCTCTTTGGATCTCATCCTGAGAGTTGACAGTAACAGATTCCAAATGCAAACAGCACACTTGAAATGAACTCTGGACCTTTTATCTGCTCATTGTATTTGGGATAATGAGGGAATAACACACACCTGGCCATGAAACAGCTTAGAAGCCAATTGTCCAATTACTTTTGGACCCTTAACAAGTGGGAGCCACATATTCAAACTGTTGTAATTCCTACAGCATTCACCTGATTTGGATGTAAATACCCTCAAATTACAAACACAGTCAACTGTTTTCGGTTCTCATGATCACTTGGGGAAGAAGCAGCGCCGTTTTATCAAAATGAATACATTTTAGGGCTGCATTCTGTTCTAGTGGTTTTTGAATATATTCCTCATGTCATCATCAAACAAAACCTTTGTTTGTTGTGAACGTGCAGTCTAGCAGCAAGAATTACATACTACGCTTTTTGTTTTTTTAAACAATGGTTTATGTATTTTTCTTTCTTTTGTAACAAAGTCACTTTCTAACACATCCTTGCTAAATTAATTTCTTTTAAAAAATGTAAACAGGATTATTAACCCCAAACATTTGAACAGTAGATTGAACAATCCATTTAATATAAGATATAAAGTAAGATCATCATAGATCCCAAATCTTGTGTGTCAACATCTAGTGGTGTTGTATCACCTTGAAAAGGTGGATCCAAAGTAAATTACAGCAAGATATTATGTAATCGAAAGGGGATGCTGCATATCTGAGCTGAAAATGTATTTGACTTACTAAATACCATCAAGAACTATTAAGCAAGATTGAGGGAAGGAGACTATGGGGTAAACATTACAAGCAAAATGGATGGAAGAACCTTGTACCAAATTCTCAAGTACAGCAGTCACAACTCTGTCCTCTTCTCTGCTATTTTGACAGTAATGTACTGAGAATTTGGAAAAAGTCTTAATGAAATGAGATAAATGGCTTGGTAAATTGTTACAGGCTTACTGTTTACATGAGATTACAGACATAAGAAGAGGAATGAGACTGGAGGGGACGTGCGAAGACAGAAGGTTAGAACGAACTCATGACATTTCTTTCTTACCTAGAAATGTATGAGGTGAGAATGACTTATGCCTGTCACTAAATCAGAACAGGAGGTAGAAAACAACCACAATCACTATTAATCATCAAACATGCAAATAAACCACAGACACTCGTTCAAAAAAAATAAATAAATAAATAAGAGACGGAAAAAAATAATAGTTACAGAATCTGGAAAATGTTGAATGAGACAATGCAACAATTGCTTTTCAAATTCAACCGGTTCAGATTAAGCTATAAATGAAACCCAAAACTGACCTTTGAATCTCCCTCCTCCTCATCCTCCTCCTCCTCCTCCTCCTCGTCTTGGTCCTGGTCACAGAAAACACGGAGTTAACCTTAAACTATTGCAACAGAATATCCTATAAGACATAACTGGTTTAAGGTGGGTTTCAACTCACCTCCTCTTCACCCTCATCTAGTTCTTCCTCCTCAAACTGCCACAAATGAATAATAAAAAAAAAACATTACAAATGAATCCCAACTTAAACTATTCTGGTGAAGCATAGAAATGTTCCTTCGAAATACATACACTTTCATCATCCTCTAGAGCCTCTCCTGTGAAATACAAAACTGCTCTCGGAACGATTCTTTCCCTGAAGAAATGACCGATTTCAAAATCTGTGGCTAAAGTGTACTCTGAATCCTCATCCTGTAGGGCACAAAGGAATTAAATCAACTTTTCTGATAAAATCCAAATCTAAACTAAGAATGCTAAAAAAATATATAGATCATATATCTGAATAAAGAAACAAACTACTCACCAATTCCTTATCTGGTGAAACTAAAAGGGAAAAAATATTGGTGAGTTCATGGGATTGCAAAGGAATAAATCTGCAGTATAAACAACATCCGAGTGAAACCAAATCACAACATTTTAGAAGATTTTTTAAATATGTTTTTCAATTTTCAAGATTTCAGTTTCTTTTTCACATTTTTATTTTCTTTAGTAAGTTTAGAAGAGAGCTTGATTTCTAGTTTATGTGGCTGTTGGTTTTGTTTAGTTCTTTGCTTTGGCGCCACTCTAGTTCCTCCCCCATCCCCCCCTGTAACTTTTGGTTTTATCATATTTCTATGATTGCTTCTATCTATTTTCAAATGCACTGTACAAAACTCATATATGCTCTTCTGTTGGTTTTATCAGTTTTCCTTACAGAGGAATAATATGAATTAAGCATTAAGATTGTCTGTCTTTGTTTATTTCCATCCATTTTCTTCAGTGATAATATACTATAATATTCTAAATGTTACGATTTCTCTCCCTAGACACCTTATTGAATCGTAACATGTTTTTTTAAAAAAAAAGCCCTTCTGCTTACCAAGCCTGTATTTATTTGATCAAAAGTACAGCGAAAGCAATACAATTTTGAAATATTTTTCACTATCTAAAATAACTGCTTTATATTTGAATAGATTTCAATATGGAAATTATTTCCTGTGATTTCAAAGCTGAATTTTTGCATCAAATCACATCGTCATCAGTCAGATGATTCTTTAAAAAAAAGTTAAAAACAAATGTATTTGAGCACTTTGCACATCATTTTGGAACATAAGCTAATAAGAAACCTAAAGAAACAGTGACACCTAATCTAAACCAGAATAATCATATCATGACACATCACAGTGTGCAGTAGGGGTGCGCAGTATATCGAAAAATCGTTATTGTGATAATAGTATTTGCAATATTCATATCGCAGAGAGAAGCATTTTTAAAGAGATGCACCAAAAATCTAATCAGTTGGGATCTTACTACCTTTATACCCACATACCCAGTAGGTGCTGTTCTGCTATTAGGGTTGCACGGTACTAGAATTCGGTACAAATCGATACTGAAATTTTAAAAACGTCCATTTCTCACTGACATTTGAGCGCTACTATGCACGTTCTTAAACACAGCTGATTTGCTTTTGTGTTCACGTGCTCAACAGAAATGACTGTGATTGGTCGTGAAGCTCATCAGTTCACTGAACTCACCGCTGTTTACTGAGTGTAACCACAGATACAGGGACACTGGGGCATTTTAAAGCCGCGATTCATGAGCGGATCGCTCGTATGTCAGTTTATAGACAAACCAGCTGATCAATGTGACTTTGAAACACTCCAGTGTCCCGAGAAGGGTCTGGCTGCAGATTTGCACTTGCACTCTCGGGTTTGCACTCTCGGGCACCCACGATTCCTCTGCAAGTGACGTCATTTACAATCGATACATTCTCGCCCAAATGAAAATGTTTTAGATAAAAGACTCACAGGACTGTAGATAAATAATTTAATAAAAACATTTAATAAATAAACAAATATATACGTGTCTGCGCAGGAGTGCATCCATATGAAATCGCAGTTTCAGTGCAGCTTCAAGTCTCTACATGACATCAGCCCAGTTTTATAGGTCCTCCAAACAATGTCTAGATCGACTCGATAAGGGAACGTCTCGACTCACTTAACGGAAAGAAAAAGGCACAGATGATGTGTACTGCAGAGCTGTTTTATGGCAAGCATTCGTGGTTCGTTACGATCTGTTTCCGTAACTATAGCAACTGAGGTCCATTGCCGTATGTTGCCATAAACTACAGTGAAACGCTAAGACAAAAGGCACTTAGGTAAGGGTGACAGATAAGTTTGATGCAACGCTCTTATTGAAATCACTTATTACTGAAAGACTTTCATGCAAGCGGGCACAGGTGTCAATTGTAAATGACGTCACTTGCAGAGGAAGCGCGATTGCCTGAGAGTGCAAGTCCAAGAGTGCAAGCCTGAAAGTGCAAGGGTGAATCTACAGCCAGACTCTATTGAGTGTCCCTGTATCTGTGGTTACACTCAGTAAACAGCAGTGAGTTTGATGAACTGATGACCTTCACGGCCAAACACAGTCATTTCTGTTGAGCACATGAACACAGTGGCAAATCAGCGCTGTTTAAGAACGTGCTCAGTAGCGCTCCAATGTCAGCGGGAAATGGACGTTTTTAAAACTTCAGTATCGATTGGTGTATCGTGACAACCCTATCTGCTATTGGCTCGAAGGTGAAGTAGACGGGAGTAGAGACGAGAAGAAAAAAAAACAACAGCCAATAGAAGTCAGAATATCTGCCCAAGTTTTTATTTATTCAGTGTCTAAATGTTTGTGCCTTGAGAGCCTTTTAGATCAGAAACGTTTATTAGATCAGAAAAATATCCATTATTACAGGTTTATTTTAGTATAATTGTTAAATAAATACTTAAAAGAATAAGCTAATAAAAATAGCTTTTCTCTAGGGCTAGTCATATCACAGGAAAAATGCAATATATATTGCCCATACATAAAAACCAATTCAAGCAACATTTTAGCTGATTGCGCAACATCTCTATTGGATGTACTTGTGTCAGTATAGTTAAGAAAACACTATAGTATTTACTATGAATTACTTCAGTATAAGGATTGCACCGATATGGATTTTTTGGCGAATATCGATAACCGATAACTTTTTAGATTTGGAGGTCGATAACCGATATACTATAGCTGATAAATATAAATATTTAAAAATTTTATATTTATACAGTAAACAACTGATTTTATTTAAACTTCATAAATGTTTGAACTGATCTTATGAACTGAATAGCCTACTCAAAGCAAAAAAGCAATAATTTCAAAATTGCAAGGTGATTATATAGACGTATATTCACGATTTTACTTAAATTATGCCAAAAATAAATAATTTCCTTTTCTTCTCTTGGCAAATTAACATGCAACTTGACTGTTGCATAAAAATAATAGGTTAAATAACAAAATGGGATTTAATTAACAAACAAGTTAAATAAATATATTTAAATAAAATGAAAATGAGGCGTCACAGTGGGTAGCACGATTGCCTCACAGCAAGGTCACTGGTTTGAGCCCCGGCTGGGTCAGTTGCCATTTCTGTGTGCATGTTCTCCTTGTATTCACGTGGTGAATTGAATACCTTAAATTGGCCATAGTGTATGTGTGTGAATGCAAGTGTGTATGGGTGTTTCCCAGTGTTGGCGGTTCATTTCGCTGTGGCAACCCCAGATTATTAAAGGGACTAAGCCAAAAAAAAAATGAATGAAAATGAAAAAACTAAGAACTGAAACCAGCTAAAATGTTCTTGAATAAAACATGTTACAGTAATGTACACATGTACAAGTATGTAATGTCCGAGAAATGTTTTGAGAGGTGTTTTAACAGTTCAGAGCCACTGTACAAGCGAAAAGCTAAATACAGATAGTATTACTTTAGAAAATGAGGTATAAATTCGTCCCATTTGGCATTTTAGATTCTTCTGAACACATGTAGGTGCTTCTTGTCAATCAAACGATTCAATGTTCATTCTTGCTGTCAATTGCGGGAAAAATGTTCGATGAAAGGTTTATGATAAATCGCTGTGAGTTTGAAACTTTAACTGCAGGCGCTGCATGATGCACGTGGAGCGGAGTCAGTTTTGTCCTGGGAGTCAGATTTTGATATGTATGATTTTGAGAATGTAGCGGATGGTTGAGAACCCCTACGCTGGATTCAGTGACTGGCACTCGTCTCCCCTGCTGCTGCATGGTTTCCGCTACATTCATTCTTCCATGGCGGGGCGCCACACCAAAATTCATCCCGCCACGGCTATATTAGAGCTTCCCATTCAACACATTCAGTCATTGTTGTTGTTGTTTTTAATAGCAGGTTATAATCGCACCAAAACGTATTAAAAGGTAAGTGAATTATAACAGCGAAAACTTTTCTGTAACCGTAGTAGTGCTGTGCGTTATTTGTTTAACCCTTTACGGTGACATGCTGACTGACTGACTGACTGACTGACTGACTGACTGACTGACAGGTGCGTACGTGAGACGTGAGACCAGCAAACACGGCTTAGCTTTAAGTTAAGATGAACACAGTTTCCATAATTATACTGTATAGATAAAGGTCTATGGTCCTGCATACAATGACTTTATCTGGCTGGAATTTATAGCGGTTTCACTTTACTTCAGGACTGTTCAGCTAATTCAGCTGTTTCACTTTACTTCAGGACGCATTAATGCCGCTCTGTAGGTCTACCGGAGACATTCATAAATATTCCTAGCAAATCTAATAAATGTTGGAGATGTACTCGTCACATAAACGCACTAAATCGCACTTGAGCAGCGTATATTTCAGGGTGTAAAGTTGTGCACGAACAGAGGAAATCAGCGCGCAAGCAGAGATTCGCATGCTCGTGTTACATAAATGCGCTCACAACATGTGTCATTGAAATAACACCCATAGGTAGTTGGTACATCCGTGTAAAAGTCCTGCCGCCACAGCTAGAAAAAAATCCTAGAGGAAACACTGTGCTGTGAAGGCTCTGTCAGCTCACCATGTGTGTGCGCGTGGAAATAGCCATCATGTGCGCTCGTTATAATCATTATTAATAAAAGCGTTGATAATAACAAATAATTATATTACATTACAAACAACCCAACGAGTTGTTTAGCACATGTGCATCTATATCATGTTTACGCATGCAATATTTTTCCTGAGGTGATTTAAACCTAAATACACAATGACACTCTATCAAACATATATTTACAATGATAAGAAATATGATTACTTACTGAGATATTAACGCACAGCAATACCACACAAAGAAAGGACGGACTTTGAAGAAATAAACAATGTCTGGAAAGCTTTTTGCTTTTTGTTTTGTTTTAGTGCACTGGACAAGTCTGAAGAAGTTAATCCCAAGCATGCGTGAGGCAGGCAGTTCTGTACAATTACGTAATTTATCGGCTTAAAGATATTGGCCTAATTTTGACATCGGACCGATAACAATAACATTAAAAATAGCATTTATCGGCCGATAACTATATATATATATATATATATATATATATATATATATATATATATATATATATATATATATATATATATATATATATATATATATATATATATATATATATATATATATAGTGCATCCCTACTTTAGTATATTTTCATGTGGGTGTTTGACAACTGAAAATAGATCTGGTAGCAGAAATCGCAGCCTTTGTTATTTTTTACCTTGCGCGTTTTTGTTAACATTTATTGTTATTTACTTAGGATATGCGTTTTCATATTCTGATTCCAATACTTAACTATTAAATTGTTCAAACGACTACAATTAAAATAAAAATTCTTAAGAATAAAATATTATTTGTTCTTTAGAAGAGTGTACGTGCAAGTACATGTGATGATATTATATTGTCATTCTGGCAATCTATAATGAGTGGCATAAAATGGTCTTAAAATGACAATAATATGGTTTTGGTGTAATATATTTTGGTGTAATATATCATACAACAAAAATTGTGACAGGCCTAAGTACACCCATGATTAAAAGTTCCTATGCAGATGCATGATACAGCATACCTTTTATAGGGTTGAAAAAGTTGAAAAAGGAATCGTTGGGCACTTGTTTGGTGATGACCCTCGCTGTCCCTCTGCCTTTGTGCTTCTGCTTCTTCTTGATCGTTTTCACAGTGACATCTTTGCCTTTCTGCCAATCAATTTCACACCTGCCAACAGGAGAGATGAATAATGAAAAGGTGTGAAAGACTGTTGAATGGGAGCAGATATTGTGTGCTCACCCTTCACAGTCGATGATTTCTGGTCCCTCAAAGGAAAACGGATCATCTGCATCTGGCTCCGACTTCATCTTGTATACCTTTGTGAGGACTGTGTTGGTGAAGTATTCATTGGCTTCAAAATGGAACTCTAACGTGAAGCTCTGTGAAAACAAGTTAAATATTTAAGATCATTATTCTATTATTCTTTCTTATTATAAGGTATATTTTAGTACAATACTTAAAGTCCCAATGAGCCAGAAGCTGCGATTTTTTTCGTATTGTGATGCAATTCCTAAAGAAAAGTAATTTTAAATGAGAAAACAGTGGGCATGGCTTGTTTTTTCTACCGCGGGCTGAATGGATGTAGTAAAGTAGACATTTCATTCAGAAAGATGGGGAAAGGGGTTATTACAACCTAACAGACACCTCCTCCTCACCATATTTCTGTTTGTCGTCAAAACTGACAGTTGAACCAGCGTGATTCAGTATGTTAGCCATGGCCATTAACTTAAAATAACGTAATCTAATAATTTAACTGAAAACAAACAGGAAGTGCATTTTCAGATTTCAATTAAAGATTAGAAGGGCAAACAATTTTTTTTTCTTAATGACATGCATAGATGAATTGTTCACCACAAAACTGGCAATGTGAGCAGAATCTTACGGTTAGTTTTGATTTCTTGGGGACTTTAAGTCATATACAGAGAGTAAGAAAAAGAGAGAATTGATTTGAGAGAGAGCGTACACACACTAAAATTCAAAATCCTTATGAATAAATAATAAAATGTTGTTTTTTAAATATACTGTTAATTATTTTGTTTTGTTTTTTAATTACTACTATGTCATTGTTTTCATATGTACTGTTTAAAGTAAACATCACAAATGCTTTGGCAATACATATGTAACATTTGTCATTCCAACAAAGCAAATCTTAATTGAATTGAAAAAGAGAAAGAGAGAGAGAGAGCGAAAATGAGCGAGAATAACAGAGAGAGAAAGAGAAAAAAAATTACCTGTTTTTCTGGATTTACTAGAAAAACTTTATTTATTAAATTTAGTTTAAATCTATAAAGGTCTGACTGGGCCCTGGTTCCACACCAGAGGACAAAAAAAAAATGTTATTTATAACTGAGAAAAAAAAAAGCATGAAATGTGACTGGTCTTTAAAGCATGCTTTTAGCTAGCCAGGCTAATTTCCATATCAAATTAAAAATTGCAATTTTAAAGCAATGAAAAAGAACTGAATTCGGTATAGTGCATAGATTTTTTGTGCACAACACTCAAAGCAGACAGAGAAGCATCTGAGCATGCCAATACCAAACGCACTTCTGTTGTAAACTGGTAACTGAGTAAGGCCACGTTTACACTGATGCGTTTTAGTTTTAAAATGCAATTTAGAATGAAAACGATCCACGCCCACACTGCCGTTTTATCTAGCATTTCTGAAAAGCTCCTGGTCCACACTACACCACTGAAAATGCACATCACGTGACCACACACATACTCTGGCATGCACTGTAGCGTATGCAGACGTCTGAGCCCAAGCAGTCAGCGGGCGCTGAGAGCACACCTAACCATGTCAGACAGTTCATCAAGGATCTACCGCTGGATCTCAACTCTTGTTAAAAGTCATATTTAATTCACCTTGTCGATATCAATTGACTCTTTATTCTTTTGAATCTATTACTTGTTCTAAGATAATGTGTTTTGGCTGAGCGCAAGGAATATTAATTTACGCAACCTCATACACTGATTCTGCACATTTGACTCAGTGCCTGCCTTTATTTCCTATATTGTATAAACTTTTTGTACATTAAACTTTTATAAATGGCCATTATTGATTATTAAAACTACAGTTGCAATCAGAATTATTCAACCCCCTGATTTATTAGCCCCCCTGTTCATTTTTTTCCCCAATTTCTGTTTAACGGAGAGAAGATTTTTTCAACACATTTCTAAACATAATAGTTTTAATAATTAATTTTCTAATAACTGATTTATTTTATCTTTGCCATGATGACAGTAAATAATATTTTACTAGATATTTTTCAAGACACTTCTATACAGCTTTAAGTGACATTTAAAGGTTAATTAGGTTAACTAGGCAGGTTAGGGTAATTAGGCAAGTTATTGTATGATGGTTTGATCTGTATACTATTGAAAAAATATATAGCTTAAAGGGGCTAATAATTTTGACCTTAAAATGAGTTTTAAAAAATTAAAAACTGCTTTTATTCTAGCCGAAATAAAACAAATAAGACTTTCTCCAGAAGAAAAAATATTATCAGACATACTGTGAAAATTTCCTTGTTCTGTTAAACATCATTTGAGAAATATTTAAAAAAGAAAAATAATTCAAAGGGGGTTCAATAATTCTGATTGCAACTGTAATATTCAGCAAAAGAGACAGGGTGTGTTTCATATTTTTCAATGAAAATGAAAGGAGGCAGTTATGTTATATTTTGTTATAAATATGCGTACAGTGAAGATGACGGTCATGTAAATATGTAGCTACACGATGATTTAACATTTTTGGTGTCTTTTAAGTTGTTAATATCAAAATAAAAATAAGCAGTTCCTTGTATCATTTTAGCCAGGGTGATGAGAATGACGTTATAAAGTACACTGTTCCCTTTAAAAGATTAACATGTCCTTAGAAGTTTGTTTTCCATATCAAGCTTGCGAAGTCTGAACTTACAAGGAAAGGATGCAAGACTGAACTTTGTGCACTTAATATTGAAAGAAAAAAAGCCCCAATCAGAACGTCTGCAGGCACGCCTCTGTTTCCCCCATTCACACTGACACAGAGTAGCAATGATTTAAAATGAAAACAGCCTCTTCAGCGTTTTCAAAACGCTCCATTTTCGGGGCTCGAAAACTCCGGGGTACTGTGGACGGAAGGCGTAACCGTAACAAAATGTATGCATTTCAAAACTAAAACTTATTAGTGTAAACGGGGCCAAAAAAGAAAATCATTAAGAACACAAACAGTTAGCAACACTGAGTGAGATATTTAGGTGATGCAACTGGGCTGGCAGTATCACTGAAAGCAGTATGGGCTTTCAGTATGGTTGCACACCAGTGAGGTTAGTACACTTAAAATTAAACCACTGCATGCTTTGTTGCATTTATTGTAAACATTCTAATATGCATTTAAAACAAGTAGTATATGGTGAGCCACATGATCAGTCCACTATTTTATATAATTATGTTACACATATAAACTATGCATTTTGAATTTTTAGTGACTGATAACTAACGATTGATTCTAAAGTTGAAACATTGGCTTTGTCTAAAAAATTTTTATTCCAAATGTAAAAAACATTTAGTCATAACTAATGAATCAAGAGAAACTGACAATTTCTAAGCATTTTTTTACATCAATTCCTTACCATGGGCTGGTCAGGGCCAGAAAATATCACTTTAATATCATGAAGATGTTTAAGTATTGGTTCGTCATGCTCCTGTAGAGAAAGAACACTATGCTCAGTTTTCATTTCATTTCAAAAAAGCTGTAAGATATGTGGTGTTTGAATACATCTAAATAAAACTATATTTAAAATTCACAATACAAAGTCATGTAGCCCAAGGTTACAGGGCCAGGCCAAATATTAAATAATCATTAGTCAGCACACTATAGAAAATATCTGATGTCCTTTGTTGAATATCTGATGTTCACCTGCAGCATATCACTCAACATGTCCACACTGCGGAAGATGGTGAGCCAGAACTCTGGAATTCCCTTAGGTTTCTCCTCATTAGCATCTTCCGTCTTTTCCTCTATAGTAGCTTTCTTCTTCAGGTCTTCCTGGAAAAAAAGAATGGTTTGCCTTGGAGGACTATTGTTCTGTCAGCAACAGCATCAGGTCTGATTTCAGTGTGAGTGGAGAGATAATACTCACTGCTAATGCTGCTTCATCCTCATGGTCGCTCTGCCATTCACACTCCTCATCGGTGGGCTCCACTTCTCCAGAGACAACCTTTCTTCTCTAGAAACACACACACACACAGACGCACAGAAGCACACACGCACACACACACACACAAACTCACTAGTAAAAAAAAATATCACATTACCCATCCTGATAAATGAGAAGAGTGTTCACATTGAGCTCAAGAGATTTTTTGTGTTTTTAAGCCTTGCTGAACCTAAAAGGACACTGAAGCGGACCAGTGTTTTACAACAGCAGGTCAACAATCAGATTTTTATTCTGTATTTAAATATGTTTTGTAGTTTGGAATAATTATAAATAATTAATAAATTAATGTTTATAAAATAAATATATATTTTTAACTATTTTTACGTACAATACCATTCAATAGGCTGGTAAATTGTTTTATGTTTTGAAAGGAGCAAGACTGCTTTTATTTGATCAAAAACGTAAAATTGTGTTGTAAAACTGTGTTGAAATTATAAAATCAAATTACAATTTAAAAAACAAAGAGCGATGATCGTGCACCCACAGTCCTGCTGCTTTTAAGAGCTCAAGATTTAAAAAAAAATACACATTCTTTTGTAAGCAGCAGCGGTCACTGCTTTCATTTGAATTATTCTTTGAACAGATTATTAACAGGCCTATATTAATCATGTGCGCGTGATTATCCTTTCATTATCAAACACGGTATGTTTCACCTGCTTTCTTTTGCGCACAGTTATTTTTGTTAATATGGTTTAATTATATATTTTTACAATAACATTGCTTTAATAGGAGATTACTCCCCGTTTATGTGTAGTTAACTGGTGATCTGGGAGCTTTAGCCAGGACAGATTACTGTGCATATTTTAGATACATGACAATATTTCTTTTTTAAATGTAATATTTTTTAAAGAAAAGTTTTGTTGAATTAAAAAGTGCACCTATACAGCTATATTTTCCTTGTTTTGACACAAAAAAATTGTGGCTAAGAAATACTTATTTGGTGTGGTCAGAGATAAATTTGGTAAATCCTTAATTTTGAGCCCTGAAAAGTCATGTGAAACAAAATCTGATTGCATTGTGACAACCCATTTGCTCATGCACACTGAGCAAGCTAATACACAATACACACAAAAAGTGAAATGAATGATAAGGCACGTGGACATAACACAACCTCTAAATCAAGTCATTTTAGCATGTCAGTCAAATTTATGCATATAAAATATATTTTCCCAATGTTGGAAATCTACTAGCCACAGTGGCTGGTGATCAAAAAAGTTAATGTCAAGCCCTGGCTATATATTCGACTTTTAAAATGAATCCTTCATTTGTGTCTGTCTCTGTCACTGGTGTGGCTTATCTGATGTGATGCAGTAAAAGCTGACAAGCATGTGGAAACAGTGGGCAGGGAGAACCAGCTCATTTGCATTTAAAGTCACATGCTACAACAACACCTACACTGTACACTCTGACCCAAAAATGGTAAGAATCTGATGAGCTGAAACATTACAGACACATTCTGGAGACACCAAAGACTTATCTTACATCTTGTAAAGAGGTAAAATAGGCACTTTGAAATATATATATTTTCCTGTGATGAATGTTTTAATTAATGCTGTTTTTATTTTCAAATTGCAATATTTAATTACAAAAGACTTATCTATAATTCTGGATAAATTGTATACAACCTTGCTAAAAAACAACCTTAGCAATTACCAGTAACATTAGTAATTAGTAACATTAATAATAATAATAATAATAATAAAGTTTTGTAAACTGTGGAAATATTCCTTAGATTTCTAATAGTAACTGCATTTTTAATAATCTTATTCCAACCTTTGCCTCACATCAAACTGCACATTTTTCCTTTCTGCAAAATAACTTTTCCCATATTATTTATAAGTCTTTTAAAAAATAAATAAGTGACATGGCCAATGTCATCGTAAGTCACCTTCTCTTTGTAATACCCATGTCATATAAAAACACACACACAAAGCACTCCTACGTAACAAAAACCCACTCACTTTGTCAAACAGTGGCTGGTAAAGAGCGCTGTACTTTCTCTCCAGCTCGTGCACCTCTTTGTAAAACTTGGCTTCGATGTGCGTGCTGTTAACCTGAAGATTCCTTAAGGCATTGACTCTTCTTTTCACAGACTTTGGTAAGCTGCGGGCAGAAGTTGAGAGAAGACAAACATTGTGTGAGCAGATGGGTGTCCAATAATGCACATCTGGACCGATGCACTTTCCTGCTCTCTGGGGTCAACAGATGGGTTTGAAGAAAGAGCATGAGATACAAGATCCCTGTTCAAATCACAAGGCTACACACACTGCTTAAAGACACACACACGTTATAATGGTGTTCAAGTGTTTCTTTCCGGTACCTTTTCAAAAGTATTATTGTGGCTTTGTGGTTATATCGTTATCATTACCACCACAACTACAGCCAAACTCATGGAATGTTCAATCCTCAGGCATGCTCAAGATTGCATAAACAATCTTGGATTGTGATCTCTAACCCAGAACATAACCTGCCCTGAAGCAGGTTAGCCGTACAGCATAAACTACCATGGCAACAAAGAGTGAAGTCAAGCTAACTTCAACCCAGAATGGGTGCAAACTAATCAGGCTAGCAGTTAACAATTGTTAATCAGATTGGTGCATGGGCAGCACTTTTCATCTTGTTCAATTCAATTCAATTCATCTTTATTTCTATAGCGCTTTTACATGAGGATTGTGTCAAAGGAGCTTCACATAGACGATTATAGTAAATTGAAACACTGTCAGTTTAATTTTCAGTGTTGAAGTTCAGTTCAGTGTGGTTTAATATTCACTGCTGAGAGGTCAAACACTGAAGAGCAAATCCATCAATGCGCAGCTCTACAGGTCCCGAACCATGCAAGCCAGTGGCGACAGCGGCGTGGAAAAAAACTTCACCAACTGGTGAAAGTGAAGAATTAAAAAAAACCTCCAGAGAAACCAGGCTCAGTTGGGCAAGACCATTTCTCCTATGGCCAAACGTCTTGTGCAGAGGTGCAGTCTAGGCGCCTTGTTGTATAAATGTTTTTTTAATTCATCATATAAGTCAATCTTTCAATTTTTGACTGTGATTTTCGTGAGATGTCAGTCAAGCTATCACTGTTTTGAGGCATGTAATTGGCTGTTTGGTTTGCTTGTCAACTCGGAACTATTCCTGAGTATGCTGAGCCACTATAGTGGTACAGCTGTTTTGATGTATTTTTTGACCAATTTCAATCACTTTCCTGATTTCTTTCTTCTTCGGGATTATGTATGTCTTTGTGATCTTTCCATCTAATTTAGCTAAATAAGACTATGTCATTCAGATATGAATGCAAAATAGACAATGGACACCAGTATGGAGGGCAGCAGATTTTTTTATCTGCTCTGATAATTGCAGAACTATGCTGAACAGTGTACACTTGTGCTAAAATCAGGATTGGTAAGAGAGTGTTTTATCAATTTCTTTTTCATTTACAATTGTTGACAGAAAAATTAAATCTAGCTAGCTCACACAAAATGTCCTGTAATGATTAGGAATTCATTCAGTGGGCAGAGTTGTTGGTCAGCTTATGCCTCTACACTACCTGACAAAAGTCTTATCGTCGATCCCAGTTGTAAGAGTAAAAAATAATTACTTCTAGTTGGTCATGTGGAAAAGTGGCAGAAGGTAGATTTTTCCAATGAATCAACTGTTGAACTGCATCCCAATCATCACAAATACTGCAGAAGACCTACTGGAACCCGCATGGACCCAAGATTATCACAGAAATCAGTCAAGTTTGGTAAAATAAAAATCATGGTTTGGGGTTACATTCAGTATGTGGGCATGCGAGAGATCTGCAGAGTGGATGGCAGCATCAACAGCCTGAGGTATCAAGACATTTGTGCTTCCCATTACATTACAAACCACAGGAGAGGGCAAATTCTTCAGCAGGATAGCGCTCCTTCTCATACTTCAGCCTCCACATCAAAGTTCCTGAAAGCAAAGAGGTCAAGGTGCTCCAGGATTGGCCAGGCCAGTCACCAGACTTAAACGTTATTGAGCATGTCTGGGGTAAGATGAAGGAGGAGGCATTGAAGAGGAATCCATAGAATCTTGAACTCTGGGAGTCCTGCAAGAACGCTTTCTTTGCCATTCCAGATGACTTCATTAATAAGTTATTTGAGTCATTGCAGAGATGTGTGGATGTACTGTAGTTGTCCAAGCTTATGGGAGTCATACACAATATTAATTATTTTTCCACTGCAATATGACTTTATATTCTATACTGTACATTATCACTATTAAGTGTCAAAACATTTTTACCTAAACAAAGTCAGACCTTACTGTCCTAATTAAATAATTAAAAATCAAGGCGTGATCATATTTTATTTTGGTAAAATGAGCATGATCTACAGGCCCTTTCATATAAGCCACTTCTGATACCAAATGATCAACTAGAAGTCAAGTTATTATTTGTTTTTCCTAAAACTTGGATAGGCGACAAGACTTTTGTCAGGTAGTGCACTGTTTACACTATAAAATTCTTATTATCTTAATATATTATTAATATAATATTATCTTAATAAATGTTCTTATCTTAATACTAGTTGTAAACAGGGCCAAAGACATTAGAGGAAACCAGTCTTGGATATACACCATTTATCAATCAAAAAGGCACTTGGGAGAGGAACTCTGGTAGAAATCCACCAAATAGGCTAGTATGTTCATAGGACTAACAGTAAATAGTTGATTTTCTGCATTTGGCAGGTTGGCGTTTGTTAATTTCAAACTCTGGTTAAAGTGTAACATGCAGAGACAGATTTTAGGTAGTAGACAGATGGCCCAACTATACTTTTTTCCCCTTCAACAGACGATTATATTACACTGACAGGGTAACATAAGAAACAATGAAAATGCAATGTGCAGTTTTAAAATTCCACACAGGAAACATGAGACATATCCAGTCAGGAAATAGTTTTCAAGATTGGGTACAATAAACATCACAAGGCCACGACCAGGAATAACCAGGTACAATATTATTGTTTGCCTGTTGGTCCCTTTGGTTTTAAGTTATTAGTTTGGTTTGTAAGAAACAGGCTTTTGTGTTTGTCAGTCTTACCTGTCCATGATGGAAGCACTATGTGAGACACTGTCTAATTTGTCCTGAAGAGCTGCCAACGCCTGTGGATTCTGCATTGCCTGGTCACTCACTTTACCTGAAAATAACATGCCATCATAGGGGCAAAAAATATGAATGCCCTGGATCAACATTCATCAGAAAAGATTGAGAAATCAATGGTATTTATGACTTTGTGGTAACGCATTTGAACTGCACACAGTAGACATCCACCTTGAAGGAAACAAAATGTTCAGCACACCATTACTGTTTTACAGTTGTTTAGCCTTCGGTATTGCTCTCAGTAGACTAATTTCTGAAGATATCCTACAAAACAATCTGCTCTTTGAAATCATCAGCAGCAGTGATATGCTGAAGCTTCATAAAACTTTTACACTGAAACATTACACTGCCTTTTGTTTCGTCTAAACAGCAACCTGAATATAAATTTTTTTCAAGACAAGTTTAAATAATGTTTTCATTGCCAGCTCATAAATGTGTCAGCATTTCAATGCCTGACAATCTTTACAACATTTGAAGTTGCTAATCAAAGACGATAGGAATTCACAGTTACCTTTGGCTTCGTTGTCAGCCTCCATCTTGATACCACAGCTCAAATATTCTGTAAAAAAAGACAGTTAAAAGTTAAGTTAAAAGTTCTGTCCACCAGTAAAGACAAAGAAAGGTATTTTAATTAACTAGAAGTTTAAATACTATTTATTAGAAAAAAAATCACTAATATTACAAAGAGAGGATGATACAAATGTGTGATGAACCTAAATGATGACAATACAGATTCAGACATTACATAAAATACTTGATTTAATAATTTAGAATGAAAAACACATAGATAAAAACATTAAAATGTGAAATCATTTAATTAAATAATTAACAAGTTGATTTTTTTACTTTCTGCACCTTATTCATAATGGTGATTTCACATCATATACTTATTGTATTGTTATTACACAGATTCATTTATGGTTAAAAAAAAAAACAGGTTCACATCAATCGGCAACCTCCCGCTCTCCCTCGGGAAGCCAACAGGGAAGTAACTAAAACTGCAATTCATCAACTCGCCTTTGGAGGGCTGGCTCTAGGAAATCCAGATGTTTTCTGACTGCAATGGTAAATTAACCAATTTTACAGCTGATAAAAACATGTTTACAGCCTGGTACAAAAGATGGTTTTGGGGCATATAGCTAATATTACCCTTCATGACAACTGTGAGGGGGGTACATTGTTTTAGAACTCATCCGTTTCGTTTTTATTAAGTTTTATTAAGTCTGCATAATTAAGGGTGTGGCCACTTGAGCGACACCCAAATCTCGCTGCTCGCTGATTCCGGCTGATTAGCCGCTGAACTCTGCAAATTCTTCATATTTTTGTGTTGGTTTATGTGGCTTTACACAGTCAGTTGCCTTTTGGAATTATTTCCTACAATTATCAGATAATATGGCATGCTGTGTGCACTTAATTGTGCTCACAAACTATTCAAATTACCTCCATTTGCCATGTGGGTGAATTTATATACTTATATATCATATCTATAATTGTATTTGTTGTATTTAAGCTCATTTATCATTTATAATTTTGTTTAGACCTGTAATGCACTCCAGAATCTAATAGATTGATTAGCTGTAGGCTACAAAACAGTCATCTGAAACGTTGTCATACAGTGTTAGTGCTGGATTTCATAAATAGCCTTGCATTTACTAACACAGACTATATGTGAAGTGTTTGGAAGTAATTCGCATTTTCCTCCTGTAGAAAAATGTCATAAGAACAATGCTTAGTGGCTCAATGCATTACAACAGTGTTTTAAAAGACAAAAAACTTTATTGATATTGTATACAGCCAAGTACATGTGGTCAGAACACAAACGATTTGCAGGCAATGAAGTATTAAGAGTTTCTCCCAAAGAAAAGACTGTCTAAGCAAAATGCTAGCAGGTGTTTGTAGCTCCACTGATGCTCCGCCTCTTTGCCCTTATTTGGTCACCCTCGGTGGGTGCGATGACGCGTGAACAAAATGGTGACGGTTGGCCACGGCCACTTGTTGCTTCATTTTCTCACTTCAGAAACCTATGGGTGATGTCACAGATAATACGTCCACATCTTTTACAGCCTATGGTTCATATCAGTGGAACTTAAGACCACAATCTGTTAGAGAATGTGCATCATTTAAGTATCATTTTAAGAAATGGCTTCTATTTATTTTTCTGTTGTTCAATTGTAGCCAACAACTTCTGGTAAAGGGACTATCAATGAAAACTAGTTTTTGGGCTAATTTGGGTACACTTACACTAATGAGGCATGTTAAATAATGTACACTGTACAATAAAAAAAAACTATTATAAGCAAAATAAATATAAACTTTTATAATTTGTCATTTAACCCTTTAACTGCAAGCTCTACTAAATGGTTGACCATATTTTGACTGTTTTAAATAATGGCTGTTAAAGTCATTTAAAGAATGGCTGTTTTAAATAATGGTTTACACACAACATTTTTGGTTTACAAAATAATCAAGCAAACATAATCCTGTTGCACTACTGCACTTGATTTTGCTGATTTAGATTTTTTATTGTAAAGAAAACAAAACAAAACAAAGAAAACAAGAAAACATGTTAAATGAGAATCTGAAATATTTTATGGCACACTTGAAAAAAATAAAGATGATTTAGTATTCAACATTTTTTTATTTTGTTTATGTTTTTAAATAAATTGGTCTTACACTTCACATTTTTACATTTTTCATAGTATATGTATTAATTCAGTTCATAAACTAACATATCAACCATTTGGTAGAGGTTGATATTTTAGAAATTATGGGATGTGTGGAAAAATAATGTGTGTTAATTAGCGACATTAGTAGTTTTTTTCTTGGTGGGGCAGTTAAAAGGTTAAGGATAATGTGTCATCTTTAAAACAACAACATATTATTATTATTATTATTATTATTATTATTAACAACAACAAACGGAACATGTCTTTGCGAATACATTTTGAAAACGTTTTAACGAAGTTAGATAAAGATGCCACATCAATTATAATTTATTATTATATGGCAGAAGCTTCGCTTAGTTGCTAAGACAAAGCCAAACATTCCTGGTTTCAAACAACGTTTAAATGTGTTTAGCAAAGAGCAAAACTACACAGATAAAAAAAGTAAATCTACAAACAGATGTGTTTACGTTGACGCCCATCAGACACACACATTCCCGCTAGCAGCTAACACGCTAAACTAGCCTCACCCTGATCATAACGGATTAAATCAGATCTCCATATCTCCACAACTACAGAGTTTAGCAGCAGTGATGGAGAGGGTCATAACAGTGTCAGGGCGGACGCTGGACAATCTCCAGACGAAACGAGAAGACGTCTGAAGTGTAAATGTCACAGGCTAACAGGCTAACAGACCCTCACAAAACACTCCGGCTCGGAGCTTTGACTAGTTTTTCCGCGGTTAACTGCTCACAGGATCATCGCTTACTGTGGGTTATATCGAAGCTGTACCAATTCTTAACAGTCACATGTAACTTTACCAAAACAAAGATGATAAGCAGAACACTAGCGACACACTCATTTCACACCTACACCCTCGGAAGTATAATCCATTCCGCACGACCTACATTTGATACTCGTAATATGTCAGATATTTTAAAGTAAAATTCCCCGTTTATTTTTCAAACGTTTTGTTTAGTGAGATCAATTGTTGTTACCTGAATCAGCGGGGTTGTTCAGCTGATGAACTAGGCAGTAAAGAGGGAGAGCATTGGTCCAGTAATTCTCCGCCTCAGCGATACAGATGGATTGAACAGGTTGACATGTATTGTTCGAAGGAACCGATTCATTGAATTAGAGTTGGAGATAGACTCGGTGATTCCTTTTACGCCCCCTTGATATATTTGATGCTGTATATTACATTTATTGCAAATTCATGCATTTTAATTTGTTGCAATCATAAAGACAAACAAAATAATTTAGAGTTTAATTTAATATTTAACAATATCGATATTCATCTTCATCTATAATGGTTACGCAACATGGAATATTTCTTTACTCATCCTCAGGCCATCTTCTTCAGCAGAAAATTTGATTTTTAGCTGAAACTGGTCCATGGTCATTCATAAAATACAAGTTATAATACCAGCTATTACTTTGAGTAAAAAGAAACTGGCAAAACATACATACCTGTGGCTCCTAACAATATGCTGAAATGATTGGTATGTGCAAGAAACTGGTAATTATTTAGCACAACATCAGTAAATGTCCTGAGGCTATGTTGCAGACTGTTTGTCATTTGAAATAAATATCTCTTTAAAATACTTTAGAAGCTTTAATGAGACACTTATAGTAGGTTTTATATCTGCTATCATCAGGCAGTTTTCTCAGCTCATTACTAATTTTTCTATCATACCCCAATGGCATTTGTTCCAACATATGTGTAATTGTGAAATGTACAATATTTGCATTTGAACAAAAGTACATGCATATCATGATTATTAAATTAATAGCTTGTGATCTGCCTACATGCCATCTCTACTAATCATGTTGTTTAGGTAGGAAGATGTTTTATATGACCAGTTTCTTCACAGCGTAGTTCTAGATAGTGTTGTTTTAAAATTAGCTGAAACAACACAATTCTTGAGTTTTTTGGGCACAACTTAATTGTTCATTCTTTCATTCATTTTCTTTTTGGCTTAGTCCCTTTATTAATCTAGGTCGCCACAGCGGAATGAACCGCCAAATTATCCAGCATATGTTTTACGCACAAAACACCCATACACACTCATTTACACACATACACTATAGACAATTTAGCTTACTATACCGCATGTCTTTGGACTTGGGGAAACCGGAGCACCCGTAGGAAACCCATGCGAACACGGGGGCACATGCAAACTCCATACAGAAACGCTAACTGGCCCAGCCGAGGCTCAAACTAGCGACCTTCTTAATTTGAGGTAACAATGCTACCTACTGCACCACTGTCCCAACTTAATTGTTCAATGTTCAAATCCACATAAAATTGTAAAAACGTAACTTAATAAATTAACTAAATTCCTTTAAGTTGTCTCAACACAAATCGATTGTGTGGAATATAGCATTTTTTACAGTGTATATACTACATGTGTGTAAATAAACCAGTAAAAAAAAAAGGAATTGGAAACAAACAGGCCTCATACATTATTCAAAATCCTTTTTTATTTTGGTATTTCATGTTTTTGTAAAGAGTATGTTAATACTAGCAATAACAGGTTCTCCTATGTATGCCTCCGTTTTTTTCCATTTGTAATAAACCTACCAACCTGAAGTCCCTTCGTTCCTGTATTATCAGATATTTTGATTCACATTTATGAAACAATATTTAGCACTAGCTGATGTGTGAACAGTGTTTCGGGGGAAACGCCTACTTAACCAGCCAGATTATTTAAAAAAAAAGAATCAATAATGAAAACATTAAATGTTTCATCCGTTTTCCACATAAATGAGCTAAATAGTTCTTGCATACTTCATATAAACCACCAAACCCACATTAGAAAAACTGTGATATACTTGCATCTTTGTCCTCTGTGTGCAAAAAGCACACAAAATAAAGTGTATATACCTCATAAAATACCTCCCAAAGTCATGTTTGCAGGAAAACGTTAACCTTCCAATCATGATCAGAAGGACTTGGCAACTCTTGCTAATATTTAGAGCCAAAACTCACAGATGAGGTCTTTTCAGTTTTGCTGCCTTTTCACAAACACAAGACAACAAGTTGACAAACAGACACTATGGGCGGATCGAATCAGACTCGACGCATTGTGTTTTCAGCTCCCGTTCTGAGTCGACTGGAGGTATTCGTTATGCAGCTTCTCCTGAGTCTCGTAAAGCTTACGCAGCTTCTTGGTCAGTCCCTTACTGAGCTCCTTGCCCTCAGCGTCATGTGTCGGGAAGCCCTGTATATACAAAAAAGACATACAATTAGCAATTTGTGAATAGATGTGACCCAATGATAAATAATTTAAACGGACTCATGCATTCCCTATAGACCAATAGTCACCTTGAAATGGATCCAATATACAGTAGCGAGACATAAAGGTGTGTATCTTATGACAAAGAAGAATGAATGGTTTGCATTACCGTTTCATCAAAGCTGGAGTACTTGTCAGTCTCTGACCGGAACATTTCACTAGGTTTAAGCTTCATCTTTGCCAACTTTGCCATCTATCAGTAAAAAAAATACATAAATATTAATAAAACAAATAATTCAAAACACCAATGTAAATAAACTACTCTAAATGAAGCTAAAAGTTTAAACAACAGGATATTTCGGAGGATTCTCAAATCACCTCTTGTTCTTGTTTCTTCCTTGCAGCCTCTTCTTTTTTCTTTCTCTTGTCATCCTCCAGCTTGAAACATAAAACAAATTGTGGAACATAAGTATCATCATTCATCATGGTGCAAATTACAGGGGGGTATTGGGGGGGTAATTAATGCTTGATCTCCTTGAAGGACATCAAAACAAGATGTATAGGGGTCAGCCCTTTAATAGTGAGAAAAAGTTCACTCTGATTTGTATACTAAATAATAATGTTAATGATTAAAATAAGTTTCCCAGAGATGGGTTGCAGCTGGAAGGGTTGGAGCTGCGTAAAACATGTGCTGGATAAGTTGGCAGTTCATTCCGCTGTGGCGACCCCGGATTAATAAAGGGACTACGCCGAAAAGAAAATGAATGAATGAATGATTAAAATAACAGATAATATAAAGGTACATTTGACCACCCCTATAATGGTTAATACCACCGCCAATCGATCTATGCGAGCAGATCTAGAGCACCGATAGACATTGTAAGTGTTCACAAGACACTTTTAGGTAAATTGGTGTTGGTATCAACATATAGCCTAAAATACAGTAAAATTAGATAAATAGTTTGTAAAGCCTGACCTAGAGTAAACCTCTGAAACAACTAATCAGAGGATTCTGTAGGTCAGACACTAAATATATCTCAAAACAATGAACACTTATAGATGTTTTATTAATCAATTAGATGTTATTTAAATAAATACATAAATGACTGAAGCTTGTATTACACAATCTACAGTAACTACCCAAAAAGTTGACGCCCCTGATCGTCAATGTAGAATTCGCACACTAAGTATCAAGTATAAAGTAATATTAACAAGAAAAAAATCAAAACAACCACTCAAAAATTACTAATAAATAAATAAATAAATTAGTTATTACGTATGGGTTTAGGGAAAGAAATGTTATATTTGCTTTATTACATAACAATTTGATAACACTTCTTCCCAATTTAAAATAAAAATATAATTATTTATATATAAAATGACCAAATTGGAAAAGAATGACAAATGTTTTCATGTGTTCCTAACTGAAACAGCACAACTTTAACCAGTATTTCAAGAAAAATGTTTCCTGGGCACCAAATCAGGATATTAGAATGAATCATGTGACACTGATAATTGAAAAAAATGAGTGATCCAATTTTAGCTTCGACATCACTTGGACCAATAACAATTTATACTGTATTAAATCTAGAGATGCACTGAATTTTCAGCGTCTAAAAACAGAAATCTTCGGCTGATGGAAAAAATAGGTGAAATTATCAGATGGAAAAAACCCATGCTCGTGTTCAGTGCGCTGGTTTCACACTCCCTCCAGCAGTAGTCACTAGCTATGTTTCCATTTAAAGATGCAAATTAAATGTATGTGCAAAACTGGATTATCGCATAAAAGATGTGTGAATAAAGCAGCGTTTCCATCCAATGAGTCAAAGAGAACAAAATTGTCACCTCCTGATAAACTGGCGCCAAATATCAACAGTAAAGACAGAATTTGCTTCGGAAGGAGAAGCTGCGTGAATCTTTTCTTTATTTAATAAATGACTTGCGCCTCAGAAGACAATGGCGACACATAATGAACACGTGGTGCCGTTTAAAGGTGTGAGATGCAGAGAATAGACACTCTTGACAGTTCTGGAGGTAATTAATAGTAATAACACTAATACTGAAATGGTTATGCCATTTTAGAATGACCAAAATAACATTTTAGATGTTTTACAATGTGCTCAGCCTGCTGGTTTGTCTATTTGCACATATTTTTATCATCACATGATCTCTTATAACAAAATCACATGACCTTTTTTAATGCGCATACTGGAATTTGTTCGGTAAAAATGTTTCCATCGAAGTTTATGCGCATCTTTTCTTATCGAAAAAAAAGTTTCTCCTACTCAGTTTTGTGCATATGTTTTTTATGGGAATTTTCAAAATGTATGGGCATCTTGGCGTTTCCATCAGCCGTTTTTTTTATGCGCATATCCAAAATGCTCATAAAAATAGTTGGATGGAAACCTAGCTACTGAGAAATGAAACCCACTCATTGCAATGGTTTGTGCAGCACAAGGGCAGTTTATTGCAGAGCAAACTAAAGGCTGGTTTATACTTGACACATCCGCAAGTTCGATTGGGTGGGCACAGTGAATGTCATTGTGTTGTTAGCAGAAGTTGGCTTTGGGTGTGCGCGACATCATTTCGGCTGGTGGAGCGCACAACTTTTTTTGTAACTAGCTAACACAGGTAAAATGACACTTATTGACTCGTTCACTGTCAATAAAATGTCTTGGCTTGAATTTTTTTAAAGTCTGTATCATTTAAGTTATTGAGTTACATTTAAAAAGTCTTACAAAATGAATGTACATTACTTAATTAATAAATAAATAATTATTACAAAGCATTTTTGGTTTCAGTTTTCAGCCAAGTGCATCTAGAATTTTCAGTGTCTGTCTAGAATTTCTATTCTAAATAAATCAGTTATTTTAAACTGTAATACCATTTAAAAAAATTCTCTGTTCTTATTGTATTGTTGATTAAATTAAAGCTAAAGACCTTAATGACCCCATTGTTTTTAAAGGTTGTGTATGTGCTTATTTATTAACAATCAATACAAACACACACAATAGGCAAGTCTCAGCGACAGCTCCCATTCACTGTTTTCTCAATGACCATCTCAGTTGGATCATGACTGATGGGCAGAGTGTGTCCAGAGCTGCAAGCGTGCAGACAAAGGTTGAAAGCAGTAATTCTAAGAAGGCACAACAATTACCCGATGCAACCTGAGTCCTTACAATATATTCTGAAGGTCGACATTTACACTCACAAGCTCAAAAGGCCTAAATACATTTTTCATGACCTGGTTTGCATCTGAATCATTTCTTTTGTGACGCCTGAAATGTTAAGAATCTTTTTTTTTCCATGGACAGAAGAAACGGATCAACTTACCCTGGAAGAGAGACAACTTTGATCTGATTAACAACTAATTCTAACTTAATAAGATGTACTGTACACCTATACGGCTCATGTGAAATGAGATCTAAAGTCTAGGTAACTATTATTTCAATGTTCCCCACTAGACATTCTGTTAGCTAGAAGTTACTTTCAGCTAAATGTCAATAAGAAGTCATTATTATCAGCTGACTGTTTGCTTTATATATGCTAACACTTTATTTTAAAGCTATTATACTGACTAAAAGTTACTCTGCTAATACATGTCAACATACTCTACTTACTCTAACCTAACAGTTTACTAATACTCTTTATATCACCCTGCAGCCCAAGACCGGTTACTCACTGAAGCTAAGCAGGGCTGAGCCTGGTCAGTAACTGGATGAGAGACCACATGGGAAAACTAGGTTGCTGTTGGAAGTGGGGTTAGTGTGGCCAGCAGGGGGCGCTCAACCTGTGGTTTGTGTGAGACCTAATGCCCCAATAAAGTGAAGGAGACACTATACTGTCAGTAGCTACATTTCCATCCACCTATTTTTATGCTCATTTTGAAGATGCGCATAAAAAAACAGTTGATGGAAACGCCAAGATGCGCATAAATTTGAAAATGCATATAAAAAACATATGCGCATAACTGAGTAGGAGAAACTTTTTATTCGATATGAAAAGATGCGCATAAACTGTGGTGGAAACATTTTTACCGAACAAATTCCAGTATGCGCATTAAAAAAGGTCATGTGATATTGTTATAAGAGATCATGCGGTGATAAAAATGTGTGAATGGACAAACCACCAGACTGAGCACACTGTAAAACATCTGAAATGTTGTTTTGGTTATTCACCAAACTAAAGTAAACTAAACTAAAGCACTTTAACCATTTCAGTATTAGTGTTATTATATTATTAATGACCTCTAGAATCAAGAGCGTTTGTGCCCTGCGTCTTACGCCTTCAAATGCTACCACGCGTATTAAATTCACTGTGTATTAAATGAAGAAAAGATTCACACAGCTTTTCCTACCGCAGCAAATTCCGTTTTCACAGTTGATATTTGGCGTCAGTTAATCCGGAAGTGACGATTTTGTTCGCTTTGACTCGTTGGATGGAAACACTGCTTTATTTGCACATCTTTTTTGTGATAATTCAGTTTTGCGCGTAAAGTTAATTCACATTTTTGGATGGAAACTTAGCTAATGAGCGTTGTCTTTCGGATGAGACGTTAAACAGAGGTCCTGACTCTCTGTGGTCATTAAAAATCCTATATTCTCGTAAAGAGTAGTGATGTAACCTGGCCCAATTCCCTCCACGGGCCTTTGCCAATCATCCCCATCCACCGAATTGGCTCTATCCCTGTCTCTCCACTCCATCTATAGCTGGTGTGTGGTGAGTGCACTGGCGCCGTTGTCCTGTGGCTGCTGTCACATAATCCAAGTGGATGCTGCACACTGGTGGTGGTGTGGAGAGACCCCCTTATGATTGTGAAGCGATTTGGGTGTATGACCGTACACGATAAATTGGCTACATATACAGTACACTGTATACACCTTGCTTGCTTAAATATAGCTTATTCATATGTAGTTGCAAAGTTACTTATTGTCAACATAATGTTTAAAGGACCCATAAAGTGCTTTAAAATGTGCATTTTTATTCTATGTTTGACGTAATCTCAACTAAAAGATAAAGAGAGGTTGGGACATAGTGTAGCTTCACCCCTTTAAAAAAAACAAAAAAAAAAACAGCCAATAGCGTTTTGCTTTATCACGCTCTGCCAGGGAGAGTGGTTGAGCTCAAGTGCATCAAATGTAAAGCGTCTTGAAGGGGACGGGGCATGTCAGACACTAGAAAGCATTTGATTGGTCACGATTTGATGAGAAACTGAAATATTAGTTGACGTAAATAAAACCTTTGATCCATTTAGGCTGAAGTGACAAACTATAAGCTTTACATGTCTATAACCGTTTTATACTTCATAAACGATTTTTTTGTTGCTGTTTTGTTGCGCACTACCTTATAGATTAGGGCTGCACAATATATCGTTTCAGCATCAAAATTGCAATGTTCCCGGCCGCAATAGTCACATCACAGGATCTGTAATGTTGAGTTGGGATTTTTGACAATGGATTTATGGATGCACTGCAAAATTTAACTAAAGTTAACCATCATATTTATCATTTGCATTTGTTTTTAAGGTCTGTGAGCATTTCAAGCCAGTTTAAAACATTGAGGCAAGAAATTATAATGCTTTTAACTTTAAGAAAGATTAATAGAATTTATAAGATGTAGACTATACTGTGATATTTTACATTTCAATTCAATTCATGTTTATTTATATAGCGCTTTACAATGACAAATGTAATTACAATTACATTGGTTTATTGTTATTTTGCCAGCTAGACTTCCAGAAAAACAGAAAATTCTGTACATTTCATTTGCATCTTTGCTCCACTGAATTTGTCAATGCTAGTGATTTGGTTGATTTTATTTCAAGCAGATGCGCTAAAGTACAAAATCATCCCAATCCATCTAAAATTATGAATTATATCCAAATAGAGCCGTTTATTTCATCTGGTGCAAGTATACTCAATATGTAAATGCAAAATTCCTTGTATTCATAAAATACAAAATTCATAAATATGCAAAATGTATCACAGAAAAATTAAATATTGCAATGTCAGTTTTTTCCAATATCGTGCAGCCCTATTATAGATATCCTAAAAACAATCAATACTGATACTAACATCTAAAAACCTTTATTTTAATTTCATGGGACCTTTAAAGGGGAGCATCAACATAAAGTGTAACCAGAATCTACAGTACTGACACCAAATAAATCAAGTCGAGAGACAATATTATGCGATGTTACAGACCGATTCTGACATTACCTTTTTCTTTTCTTCTTTTTCTTTCAGAAGTGTTTCTTTGTCCACCAACTTCACCGATGTGGGGAGTCCTTAGGTAAACAATTTGATATTTATGTTTCATGACATTCAGAGTTTAAACAAGTTTTAGCTTCTTCTGCTTACCATCGCGATCCTCCAGTCGGACCCCCAGCTCAGGTAAAGTATCATCGCGCAATTGGTCACAAAGCTGCAGCAATTCTGTGACTGGAACACAAGCAAAGTTTCCTAACGAATTCTCTATTCTGCATAAACAAATACTGTATTGTATGCAAATGTCTGCTGGGTATACAGCTGCAATACCCATAAAAAAGGTAATAAATTATAAGAAAACAAATAACTCAAGCTCACGCTGTAGCGTTGCAGATCTTCACACTAAAATATAAAGCAATATAACACCCCTAGAGATTTACCTTTCTTCTCTCTTGCAATTTTCCTGACGTCTTCCCTGAAATCTGACAGCACTGACAAATAGGGCATGACTGTGCTCTCCAGCTGAAACAGAAAATCAAGCGATTAACAAGAGTTTAATGACAGGAGACTCCTTATGGAGGACAAAGAACGTTCTTGGGCGGAATCTTTAATAACGTGTCCTCACATGTCTGGCTTTGTAACATTTTAATTAAAAAGAAAAGCTTTGATGAATCAAACATGATCCCAGTGGTGTTGCTTACATCAGCGCTCTGTCCGTTTCCTCCAACAGGGAAGCCAATCGGGTCGGTTCCCTCAATCGCTCCAAATGTCTGTCAAAGCACAAAACAGCTTTAGCAAGCACTTCAATGAGCATTTATTCTTTCAGTTTGAGTCTCAACATCTTAGCTCAGACTGATTTCAAGAAAAGATTTGCCTTTAAGATTTAATGTTGCAGTTTTAGTAGAGAATTTTAAGTAAAAAAGTACACTCTCAGAAGGAAAATGGGCTAAACCTGTAGCCTTAAAGGTCCCATTAAATTAAAATAAAGTTTTTTTTAGATGTTAGTATCAGTATTGTGAGTTTTTAGGATATCTATAAGCTAGTGCGCACCAAAACAGTGACGGAATTTGCGTTTATGAGATATAAAACTGATATAAACATCTAAAGATTGTAGTTTGTTACTTAAATGGATTTAAATGGATCCATAGTTTTATTCATGTCACCTCATACTTTAGTTTCTCATTAAATCGTGACCAATCAAATGCTCTCTAGTATCTGACATGCCCCGCCCCCTTCAAGACGATTTTCATTTGATGCGCTTGAGCTCAACCACTCTCAATAGCAGAGCGGTGAAACACAAAATGCTATTAGTTTTTTTAAGGGGAGGAGCTACGCTATGTCCCACCCTCTCTTCATGTTTTGGTTGAGATTACATCAAACATCAAATAAAAATGCACATTTCAAAGCACTTAATGGGACCTTTAAAGGCACAACAGTTCATTTGATAGTACTCACTGTGGTAGTACACTTAATGGGTTATTTCACCCAAAAATTAAAACCATTCCCAACCCCTGAGACCTTTATTCCTCTTCTGAACAAAATTAAAGTTAAATTTAAGTGAAATCTGAGAGCTCCCTCATCTTCCATAGACGGTTCCAAAATTGTCCCCATTATTCAAAGTCCAAAAAAATACACCAAAAATCCTCAAAACAGACCATAATGGCTTCAATATTTCAAATGGATTATTAAGCTATGAAAATATTTTATGCGCACATAAAACAAAAATAAATTTATTCGTATATGACACATATTCATGAGAGCGATCTGCTGTTTGTGCATGTCATACTCGGTCATGCCTCTGTCATATTAACTTGGATAGACCTGTGCTTTCTTTCAAACAGAGGAAGTTGCATGTGGCTATCCAGGGTGGGGGGTATACAACAGTGTACAAAGCTTGTAAATGAGCACTCTATCTGCTTGTTAAGTGTGATGTCATGTGAAGCAGCTTCCGGGTCCAAGTGCTCTATCAAACTGTATAGAGAGACTTAACAAATGCTAATAATAAATGTTTACAAAGTCATGTAATACTCTCAAAAATCTCGAAATCGTAATTATATATATATATATATATATATATATATATATATATATATATATATATATATATATATATATATATATATATATATATATATATATATATATATATATATATATATACACACACACACACACATCCATGCTTAATATCAGACAGCCAGAAAGTAATAAATCTTTTATAAATAGTTACAATATTGGTGTCTGCATCAGTCCAGAGACTGTTGTGTACACCTAATTTTATATAAAATTCACTTTAATGTGTGATAAGACTAAAAAGTGGTCATAAACAAAAACATTTCTCAATACAAATGAGTAGCGGCTTAGAAACAGTATTTCATGTCACAACTTAACAAGCAGATACTGACATTGCTGAGGAAAAATTCTTGCAAAAAGTCGCTATTTTTGTTTTATATGTACACAAAAATGATTCTTGTAGCTTTCAAAATGTTCTGAATGAACCACTGAAGACAACAAACAAACTGTTTTGAGGATGAGTCAAGACCATTGCTGTCAATGGAGGATCAGAGAGCTCATGGATTTCATCCAAAATATCTTAATTTGTGTTCAGAAGATGAATAAAGGTCTAGGGGGTTTGAAACAACTATCCCTTTAAAAGCACACCTAATTACCCCATTTACCTGTGACAGTTCATTGAAGTACCCTACAGTTAACTTCCAGTTTAAATTTTTTAGAAGCAGAGAAAGGCACAAAGATATCCTTTAAACAGTATTGCCAAATGACACGGCTCTGATAAAAATCAAGCAAAATTAAACATAATCAGACAGAAAAAACTAAGCTCTTTCCAAATTTGTTTCAGGAAGTTGAAACAGCTTGACAAAAAGCAAGCTTTACTGAAACACTCGAGCTGTTAACCACCTTTGAAATACTATTGGTCTGTGAGATGTACGCAATAGGTATTTGTGCACTGAAGATCCTCTGTGTTATGTACCCATTCAGTCTTTTGAGGTCAGATGCCTGAAAAGACTGAAAAGAAGATAAACACTGCTTAATAGTAGAAACTTTGCTGTAATTGTTATTGAAAGTGAGTCTGACACGGTTTTTACATTTCAGTAAAGCTGCTTAGTACTGTGTGCTCTATAAATAAACAGGGCACTAGAGTGGTGAATTAGAGAGCTTGTGCAAACATCCACTATTTTCAAATGCTGCTGTTTTGTCACTGCTGTCATTTTAGTTTTGTGTTTATTTTGTTGTTAGGAGGAAAACATGCAGTACATGCAGTTAAAAGAAAAAGTATTAGGCCTTTTAAATTTTTATTCCTTTTCAAATATTTCCCAAGAGATGTTAAATGGAACAATTTTCACAGTGTTTCCTATAATATATATATTTTTCTTTTGGACAAAGTCTTATTTCTTTTAGCCTGGCTAAAATAAAAGTTGTTTTTAAACTGAAAAAAATGCCCTTCAATATTATTAGCCCCCTTAAGAAATATTTTTTCGATTGGCTATAGAACAAACCAGTTATTCAATTAATTGCTTAATTAACCTAACGTGCCTAGTTAACCTAATAGTCAGTTTTCACTGAGTGGTACAGTACGGTATGGGTCGGTACGGGTCACCTTTATCAGGCTTTAGTTCCCACTGCCAAAGGGTACCAATGGTAGTCTACTGCAACGTCTGCAATTATTTAAAATAAATAAATAAATGCAACATATATGAACCCGTACAGACCATTACAGTCTCCAATATGCTACCAATTACAGAAAAACTACACAACATACATTTATTCCTTATTTGGGTTAAAAAACAACACGGAACATATAGCCCACAGCCTCTTATATGTGTCTTTAATCTTCACCAGCACATGTAACCTCTTGTTAAAAAGCAATTCTGTCATTCCAAATTCATTATAGTCCAAAAGGTGATGATAATAGTTAAACATGACTTAGGTTGCTGAAAGAATCATTTCCTCCTTTGTTTTTTCCGGCTTCTCCTTTGTTTTGTTTTTTACGGGTCACTCCTGCGTTTGTCCATTTATGAAAGGATCGGATGTAAGAAGCACTTCAATAATCATGCGCATGTTATTATCATCAGCTCAAGAAGTTCATTATTTCAAATATAGAAGCCCGGCGAGTGATCGCGAGCTCTCTGTAGATATTGAAAGGGCTCGTAAACAACAACAGGAAAATAGGTTTATCTTCTTGGCTTTGTGGCTATTCATCAAGACGACAGACCGGTTTGTTTAAACTCGTGTCAACCACGGCTTGTTATTATTTATTCATTTTTTCATTTTCTGCAGCTTTTCCGGGGCTGGGTCGCGGGGGCAGCAGCCTTAGGAGAGAACCCCAGACTTCCCTCTCCCCAGACACTTCCTCCAGCTCCTCTGGGGGGATCCCGAGGCATTCCCATGCCAGCTGAGAGACATAGTCCCTCCAGCGTGTCCTGGGTCTTCCCCGAGGCCTCCTACCGGTGGGACATGCCTGGAACCCCTCCCTAGGTAGGCGTCCAGGAGGCATCCAAAACAGAGGCCCGAGCCACCTCAGCTGACTTCTCTCGATGTGGAGGAGCAGCGGCTCTACTCCGAGCTCCTCCCGAGTGTCAGAGCTCCTCACCTTATCCATAAGAGTGCGCCCTGCCACCCTTCGAAGGAAACTCATTTCGGCCGCTTGTATCCGAGATCTTGTCCTTTCGGTCATGACCATAGGTGAGAGTAGGAACGTAGATTGACCGGTAAATCGAAAGCTTTGTCTTTCGGCTCAGCTCTTTCTTTACCACAACGGACCGGTACATCGACCGCATTACTACTGCCGCTGCATTAATCTGCCTGTCAATCTCACGTTCAATCCTTCCCTCACTCGTGAACCAAATCCCAGGATACTTAAACTCCTCCACCTGGGGTAAGGACTTTCCTCCAACCTGGAGATGCTTGTTATTATATGTATATTAATAACCATGTAATGTCTCGACTGTCTATTTACAAAAAAACGCTTCCTTTTTTTTCTGGGGTGAACTCCTGGCTTGTGCAATCGCTAGTGACATTTGTCTGTAAACCAATAGTTCAGCTGCGCATCTTGCTCCACCTTTTGGTACCCTTTTGTTGTGCTAGGTACCCTTTGGAAAGGGTACCCAAAAAGTGGTATAAATTACACTTTAAGCTGAATACTAGTATCTTTCAAAATAACTAGTAAAATATTGTTATCATCATGGCACAAACTAAATAAATTAGTTATTAAGATATCATATTTAAAAATGTGTTGGAAAAAATCTCTCTGATAAACAGAAAATGTTTTAAATGAATGAAAATTTCACAGAAGGGCTAATCATTTGAACTGTATTTAGATATTCATTTGTTGAGATATTTGAAAACTATATAGAACTGCTCATGGAAAATGCAAACTTGTCTTTACCCCTAATTCAAGAACTGTAAAAAACCTTCACTATAAGTATACCACATCCTGAAATTCTTTTTCTGAAAGTGTTGGTCAGAAGTGAAGCTGTGTTTTACTAATTTTCTGACGAGTTACCTTTAGCATGTCAGTCAAGTACAGGGCGATGCTCTGCAGCAGCATGCGGTTAGGTGGTAGTTTTGCACTCCTCCTGGCAGCCATGTAGGTGTTACTTTGACCAACAAGAGCCCGCATCTCCTCCAGAGTTGAACGAGTGTCTATGTTATCACACAGCGCCTCGTGAACTGATGTTTTCTTGTCATAGAAGCTAAATAAATACACATATGTAATGAGTGATAGAAATTAAATTTTTGACAAATGACAATCATGTAAGAATCATACAAGTTACCATTTGTTCAGTTCAATCTCCTCAGCTTCCCATTTCTCATATTGGCCAGTGATGTCTGTAGGGCTCCTCAGAATGTCTTTAACATTCAGGAAGAACTCCTGTAGAGACATGAATTATGAGCTATATAAGATTAAAGGAGACCCATTATTTAAAAATCACATTTATAGGAGATTGTGTGGCAACAATGTGTGAATACAACCATCTTCTGATGGTAAAAAATTATTCATTTTATTTTTTATAAACACAAATCTGCAGAAACACTTTGATTGACATTTTCCTTTTGTATACGTCATCAGAAGGGAAAAGCCCCGCCCATTAGTGATGATCACTTTCTCTCTTCCTCATTAGCATAGGATGTTAGCATAGTTTTTGAATCTGCCACTATGCTGACACATAAGGATTTGTACCTCCGCCCCTTTTGAAAAGAGGACTAGGAGAACAATCTCATTTGAATTTAAAGCCATAGTCACCAAAATGACACAATTAGGATCAAAGCCTAAAAGGGGCTGTTATGAACCGTACACTGTATTTTTTTGTGTGTGCGTGTATGTTCTTCCCCTCTCTCTTTTTCTACCATCACTTTCACATTTAGGTATTGCCTACATTTGGAACACTATTGGCTGACAGGACTGCCAATCCTAATCACCCTGTGATGACACGTATTCCCTCTGCGCAGAGATCATATCTGCCATCTGTCTGTCTATCCATCCATCAATCCATCTATCCATTATTCTTTCTATCCTTCAATCTATTGTTCCATCCATCCATCTATCTATTGTTCCATCCATCCATCTATCTATTGTTCCATCCATCCATCTATCTGCCATCTGTCTGGCTATCCATCCATCCATCCATCCATCCATCTCTCTATCGTTCCATCTATCATTCTATCCATCAATATCTATCTATCTATCCATCTATCCATCCATCCATCCATCCATCCATCCATCCATCCAACCGTCCGTCCGTCCGTCCGCCCGTCCGCCCGCCCGTTAATCTATCCATATTTCTATCTATCGTTCCATCCATCCATCTATCTATCGTTCCATCCATCCATCCGTCCGTCCGTCCACCCACCCACTCACCCAACCCACCCACCCACCCATCCACCCATCCATCCACCCATCCATCTATCTATCTATCTATCCATCTGCCATTCATGTTTGACGTTTGGCGTGTTGTCTGTTTTGTGGGGTCTGTATGTTTTAGCTTGGTATCAATGCTGACTTTGAGTGAGATCTGTTGAAACAATCTGTTGTTAAAAGTTCTGTCGTTTGTAATATCGGAGTTCACGATAGATGTCATGTGTCTTGCACATTTTAGCCCACTAAAGCTCCATTCAAAACTTAGAACAGCATAGTAAGTCACATGACATACATACCTTGCTCGCAGGCTTTTTGATGTTTAGACACACTAGTTTAGCGAAGAGCGCTAATTTGTATTTTTCTGTTTATAGTTAAGAGTTCAGGGTGCATCTGTGCTGAAGACTATTTCTTTTCATATTGTTATTTTCTTATTTAGAGGATCGGGAGGAGATTTTGGGGATATTTTTGTTATATTTCTTTCTTTGATTTTTCTAGCGCAACTTTCAGTTCCCTCTCCAGTTTGTCTTGGTTATTCAAATTTATTATTATATTATTATTATTATTATATTTTTGTGTTGGTACATATTGTAAATATATAGTTTGTGGGAGCAATAAATATAATTCACATACACACTCTAGGGACATCAGAGACTTATTTTACATTATGTAAAAAGGGGTCCCCTTTAAAGTGTATATATATATATATATATATATATATATATATATATATATATATATATATATATATATATATATATATATATATATATATATATATACATATACAGTTGCAATCAGAATAATTTAACCCCCTTTGATTTTTTTTTTTTTTTTTAAATATTTCCCAAATGATGTTTAACAGAACAAAGAAATTTTCACAGTATGTCTGATAATATTTTTTTTCTGGAGAAAGTCTTATTTGTTTTATTTCGGCTAGAATAAAAGCAGTTTTTAATATTTTAAAACCCATTTTAAGGTCAAAATTATAAGCCCCTTTAAAATATATTTTTTCAATAGTCTACAGAACAAACCATCATTATACAATAACTTGCCTAATTACCCTAACCTATAGTTAGGGTAATAACTATACCTAATTAACCTAGTTAAGCCTTTAAATGTCACTTTAAGCTGTATAGAAGTGTCTTGAAAAATATCTAGTAAAATATTATTTACTGTCATCATGGCAAAGATAAAATAAATCAGTTATTAGAGATGAGTTATTAAAACTATTCCGTTTAAAAATGTGTTGAAAATTTTTTCTCTCTATTAAACAGAAATTGGGGGAAAAAATAAACATATATATATATGAAGAGTTCAGATGCAAGAACCTCTAAATCCTTCAGACCTCTTTTCTTGTAAATGAGTATTTTCTATCAGGTTCCTCTGATTAGACCCAGAAGTTTCATTTTATATGAGAAGGTTATTATCTAGTAAATAAAATACCTTTTTTCATAAATGTCACTTTAGACAATTCTTTGGTTTTTAACAAATTAGATTTTCTTTTGCATCGAAACCAGCTAAATCCACCACTGCTTTGTTAGCAAAAAAACTCTAAATCCACCTATTGGGACAAGACAGTGTAATTAGTTGAAAAATCACTAATGATGCAATTACAAATAATTTTACCAAACATAAAACACATTACGCAAACCACCTAAATATAAAAATAAATCTGTCAAGTAAGTGGCGGTTCATTCCACTGTGGTAAACCAGGGAAAAAGCAGAAGGAAAATGAATAAATGAAATCTGTTAAGTAAGTGCATTAATCAATAACATTAAAACAGTTGTCATTTCAGATATTTGTAAACATTGTAAACTAAGCTTGGTAGATTCAAATAGTGGAGTTTAAAACATTGTCAAACATCAATATCTGTGCATTGTCCATTAATATAAAAAGCTTATCAGACGTATAGGTAATATGAAGTAGGTTAATATAAACGTATAGTTTTATGCATTATATTTATCTTTTAAAAATAGCTTACATTAGCAGATACATCACAAGGTGGGCCAATTGGACAAAAAGGGGATGCCTCTCAGACAATTTTAGAAGCTGTCATTTATTCATTTTCACCATACTCAAGGTCTTGGTCTCTTTTTTGTCTTGTGTTTATCCTCATAGCATCCATGTGGGATAAAAGAAAGGCATCTTAACTCTGTCTTTCATGAAACAGTGTTGCAGTTTAACGTATAGTAAATCTGACTCATTCAAAATAGCGCCGCTGCACAAACAAACGTTTTGAATGCATGTTACACTTCCGACTGTAGATTGTGTTTTCTGAGTTTTGAGGTAAAGGACAGTCGGACAAGATCATCCAGTTCATCAAACTCCGTCTTTTAAAATCAAAATCGGAAGCGGAATAAAACAGTCTCTTCATAAAAGCCGGCGTATCAGCGTGCTGCTACATTGAAAACATATGATTCGATTCGCACCTTCTGATTGGTTCTCGGGATATATCGGCTTTTGCTGTCAAAGGCAAGTGGCGCTGAGCGGATTTTGCATACAAACTGTTATTTCTAAATGCGCTGACGCTGCGATTTGGATGATTTGAAGCAAATCTATTTGTTGAACATACGTGGAAAGTATTGTTGAAAGTACGTGGCTAAAGCATTGACGCAGCTTTTGCATCTGAACTCTTCACATATATAACTCTTCATATATATATATATATATATATATATATATATATATATATATATATATATATAATTTTCAGGATTCTTTGATGAATAAACAGCTTTATTGCAATATATTAAAATATATTACTGTTACAGACCATTTTATTTTGTCCTGGCTAAAAGAAATAATAATTAGTTTCATGTTGTACCACATTAATATGTAACAACATTGTACTAACCACATATTTTAAAATAATGCAGTATTTTCTGTTGCAATAAACATCAAGCCACATAGATAGAGCTTCTATTTAATTAAGAATTTTACTATAATTTGTTTAAATTGATACTAGGTGATAAGAAAATCCACAATCCACAAGGACTAAAAAAAGAAGAAAACAAAAACCTAAGCATTATTATAAATTCTTTTTTATTCATAAGCATCTTCTCCCGAGGCTGTTTTGCTTAATTTTGTTTTTTTTAAATGCTACTACTGCTAGACCTTTATGAAAAGACAGTTTTATAAGAGTAAAATTTCTCACCCTACAGACACTTAATAACACCCTCAGCTTTTTTTAATTGACTTAGTTTGAATATTTACAGCTTCTACTTCTAATTTGGGACCTCAGAACACCTATTCATCTCCAGAATTATTTCAGCCAAAATCTGTGGAGGGAATTGCACTATTATTGCATCACCTTCCTAACAAGCCGTCTTCATTTTTACTCAAGTACAGCCTTTGGAGGCGCACTGGGCTAGAGGAAAAACATGCTGTGTCTCATTAAGAGCCTAACCTCAAGTTCGGGTGAGGCTGGTTTAAGAAAATATAGCGTGTAGGTCAGTGATAGGTAACCTTTGCATACTTCCCATGCTAATAGCTGTCTGTGAGTTTCAGGCACATTTGGAGCTCTGCCCATGTTATATTCCTTAGTGACAGAGTAATTGATAGGTGGGAAGAAGCGCAAGACAGAATTAATGCGCCCTGAAGGACACACGCTATTCTCCGACCTTCTGGATTCTTGAAGGAATCTAGATAAGCCTATTGTGCACTCACGAGCATACCGTGTGCTGATAAAAGGCAGGTATTAAATTTGGATAGACTGTTATTCATTTATTTATTTTTCTTCAGCTTAGTCCCTTTTTTTATGAGGGGTTGCCACAGCTGAATGAACCGCCAACTTATCCAGCCTATGTTTTACATAGCGGATGCCCTTCCAGCTGGGAAACATCCGTACACACTCATTCACACACATACACTATGGCCAATATAGTTTATTCAATTCACCTGTACCACAAGTCTTTGGACTGTAGGGGAAACCCACGCCCACGCAGGGAGAACATGCAAACTCCACACAGAAATGCCAACTTAACCAGCCACCTTCTTGCTGTGAAGCGACAGTGCTAACCACTCAGCCACCATGTCGCCCAGACAGATTATTATTTTTTGGGGTATTTCTCATTTACTGTTTTTTTTTTTATTTTCTTACTTACATTTATGAATCGCTCATATTGGATGGCTGACTCCATTGTGTTGTTGGAATAATCCAATGTGTCCTTCCATGAATGCATCAGAAAGGCCAAACGAAGTTGTCTTGCTAAAAAAAAAAAGGGAAAACAAATGCACATACATTTTTTTGGCGATCTATTGCAATTAAAAACATTGAAAAAGTGGTGTATCCATATAGTAAACATACATTCCTTGAACTAGAAATACATATAGTTTACTTAACTCATTTTTATATATATTTTTGGCCGATCCTGATGACCAATAATAATTAAATATTTATAAACTGATATATAGGTTGATATATTTGGATTTTATGAAAAAGATTTTTTTGTCAAAATATCAGTAACACTTTATAGGAACTACACACTATGAATAATTTATTAAGCATCAGCAAATAGTGAATTTATTATCTGTTAAGCATTAACTCTACTTTATTAGACGTAATTATATGCGTTTATAACTGCAGAAACAAATGCTGTATTGTTGACTTATAAGCACCTATAATGTGCTTAATGTTTTTATTGTCATACTTTGTTAATTATTATTTATTCATTACTAAATTAAGTTGTCACGATCACCAGCAATCTAGCCCATGCAGATCACTGAAGAACTACAAATCTGCCAGCAAAAGAACTACAAGATCCAGTCATGCACCACTTACACACCTGGCCTAGATCCTGTCTGATTGCAAACACTCACAGCTGAAGCCGCTCATGAACTGATTACATGGACTATAAAGTCAGCACACAAACACACAGAAGTGGCTGAGTCTTGTTATATTGTTTGTAAACATTACAACGCGTTTTCCTTGCCTTGTCTTCCGTGTTTTTGAACTTTGGTTCGTTTTGTATTTTACCCTGTCTGCTGCCTGCCTTTTGACCATCTGCCTGTTTATCGACCACGACTCTGAATTTTCTGTATACATCTGTTTGCCCCTGTGTTGACCATTGCTTGCCTGACCATTCTGCTAAATAAACCCTGCATTTGGATTTGCACTCCCTGTTGTCAGCGTACCACTTCACATTAGAATTGCATCATTTATAAACCAGTTATTTGAGAGAAGTTGCTGGTTTTTAAAGATTATCCATAATGCGCAAGTAAATGATTAATAAATTATTCAATTTAACATTCATATATCTTATTATTCAGGCATATATTAATAGTTAATTAAGAAATGCTTTATTAACTAAACTTCATCTAGTTTTGTGACCTAATCTAAAGTGAGGACTATTTATGATTTATAAATCCCTAATAAGGGCGACGCAGTAGGTAGTGCTGTCGCCTCACAGCAAGAAGGTCGCTGGTTCGAGCCTCGCCTGGGTCAGTTGGCGTTTCTGTGTGGAATTTGCATGTTCTCCCTGCGTTCGCATGGGTTTCCTCCGGGTGCTCCGGTTTCCCCCACAGTCCAAAGACATGCGGTACAGGTGAATTGGGTAGGCTAAATTGTCAGTAGTGTATGAATGTGAATGAGTGTGTATGGATGTTTCCCAGAGATAGGTTGCAGCTGGAAGGGCATCCGCTGCGTAAAACATGTGCTGGATAAGTTGGCGGTTCATTCCGCTGTGGCGACCCCGGATTAATAAAGGGACTAAGCCGAAAAGACAATGAATGAATGAAATCCCTAATAAATGACAATTAAAGGCTCAGTTATATTCTAAACAGGGGAAAAAAGAAAATAAATGACTTTATTCATTTCTATTTATTTGAAGATACACATATGAAACTGTATCAAATGAAAAATAAATATTTGCAACATTATCTAAAATAAAATTACTGTACAGTTTAAACATTGCTAAATAACATTGAAATGTTGTATTATAATATATTGTTAACTTATTATATTGTTATTGTTTTATCCAATTTTATGTCGTATTTTGACACTCCTGTTATTCAGCAATGTTTAAAGTTTACAGTAATTTTACTTTTTAGATAAGATTGCAAATATATATTGTTCATTTGATACGGAGCCTTTAATTGTCATTTATAAGGGATTTATAAAGCATAAATAGTCCTCACTTTAGATTAGGTCACAAAACTGCATAAAGTTGAGTTAATAAAGCATTTATTAACATACAAAATAACCATTACTATATGCCTGAATAATAATATATAAATGTTGATTTAAATAGCTTATTAATCATTTACTTACTCATTCTGAATGATCTTCTGAATGAGCCCCCAACTACTCTTAAATACAAATGGTTTGTAAATAATGCGATACTTAATTTAGTCATGAAAAATAAATCATTAACAAAGTATGAAAGAACAATTATTAAGCACATTATACATGTGTTTAAGTCAAAAATACAGCATTTGTATCTGCAGTTAATGTAGAGTTAATGCTTAAAGGGTCACGAAACACCAAAACACATGTTTTGAGCTGTTGACAGTCATATACGTGTCCCACGCTGCTATAAACTAGGACACATATATTGAACTAAAAAGTGAAAATTGGTTGTTTTTGCGTTATTTTGAGCAAATTCGTTCTTCCGGTTTGAAACGAATTTTTGAAGCTACGTCACGGCCATGAGATACTTAGGTGTAAATCCAGAGTGGAGAATGGCTGTCTGTCTTTTCGAGGACATAATGACGTCTGAGTGTGCGGCATTAATTCATGAGAAAGACGTGCTTCAAACCAATCAGCGCGCTCTATTGTGTATGACGTGAAACTTCATTAATATGCATGATAGCTCCGGAGACTGTTTACCAGTTTACAGTGTTCAGACGACAGAGAGACGCCATGTTGTGTTGCCAAAACAAGTGAAAGTACAAGAATTTCAAGACAAGAGTCGTAGGTGTTGCGTTTATTAGTGTGTTGCAACGAAGGTTTTGTTTTAATTTTCCCTCTATGAGAGAGCTGCTGGACTCATGTGTGGATTATAGTGCACGTGACACGCGATAGAAACGCATTTGTAAGGAACATTTTTACCCGAGAGCTTTTTCTCATCTGGAAATGGTGAAATCCATATTTGCCACTTGTCTCCTTTTAATAAAAAGACACAGCTCCAGTTTGATTGTCTGTCTACAGATTTGGTAAGTGTTTGCAGTGCAGTGCCCTTTGTTTAAATGCTGCTCTCCGAGTGTAAACATGTAAACACAAACTATTCCCGTCGTGCAGGATTTTCGCTGCATTTTGTGACAGGATAGTCTATACACACACGGCTTTCTAACGCTACCTACCGAGTACATAAGTTACAGAGAAATGCGAAGGTTTTTTTTCTCTCATTCGCCATGCGGTATCAAATCAGCCTATGTGTGTTTGTTTTGCCTGTGAAACTTAGCGCGTGCCCAAATGGAAACTCCCTTCTATGCAAATCCTACCCTCTTTCCATCCCCCGACACTCCCACACTCCCAGAGCTGGACACGCCCAACTTGCCTGACTTTTTTCAAAACAGAGGTGTGAAAACACCCTGCTGAGACAGGGGGTTTCGTGGCCCTTTAACAAATAATGAATTCACTATTTGCTAATGCTTAATAAATGATTCATAGTGTGTAGTTATTATAAAGTGTTACCGAAATATCTTGTAGTATAATTTATGCTAATAAATATAAAAAGTATATTGTAAATTTAAATAAATACATATTTTGGAGAGAAAAAAAAAAACATTACAGTTCACATTATAGTAACAGAAGTTACTGCAGACTTTTATTTCAGTATGATGATGTATTTCTACCTGAAATGAAATACTGAGGGGTAATAGGGGAGGGCCCCGCTACGTGATTGTGACATAACGACAACATATCTAGACGAGCAAAGTTTCATTGTGTAACCAATTACGTCGTGACAACTGGAAAAGTGAAATTCCCAGTTACGTTGCTACAATGTAACTTCACAAAGTTGCCAGTTAGTAATTAAGACGCAGTGACAACATCGTGTACTGGTACCAATTTGGTCACATTTAGGGCGGACAATTACTTGTCCTCATTTGCCCCATAAAAGAGAAATATTTTATGAATGATGGACTCATACTCAAAATTAGGCAAATCCAACTTCTTACCTTCAGTCAGTGGCATCAAATTTGCTTGGGCCATTAATGGACATTTAGAACCAACAAACTCATAAACATCTAATTCTATGCTGTACAAAAATAAACCTAAAAACTATGGTAAGTGTAAGAATGGGATTTAACTACAGTGGCTTGAACTGTAGTTTTACAGAATGACTCAAAAGTTATCAGTGTGATGGTGAAAACTGTAAAATATGATAACAAAAATGCTAAAAGCATTAGATGATAATTGTACCTAGCTTAAATGTAAAATAAATAAAGTTACCTGAGAGAAACAGGGGGAGGAAGACAGAGAGAGACACACAGAGAGTAGGCCCCGGAGAGAGCCTGATAGCAGTATAATCAGAGAAGGTAGACTTCAGAGCAGGAGAGGAGCAGAGCAGGAAAAGAGACCAGAGCAAATTTACCACCTACTTTGTCTCTTTTTTGACCATGTGATCAAAGCCCAAATACTCAGACATACAAACTGACCAATCAACATGTGACCACATCGCAAATCCCTTAAAGTCTAAGTCTTTTTGGTGAAAAAGACATGTTATGCCATATAAACAAATGCATATGATAATTTGCATTCCGACACATAAATGTCTGGCAATGTTGCGAAGTAACATTGTAGCAACTTAACTGGTAATTTCACTTTTCTGGTTGTAACAACATAATAATTATGTTGTCACAATAAAACTTTGGTCGTCAAAATATGTTGCAGTTACAATTACAAATTATGGTTTGCTGGGGGGTTTATTTTTTTGCGCTTCTCCTCTCATCTTTCACTTGCCGCAAACTAATGATTGAATAAGCATGTTTTGCCCAAGCCATCAAACTGATGTCATCAGAAAAGCATGGCCATTGCAGAGCAAAAGCAAATTGTAAGAATTGAGAAAAGATTATCAAAACAAACAGTTTTTTAAGTCGATTAACTTTCATGGATTAATTGTTTACTTCAAGAATAGCAATATGCGCTAGCAAAATAAACATTGCAAATTTTGATTTCATTTGTACTTTACTCATCTGAAACATGTCAAAGGCAGATGTCAATACATAATGTAGTAGTTTTCAAATAATCCTATAAAAATGGCATAGTTACCTGTATGTTTGGCCAGGGCATCTTTGATGGTGATGAAGTTCTTCAAAGATTTGGACATTTTGCATCCGGCGATGGTGAGGTGACCCGTGTGCAAGAAATATCGTACCCAGTAATCATTCTCAAAGTAGGCCTGTCAGAACAAAAACGAACATGTTTTAATGACACAAAGACAAAGCTTTATTGCACACATACTGTAAAAGTCCATCTATTAGCCCAATGACGAAACTAACAGCATGGTCGAAGGTTAAATGCATGTAAGCCTTTTCCAGTGCTTCTGAAAAGAATTCTGTTATTTATTAGAGTTTATTTATACTCATTTTCTAGCTCCGAACTTTATCTGACTCCATTTTTAAGTGATCGTAATATTTAGACTGTATTTCTAATTATAGGAACGGATCACAATAATCATTTATGACTTAATTTAGAGTTTTGATCTATCTGTTCCCATACTCTTCAATTTATACGTTCATTAGTGGCCATCCGCCGCACAGAGTTTCATGCCCCGGGAATGCATCAGAGCTCACGATCAGAATGCCGGCACTCTGAAATTAGTCAGAGGATACGGGATGAATTAATATTTAATTAGGCTGGTTGTACAATACTAACACATGCCAAAAGAAACATCTCACTTAATCAAGATCCGCACTTGCTAGTTCCAGTGGTTAAGGAATTAAAAGATCTCTATGATACCGCGTGCGATACTGCGTGTAATCTATATGTCTAAAAAATTCCAAAATTATGCCGATCATAAAGGTAGCGAAAATGGCTTCACATAATCTACTGGATATAAAAGATTTCAGGAGAATTCAGAATGAGTCAAAACTTAACATTTTATTCGTCAGGTAAAATTGTATAATGCCAATTATATAATAAAACAATCATCAAGCCAATTCAAAGATGATATCTGTAACAATATAACATCCATTAACTCAAATATAGATTAAAGAATTAAAGATGCATACCTGACCAGAGAAATACATTGCAGCACAAACGAGTCTCTGCAATGGGGGTCTTGGTTACAAGATTTTCCCCGAGCAGTATTACACCTATCCTTTTATACCCACTCAGAACAAACAGTCATAAATTCAAGACAATAGAAGCGTCACAGAGACTCTTGCCTGGTGAATTTGAGAAGTTAATCATCTCTAGAGGGAGGAGCATCTGGCAGAGATTTTATCGAAGTCAAAAACCAAATCAACATATATAAATGAAATATTATAGTGAAATTAAGACCACTTTACCAATCACACAGAGACATTTAAAATGATACCAAACATGAATACAGTGCTATAACATACATCATATTAAAACCTTGAGCATTTTATCTGGAATGTGCTCTGATGGAGAAAAGGTCAAGAAGGGGCTTGAGGTGAAATGAGAGGGGGGATCTTTCTCGCATTACCCCCTGGTAAGCTCTGTGTTTGTTGACAGTCCACACCTATGTTTGGATGGTCAATAGTGATTAAAATAGAACAGTTGGAAATCTGTAATCCTTATCTTCTTAGACCCGAGAGATTGTTTTTATTGCATCTCATGAAATTCCATATCAGCTCTCAGGATCTGACATAGTGGAGAGGTTAAAAGCCATCTTACAATACCATTAACTATTTTAACAGCATGACAAAAGAATACAGGTTCTGGATCTTAAGTCTCGGTTCTTAAGTCTGGATCTAAGTTCGGATTTACTATTTAAGTTTACATTGAAATGCTTTTTGTATATGCTGGTGGGATGGTCCTCCCTAACTATTCGCAGGCTTATTCATTAATTTACAAGACCATTCTTGGATTAATTCGATCATATTTTCATAGTTTAACAAGAGGCAGAAAGCTATACTCTTCTTTCACAGAGTACATAGTTTTCTGTCTGTACCTCAGGTCAAAACTGAATTTGGTAAAAGTGCATTCTCATATGCAGTTGCTTTTGCACAGAATACTCTTCAAACGGAACTTAAACTTTAGTCACTAGTTCCCTCAGGCAGATATAAATATTTACTGCATGATTTATTTACATGTATCACTATTTAGCTGCCAATGCCAAGGTACTTGCTTTGTTAATTTTAGTATATTTTATATTTATTTTAAACCATTATATAATCTTATGACTTTTTAGATACACATTTATTATGTCTTAAAATAATTTACAATATTATTGCATATTTTACTTCTTGCCTGGGTATGTTTTGGTGGTCCAATTCTTATTTAATTGTATTTTGTATAGATTTATTTAGACATGTAGTCTGTGATGTTTATCACTTGTTTGTTCAGGACACTCTTGGAAAAGAGATTACAATACTCAAGTGGTATTCCTGGTGAAATAAAGGTTTAAATAAATTTTTAAAATGGTCAAAAAACCAAAATGCATCAAAGTTTGGCTTTAGATGACAGCAAAATATGTAATCACTACATTATTTCACATCTATCCGTGCTTGTGAAAATTAAAAAGGCTCTAATGAAAAGCATAATAAACAGTAATATGTGTTTAATCTCAAGTTTGACAAGGACCTGATTGGTTACAACAAGCCAGAAACTTTTAACTATGGTAGTTCTGACATGATGTGATTGCAGGGTAATGTGTAGAATTATCATCTGAAATCTAATAATGGCTTTTCAGCAACGGCTGCAGAACATTTTACATATGAGCACCTTGCAATTTTCTCACCTCAGATTGCGCCAGCTCATTGTCATGATGAGGAAAACGCAAGTCAAATCCTCCTCCGTGGATATCCATAGATTCTCCTAGTATGGATCCGGCCATGGCAGAACACTCAATATGCCAACCAGGTCTCCCCTTTAACAACACCAGCAGAATAGCAAACATTCAGCATACCTTGGAAACATGGGCAATGCTTTCAAAAACATTTGTGCATTTGTTGTACTTTATCAAACCTAGTACGGGGACATCCTTTCCAGTGGTAACAAAGGGAACATGCAAAACCACTTTCAAATAAATTTTTTATGAATTATTTTAAACTGTGTGATGCGTGCCATCATCAACACAGCAGAGCATGACCAAAGCAGGAGATTCTGCATGTGACAATGTCCATCAATCCAGGACCTTTTTTTTTTTTTTACATTTTGAGGTTAGTTTAAAATGAAAGTTTGTTTAATAACCTTAATTATTTCATGTATTTTTTTTATCACCATAGTGTCTATGTAAATGCAGAAAATGGCATTTAAATCAAAAACATTTGCCTAATTTTGCATCCACCCACTTCTGAAACCAAAGTTACACTCTTCACTACGTTGTACAAATTAAAGTTGGTTCTTGTGGACTAAAGTCAACAAGAAGATCCCAATGTACATATGTCATATGAGAGGTCATAAAATGTGCATTGTTGAGTCGAACCCAAAAAACAAAAACAAAAAAAATGTAGTAACAAGCAGTGTTGGGGGTGACACATTACAAGTAACATGAGTTACATAATAATATTACTTTAAAGGTGCTGTATGTAAGTTTTTGACTCTTCTAAAGCATAAAAATACCATAATATGTTTGCAGATATTTAAGAAACATGCCAAGTGAACATACTTGTTTATCTGAAAAACATTGCTGAAATCAGAGATTCTGCTTTGAATATGTGTTTTCCGTGCTGGAATGCAGTCTTTGCTTTGGTAATTTTAACCTGCCCAATGCCAGTTTAGCTAATTATATTTCATTTATTTTGAAGATCTGAGGTGAACTATCTGTTGCTGCTTTCAGTAGTATGGCAATAAATGTCATGTAAAATGGCATTCAAACTCACATTGTTAGCATTTAACATTGAATAAAGCATGTGAGGTTTACCTGAGGTGATCATTGTCATAGTTTTCTGTTGTTCAACTGTGACAAATTTCTAATATATTAATTCGAGATGTTGGTTAGGACAAAAACTCCTTTTAATATGTTAAATATTCCTTCTATCACGTGCCATTGCTTTTATTTACAACACGGTTAAAATCACTCGCTCCTGTCCTCTGGAACCTGTGCTTGCGTTAGTTTTGACCCAGCAGTGCAATACCTAGTCCAACCACTGGGTGTCAAACTTACATACTGCACCTTGAAGTAACGAGTAATGTATTACTTTAAAAATTTACTTTTTAGAGATTTACTTTTTATTTCAATTAATTTGCTTTTAAAAAATAAATAGCTGAATTCAAATTAACAGTCACATTGAATTACACACTTAAGGAGAGAATGCATTCATCATTTAAGGCATCAAAGGGAGGATCGTCTCAATGGACAGTGATTTTATGTAACTAATAAGATAAAAAGTACAAAAGTAACAAACAAATTGCATTAAACTGTCATAAATCTGTATTTACGATATGTATAGCTCTGGGGTCAGGACGTTCTCAGAAGATAACATTATCCTAAATTATTGTTAAATTGTGTGTTTTTTTAAAGGTAAATGAAGGTGTAGGTCATAGAGTGCATTGTTAGAGCTCCTCCATTTAAAAACCCTGCAAGTTCTGAAAGAGATCAAGCCACAGCAAAGAAAAGAAATGCAAAAGTAACAAAAAAGTTAACGCATTACTTACCATAAAAAGTAACTAAGTAATGCAACTAGATACTTGTTTTGGGAGTAACTCAATATTGTAATGCATTACAAACTAAAGTAACTTTCCCCAACACTGATAACAAGTTTATAATGTTTACATTTTCCTAAAAATGACTTATTTCAGAATCCAGAAGTCCCCTTATTTGTTTTTTTTTTTTTTTTTGCTTGTTATTTTGTTCTAAAACATTGATTTCACTTTGGTTGAGGAAAGTCAGTCATACACATCTGGGAAGACCAAGGGGTCATCACTCACCATTCCCCAAGGGGAGTCCCAGGATGGTTCTCCAGGCTTAGAGGCCTTCCACAAAGCAAAGTCATTCTGTGATCTTTTCTCACTGAGTCTATCTGCTGAGATGCTCAAGTCTCCTGCATAAGCAAGAAAAGAAATGGAATAATAATAATAATAAAACAAAAAACATTTAAAGACCTAGTGAATATGAAAAGAAGGCAGCAGATAAGCAACTGCCTCCTTTCCTAATTTAGTGTTATACAAAGGATAATTCTGGCTCATTGATTTCACTGCTCATCTTTATTATGCATTATCTGATCAATGTGCTCTTTTGCTGTGCATCGTGATGTATTATCTTAATATTGCATTGACATTCCACATCTGGTTTCCATAGATATTATAGACAGTTGAATAGTTGATAATGACAGACCCATTTACAAATAAATAATAAAAGCATAAACCATTTTAAAGGGTATATTGTAGTTTATTCCCATACCTTCTCCCTCCTGAAGAGCTTTCTGATCACCCACAGCCTCTGGAACCAGTTTGGCATAAGAGTGAGCAGGGCAAGAATCAAACTTTGCCGTGTCAAAATATACAGATCCATTGGACTCATACCTTGCAAAAAAAAAAAAAACAGAAATTAATTCTTAAATATTCTGCGAAATACTCAAGGAAATATATTAATCAATGGAGAAAGAAGACAGTTCTATTCCTACCCATAACCATTGTCCACAATCTTTTTGACAAACTCCACAATCTCTGGCACATACTCACTGACCCGTGTAAGAACATCAGGAGAAAGGACCTGCCAATCAAAATCAGCACTGCTTAGAATGAACACGTTTTCACAAATTTGCATGATTGTGAATGGCTACACCGCTTAAAAGTGACATTAAATAATGTTAGTTTTGTGTTCAACAACAAATTAAAAAAAAAATAAAAAATTATATATATATATATATATATATATATATATATATATATTGATTAATACATCTAAAAGCTGAATATTTAAATTATAGGTGGGCATAGATAAATTTTTTTTTATCTAGATTAATCTAGATTAAAATGGCTCATTTGAATTCTGCTGAAGGCATTCAGAATATGTGTGCTGCCCAAGTAATAAGTCTTTGAAAATGGGTTTCTCAAGGCAGGTGGCGCATTAGACCAGGGGCTCATCTGCGGTTTCCAAAATGCATCACAAACTGCTTGAGAAACTGTTCTACTATGATAATTGGTGATGAAAATAAATCATGTTCAATGTGTTTACTACCTGTTTATTCAGTTAAACATGAATTTTGAACTGTAGGCCTACATAAGCTTGAAACAGCGATTTTTGATTACCTTACTCTAAAGTCATAACTGAACTAAACAGAAATGGATTTAAGACATGTGGAGTATGCAGATATTAGTGGCATAATTAAAGTAAACGCCGCGGTCTTTAGGACCTTTCGCCATATTTTTGACAAGATTCACACGCGGCTGTCAGCAAAGGACCGCGTCCACACACACACACAAACACATCGTGAAATCTTTTCATTTTCTTTCCATTTGGCATGCGTTATTAAATTTCATAACAGTCTCACCAGTCCTTACTCCTTATTTGCGTCTAATACCCCAGTTTGTCACGAGGGCATAAATGAAATTTTCATGAGTTAAAGTGTAACTGCCGAACTGCAGTTAGAGTCAGGCATCCTGCTGATTTGATTCAAAAGGGCACTCTTTTTTCAGACGGCTCACCGGTCAGGTATACATCCACGCTACTATATCAAAGTGAAAGTCATCATAGCTTGCGTAAAATAGGCCCAGCTTCTAACCCAACTTTGAGAATAGATTAATGGCGTTATTTTTTTTTTATCGCGCGATAAGAGTCTCGCATTAACGCAGCACATTAACGCCGATAACGGCCCACCACTAATTTAAATACATTTTTACAAATGTAATTGTTTTTCTAAAAAAAAATAACACCTACATTAAAGGGTTTAGTTCACCCAAAAATAAAGTGAAATATAAATTATTTTAATAATTACTCATGCTCACGTCATTCCAAACCCCTGACACCTTCGTTTATCTTTGGATCACAAATTAAGATATTTTGGAATAAATCCAAGAGCTCCTTCATTCCCCACAGATGGTCCTGACTTGTTCAAAGTCCAGAAAAACAACAAAAAACATTCTCAAAACAGACCATATGCCTGCAGTGCTACAATAATGAATCTACAAGAATACTTTGTCCATACATAACAAAGTAACAACTTCATTCAAAACTTTCCTCTCCTAATTGTGGGTATAGGTTGCGCATTCACAAGAGTGTTGTGATCTTGTTTGCGTGTTATACTCTGTCATATCACATGTGTCTGCTCTTTTTGAAAGGGTACCTTATTTACCCCTTTTACAAGATGTAAGATAAGCCTTCGGTGTCTCCAGAATGTGTCTTTAAAGTTTCAGCTTAAAATACCCATCAGATTATTTATTATAGCCTCCAGAATCTGCTCATTTTGGTGTCTGAGTACAGTGTAGCCGTTATTGTAGCCTGTGGCTTTAAATCCAAATGAGCTGCTTCTACCCGCCCATCGTTCCCACCTGCGTGTCTGCTTCTGCATAACATCAGAAACAGCAGTCAGTGATAGAGACAGACTCGGATGAAGCTAAAATACAGCTCATTAGTCAAAAATACCAAGTAAGTTTATTTCATGTATTTGTGATGGTTTATTCAAGCCTTTCTGAATTTATGAATCTCACACAAATGCCATTTGCAGTGCACACAAACATATTAACATTTTTCTGACACCATGCGGCAGTGGTGATTATAGCGGTTAAGAATTACATATCGATTTTACTGTCTTTATTACAAACATGCTTTGTTTTAAAGACGTTTAAAACTTACAAAACTTGTAAAAATAACAGAGAGTTGGAACAGATATTTTAATCCCAGTTTCTTTGCAAAAAAATGTTCTGTGGAAATGTGTACACATGTTATTATAGAAACATGGTGCCTGTCAATCAATTCTGTGGGTGGTGAAAAAACACACTCCTACGTCACGTTGCGGTGGGCCTCAAAATCATTGGGATTTGGGTCCTACTTTAACGTCAGGAAAAATAAATAAAAAAAAGAGACTTGTTTGGTTTATATCACTCCAATATGACAGTGGACACATTATACCTAAACACAGTTCTGTCCAAACAGCTTACAAAAGTTGATTTTCCTCATAGGTGCTCTTTAAAATAAGGAGGACGTCGCGGGGGCAGCTGCGGTATACATTAGTCCGCAGTGCTCATGAAAGTGTGCCCTATACTGACACTGAGGGGAGGAAACTATAGAATAAAGTCACAAAAGTATTTTTGTAGCTTGATAATATTCCAATTACAGGACCATTGTTTTTCTTTGGAATATCTTTATTATTATTATTTTTATCTAAAATGATTCAATTGTATTCTGAAAATGAACCAAGATCTCCAGGTTTGGAACAACATGAGGTTGAGTAAGTATTACTTATTATTTAATAAGTAAATAAATAAATGAAATAACACTTAAATAGAAATGTGATTTACAATTAATTGCGATAATTTGATCATGATCATTATTAAAGTAACCCTAAAAATGACATATTTGTTTATTTTAAAGTGATTCAATATCCCATCAATGTTAGCTCACTCACATTCAGGGCTTCCATGTCTTTATGGTACTCTCCTTCCCAGTACTTTGGCAGCAAAGAGAATATGGAGTTTTCTGTCACTTGGCTCCCAAACTGCGAGTCTAACCAATCTGACAGAAGATCCTTGGCCTCCTCGAGTAAGACCTAATAAAAGACACAATAACGTGCCACTGAACGACATCAGCCGTATGTTTTGGAACAAAATCAGTCACGTGCCGCTGATCAAACTGGGTCACATTAAATGCTTCCCTTTTTTTTTTGTTTTTTTTTTTAAAGATGTACCTGTGCCTGCTTCTGAATCGAATCCTGTGCAGCCTTGCTCTGCACTGCCACCTGCAGGGGACCCAGAGCGGCATCCACTGCTGAATCCAGTCTCTCCAGCATCTGCTTCTTATCTGGGTCAGTAGTCTCAGCAAGCTTGGCTTTAAAAGGCTAAACACAATGAAAACAAATTACATTAAAACACAGTGATGTGAAGAGAGATGAAAAAAGCTATGAAAACATTTGCAGGAAGGCCAGTCGCTCACTGTTTGAGTCAGATGTGCTTTTATTTTGTCTTCAGTGCTAGTCAGAAGAAAATCATTTGTTTTCATTAGTTAATGGCAGCTCTGTCAGTACTTAAGCAGCTTGTATAAATCTTTATTATTGTTCTAATGTTCACTAGGAGAATTTGAGCAACCTTAAGGCAAGGTACACTGATAATGACTGAAAATGAGCTTAGTGGAAACTCAGAGATAGACCTTAACAGACCTAAAGCCTGTAAGAAAGAGACATACAACTTTTCTTCCCTATTGTGAAAGATATCAGAACTTTCTCGAATGAAAATAAAAATAATCTAGAGTTTGAATCAGTTGGATCATTGTTGTTTTTCTTATGTATGTTATCTATTCACATGAGTGACAAAACATACAAATACAACTACATATCTTTTTGAAAGAATACTAATTCAGGTTTTTAACTCTTCCATTCAGAATAAATGATAACAATATTTTATTTTTGACTAAATAACACCTTTCTTCTCAGAAAGTGAGTTAAGTAGCTCACCGTTTGTGCTGTTAACACATCCTGCAGGATCTGAGCAGCACTGGGCTTTTTCTCTCTGTACTGCTCCAGCAGGTAATTCTGTCGGGCTCTTTTGATGATCTGAAACAAAGAGGTCACACTGGTGATTTTATCTCCAGAACACAGAGTACGTTATAAAACAGATTATGCCTAATAAGCTGACAAAGACTGTAGTCATGCAAATGCGCTAAACTGTTTTGTTTTGTTTTATCAGCGAAACATCATAAACAACCATTACCCTGATTTTGCCAGTATGTAGTGCACACGTGTGATGTGTGACAGGAAAGCATTCTAATGACAGATTTAAGTGCGTTCAACCACTAAAGGTTTTGTTTTTGGTGGAGAAAGAGGAAATACTGTATAATGGAAACTCTTTCTTGAACCAAGAAATTCTGAATAATACCTTCTCACTTTAAAATAGGCAAAAGGCTAAAGCAGGTTTTGTTAAATACATATTTTATGTGATTTAATAAAACATACATTTCATGAGTTCACACTTAGATAATGCTTGACGATGTTAGCAGGTTTGGCATGCTGTCCCGGGAAAGAACCCTGAGCTCGGAGATAGACGAGCACGATGCACCCGCCTGGTCAATGAGCATTAAGAGGGATACGAGATCAGGCAGTTTTCGAGAGCTCCCCCAATTCGTTTAACCTATACCTTGATTATTAAAATGGCTCTATAGGAAAAGACCGCCAACTATGCCAGTGCATACGCATTAAGTGCTTGTGACTGTAATTATTATTAAATTCACTTGTGTCGCATGTCTTTAGACTGTGGGAGGAAACCAGAGTACCCAGGGAAAACCCACGCGAACACGGGGAGAACATGTAAACTCCGCACAGGAAATGGCGACTGGCTCAGCTAGGACACGAACCAGCGACCTTCTTGCTGTGAGGCAGCAGTGCTAGCCACTGAGCCGCTGTGTTGCCCGATCCTAGAATTGAGGAGGAGGGAGAAGGGATGAATGGGGTGTCTTCCAAAACGAAGATAGGGAATAAAGGCTGGATATTTATGTTAAATTTGGAAAAATTCGATTGGCTAGCTAATAATTAGCAAAAGGGACCACCTGCGGTCAATATCACATGCTCCTCTCGAAATTAGTTTGTGAAATTTCACTTAGGTTGCGTCCGAAACCGCCTACTACTCAGTAGGTACTGCATTTGAATTTAAACGTACTACTCGGCCGTTACAAAAGTACGTTCTATACAGTATGAATGTAAGAAGTATGAATGGAATTCGGACGTACTACATCCGCCATTTTGTCATGGTCACGTGACCTACCTGCGTCAGTTGCGTCGATTTACTTCCATTCATGAATTCTCTCGCGGAGCATCATGGGATAGCGCAGCATGCATGGGATGCGCACTTCAGAATCTCGCCGGAAGTAGTAAGTCATCCGGGTACTTCTCGCATACTGATTTTCGAATTCTATGAATTCGGACATACTACTCGGCTCGCATACTGATTTTAGCGTACTGTATAGTATGGAAGTATGCGGTTTCGGACGCAGCCTTATTGTTTTATTATTTGCATAACCTAAGGCACATAACGTTTGTTTTATTATACTGTAGTTTTTTCACTACAATATGACATCCATCTTATTTTAAAATGAGACCAAGTTTAAATGCTGTGCCTATAGAAAATCACCATACCCTGTAAAAATCTATGCCTTTACTCACATTACACACTGCTTTCAAAAGACCCTCGGGATAAAGTTGTAGAAAGGCATGGGCTAGTAGAAGATTAAAGGCTGGAAAAGTTATTTAGAATGTGATTTGATTTCAGGCTGTTTGACAAATAACGTCATTATTTCAAAGGGGTATGATGATTTTCTATAGGCACTACTGTACATATGCACTAAACAAAGCATTGTAAGATTGGTGATTATTTAAGTTGAACATGTCATTTTCATGTAAGCGGGAGCCACAGTTAATGGGTTAAGGTCGACAACTGTACAGATTGTGCGCAAGCACTTCTCTTACTTTATCATCAATGTCTGTGATGTTCATACAGTAGAAGACGTCATACTTGAAATAGTTCTTCAGTATTCTCCGGAGTATGTCGAAAGAAATGTAGGACCTGGAAGAACAAGGACATTGAATCGTTGTCAAATACAGAGAACCCATACATGAAAACAAATGCTGAACGAGCCTTGGATGGAAAACTTGATTTATCCTTGCTCTCTTTGCTCATCAAACTGCATTCAAACACTGCAGCCCGGAGAGCTTTGTGATTTGGTTTACAGCCTCACATACACAAACGAACAATTCATTAGCCAGGCCTGAATGCCTGAATGTCTGTTTCAGCCTTTTCATTGACCACTGTGCTGTGTCTATTGTCAGGCTGTAAACAAAGAAGAAACTCTGTGAATGGATGAGGAATATGTCACCTGGCGTGACCCATGTGAGAAGCATCGTACACCGTGGGGCCGCAGCAGTACCACAGAACCCTGTTCCCCTTCTGTGGTACAAACACCTCCTGTAAAACATAAAACAGCATATATATTAATGATAATTGGGGCTTACTGCCATAATACAGCATCCAATACACATTTTTGATGATTAAAAACTAGGGGTGCACTATATTGGAAAAATCTGATATTGCAGTAATTTATTTTTCTGGAATAAATATTGTGGTATGAATACAGTTTTACAAGACAGTCTAAATAGCTCAATTTGACATTTTTTGGGGGAGTCTAACAGTAGTCAGCTACAGAAAATGAATAATCACAATGCAAAACATGCTGTTCATACTTTGCTTTGTCAACTGCAATGTGAATATCGCTGATGTGCGCATTACGATATTGATGCTGAAACGATACATTGTGCAGCCCTAATAAAAGCAAATAAAAAACAAACTGTTAATATTTTTCATTTGCATATATGCAGTCAACAAACATGGCAGTTTCTTTGAAGACTATTCATTACTAATGATGCAAATAGAAGTGCATATTCACTCTGAAAGTTGTGAATGAATTTTTTTTTCGTTAGTAACTTTGCCCTGCACTCAGAAATGCTGCACAGGTAGAAAGTTGTAAGAGTGACATACTGTAAAACCCGTTACTTATGCCAAACACATATATGCTAGACGTTGCATAGTGCAAAGTTTACATAATACAAGCCCTTTGTGGATATAAAGCAAAAGTACTATAGAATTCTGAGTGTGCCTCACACAAGTGAGTGGGATTGACAAACCACCTGTAGAAAAACACAAGCTTTTATCTCTCTGACACTTGCACCAGTTTTGCACATTTGCACTTAACGCTTTCTTACAATCACCTCCTATCTCTAGAAAGAAATAAAGTGCATTCATGAAGTATGCTTCACACTAGTTAGTGAGCTTGACAAACCCCCTGAAGAAACACTCTCCTCTCTATAAAAAACTCCCGTTTCCTTACTCTCCACACTTAATTCTCTGAGCACTAACAGTTAATTTGTATAATTAGCATTTCTTGTGTGTAATGCCTCTTCTTGCTGAATCGCTGAATGCCTCCTCAATTGTAAGTTGCTTTGGACAAAAGACTAAATGTAATGTATGTTTTATTTAACGCCATGTCAGCAACCAAAGCTATTTTTGTGGCAAGAACATTTCGATAATAAATATACAATTAAAAATCAACAAACAAATGAATCGATGAAATAAGATTTTTAGTGCTAATACATGATAAAAATTCAAAAAAAAAAAAAAATACTGGTGTCACTTTGATAAAAATGTCCTTAAGACAGTTCATTTAAGAAAAAAAGTCTTCTGGAATCATTAAAAGCACGACAGTCCAATAAAATGTGTTTTACTAAAAGCCTAAACGTAAATGTAGTATTAATGAAGAATTCATAATAGATGGCATAAATAAAATGCTTACAGAATATATTACGCTTATGGAACAACATAAATGCAGATTTTAATTTTTGTTGTTGTTTTCATCAGACCAGCATAAATTCTTATAATATGCACCTTATATTTGAAGATAGGCAAAAGCCTTTTTTCTCAGGTTTCTGTGTGTAAGTGAAGTAATTTCACTATTAGAATGATTTACCTTTAAAGGAAAATAACTTGACTAAACATGCACTACATATTGACTTAAAATGTTCTGATTCTTTACTATTTACTATCATCAAAGCTGCAATTATCTGACTACAAATCTGACTAAGCTGAAATTATCTGACTAAAACTAAATGTGCATTTGGAATACTGAGAAATGTAATATTGCAACCCTAGCCCTAACACAATTGTAATTGTGGGGGAAATGATGACAATTTAAAATAACTCCTATTTGAATATGACCATCAAATAAGCATATTAGAATTATTACATGTGCAACTGAAGACTCAAGTAATGGGTGTTAAAAATTCAGATCGTCACTGAATTCAGTTTTTATGATCAAATTAATTCTGCTGTTGTTGAAAAAGGAGTATTCATTTCTCAAATAAAAATTTTGCCTACTACTGACCACATACTTTTGAACATGCTGATTTGGCTACTTTGCTACTCTGAATATGCCTTTAGCTATCAAAATAGTATTACACAAGGAGTAAATACTGTAGAAGGTAGTGTATTTTACAGCAATGTGCTGTGTTCTATATTTTGTTTTAAAACGTACCTTGGTGCGGGTAAGGCTGTTGTAAAGACGTAGCTTTGAAATGTTTGTTCCCTCTGGAGGAGACCATGGTGGCTGCACCCGTTTTCCCTTCGCTGAAAAACAACACAGATATTTTTTAAAAACCAAAATGACTGATTAGTACAAAATGAGTCACTTCATTTTCAAGTGTGTGTGGAGACAACAGGTGCACCATGAGAAATAGCTGTTGTTGCACACCTGCTGCAATACAGAGAACCCTCCAGTAATATTGGTAAATATGAACAAAGCAGGCGGTGAAGAATGTCTTTGTTTAACCTTTTCATCTTTTGCTTAAAACACAGCACGTTTTATTAAAAGACAAATATCTTTGTTTAATATATGTGCGCCACAAGAATTGACACAAATTTAACTCATGCGTAAAACTTTTACATTTTACATTTACACCTGGGTGACTACTAAAACAACGGGCCAATCATAAAGCTAAGACCAATAATATCACTGTTATTTTTGGTGAAAGGTTGTTGAGCATCACTAAATTATAAGTGGCTGTAATCGCAAAAAAACTGAAAATGTCAACACAATCTCACTGCAGTTTGTTTTCATTTAGTATGGAATTTGTGTTCATTTTAGTATGAATGCTCATCCAGCTCATAACAGTTGGATTTGGGAGCAAATATTTTTTTATATATTATATTATATTATAATATATTATATTTAATAATCATACATGTATATACGTTAATAATCATACGTTTTTAGTACAAGTTAGTTTATATGAATTTGTTCAAATATATATATATATTTATTATGTATATGTAATACAGATACATGCATAAAACTATACAAACATTCTTTTGTTGCATAGATATGTAAATGTATATAAAATGTGTATGATTTACATATATATTTAATATCTAAATATAAATAAACAGTTTCTCAAATACATGCATGCATGTGTATTTATATATACATAATAAATATACACACTACACACATATATATTGTCAAAACAAATGTTTAACTTTGGATGTGATTAATCACGATTAATCTTTGCACAGCACTAAAAATAGTTATGTTTCCTTGTAAGATCAGGCTGAAAATACCCATTTCGACCATGAGGGCAATAAGTAAGAAATTCCAGTCAACAAGAAGTGATTTGAATCACCCTGGAAGATGAGGGTTCGAAAGGCCAAATAACCACTAGAGAAGGGGTGCCCAAACTTTTTCATAAAAAGGGCCAAAAACCAAATATCATTATGAGCCGTGGGCCGAAGGTAAATATACCAAACTATATTACATTAAAGTCGCCATGGGTAATTTCCTAAATTATTTCATAGCATTTAAAAATGAATAAACATTCCTAATCGTATTAACTAATGCAGTGTAACTCTAAAATTATAACTTATTGTAATAAAAACATAACAGTGAAGTTCAATGCTGAAAACACTAGTCAAGCAGAATCTTACTTTGCCTTGATATTATCCTCTATCCATCAGGTGACAGTATGTTTAAACAGTTACACTAAATCTGATTAATTTACAATATTTAATTGAAACATTTAATTTCAATTAGCTTTTAACAATAAACCAAACAAACAAAAGATCACATTATTACATTTGAAAAGACAATCTCTAAACAGTCCCTCCCTCTCTTCTCAGATGGTATGGTGGGCCAAGTCAAAGGTTACCTTGGGCCAACTTTGGCCCTAGTTTAGGCATCTCTGTGTTGATGTTAGAATGATGATGTCATTTATTACTTATTTGATATACAAATTCTTGTACTAATTAATTTAAAAATACATATATTGTTAAAGTATGCAGATGTTACCACTATGGTGAGCCTTTTAAATGAAGAGGAGGAAGAACACAGGCCTGTTCTTGACTTATTTTTAGACTGGTGTGAAAATTCAAACCTTCTCCTAAATAATCCTAAAACTAAGGAGATGGTTATTGATTTTAGAGAGAGAGCACAAAGCAAAACTCATCCAACATGAATTAATGGGGAGCAAATTCAGTTAGTAACAAATTATAAATATTTGGGTGTGATGTTGGACAATAAACTTAAGTGGGACATATGAACTGACTGTGTAAAGAAAAAGCTTCAACAAAGAATGCACTTCTTAAAGAAACTATTGTAGGGCTTTTATTGAAAGTATTGCAACATTTTGTGTGATCTGTTGGTATGGAAATGCTTCTGAGGCCCAGAAGAGCTCACTGGGGAAAGTGGTAACAACAGCAAGTAAGTTGTCGGGAATAAAACTTAAGAGCATTGATAGTATATACAAAGAAAGAGTACTAAATGAGGCTATCATGATAGTCAATTATCTTTTATCAAACACCTTCCAAATGTTACCATCAGGTCATCGATATTGTGTTCCAAGACGTGTAAGAAATAGGAAAAAATTATCATTTATACCGCAAACAATTACGCTTTTAATTCCTCCTCCCTCAGTAGCACTTGATGGCCAGTAAACTGGATATTTATTTTGAGTAGGGGTACCATGTTTTTAAATGATTTATGTATATATGTATATATGTGTATATATATATATATATATATATATATATATATATATATATATATATATATATATATGTGTGTGTGTGTGTGTCTGTGTGTGTATGTGTATGTGTATATATATGTATATATATATATATATATATATATATATATATATATATATATATATATATATATATATATATATATATATATATGTGTGTGTGTGTGTGTGTGTGTGTGTGTGTATGTATGTATATATATATGTGTGTGTGTATATATATATATATATATATATATATATATATATATATATATATATATATATATATATATATATATGCCAAATGTGAAATGTCAGATGTCTCTGTGAGTGTGTGCTGCAAATGAAATTTCCCTACAGAGACAAATAAGGTTAACTAACTAACTAACTAACTAACTAACTAACTAACTAACTAACTAACTAACTAACTAACTAACTAACTAACTAACACAAAAAAATTGCTGCAAGGGTTTAAAAAAAATTATCCAAAACAACTAAAGCATCTTCGATTTATTGTTAATATTTTGAGTAAAACACCAAAAACATCTTTTTTCATAGCCTATTTTGCTCACATTTACCAAGGGTGCCAATAATAGCTTAATGCACTGTATGGGGGATTTCTTTCTAGCCCGTAAAAACAGAAAATATGGATATATATGACTATGAAAGTGAAACAAAATGATGTGCAAACAAACCCTGCGTCTAAACCACAAGCACCTCATTGTGGGCCAGTCACCAGTGATTCAACCCGTTCCTCTCCTGCACAGAACAAACTTGAGGGACGGTCTTGTTTTGACTGTACATTGTCAGTCACCTCAGCTTGTGTACACTAACACACCCTCAGACTCATGCAAACACACACTGCAGATATCCTCCGCACAGAAACCACTAACTCAAAGTACGAAAACTACAGCTACGGCCTACGTTCATGCACCCTGAGTTCTGTCTACTCACTGCTGCATTCTGGGCTCTGGTCATTGGCTTGGGGCTTCAGGAAGGCTATGTGTTTGTACCAGCGCAGGGCATGGACATGGCGCTCAGGTGGGGGCCTGCAGAGAAGCGCAAAGGCTTCTGCGTCCGCCTGCGAGGGCCCGTAGCCAGCCAGGTAACTGCGGCTGCTCAAGTACTCATTCAGAGCCTCAACCAAGCGAGAATCCTCACTTATGCGCAGTAAGAAGCCATAATCAAAGGCTGGGAAAACAAAAAGGCATAGAGAGAGACACACAAACACACAGAGGAAACAGACGTTAGAGACTTGCTACGGGCCCATAGAGAGTGACTGTGATGATGACACCTGTAATCCTCTCTAACCTCAGCGCTCTCAAACGTAAGCTGTCATAATCAGCTCACACACACAATTAAAGAACAATACAGTCATAACTATGTCAATTAACTTAATAATTGAGGGTACGTTCCAGAACTTGCTTGGAGTCAAACGGAAAAATGAAAAAATAAATATGTGAATAATGTGCATGCAACTAAAGATGGGACAGATTTAGATGATACAAATAAGCAAATTGACTTGGATGACAATAAAATTGTTATTTCTACAACTACACTGTAAAGCCCAAAAAGTTAAGGTAACTCAAACCATTTGAGGAAACCGTTTGCAACAAACCATTTAAGTTCAAAAACTAATCCTAATGAGTACTGTAAACTTAACCCATTGGAGTAAAAGAAGCAATTTGAGCACAGCAAAACCCAATAAATGAAGGGAACTCAAACCAACTGAGTACTGTAAAACTCAATAAGTTAAGGCAACTCAAACCGTTTGAGGAAACCGATTGCTACAAACCATTTGAGTTAAAAAAAAAAAAAACTATTCTATATGATTACTGTGAACTTACTCCATTTAAGTTGAAGTAATGAGGTATTTATTTAACTCATTACCTTAAACACGGAGTCCAAATGGGTAAAAATAACTTTCAGTCAATTTTGAGTTAACTACACTCATTTCATTTGATAAAATTGACTGTTGGGTTTTACAGTGTATTAAAAAGAATTTTCATTGAATTTAAGCTGAAATAAAATAATTTATAAAAATATCTTAAGGTAAACATGATAAAATGGCTTAAGTAATTGATTATAATATCATATTAAAAATGTCAAATGTTACCATATGAAATAATTCAACTAAAATAAGTTGACATACACTGTAAAACCCGATAAGTTAACTCAAACTGTTTGAGGAAACTGATTGCGGCAAACCATTTAAGTTTTGAAACAAAATGGTACTGTAAACTTATATAACATTGAGTCATGTACGTATATATATTATTTGTGTTGATATCGTCAAACATTTAGAGTATTAGTAACTTTTTAAGTTCAGTTTTTAAAATGGGATCAGATTAAGTTCAGAACAGATTAAGTCCAAACAACTATATTGCTACTAGGGCTGGGCCGATAAACGATATTATATCAAATTGCGATAAAATTTATGTCAATAGCAATGATAAGCTCAATGATAAACTTTTTTACTCTATATTGATCTAAGAGCCAATCACACAGCTGAAACGTACAACAATGGGAATCTAAAAGTCTGTTGATATTAGAGTTATTTTGCCACAGAAAATGTAATGGACCCTCTAATTTGTGACTTCAGTCATTGTTGAGATACTCTTTTAAATCTGGAAGCATTAACAACTTATATCGAAATGTATATCGTTATCGTTCAATATGAAAAATAATTATGGAGATTGCATTTTTGCCATATCGCCCAGCCCTTAATTTCTACACAAATGGCTTGGTATTAGAGTTAACACAAAAAATAATGAATTAATTCATAACTCATTAGGTTTGCTTTCGGTTTAATGTAATTGGTTTATGTGTCACTATAACTCTTTTTCATTAAGTCAAAGTGACTTTTTTAAATTATAATTTAAACTAAACTGTAAAAAATGCTGGGTTCCACACAATTTCTTCATGTTGTCCCAACACAAATTAATTTAACTTAATCGTTTTTTAAAAAAAAATTTAATTTAAGTGGACTGAACATAAAACAATTAAGTTGTCTCCAAAATAACCTTAAGAATTGTTTTTTCATCTTATTTTAAATAAGAAATTTGAAAAAGTAGCAAAGGTTTTTTTTTTTTTTTTTTTTGAGTGTAACTTACTTTATTTAGTGATTTTCAATGTCAGGTTTTACAGTGTATTAACAAGACTAGAATATAAAATTATAATAATATAATAAATAAATATATCTTAAAATAAAAATACTTTTAAAAATCATTAAAACGACCAAAGCACAAAAACTTAAGCTTCTTTAAAATTTAACTACAAACTTGAAATATAATAAGAGCTCATTTAAAATTTCAATAAATACTATAGCTATTTTATACATTATTAAGAGTTAATAATACATATTAAGAAGTACATTTACATATTAATAAATACTTAAAAATTACACTGTGGATTTAAGAAAAGCATAAACTATTAAAAGAAAAAAGACACAATAAAAAGTGCAAATGAGAAAAAATTAACTAATGAAAAAATGAAGAAAAAAATGAAACGAATGAACCTGCTCTTATTAAATTAAAAACACTAAAAGACGTACAGGATACAAAACATGCTGATGTGTGTGTGTGTGTGTGTGTGTGTGTGTGTGTGTGTGTGTGTGTGTGTGTGTGTGTGTGTGTGTGTGTGTGTGTGTGTGTGTGTGTGTGTGTCTGTGTTCTGTATAAATCTCAGTTTCAGCATTTTGTACATTATTCAGCAGTCATTTTACTTGAAGACCTACAAGTATTATCATGTCAATAATTAATGTAAAAATGAATTGTAAGTAAGAGAAAGGAAGGGAAGTCCCCTGTCAATTCTTATCCCTTGTTAAATATGACATTTCACACCTTGTGTGTCATTCAGCTACCTGATTTCAGCTCGACTTATCTGTCAAAGCAATATTCAGAGAGAAATGGAGCTATTATAACAATAGAGCTGTTATACACAGAAATAGAAGAGCCTTTGGTCCCTTTAACAATACATGTTTACATTAAAGCAGTAGCTCAGCAGAACAAAAAGTGGGTAAATCCTGTAACAGCTGCAGTTTTGAATAGAAACAGCATTAATGAATCTATTTAAAGAGGCCTAACAGGAAGAAAACGCGTGAATGTTCATTAGAATACAATGTCACTGATGAAAACCGCAAATGAAATTAAATAAGTAAATACAGAAATATTACCTGCGTCTCCTGCGCTTGCCATTTTCCACTATCTGATGCAACAATAACGTGTCCGGAAAAAAATGAAAGGAAACCACAATGAAACACAGGACATGCAGGAAAGCAATGCTCCTTTGCGGATCTCTAGATCATTTCCGTCCCTCCTGTGCGTGGGTTATCATATACAGGTCCGATGTTCTTCTGCTCGATTGCGGAATAATACTTCCGGGAAGATTAAAGCGTCTTTCGTTTCAACATAAAAGTTTCTCTGTTAAATTAGAAATAGGTAAGCTGTACCATTATAATATTTATTAATTTTGAAATAATAATAAATAAATATTAATAATAAACAATAAATATTTCCAATACAATGTTTAAAAATTCGATGTAAACAAACATTTTTGATGTTTCAGAACTGCAAACTACAATAAATTGAGTTATAAGCCTAAAATGGGTAATATAAACACTGTAATATAATATAGATACTGTAGTTCTCGAAGTATTTTCATGTTACCTCGTGAGAATGAGATTTTTGCATCCCTTCTTCTTCTTCTTCTTCTTCTTCTTCTTCTTCTTCTTCTTCTTCTTCTTCTTCTTCTTCTTCTTCTAAACACAGACCACTAGGGGGAATCCAAGTATAAGGTGAGGTGTAAATAAATAATTTTGATAAGAATACAGTCGACTTCAAAATTTGGTATATTGCTGATTTGCTCATTATATATGGAATTTTTTTATTTATAATTTTACTCACTTTAAAATAGAAACAGGTTATCACCTATGTGCGATAAAATAAACAAAAATACCAAAGCAAAAAGAACTGTTAATTATCTTAAAGCCTTAAATTTTCTTTGAATAATTATAATCTTTTTTCTTTTCTTTTTTTATTGTATTTATTTTGATGTCAATATAATGTTGTTATTACCCTTGTATGTTCTGTGTTCTAAAATTGCGATAAAAAAAGGTGTAAAATTTGGAGTGAACTATCCTTGTAAATGATAAAAAAAAAATACAAATAGGTAAAGAAATTCACCAAATGAAATGTAAATTATGTAATGTATGAGTTTGCGTAGATGTTCTCCCCGTGTTCGAGTGGGTTTCCTCCGGGTGCTCCAGTTTCCCCCCACAGTCCAAAGACATGCAGTACAGGTGAATTAGGTAGGCTAAACTGTCCGTAGTGTATGAGTGTGAATTAGTGTGTAGGAATGTTTCCCAAAGATGGGTTGCACCTGGTAGGGCATCTGCTGCGTAAAACATACTGTATGCTGGATAAGTTGGCGGTTCATTCCGCTGTGGCGACCCCAGATTAATAAAGGGACTAAGATGGAAAATAAAATGAGTGAATGAATAATTCAGACAGGGCAACACGGTGGCACAGTGGGTAGCACAATCACCTCACAGCAAGAAAATCGCAGGTTCGAGCCTCGGCTGGGTCAGTTGGCATTTCTGTGTGGTGTTTGCATGTTCTCCCTGTGTTCGCGTGGGTTTTCTCTGGGTGTTCTGGTTTCCCTCACAAGTCTAAAGACATGAGGTATAGGTGAATTGGGTAAGTTAACTGGCCATAGTGTATGTGTGTGAATGTGTGTGTGTGGGTGTTACCCAGTGATGAGTTGGAGCTGGAAGTGCATCTATCTTTGTACTTCAGAGTTAGCACAAAAACTACATCTAAAATGTATAGGCATTTAGATGTATTTACACAGCCTATATAATGTATAGATTAATATTTTAAATAAGGAAAATATGTTAAATATGGACATATGAAAATTTACTTTTAAATGGGTAATTCACACAAAAATAAACACATGCTGTAAATTTACTAACCCTTAACCCTAAGCTATGTAAGACAAATACCTCAATATATTGTCAGGAATCACAAAGTTTATTTTGTCTCTACAGTTTTTTTACTCAACTTGACTTTTTTTTGACTACATTGTAAGTATAAAAGTCAGATAAATCTTAATTAAATCGTTCAAATAAAAGTGGGCAGATGAGTCTTGGATAACCTGAATTTGTGAGTGAACTACCCTTTTAAATAGAAACTAAAACCTCCACTAGGTGGCAACAAATCTTAAAGGAATAGTTCACCCAAAAATGAACATTTGACATAATTTACTCACACTACATTTGTTCCAAACAATGTGTTTTTTATCTTCCGTTTATTATGTTTCCATAGTATTTTTATGATTTATACTATTTAGTTTTTAATTATTATTATTATCGATTATGTTATGGATGTCAAATCTTCATTGTTCAACAGAACAAAATAAAAAGGAACACACAAAGGTTTAGAACAAGTGGAGGGTGAGTAAACAGTTTAGGGCTTTTTTTATTTTCAGGAATCAATTGCTCATTGTTTTCATTTTTAAACTCTTATTTCTATTCACAAAAGACTTGAAGAACAGGTCGGCTTAAAATCTAAGTGTGAGCACAGAATATAAGGTCATTAAAAGTAGCCTTAATCTTAATCTCAAAAGGAGGACAAATGAGCATAAGACTCACTAGGCTGGACAGTCCGATCTAAAACTGGGCAGATGGCCACCTTAAGAAGCCGGACTTAGGAAATGTTTGTTCTTTGTGATTGAACGAAGTTGGCACGCGCAACACGCTAGATTTGGTGGCATTGGTTGCAGGTCAAGGAGCCTGTCAGCCTGCTCTCATCTTTGCTTTGTGACTCCAGACAGACTGCAGACTTTCTAACCTCTCTGACAAGGGCGCAGATTATTCGTAGCTGCTGAGCGCTGAACCCTCCCTTCTGAATGCACACGACAGTCACAGCGACCACGTACTCTCTGCGCATGCTTGATTTACTGCCACTGTCAAATACGTCATGTGCATACATAAAATATGTTTTGTGTTGCAGGCATTAGTTAGTCCGACTGGCTATTTCCCATACAGTAAAAAAAGTTGTGTTTTTTATTTGGCTAAAATACATTTTAAATAGATCATAAATATATTGTGTAATCATATGTATGTAAATACGTGTATTTATAATCACATACACACATTTTATATATACAGTATGTAATATATTTAAAGGGGTAGTTTAGCAAAAAAATGAAACTTTAGTCATCGTTTATTCCTCTTTGACCTGAGTTTTTTGTTCTGTTAAACATAAAATAATATATTACTGTGGAAAAATGTATATATTTTGTATTATTTTTGTCTCCTTTTTTTCATTAAACAATTGTATTTGTATTGCTTAATGGTGATATATTAACTGAACTTCTTCTGTTGAGTATGATATGCTTTGCATACTAATGAATCGTTTTTGCAGAAGTAGATGAAGCTGATAGAAATGCAAAGGCCTGATTGTCTAAAATTAACATGAACTCTGCAGCTAAACTTTCTGTTAGCAGAGATGGGTTGAAACTAAAGAGAGTATTTGCAATTGAGAAAGTCTTATGCTTTTAAGAAAAAGAGGACGTATGTATGCGTGCGGCCAATGGAAGACTGGAGAATGATTGACAAGTGACAAATTGCACTAAACGCCACCTATTAATATCAGCTACGTATAAAAGCTCTAATCAGGAAATGAAAGTTGTTGCTCACCTCCTGAATGTACTTCCTGCATTGCATTGAGGATACTAGAATTCTGTGAATCGAATTATTCATTTGCATCCAATAAATTACTAATATGTTTGACATTGAAGAAAACCTTTCCTGACCTTTTTTATTGAACATGCATGGAATTGATTAGATATTCCAACAATATATTGAAGAATATTTGACTTCTTTAGTTTTTTTTTTTGTTACTACTACGGAAGTCAGTAGTTACCGCTTTCCATCATTCTTCAAAATGTCTTCTTTTGTGTTTAACAGAACAAAGAAACTCAAACAGGTTTGGACCAGAGCTAGGTTGACAAAAAAATGACAGAATTTTCTCTTCTTTTTGAAAATATCGCCTACATTTTAACATACTAAATACTAAATATTAGCGCTGCACCATATTAAAAAATGACATTGCAATATTAGATTTTCCTGCGATACATATTGCGATATTGAGTATATTTTTACCATATTAAATAAATGGCCCAATATGGTAAGAATTAATCATTTTAGATTGATTGGAATGATTTTGTAGGGAAGGTCATCTTCATAAAACATACTAAACCAATCACGAGCACTGATAAACGCAGTACAGCAATCACACAAACTAATTTTTTTTTAAATCAAACTATTTTAAGGATTACTGGAAGTCTAGCAGTATACAGTGCATAATGTTTAATCAAATGTAAAATGACCCACACTGCAAAATCCTGGTTACCTTAAATTTTTAAGCTGAATCAAATTAACCTCATGAGTCCATAGAACTTATATTATGTTAAACTGACTTAAAACAGCTGGCTTAACTTATAAAATTAAGTTATAACACGATTAACTTAGTTCAATAAGTTACAATGATCATATGCTATTTTACAGTGCAGTATATTCTTCATCGTATTTATATATAAATACAATTACAGTCTCTTAAAGTTACAAACATTATAATTTGTGCGCCTGAATGCTCGACATTGCAGATCCTGTGATGTGACTATTGCGGATGTGCACATTGCGATATCGATGCTGAAACAATATATTGTGCAGCCCTATTAAATATATTTCAAAATGGATTTCAGGGTCAAGAAAATAAATGTGCAACTTTGCAATAGAATGTAGATTCAAAGTATCTATTATTTAAAATAATGAACTAAATAATTGACAAGAAATTGTCACCTTAGAATTATAAGGTTCTATCTGACATTTTTGTCAAAATTGAGTTATTGACATATTCTTATTAAATGACAACTTATTTACATTTTGGAATGTTTTTTTAAAAGTTGTTTACATTTTAAGACGTTTTATTGAAAAAACAAGTGTTACACACATACTGTTTGCTATGGAATGCAAAAACTTTGAAGCTCAATATCTCAAAATCATTCAGAACACAGACAGAACCTTATAATTCCAAGGTGACGAAATGTATTCTAAAGTAGTTTAGAATAATCTACAACAATATGTGTTGTATAAATATACAAATTATGTACAGCTTTATAAATATGATTGTGATGTTTATCTGTTAAAGTGACAGTCAAGAAGGGTTTTCCCATTGTGTCCAGTGGAGATTTATTTTAAGTATGTTCTCTTTATCAGTGCTTTATCAGATTTGCTGCCAGTGTAACATCCCAGCAGGCACACAAAGTCATAAGACGTCAGGTTAATATTCGGTTAGATTAGGTTGTGACATCAAGTGACCAAAATTCAATGTCTACCCAGCGTCTAAGGACAACGTTATTTTGTCATCCATTAGCGACGTCAAATGACTTTGATATTTTGTTGATTTTAGGTTGTGTTGAAAAGTGACCAAAATCCAACGTCAAGCCAACATCTTAAACCAATGTCATATTGACATCAAATACTGACATTTATTTGTCAGGTACACATGGCAACCAAAATTTAACGTCTGATAGATGTCATAGTGGTAACATCTACACAACCTCAAGCTGTAACATAATTAGATGTTGATATTTGTTTGATTTTAGGTTGGACGTTGGACTTTGATGTTGGCTGTTCTGACGTCAACCTGATTTTCATTTCCAAACAAAATGCAACGTCCCCACAACGTTGAGGTACAACGTCAATCTGATGTCATGGCCTGTGCCTGCTCGGATGTTTTTTGTGAGAAAAAATAATAATTTGCTTTTAAATATCTTTTGAAAACACATTTTCAAAAATATCCAAAAATATTTTTCAGAAAATATAAATACTTCTTTAACAGGGCAATTCTAATGGCATATTTTAAAATCCATTTTTAAAAATATTTGAAAATACACATTTTACCATATAGTTGAAAACACTTAGATTCCTCTACACGCCATTTCCCAGTGGTTGAAAATACAGTTCATTGTGGTTCAGCTCTGGCAGAGCCTGCTGGATTCGCACGTAGATTAGAAGAAAGCCATGTAACGCTGTCTAAATTTAATGTATAACCATTACAACTAAAAATAACTTTCTTTCAAGTTAAATCCCTCTTCAGTTGTCAGTATGCAACAGCTAGTGTGACTTTCTGATGCTGGATTGACAAGCTGCTGACAGGCCTGTATGGCGGTGGTCAAAAGAGTACAACACATCAGACTGACGGACGGTGTTTATGTACAAGAGAGAACTGAAGAGAATAGTAATCTGTTATTTAATAAACAGAGACTTTAAAAAAATACAAAAGGACGTCAGAGCATTTGCATATTAAGAGTCTTTTAATCCATTTTGAAATGTGTTTGGGAAGCGAATAATATGGCTGTTGAGGTTGATTTGAGTCTTCTTTTGTCTTAGGGTTAAGGAAAGCTTGACAAAATTGAAAGAGAAAGCAGCTGCAAAGCAATAATCCTGGTATTATTAAAAAGCTATAACTAATCAATTATTCATTCATTCATTTTCTTTTCAGTTTAGTCCCTTTATTAATCAGTGGTAGCCACAGCGGAATGAACCGCCAACTTATCCAGCATATGTTTTATGCAGCAGATGCCCTTCCAGCCTCATCCCAACACTGGGAAACACCCATACACTCTTGCATTCACACACACACACTACGGCCAATTTAGCTTATTCAATTTACCTATAGCGCATGTCTTTGGACTGTGGGGGTAACCGGAGCACCTGGAGGAAACCCATTCAAACACGGGGAGAACATGCAAACACAAACACGGTGAGAAAAATGCCAACAGTGACCTTCTTGCTGTGAGGGAATCGTGCTACCCGCTGCGCCACCACGACACCCTTAATTAATTATTGTATAATTTATTAATAATGTAAACAAAAAAAACTTAAGATTTCAACTTATATATTATGAACTTGAATGTTTTATTATCTTTAATATGATTATTTTCTGATTTAGTAATTTAGTATTCCAGCTCATTAATTACAAGGCAACATTTTTATTTCAGCTCCAGTTAAATGAACCAATTTTTTATTAATTATTAAATTATTTTTTTCCATTTTCATGAAAGTAAATAAAACCTACAAAGGGCTTTTCAGAAGGTTTTGTAAGAATAAACCGAATTAAACGATGAGTTCAGACAATGCTAGTTAAGTGTGCACTAGACAAGCACCATTATCATTAAACTCTTGACAGAAAGGTCAAGCTATGAATGCTTGACTGATGGCATGAGGAAAGGGTCAGCCCTGGTGTGGAACTAAACATGTCATGTTTATTACAGTAGCTGTCTGTATCTCTGAGCCTTTCCAGTATAAACTCTTTTATTTAACTCTTTAACTAATTATTGGGTTTTAAAGAATCAACAATAACAACAGCAATGAAAAATCCAATAGCTGCATATAGAGTGCATGTATAGTGTCTTTGTCTGCTGACAACAGAACCCGGCTAACAATTTTAGGTTAAAAAAAAAACATTCCCTTAAAGTTCCCATTTCTTAATGTACTTTGAACATTCAAAATGTCCAGTTTTCAGATGATATTTTAACATTATTATTTGGTTAAAATAATGCTATTTAAAATGTTTTCATAGTTTCAGTCTCATGTTATATTAGTGTCAACATTATTTAAAATGTTATTAGCACATTTTATATATACAGAACATTTTCTATGAACATTTCCCTAACATTCTGAGTAAGCTATAAAAAACATCTGACCTTTTTTGACTATGTACATTGACTTTTTTTTGTTATGATAATAACAGGCGACGCAGTGGCGCAGTAGGTAGTGCTGTCGCCTCACAGCAAGAAGGTCGCTGGTTCGAGCCTCGGCTGGGTCAGTTGGCGTTTCTGTGTGGAGTTTGCATGTTCTCCCTGTGTTCGCGTGGGTTTCCTCCGGGTGCTCCGGTTTCCCCCACAGTCCAAAGACATGCGGTACAGGTGAATTGGGTTGGCTAAATTGTCCGTAGTGTATGTGTGTGATTGAGTGTGTATGGATGTTTCCCAGAGATGGGTTGCAGCTGGAAGGGCATCCGCTGTGTAAAACATGCGCTGGATAAGTTGGCGGTTCATTCCGCTGTGGCGACCCCGGATTAATAAAGGGACTAAGCCGAAAAGAAAATGAATGAATGAATGAACGATAATAACATTTTCATATTGTTTCAGTCCCATGTTATATTATTGTTCTTGAACATTCTATTCAAATGATACTAATGTTCTTAATGTTAATGTTTTCTATCAATGTTACAAGATTGTTCCGAAAACATTATTTTAATGACGTTACGTATGTACTAACATTTACTAAGGAATCTTCTCTGTTAGCTGCAAGATTTAATACAGAATACAATTCTAGAGATATACAGTTGAAGTCATGACAGTTTTCTTTTTTAAATATTTCCCAAATGATGTTTAACAGAGCAAGGAAAATTTCCCAGTATGTCTGATAATGTTTTTTCTTCTGAATAAAGTTTTAAATATTTGTTTATAAATATTTGTTTTATTTCAGCTAGAATAGAAGCAGTTTGTAATATTTTAAAAGCAATTTTAAGGACAAAATTATTAGCCCCTTTAAGCCATTTTTTTTTTTTTTTGATAGTCTACAGAACAAACCATCATTATACAATAACTTGCCTAACCTGCCCAGTTAACCTAATTAACCTAGTTATGCCTTTAAATGTCATTTTAAGTTGTATAGAAGTGTCTGGAAAAATATCTAGTAACATATTATTTACTGTCATCATGACAAAGATAAAATAATTCAGTTATTAGAAATTAGTTATTAAAACTATTATGATTAGAAATGTGTTGAAAAAATCTCTCCGTTAAACAGAAATTGGGAAAAAAATAAACAGGGGTGCTAGTAATTCAAGAGGGCTAATAATTCTGACTTCAACTGTACATGCTGAAGTCTCCTAGAAAGTCCAAACAACAACAACAACTATTAGGAGTATAGTTGCTTTGTTGCAGTCATACACTAATTTTAACCCATCTGCTTTCTTATCCTGCTTCAGCTCCTTGAGTTCTGTCATCCAGTGGAGGTGATGGACAGTGAGCTCAGTGACAGATCATGGGGGTGGGCAGCATGATTTGGGGCATGTTCTATGGGACATTTAGGGGGGGTGGGGGGTGTCTATTAAAAGAGAAGTGGTGCTGTTGGTGTCCACAATGCCTGTTTGTTGGAACCCAATAGGGACACTCAACCAGGATGCCAGAGCCAACTAAAAAAACAGGTATGCCAGAGTTTATTTTGTAGATTCTATCTGACAAATACATGTATAATAGATTGGTTTTGTATTGTTGGTTGAGTAAATATTAACCTTTCTGTTCTAAACTTTGACCCTATCACAACTTTAAAAGCACTTTTCAATTTTACCTTTTTCTATACGAATTGAGCTCCCGTCTCCTTAGTTTTTTGTTGTAATAATAAGTCTTAGTAATTTAATATATAGGTAAAATTTAGTAGTATCAGTTTGATGAGTATTTTCATAACATTGTCTGTACGTTCCTTTACACTGTACTACATTCTGCAGCTGTTGTTTTTAAGCAAATATATGAAGCATCTGTGCATTGTTCTTCTCGCAAAAATTGCATTGTAAAGAAAAGATTTTAACAACAGACCTTGTTGCATATTTTACATTTAGCAACTAAAGTAAACAGCTAATTTTGTGTGATTACAATCCATTAACATGAAAACCAAACCCTATTCTTAGCACTTTATTTAACAGCCCTGTTTTGCATATACAGTACATGGTCCATACTTATACTAGTCATTACAAAGCTGGGTAATATAATCACTTTTTCTAAACCTACCACTGATCCCATGGTACCTTGCATGACCCAATACTTTAAGTACCTTTAAGTACACAGTAAGACATATACTGTAATTTATTGTGCAACCTTATATCTAATATGTAATTAATATTATTAGGTGTTTAATTGTAACATGCAACTACTTAAACTGAAAGTATCCTTGGTATAACCTGCAACACTACCATTTAATATCTTATCTAAGCTTAAGTGATAGAATAATGGCCGTGGGCTGATAGGCTTTTTTCCAAAAGTGCAGAGAAAATAACCCTGCCTACACAGGAATTAAAGGATTGCAATAATGTGATGCCACCTGTTTTGACAGCAGACTGTGGCGATATTCGCTAAGACCAAGAGCATGCTAACAATGCTGTTGCATCACTTTTCAGCATTAAGCAATGGAGTTTAGTGGTAGTAACCAAATCCATGCAGTCATTTTAGCTTCACACTTTCTCTTCCCCTTTGGTGGATTTCAGAGGCTCTAAACCAGGGGCCAAATAGAGGCCCTCTGCAAGCTTCAGGGGAACCCCAGGAAGTCTAAAAATGATTTAAAACCAAAGAATCCACTATGACATACTTGAGTTTATTTTTATGGCTACCAAAATACCAGTGGTTCATATACCGTCATATAGGATATATATGAACAAAGCGGGAACCATTACACTAGACTTAAGACATCTCTACAGCTCTTAAAGTTAGTTTAATGTGATTGAACAGATGGCGCATTTTGTTTTGAATACTTTTGAGTGTTAGACACACCAGGATGTCAATACTTGGACGGCAACCATCAGCATCTAACATAATCTTAGTGAAGGACATAAGCGTGTCACCTTCATGAAATAGTTTCCCATCCCAGTGACGAACTCCACTGACCACTGGCTGACACGTTATGACTTTGTGACAATTATTACCTTTCATGCCTCCAGTACAAAGCATATTTACCACATATGCATCAATAGTTGACTGTCACTGCTTGCATCTATCCAGACATTAGTAGTGTGGAACAAAGGCAATGGGGATACCAGCGGTTCTGAAATGGCAAAAGAGGGACCAGTGCTTGATAACAACAACAAAAATAGATCCTAGCTAATCCATCTAGCAGCTACCTGTGACTGTGTCGACGTGGGCCACAGTTCTCAATGGAGAGCACATGCACTCTATTTTTAAACGCAGAGGCTTGGCTTGCTTTATGCTTGAACCATTCGCATCGATGTGATTGAAGATGTGTGACTCCAACTACAAGAAAGAACAATGAATAAGCAGTTAATAATTCAAGGCATGTGTGTAACAATAGATATGAAGATCAAGTTCCAGCGACACCTTCAAGTGTCAAAGAGGAAAAACAGGGTACTAAATATTCCTTAAGTTGATATCATATGCTAGAAAATATTTTACATTTTACATGTTTTCAGTATAACTTGAGTCACTAATATTAGTTACATTTTTACAGAATTTGCATTCAAAAAGGTATATGCATTGAGTAATATGTCCGTATTCCCAGTATTCATGAAAATTATCCCTGACTTAATACTTCTGGTGAAATTCTTAAGTGCTCATACAACAGACTCTTGTGAATTTGTGAATGACAGTAAAGCAAGGCAACTGACGTTGTAGGTCACATGACAGAAACCAAATGTCAGATGTAGTAAATCCAAATTCAAAACAATGATTGGAAAATACTATTTTGATAGTTGCAAACTAAGTTACAATCTACTTACCTACTATTTGCGATTTAAGACACAACTACAAATGACTACACTGGTTACTGGATCAACTAAAGTTTGACATTGATGCTTATACAGCTGTTATGGGCTCTACACTCCCCATTTCCACTTGCTTTTACAAGTCAAGATCCCCTTTATAAGCCTTAGGTCTGTAAGTAAGCTTCAATTTAAAGTGTTTTCAGAGAGCCACAAAGTCACTTTCCAGAACCTTCATGCTTACTGTTCCTCACTGGTATAGGTTGTTTTCACATGACGTCATTGATGACGCGCGAAATTCAGATTCATGCAGGAAGTGATTCTTCTACATAGGAATCGCTATCAGAACATCAAAATGTTCTGTTTTATGTTGTTTATAATTGCCTCAATTGGCAAAAATAAGAAATGCTGAACAGCTTTTAAAGACTTCCAAAAGTTTTTGCTCATAAAGGGGGAAAAGTTCAAGAAACGCTGGCTGAAAAACAGAAGAAAAAGTGGTTTGCAATAAAAAAAAAAAATTCAATACATCCATGTGAACAAACTTTTATATATATAAACTTTTATTATATACAGGCCTAGCTATGTGTATAAATATGTTAATTTGTTATATAATAACACATACAAACACCCCCACACAAACACTACAAAATCCAGGAGAACCCTGCCCTGTAATCATTGTAATGAAATCTCTGTCTTGTTTTGCAATAATTCATGTCTTTACTAGTGTTTTGTTGGAATAAACAACCGTAACGCTATCTAGATGCACAGCAGCGATGAATGTTTGTTCATGGTAAGTTCATTGACAAATCTAGATGGTTATTATTGTGGAGCACTTTTCCCCTTACAAAAATAAATAAATAGTAATGTAGAGTGTGCGTCTATGCTTTTGTATGCTTTCATCTGTTATTTCGCAATGTCTGGAAGATATCCGCATGGGGAAAAACTATAGTAATTTATAATAAACGTGTTTTTGAACCACATAGTAAAGTGTATAAGCTCTTTGTTAATGAATGCTACCGAATACTGTAGCATAGTAAACTGATAAAATGTAATAAATACTGTAACGTTAGTTTAAACTGTGGTGCATTGTGATGTTGTATAAATATAGAAACTGAAGCCTATTGAATAATTTGTTTATTACTACAGTTGTGTTGTACCACAGCAACAATATAATTACTAGGACAATTTAAATGTGGTAACGCCATTGGCTCATGAACATTTGCTGCTTGTTGTCAAACTATTTTAATAACTGTAACAAGAGGAAATTCTATTATATCTCAACATCAAAACAGCCTTCCTAACAATATTTAGCAATATGTGGACCTTTTAGGATTTTCAGAACCTGGACTTTTAATAGAAATTAAAAATGTAAAACAGGAAATATGCTTGTATGGTTAAATACCATTGTTGTTGTTTACATCCCTCAAAATGGTCTATAGTATGCTTCCAAACACTATAGTATTTACTATAGTATTTTTTCATGTAACATAATAGCTTATGTACCGCCTCGATGGCAGGCAATTATATTTAAGTTCAGTAGAAAACTCGGCCCTCATCATTTTATAAGGATCATGCCCAACATATGTGGTTATTTTCTATTTATATCTCCTTTGAAATATGGCATACATCACAAAAATATGGACTTTCCTCATGTCTCCTATTCAGTTTTTTACTTCCTGCCCTTCACCAGAACCACGTGATTGAAAACAACCTATTCATCTGCTTGAGACATCTCAAATAATAGCACAAAATCTTAAGGCATGTACAGTAAGTGTTCACGCTTACGAGCTTGATTCTCTTGGTTATTTTGGACCAATAGTGTTCACAGTGATAGATACAAAACAAACAAATGATAAATGACTCAAAATCAAATCAACGGCAAGAAAAGTCACACACACAAATGAAGATCTGTTATGTGTGTCTGCCGTCATTTAAATGTGCCTGGCAACATCATAACTATTAAAACATGGAAAACATGGATGCTTTAGCATTATGGTTGCATGTTTTGACATCATACCCTGTTTTGGGGGCGTTTAGATGTCTTCGTTGCATCCATATCTCAGTAGAGCTGCACCAGAGTGTGCTTGGTTTGATAAAAACAAACTCTGGTGTGATCATTCTTTAAGTGCGGTTCACAAGTGTGAATGCTGCCATTTGCACAAACAAACACTATTTATGTACACATACACCTATTTATTTTTATAAACAGCACACATGGTTAACATTTAATTTGCACATAATGTAGCTATACATACGATACTTTATATAATAATATACTGTACATATATTTGTCAAAAGTGTCGATTCTTATTTTAAAAATTTGTGTCTTTGTACTGTCACTGTCATTTGGTTGCAATATGGAAAATTTTGTCATGAAAACAAATTCCTTGTATGTGTAAACATACCTCTCCTTTTGATTCTGATTGCATATCAGTGTACACCAAACAAGCAGACTGAGAGCTCTGAACTTGATCTTGGTCCATTTGTATGGTGCACAATAAGGTTTAAATGCCAGCATTCATGCATATGTAAATGATCTGCACAAACACACCCTTCACACACTAAATTGTTTGCGCTAAAGCTGCCAAGCTTGAACCAACTTTAAAAGTGTGTGATATGAGACGCTAGAAGCTAGACACTTTTAGATACAAGAGCTTGAGGTGGAGTTTTTGTAAATTCATCCTTTCCCTCCATCCTTTCCCTCCCTCACTCCTTTAGTCTCAGCTTTCTGCAAGAAACCAAAGTCTCAGACTGCTGAGATCGGGGCAAGAGTCATATTTGAAGCTGAAACTGAGAAGCCTGGTGTAAAAGTGAAATGGCAGCGAGACTCCAAGGACATCTTACCCAGTCACAAATACACCATCTCAGCAGAGGACAATAAGCATTCTCTTACCATAAATAATATCATCCAGGAGGATGCAGTGGGATATGCTGTAATTGCTGGGATGTCAAAGGTCAAATTTGATTTAAAGATAAAAGAATCAGAAGGTGGGTGATTTTTGGATGGCAACGTATTCCTGCATCTACTTCATCTTCACCCCACCACTGGTTCGGTTGTAAAGAAAGTCACAGAGCACCATAACCAATTCTCCTTTTAGACACAATGGTTTGTTTTTATTGCACCTTCTCAGAGCATGTTATCACGATTTATAAGGTTTTTTCAGCTTGCTGTGTTTTCTGAAAAACTTACCAGAACTTTGAACACTTACCTTAAAGTTTCAGTTCATAGAGATTTTGTTCCTTGCATTATGCAAATTAAATTAAATACATGATTAGCTAGCCTATTATGTTTAATTGATTAGGTGGGTACACTAAAATATAGCTGTCAAACTAATTTAACACAATTATACTTGTACAAATAGACATCTGCTCATGAAGGAGCATTCAAAAATTACTTTTGCTACTTCTTTAATCTACTTATTTAAAATGAGTTGAAATAACACAATTATTAAGTATTTATTTTTATTTATTTATTTTTTTGGTGGTGGTGGGGGGGGGGGGCATCTTAATTTTTAAGTTTTATGTTCTTTCCACTTAAATTTTTTTTTAAAACAATGATGGTAACTTTATCAATTTGTTTTGGGACAACATGAAGGAACTGTATGGAACCCAGCATTTTACAGTGAGGTTTACTTAAGTAAATTTGGTCGATATTTCATACCATCCATTACTGTTGTGGACATATTGCTTGCTACTTAGAGAGCTTTAATCATCTACCAATTCAACGTAGGTCTATGTTTATACATCCAGTATTTAGAGCTATTTTTTCCAACCACAACAGAGCATCAAAGCAAGACTGAGTCCTAATTTGTGTGGTCATTAGATTTGCGAAGCGAGTAATATCAAAGCAGGAAAGGATCCAAGAGAAAAACATTACAAGCACATTCATGTTCATTAATAGACTGAAAATGTCTTTGAGGGTATTTCATCTAAAAAATGTAAGCCTCTGAATTTTGAGTTCAGCTTTAAATTTAAAACACTATCCTCTAGAGCCCCTAAAGGGTTTTCTTTTTGCTTTGGTCCAGATCTTTTTTTAATAAAGTATTAGTAATGTAGGGCTCCCGAGATTTGTTTTATTATTTATATTCATCAGCTGTCAAAATGGAAACTTCTCTGACCCACATGATTGTTTGTCGCATGTTGTCAGAAAGTCATTTTAAGGATTTTTGCACTTTTGCAGTGAAGGGAGTGGAAAAAGCCAAATCCCCGGACCCTGCAGCTGTGGAACATAAACCTGAAGAACCCAAACCTGAAGAATCTAAACCTGAGCCTAAAGAGCCTCCACCAGCTCCAACTGAAAACTCAGCACCAGAAAGCACTGGACCGCCATCGGATGGTGTCACACCTGAAGGTGAATACAAAAACACACATAGAGTAAAAGATTACTCACGTTCTCACTTGTGCAAACATATCCACATCTTTGATAACATTGGGTGTATTCACACATGTCTTGTTTGGTTTGGTTGGATCAAACTCAAGTTTGTTTCACTTTGGTGTGAAATTTTATTTGGCTTTTCTGTGTTTGTCTCAGGTAACCAGTCTACCGTTATAACCAAAATGTGTATAATACACACTCACAACCATGTTGCACTCTATTTGTGCACATCTACATTTGAAATAGAGAACATACTGCACTGTAAAACCCAAAAAGTTAAGGTAACTCAAACCATTTGAGGAAACCGATTGCAACAAACCATTTAAGTTCAAAAACTAATCCTAATGAGTACTGTGAACTTAATCCATTTGAATAAATGAAGCAATCTGAGCACAGCAAAACCCAATAAATGAAGAGAACTCAAACCAACTGAGTACTGTAAAACTCAATAAGTTAAGGCAACTCAAACAGTTTGAGGAAACCGACTGCAACAAACCATTTGAGTTAAAAAACTAATTTATAAGAGTACTGTGAACTTACTCCATTTAAGTTGAAGTAATGAGGTATTTGATTAATTCATTACCTTCAACACTGAGTCCAAAACTCTTTTCAAATGAGTAGAATTAACTTCAGTCAATTTTGAGTTAACTACACTCATTTCATTTGATAAAGCTGACTGTTGGGTTTTACAGTGTGTATATGAGCAAAAGTTGTAATATGTGAATGGGTCCACAGAGCTACAGTTAGAGTCTGTCACAGGCAGTTCTTTGAACAGTGCAGATGATAGTTGCACAGCAAACACAAAGCCAAAGAAGCATATTCCATCCAAATAAATGTCTGACTTTAGCACGTGTGGTTTTGTTTACAATTTCTGGTCCATTTGTAAAAAGCTCAGTGTGATGCAAACCACACCAAATTTAAAAAAAATCAAAGGTCTGGTGTTAGGTATGGACCTAAGCAAGTGAACTAATAACTTTCCTAGTGTCAATACATCTTTTATTAGCTTTCTTAACTACTGTTTTCTTCTTGCTGTAAATTTTCTTGTTTTCTTGGGGTTTTTTTGTTATTTTTTTATTCAGAATTCACACACATATTTAATCTAAAATGTATTCTAAAATGTATTCTAAAATGTATTCAAATATAATCTATATATAAAGACGTTACTAAATAACTTACTATTTTGCCTCTAAATAAAGGAGGAAAAAATAATGATGTGAGTATCCAGTATATTGATCAACTGGCTGAAGTTCACTAAATGGCAACTGTTGTCGTTAATAAGAAGCATTTCTGAATTCAAATAGCAGCTTTAAATTTCTGTAGTCCTTAGGAAAATGTGAGATTAGTGCATGGTGGCTCAGTGGTTAGGACTGTTGCCTCACAGCAAGAAGGTTGCTAGTTCAAGTCCCGGCTGGGTCAGTTGGCATTTGTGTGTGGAGTTTGCATGTTCTCCTCATATTTGAGTGGGTTTCCTCTGGGTGATTCGGTTTCCCCCACAGTACAAAGACATGCGCTTTAGGTAAATGGGTTGCGGCTGAAAGGGCATCTGCTGCGTAAAACATATGCTGAAATACTTGGTGGTTCATTTCGCTGGGGCGACCCCTGAAAGTCAGGGACTAAGGCAAAATGGATGAATAAAGGAAAATGAACAAATTAATGAATGCATTATTGATTAAATATTTCGCTTTGATCTACTTATGTATGTTCTGAATGTGTGAGTCACTGTACTTTCTATTTGACATTACAAAGTTATAAAACCTCAAATGAATTTCAAACCTGTTTTGCTATTTGCTTTTAAGCTCTGCCTGAGAGTCATCAGCCTGACACAAGGCAGGACCTTACAGGACTCTTCACTGAGAAGCCTCACAGCGGGGAGGTGAATGTTGGTAAGTGACAGTCCATCTAGTCTAAAAACTAAAAGTGAATACAAATGGAAAATCTTCCAATCTTTTCCTCCCATTTAGGTGAAAACATTATTTTTATTGCTCGGGTGTGTGGTGAGTCTCTGTTGAAGAAGCCCACGGTGAAATGGTTCAAAGGAAAGTGGATGGATCTGGCCAGCAAGTCAGGAAAGCACCTGCAGCTCAAAGAGCACTATGACCGCAACTCTAAGGTCTGACCACAGTGAAACAGATTTATACTAAACTATTATATTACCTCAATATCAAAAATTATTTTTTCTATTCAGGTGTACACATTTGAGATGCATATCATTGCAGCTAAAGCCAACTTTGCTGGAGCCTATCGTTGTGAGGTGTCATCTAGAGACAAGTTTGACAGCTGTAATTTTGATCTCGTAGTACATGGTAAGACTTAAATCTTAGGCCTGATAAAATGTATACAAGAACCATATACATGTTTGAAATATAGCAACAAAGAATGTGTTCAAGATTCATTTACTAGTGAAACAAAATTACATCAGATAAGTAGTCTTGTTTTCTGATTGAAATAATTAAATCAAGACCAAATAACTGCCAAATAGAAAAGTGTTTTATATTGAAGTGTGGTGAATGTTTTGTTGAGATGCTTTTGGTTGAAGTGTATGTAATATGGATTATCTATCTATCTATCTATCTATCTATCTATCTATCTATCTATCTATCTATCTATCTATCTATCTATCTATCTATCTATCTATCTATCTATCTATCTATCTATCTATCTATCTATCTATCTATCTATCTATCTATCTATCTATCTATCTATCTATCTATCTATCTATCTATCTATCTATCTATCTATCTATCTATCTATCTATCTATCTATCTATCTATCTATCTATCTATCTATCTATCTATCTATCTATCTATCTATCTATCTATCTATCTATCTATCTATCTATCTATCTATCTATCTATCTATCTATCTATCTATCTATCTATCTATCTATCTATCTATCTATCTATCTATCTATCTATCTATCTATCTATCTATCTATCTATCTATCTATCTATCTATCTATCTATCTATCTATCTATCTATCTATCTATCTATCTATCTATCTATCTATCTATCTATCTATCTATCTATCTATCTATCTATCTATCTATCTATCTATCTATCTATCTATCTATCTGTCTATCTCTCTGTCTGTCTGTCCGTCTGTCCGTCTGTCCCTCTGTCTGTCTGTCTGTCTGTCCGTCCGTCTGTCTGTCTGTCTGTCTGTCTGTCCGTCCGTCTGTCTGTCTGTCTGTCTGTCTGTCTGTCTGTCTGCCTGTCCCTCTGTCTGTCTGTCTGTCTGTCTGTCTGTCTGTCTGTCTGTCTGTCTGTCTGTCTGTCTGTCTGTCTGTCTGTCTGTCTATCTATCTATCTATCTATCTATCTATCTATCTATCTATCTATCTATCTATCTATCTATCTTCACATAATTTAGAGCAGGGGTGCCCAAACCCAGTCCTAAATGGCCAGTGTCCTGCATATTTTAGCTCCAACCCCAATTAAACACACCTGATCCAGCTAATAAAGCTCTTTCTATGTATACTAGAACAGTGTTTCTCAACCACAATCCTGGAGGACTACCAGCTCTGCACATTTTCCCGTCTCCTTAACCGAACACACCTGATTCAGATCATTAGCTCATTAGCAGAGACTAAAAGACCTGTAATGGATGTGACAGACTAGGAGACATCCGAAACATGCAGTGTTGATGGTCCTCCAGGAATGTGGTTGAAAAACACTCTATTAGAAACTTCCAGGCAGGTGAGTTGAAGCAAGTTGGAGCTAATCTATGCAGGACAGCAGCCCTTTTTGGGCACCCCTGATTTAAAGGATTAAAACAAAAGTGAATTTAATCATTTGAATCCTTGGAATAAATCTTAACTGATAATTGTTGAATGATGTGTGCTTTTTTTCATTGTGTACATTCCACTCCAGAGGCTCGTACAACAGAAGGGTTTGATATTCGCACTGCATTTAGGCGCACGTGAGTGTTTATATCATTTCTATATTTGATATAACAATATTTTCATAAAAATATAAAGGTGATTATTACTCATGCAGGTCTGCGGTGTCATACTAGTTCAAAAACATGTGAACCTGATTTCTTTGCTTGCTTTTTTGGGGTCTGATGACAATATTTTGCATGTAGGCATTATTATGTGTGTGAATTCATGCTTATAAGAGAGAGCGTTTGAGTCCATATGTGGGATTTGAAGTTTTGCATTTATATTGCATTAACACTTTGTGGAACTGCTAATTACCCAGGAGCACCAGTGCAGGTGGTAAGAAGAAGATGGGAGAACCTGGCAGGTATCTATAGGGTTTGCAGCAGCAGCAAGCAAGGGGATATATTCACACAGTCTTCATTCAACCAAACTTTCTAATTTACCATCAAAAAAAGTGCACCTCGTCCTCTTTCATTGTCCATCAGTGTCAGTCATTGGTTATAGCTTGCCCTTTTCTTTCTGTCCTTTTCAATCTTCTCCCTTTGTGTGCCAACATCTAAGGAGAGTGATATTAGTCATTGCTGACGCTTTATGACTCACTCTCCAAGGATCTCTTTGCAAACTCTCATTCCGGCTCTCATTTCCTTTCTGTTCTCGTCCTCCGTCTTTTTTCTATGTTTTTTTTTTTTGTGGTGCGAAAGGCAATTTCCCAACACTCATTACTGGTCTATCAGTGTCAGGGGAGCCTAAAAGTGAATATGATTTCCCTGTCCACTGATCTTTTCAAGTGCAGACACTGATTAAGAGTGAGCAAATTAGAGGATCACACTAATAACATCGACAGCAGTTTAATCAAAAACTGCACCATGCGCGTGACTGTTTTGCAATAATTTTGGTTATTTGAATCATAACACGACAAATCTCTCCATGCACTCAACTGGGTCTGACACCTTGACAAAATCAGTGGAACCAGCTGCGCAAACTTTGAGTGATGTGCTGCTTCTGTTGTTTCTCTTTATGTAATGATATGCTAAATATGGTGAGAAAGACTGGTTTATTAAGAGTTACAGCAAAGTCTCTTTCAAGGAAAGTCTGTCGTTTCATATTTGCAATGTCTCCGGGCAGACATTTTGGGGATCTAGTCCAATGTGGAAACTCTAAAATTGTAAAAATGCTTGACATACGTACAAATAAATAACATTTATCAAGTAAGTAAAATCTCAGGACACTTTCTATTCTATGGGAAATTATGTTTAGATCTATGGGAAAGTAGCTTTTAATGGAAACCGCATTGACTGTTTTACTTTATAAAGACATTTTTTTTCTTCCATACGGTATGTTGTGCTTTCTCCCTTTCAAAGCAATGTTGGACTGTTTTTTTGTCATCCATAAACATCTTTGAAAAACCACTAGCTTAACAGATCATAAGGATGACTTTACTCTGTAAAAAAATATTCATAAATTAGTAGTTTTCCGTATTTTGTGATTCATGTTTTTATTTTTCTGTTTATTTATGGTTTTGAATTGATTTATGGGACCCTGATCTTTCTTTTAACAACTTTTGACCATGTGAGGTAAAAAAAAGTGACTTTTATTAAAAATTTTAATAGTTTAAAGTGATATATTGTCTAGGTTGGTGTTGTATATTACACTACACTACAGTGCATTTTCTGTAATTTTACAGACTTATTTCTTAAAATATTATTTCATATACATTATATTATTTTAAACTACTAAAATGTCAATAAAAGTCACTTTGTAAAACTGTATGAAGTTTTAACATCAAAAGTCGACAGAGCAGAGATCAAGCTCCCATAATGCAATTCACAACTAAACAAATAAATGAAAAGCACACACGAATTACAAAACATACAAACTGTTAATTACAGATATCTTTTTACAATGTAGGATTGATATTATCACTTACATTACTAAGCTGACTGGGTGTTTGATGTACTGTGGTGTATGATTATAACAGGGATCTGCTATGGATTTTTTTCAGCATTTCTTTTTTTACATTATCCTATGCGTCGTCAAACAAAATGGCTTTAAAAACAATGTAGTGAAGCTCTGTTTCAACTTATTGTTAGGCACAATGTTTTATGTGTAACTGTTTGCATGTATCATTTGTGGCATCTGTCATGTATTAGTATCTACACATCTGTCCCATACAGTATGAGCTTGTTTATACATCTGTACTGTATGTGTCAGTGTATTATACTACCATTCAAAAGTTTGAGGTCAGCAAGATCTTTCTGAAAAAAATGCAAAGATGCATGATCAAAAGCAACTGTAAAGACTTTTACTACAGACAAATTTTGTAAAGACAACAACGTATAATAATTAAAAAAATATTCAAAAACTTTCTACTAACCAAAGAATTCTATAAAAAATATACATACATTCACCAACCACTTTATTAGGTACACCTGTCCAACTGCTCATGCCATCCTGAGTAGGGTTGTATATTGAATAGGCATGGGTTTTAAAGCCACTAACATTTTCTGCTATACCGTTATACAGTATATGTACACTCACCGGCCACTTTATTAGGTACACCTATCCAACTGCTCGTTAACGCAAATTTCTAATCAGCCAATCACATGGCAGCAACTCAATACATTTAGACATGTAGACATGGTTAAACTGATCCGCTGCAGTTCAAACCGAGCATCTAAATGGCGAAGAAAGGTGATTTAAGTGACTTTGAACGTGGCATGATTGTTGGTGCCAGACGGGCTGGTCTGAGTATTTCAGAAACTGCTGATCTGCAGGGATTTTCACGCACAACCATCTCTAGAGTTTACAGAGAATGGTCAGAAAAAGAGAAAATATCCAGTGAGCGGCGGTTCTGTGGGTGCAAATGCCTTGTTGATGCCAGAGGTCAGAGGAGAATGGCCAGACCGGTTCCAACTTACACTCAAAAAAATAATTTTTTTTTGCTTGTTCAAACTACTTATTTAAAATGAGCTGAAACAACACTATTCTTGAGATTTCATTGGAACAACTTAATTTGTTTATGTTCAATCCACATAAATTTGTTGAAGGTGTTAAATTAACTTAATTTGTGTTGGGATAACATGAATGAATTGTGTGGAGCCCTGCATTTTTTACAGTGTATAGAAAGGCAACAGTAACTCAAACAACCACTCGTTACAATCGAGCCGACAAATCTGCAGCAACTGCGCGATGCTATCATGTCATATAAGGACCGAAATCTATGAGGAATAATTCCAGTACCTTGTTGAATCTATGCCACAAAGGATTAAGGCAGTTCTGAAGGCAAAAGGGGGTTCAACCTGGTACTAGTAGAGTGTACCTAATAAAGTGGCCAGTGGGTGTATGATGATTTCCAACAACAGCAACAGCAAAAAAAAAAAACACTTAAGCAGTTAAGTAGGGAAATAAATTAAATCATAACAATAAATAAATAATGTTTCTGGAGCCCCTAATCAGCACAACATAATGATTTCTTAAGGATAATATTACACTAAGGACACGAGAAAAGGCTGACAATTCAGCGTAACCATTAAAAAAACATAAATAGTAATACTGCTTCTTATTATGTTTCTAATTTCAATATTACTTTTATTTTTCATTTGAAATGATCTTTTCTTTATAAGTAACTACAGCCTTGATAAGACTTTCAAAAATATCTTACCCCAAATATTTGAATGGTAGAGTCCATAATCATATCCAGTCCATATTTGTTTTATACATTTGACATATGTATCAACAAACATAACATATTTCTGCTAATTTACACAATACTTGATTAATACTTTTAATAAACGATTGCATTTCGATGTTACAGAAGCTTTTGAAAGTTTCCCCAGTTTTGAAAGTTTTACATACCTTATAATGAAGTTTGCATTTGTGCTAATGTTTTGTGGCCATGATTTCATTTTCTCATATACAGTAGCACAGATGCAGGTGATGACTCTGGAGAACTGGACTTCAGTGCTTTACTGAAAAAGAGGTGAGAGATATACATTCATTCAATACACAAATGGACATTTTAAACATTTTAAAACTTGCTGTTTATATAAAAGCCTAAAACAGATTATGGTTCTAAGATAAAGTGTTCTTATGGCTCCGAATTGCTCTTTATGTCCGTTTAAAACTAGCTAGGTTGTAGTTCGTAACAATGGCTTACTGAATAAACTGTGTATTAAATCCAGATATTTTGGTAGCACTTTACTTAAAGAGGTGTTCATGAGATTGTAATAAAACATTTATAATCATGACACATCATGAATTTGAGATTTTATGCATGCTTATAAAACTGTCATTGACTCAGTTGTGTAATTTTAAATGCAATTTGTTTTGACAACTCAACATTACTAAGAAAAGATGACCTGACAGTGTCTGTTATAACTTGACATTATCAAATCTGTCATAAACATGATTGTCAAGAGGCCATTATATGTGTCATGAGTATTTACTTACAGTGGTACAAATTGAATTTGTCATTAAAACATCATTAAATATGAAATAAGCTGTTATAAAATTATTTGTCAGATTATTGACACTTTTTATGAGAAACCTGATGACTGAATGACAAATTCAGTTGTTCTACTGAAGAAGTAATTAGAAAAATATTTAAGACACAATTATAATGGCCTCTTGACAATCATGTTTATGACAGGTTTATGACAAGTTATGTTATCTTGGTAATGCCAAGTTGTCATAACAAAGACATGCCTATCAATGTTATCTTTGCATTTAATATGACATAAAGTAACTGACCAAATGACTTTTAAAGACAGTTGCCATAACCATATTATTCACATTCATGACATGATTATAAAGATGTTATTACAGTCTTATGAACACCTCCTTCAAGTAAAGTGCTATCAATATCTTTAGGCACATCTGTGTTTTTCTTTTTTCTTTTTCACCTCTATGACCTTGCCACTCCCATATTCAGAGAGTAAGTGAGCCACACTGAACTGCCTGCTTGTGCATGAAGGAATGTTGAGTGTTGTACTGGCAAGTGTTTGTTTGTGCGATACCTTGATCATTCTCTCCTAATCAGCCACTGATTGCCAACTTTAGTTCTTCTGTTTTTCCACTCCGCAGACTGCACACCCACTTGGAAATAGATAGACAGAGAGTCACGTTTGAATTATTTATAGCAAACTCCATCATTACTCATATACTCCTAATTAATCACATTATTAAACCTAGAACTGTCACGATTCCTGTCGTTTTACATCCCACGGCATTCATCCCACATTTACTGCCTCTGACACGAGAGCATAGCAAATCAGTTATGTCAGTTAAACACCATGTGTTCACACAAATTGTTTCTATTACTTTATTTAGTTTAATAAACATACACATGGATAAAAAAACTCAAACTGCTAAAAATGAAGGTTCTAAAGTAGCCAAATAAGAAAAAGGGTTGGTTCCCCTGAGGACCTTCCAGTCAACAGTTATTAAAATAAACTTGTTTTTCTAATTTGAAGAACACATGGATCTAAAGATGGATTGACCAATTTTTATGGGTGTTAAAAATTCTTCACAAAACCAGAAATGCTAATAGAGAACCTTTATTTTTAAGTTTAATGAGAAGCCTTCTGCAGAAAACAATGTAGACTTTGCATGTTTTAAGTGCCTGTATAATTCTGAATTGTGTGTAAAATTGTATTGATGTTCATACAGTGCATTGCTAATGATAATGTGCAATAATCCGCTGTGGTTTGTCTTATCATGCTTGACGCTTGTGGTTCTGCCTCTACATAAGTACAGCAGTTTCGTAAAAACGGGCCCACGGTAAGTAAAAAAAAAATGTCAAAAAAAAAAAAAAAAAAAAAAAAAAAAAAAAAAAAAAATATATATATATATATATATATATATATATATATATATATATATATATATATATATATATATATATATATATATATATATATATATATTATTATTATTATTATTTACTTGACATTGAATTATTATCTGCTGTTGTAAACAAGTTAAAAAATTGAATGAATAATATGCCTAAAATGATATTTAATATGCTCATAGTTTTCAACATCTATGGAAAATATCTGTAGAACTGCAGCACAACTTTTTATTAGTTTAAAGTCACAGATATTTTGATCAGATTTCAAAAGATGGAAAACACATATACAGCATGTGGAAAAAATGGCAAGTTTTGGACACCTGCTGCAGTATATCAGTGACTAAAATTGTGGGATATTCTAAAACACATAACATGAAATATTATTTAATGTGACAAGAATTTTATATGACAAAAATGAAATTTAATATACAACGTATTGATAATACAACTGTACGTAATGGCATGCAGATGAGCCCACAATATGCATACACTTAATGCATGTTAAATCCAAATTAAGCATTTGCTTTATTATGGTTTTCTCACTACTTTTATATATCACCAAAGCTATTTACAACATTAAGGGTGGTCAGTGGAGGAAGGCCTTGTTTTGCTCTCATTTGGGTGAATTGTTTTTCATTTTTGCAAAGTTACCTCAAAATGAGAATTTTATCATAATTTACAAATGTCATTTCAAACCTGTGGGATTTTGTTGTTGTGCAGAACAAGTTAGTCTACTATCAAGTTATTATAAGGCAAAAGGAGTCACTGATTTGGAACCCACTGACTTTCATTGTGTTGACCAAAAGATAATAAATGAACAAACAAATACCAATGCCATGTCAAAGTACAGTGAGGAGGGAAATGACAAATTACTTTTATTCATTGATTCATTCATTTTCTTTTCGGCTTAGTCCCTTTATTAATTTGGGGTCGCCCATTGACTGGGAAACATCCATACACACTCATACACTATGGTCAATGTTAGCGTACTCAATTCACCTGTATCACATGTCTTTGGACTGTGGGGGAAACCGGAGCACCCGGAGGATACCCACGCCAACACGGGGAGAACATGCAAACTCCACACAGAAATGGCAACTGACCCAGCCGAGCCTCGAACCAGCGGCCTTCTTGCTGTGAGGTGAACGTGCTACCCACTGCGCCACCACGTCACCCTCCTTTTATTCATTCATTCATTTTCTTGTCGGCTTAGTCCCTTTATTAATCTGGGGTCGCCACAGCGGAATGAACAGCCAACTTATCCAGCACATTTTTATGCAGCGGATGCCCTTCTAGCCGCAACCCATCACTGGGAAACATCCATACACTCATTCACACTCATACACTACGGACAATTTAGCCTACCCAATTCACCTGTACTGCATGTCTTTGGACTGTGGGGGAAACCGGAGCACCCGGAGGAAACCCACGCGAACACGGGGAGAACATGCAAACTCCACACAGAAATGGCAACTGACCCAGCCGAGCCTCGAACCAGCGGCCTTCAGAGGTGAACATGCTACCCACTGCGCCACCACGTCACCCTACTTTTATTCAAAATGACTTAAAATAGTTGAAGACATCAAGCGACTCTTAAGCAAGTACTACTAATGCAAACTTGCTGTTAGATAAATACAAGCTAGGGTAGAAAGGGAATAAGGAAAGAATGAATATAAAAAAAGAGATGTAGTTATACAAATAAATATAAGTAAATCAATTAAAACAAAAAAGCCAATTAAAATCATACAGGTTTGATAAAACAGAAGAATGAATAAATTATGTCCCTGTAGCAGACTTAACACATTGTGAACTTAATGTTACCTGTCTTGATTAATCAGACATTTTGATAACTGTCCTGATCAGTCTCCATCTTCTGTTTGCAGAGCTGTTCATGTGAGCACAGAGCCGGACGTAGATGTTTGGGATATCCTTCAGAAAGCTCCACCATCAGAGTATGAAAAGATCGCCTTCCAGTATGGCATCACAGACCTGCGGGGGATGCTTAAGAGACTCAAAAAAATGAAAAAGGAAGAAAAGAAAAGTGCAGGTTTGGAGTAATTTGTTAAGCACAAATGTAATCCACTACAATATGTAATATCATATCAAGTCATTTATGAATTGGGCTGAGTGAAAGGCTAGAGATATTATACATAGTTTACTCTCCTAGCTTAAGGTGCTTTGTAGCTTTAAATCGATCTGTCTAATAATATACAACATCAAATGTTTATTTGCTACAGTATCTGCTCATGTGAATTTTTCATCCTACAAACACTCTACAACAGTGTTTCTACAAGGCTACAAAGTCCAAGAAAGCAAAAAAGAAACATTTTTGTGCAAACAAATTGTGCTTTATTTTACAGAACATGTACTTGGCATGTACTAAGAGTTTTACAAAGTAACCACATGGGTTAAAGGGATGGTTCACCAAAAAATGAAAATTCTGTCATCATTTACTCACCCTTACTTGTTCGAAAGTACTTGTTCGACTTGTTTCTTTGTTTTGTTAAACACACACACACGCACGCACCCACACACACACACACGCACACACACACGTTTGTTTTTGTGAAAAGTGGGTACATTACATAGGCTTCCATTCATTTTATACAGATCAAACCGTATTGCCCTCACCCCACCCTACCCCTAAACCCAACCATCACAGGAGACAGTGTACAGCTTTACTCCCTGAAAAAACTCATCCTGTGTGATTTAGAAGCTTTTTGAGAAGTGAGGACGTCCCCAATGTCCTCATATTTCACCTGCTTTTTGTAATACCTGTGTCATACCTATGTCATTATACAGACGTGTACTGATATGTCACAAAAACACGTACACACACACACACACAAAATATTCAGAACTAACCACTTCTATAGTATTTGTTTTTCCTACTATGGAAGTCAATGGCTCTCAGATTTCTTCAAAATATCTTCTTTTGTGTTCAACGGAACAAAGAAACTCATAAAAGTTTGCAATGTGTGAGTAAACAATGAGTAAATTTTCCTTTTTCAGTTAGGTTAGATTCAGAGGCAAATTGAAAAAATAAAAATTAAATGCTACCTTACATTTTAATGGCAAATGAGCTTTTCATCCTTTTTTTTATCCACAGCATTTCTTAAGAAGCTGGACCCAGCATACCAAGTCGAAAAGGGACACAAGATCAAACTGGAAATTGAAGTGGCCAATCCAGACGCAGAGGTTAAATGGCTAAAAAATGGACAAGAGATACACCCAACTGGAAGGTATGTATATGGTTAATGGTTAATACACAATTAACATATAATAAACCTTATGAGCTACATTTATTATGCATTCTCTTCAAGTAGTTTCATGACCATGAATACCTATTTCTTTGCCTTTTGACATCATTGTGCTTGTGGATGGATGGCCTGCTATCCCGTCTCTCTGCTGTCAACCCTAGCAAGTGAGTGCACTGTATGCCCCCTTACACATGATAAGCGTCCTTAGGGCTCATCAGTGCGGTTAGATGTCTCAAACAGCCCACCAACTATGAATATGTAAGGACAGTTTTCCAAAAATACATAGCAGACCTGTGGACTCAGATGTCAGCTGTGCCAATGGATGGAGGCTGTCAGATGTTTAAGCACAGACTGAAATAACAATAGAAAAATAAACGGAGCAATACCAAGAGGGTCCTTGCACTGTTGGTGCATGCCCCCTAAAAACGATCCTCAGTGACCTTAGTTAAATAAAACCCACTGTAAACATAGCCTCTTAAAAATAAAAAGTGCACCATAGAAGAATCATTTTGAGTAGGGCTGGACCGATAAACGATATTATATCGAATTGCAATAAATTTTTTGTCAATAACAATGATAAGATCTGGACTTTTTTACTCTATATTGATCTAAGAGCCAGTCACACAGCAGAAATGTGTAACTAAAATGTGATATTAGAGATGTACTGAATTTTCGGCCACTGAAAATTTATCGGCCGAAAATGTTATGCCATTTAATGAACCCTCTAATTTTGTGGCTTCAGTTATTGTTGAGACACTCTTTTAAATCTGGAAGCATTAACAACTAATATCTAAATATATATCGTTATCGTTCTATATGGAAAATAATTATCAAGATTGCATTTTTGCCATATCACCCAGCTCTACTTTTAAGTTCAGCAAAGACTCTTTTAAGGAAAAAAAGATCAATTTGAAAACTTTTCTTAGTGTTAAAAACATTCTAATAAACTTGCAGGACCTTTTTACACCATAAACAACAATAAAGGCTCCTCATAAACCATTAATGCCACTAAAACTGCAGAATTCATACGTTTCTAAAATTAACAACTGATTTGAGTTCTCTTCCTTAATAAGTCTTTTGTTCATTTCTCACATTCACATATATGAATACAAGTCTCGTGTATGTTTGTAAGAAAATATAGAGTCTCTCCAACGGTGATGCTTTGTCTCCATCTAGAGAACCAAGCTGAAAATGCTACTGACATATTTTTATTTGTTTACCCCACAGGTACATCTTCGAGAGTGTTGGCAACAAACGCTTCCTCACCATCAACAACTGTTCTTTGTCAGATGATGCAGCTTATATGTGTGTGGTTGGAGATGAGAAGACCGTCACTGAGCTCTTTGTTAAAGGTCATTAACCTGCATAGATGGAGATTACAATTATATACATTACAATTGATGCATATATACTTGAAATATATTATAATTAAAACATATATTTTAGCAAATATATACAGCCAAGCCGGAAATTATTCATACCCCTGTCAAATTCTGACTTAAAGTGTTTGTTCAAATGTAAATAAAAGCTGAGAAATACTATTTTACACAATAATGCCTCTTGTAGGCCTAAATCGTCTAATTATCTTTTGGGAGAAGCCTGTGTCATTTCCGGTCAAAAACAACAGCTTGCGTGTTAAATAAAAGTAACTAAGTCAGAATTTCCCAAAGGGTGTGAATAATTGTTCAAATAAAAGAATAAAACATTTATTTTTCCATCATTTTGTATCCCCAGAGCCTCCTGTACTGATCGTACGCAACCTTGAGGATCAGATGGCTATGAAAGGAGATCGAGTGGAGTTTGAGTGTGAAGTGTCTGAAGAGGGAGCTCAGGTGAAATGGTAGGACTTTCAATATGAAAGCACTTCCTTTTTCCCTTTGTAACACAAATTCAAGGACAGATTAAAAGCGGGGTGTTAAAAAAAGGCAGATGTTTGTACCAAACCTCATTAGACCAAAGACGAAAAACACACTCGAAAAAGTTGAGGTGTTGTCTTGGATGTGTCAGAGTGCTGGCGTTCCTCTGATGTCCAGTAGATGGCACATGTGTCTCTGTGAGCGAGTTTGGCTGCTAGGGTGAGTCACACACTGACTGACAGATGGTAGTTCGTGAGTGAGTGCTGGTTCTGCCATAGCTGTAGCCAAGCCTCTATGGGCTGTAAATGATCAGTGCCTGGAAAAGGTCATAGCAGCCTTTTAGCACCTCACAAGTTTCCTAGAATGGAATGAGAAAGTCACTGGCAGTTTATGGCACCTCTCTTGATGAGTGGACGACGAAATAGATACTGTTGCTGGAACCAAAACATCGTTCATCAGTTTATATTACAAGGGTAATAGTGTAATAGTGTGCTTCTGTGTGCCTAATCTAAATTGCATTGCTATGGGATAGGCACAAAAGATTATGAGTGCATAAGAAAAGATTAGCATCTATCAACGTAAATCTTCATAAATTTGATTTATTCTACTTGGGCATAAGTAGTACTCTGTATCAAGACTTAAGAGGCTGCTATTAATGAATAAACATCATGGTCATCGTAAATTTTAATTACTATTCGTGTTTCCTGCCTTTGTAACTTTTTAGTACAATTTCACCAGACAATCTGTTAAATTACCTCCTGTCTGCAATACCGTGTTGTAGTAAGTGTGTATTTTTTTCTGTCAGTTTGCCAGAATGATGAATTTCTGAATTCCCGGGGGGGGGGGGGGGGGGGGGGGGATGATATATAAATTCCTTCATATTTGAAGCCTATATGAAGCATGTCACATCTAATGAGCTATGGTTAACAACAACAACAAAACAATATCAATGCAGTACTGTATTAGAACAAATATTCATTCATTCATTTTCTTTTCGGCTTTGTCCCTTTATTAATCAGCGGTCGCCACAGCGGAATGAACCGCCAACTTATCCAGTACAAGTTTTACGCAGCGGATGCCCTTCCAGCCGCAACCCAACACTGGGAAACACCCACACACTCTTGCTTTCCCATACACCACGTCCAATTTAGCTTATTCAATTCACCTGTAAAGCATGTCTTTAGACTGTGGGGAAAACCGGAGCACCCGGAGGAAACCCACGCAAACACGGGGAGAACATGCAAACACGAACACAGAAATACCAACTGACCCAGCCGGGGCTCAAACCAGCGACCTTCTTGCTGTGAGGCATCATGCTACCCACTGTGACACCGTGCTGCCCTTAGAACAAACAAAAAATGTAAAATGTTTGTTGATTAGTGTGATGTTCGTTGAGTGTTTCTGTTTCTTACTATTAAAACAAATAATAACTGTTTGTGGCCACTGGGATTTTGACAACCTGTTGTTCCTTGCTAAGCCATTAGGCTATACTGTTGGTTCCATTTAAGGCTCTGGTAAACAGGATCACAGTGATCCAACCCAATGTTCCTTTAAAAAACCTGTCATAAGTTTAAGATAGATCAGTAAATCCTAGATAGCAAAACATATCTGGAACATTTCCAAATCTTGACCAATTTGATTCAGATAAAATTTTTGGAAAAACTGGGCCTAGGTGTTTTCGTGATTCTTCCCTGTGTTAGTGGTCAGGTCTTGTCTGCTGGTTAGTGGTCAGGATGTATTGCTGGTGTTCTTAGTCCAGTTACTTTAGCTTTTCTAGTTTATTTTTGTATTTATATTATAATACGTTATTCAAGGTGTCTTTACTGGTTTGTTTCACAAGTCATTTCAGTAGCTTTTTGCAGTTTTTTCAAGCATTTTAGTAAATTACTGTGTTAGAGACTATGAAATGAAAACCCTATTTTGGTTTATTGAAAACTCACCTACTCTTTTAATGACTTTTTTTTCCCTAAACTCAAACTTTAAATTTCATTATCTTTATTTCATGATCTTCCAGTGCAAATGTCAGACTTATCTCAGGTGATATTTGCCAGACATTTACTCTACTTAAGGCTGGCCACACAGCTGAAGAATTTAAGCCTGTTCTGATTGCGGGGGTGACACACGACCTGTCGCAACCAACTTCCTGTCCAAAGAAAAATCAATTCCATAGTCATAATGATTATTTTACTGCTCCTAACTGAGCTAAAACCTCCCCAAAGTCAAACTGTAAATTTCAAGCATTCATTAGGCTCCCTTCAACAATACGTATACCCACAATAGCCAATGTCAATGACAAAGCATAACCAAGCAAATATTAGATTTTTATAGCTTCAAGAGACAAACATGTCATGAAATTGAAGCAGTGAAAAAGAGATAAACCCAAATTTCCGGCCATTTTGGTAAATTGTCATACACAAAGAATAGTTGATGACGTCGACTTGTCCTCCATTTATGCAATTCTTCTGAAGTCACACATGTTTCTGAGAGATCTCGTGTCAGTGAGATCTTATGTCAGAGGAATTGTCATTTAGACATTGTTTCTACAGTTGACAGGTGTGTAGTCTTGCGGTCTGACTGAATCGTCTAGTATATACGTTCAGAGCATTACGTTACAAATGGATTGAACTTGTCCATATAACTGTAGTCTGCTACAGTTTTAAATCCAGTTAAGGTTACAAAATAATGTGTCCATTTTACATATTTAAGAATAAATAACTTATTAATTCAAAATCAAGTTAAAATTAATATGTTTATGTATTTGTATAGCGAAATACAATGTATTAATTAATATTAACAAATAACAACTGTCTTCTGTATAGGGAAAAGGATGGCGTGGAACTTACCCGAGATGAGTCCTTCAAGTACCGCTTCAAGAAAGATGGATGTAAGCATGTCCTTATCATTAACGATGTGACCAAGGAGGACTGTGGACATTACCGGGTCAAAACCAATGGAGGACAGTCATTAGCAGAGCTCATGGTTCAGGGTAAATATCTCAATTTGGATAGTTTTAACACCTTAAATATAATGTGTTTTATTTAACATTTTGTTTTAAAGGGAATTTTATTATACAAAGTTATATTTTTTTGAGTATTTATGATCCATTTATGCGCTGTAACCATCTGAGCATAGGATTGAATGCTTTGGAACACTTAAGTTTGGTCTCCTTTTAAAGAAGACACTTGGCAGATTATTGCTATAGTAACAATAAGTTTTTAAAAATGTTAAATTAAAGTTTAGTTTAAGTTCATTTTTTTTTTATTTAATAAGAATTTTTTTTGGTAACATTTAAAAAATAGCGGTCCAGTAGTTAATGTACTTACTAACATGAACAAACAGTTAGGTATACATTTATTATGGTAGTTGTTCATCTGTGATAATGTTAGTTAATGTTATTTAAGTTAAATAACGTTAGTTCATATTACCTCAGTGTTTTAACTTTTTGGGAAACACTCGTCACTACATCGTTATTTTCCCAAACGATGCATCGTACTATGATAGTTCAGCCGCAAGTTAAGTTGTTGTTTGGGAAACGCACCCCTGTTTAGCTTTAAAACTGTGAGAAAGTCACATCAATAACATTAAATAATTTAAATGTGAGGGTTTAAAAAAGTTATATAATTATCTGACAAATATTTTATACAGATTTTTTTGTTTTTGAGAAGTGTTTAATTTTACTAGATAAAAACAGCAACAGATATAAAACAACTTACCACATTTGATTAAAAAATACTATTAGTATGGTATATTTGCCTTTTTTACACCATCTAATATAATGATGTGACCAATATTAGCATCCAATAGGCCTATACATGGGGGGGGGGGGGGGGGGGGGGGGGGGGGGGGGTCTAGAATTTGGCCCCTATATGAGCTCAGTTGTTCCAATTTTTGACAGGATGTCATCCTAAATTGTGAAATAACCCATAGAAAATGCTTTAAGAATAATGAACAATAAAAGAAGGCTTTTATTATTTAAATGGACAAATTCTGACTGAATGTGTGTGTATGGGTGTTTCCCAGTAATGGGCTGAAGCTGGAAGTGCATCCGCTGCGTAAAACATGTGCTGGATAAGTTGGCGGTTCATTCCGCTGTGGTGACCCCTGATAAATAAATGGAAAAGAAAATGAATGAATGAATTCTGACTGTGGAAATGAGCTGGCCAATTTGTTATTTGCCTATAGGCTATTTGCCTATAAGTTTTAACAGATTCCCAACTTTTTGTTTGTTTGTTTGTTTGTTTTTTATGATGGAGGATAATAAATTAGCATTTAAAAATAAGTATTTATAAAATTGTAATCTCATTACATTATAGATAAAACTGTAATAACCTACAGTAAAAGTCCCTTTAAGGCAAGTCATTTCACTCGGCGGCCATCTTTGTAACGCCTCTTGGGCAGGATGCTCGGGCATTCTGTCTGAATGGGGAAACATCAAATTCTGAAAAAACTGCTTGCCAAGGTTTCGATTGAATTTCTTATTAGGAATCACCAATAAAATTAAACAACAACAGTCCCTTTAGTTTAATATCTAAACGTCCAAATCACACAAAATCTGCAGAAACTCACATCTGGTCTGAGCCCCTCCCCTGGAGTATCATCAGCCTATAGCGATCGATGATTGGCTCCTGTACTAGAAGGCGGGTCTTCATTTACCATATTGACCGTTACAAAAAGATACGGTCCCCATTCAAAAAAGATACGAGTGACATGTCTTGTGTATTCTATAGCCTTTGCTACAGTTTAAATGCACATTTGTCAATAAACTAATTTTTGTAAACAAAAAATCGTATGATAAACAATTTGACTAAATTATGTAGGAATTTTTTTTTGTTACATCAAAAAGTATAGTAATAGTAACCATCTGACAAGCTAATCCAGCACAAATTAGTGCTTAAAATGTAACTAAATTGCAACATCTGTCCAACATCTATGCATTAAAATATATTTGCTTCTATATATATGGCAGTTACAAAGTCTTTTAATATTTAGGATCTGAAAGACTTCATGTCATCTAACAGCATTCTTCACTCGTCCCTTAAACCTCACTCTCCCATGGCCAGGTCATTCAAACCTCGTCACTTGTCAGTTCAGAAAACATGGCCACCAGCACTTCTGTACAAGGTTACCACTCACAATGCCCACATGCCAGCTATTGTTAGACCGCCTGACCCATATATTTTAACAGGGCAGGTGACTCTGTCTGTTCCTCCCTCACTCTCTCTCTTCGTCATTGTCACACACAACTCCGTCCCTCTCTTTAATAGCATCTAAGAAAGATTTATGACTCATTCCCTTTCTCTCTCCCATTTCTTTTTATTGTTTGTTTCTGTCTCTTTCACACTCTCTCTCTCTCTCTCTCCCTCCTTCGTTCTGACTCCTATTCTGAGGCTCAAAGCATGTAGAACATTTTACAAGCAAACTGATACCCAGGTATGTCTGCTACCAGGTTGTCTGGGCTTTTGATCAAGTACAAGGGCTGCCAAGAAAGAAAGAAAGAAAGAAAGAAAGAAAAACAGCTGGCAAGCAGTACTGAAACCCTACCAGTCTGCGGTTGGATCGTTAGCTTTCTTTATTCCACCTCTCTTCATTATAATGTTAAAGGGACAGTTCAGCCAAAAATAAATAAGTTACTCACCTGCATCTCCGATCAAACCCACATGAATAATTGTTCTTCTCAGAAAGTTCACACTCTTCTTTTCCATTCAGTGATTGTGAATTATGAAAAATGGTTGTCAAGCGTTGAAAATAGCAAAACAAAACAATATATGAGACAGAAACGTGTCCTATTATAGACTTAGCACCCTTCATTTAGCTCTATTCTCTTATGTACTTTGAAAGTAATTAACATTGAGTACGTTTACATGGACAACAATAATCCGATTTTAATACGATTAAGACAATACTCTGATGAAGAGTCTACCATGTGAACAGCAATTTCTGATTAATCTGATTAAGGTCATAATCAAACTAAACAGAAATCGGATAAATACATGTGGAGTATGCCGATTTTAGACGCATTATTGAAGTGCAGTACAGACATGTAAATACCGCAATCAAACTATAATCGTTGTGTAGGATTTTTGTCGCATTTTGTGACAGGATAGTCTATACACACACAGCTGTTTGACACTATTCTCTGCACCTACTGAGTCAGAGAAGGACCACAGACACATACACCGCAAGACACATTCTCCTATTCCGGAGGAAATGTGGATAACGTGGTGACACAACGACGTTAATCGAATGATGTGCTATAACACATAAAACAGGATCATGAACGGAACATTCAAAAAGCAACTCATGTAAACACCTTAATCATATTATTGTCTTACTTATATTAAGGCAAATAATTCGATTACTGATGTCCATGTAAACGTAGTCACTGTGGGTGGTATCAGGTTTTTTATTGTTGTGATAATTTCCGAAGCTTTTATCGCGATATGCAGTATTATCATGAAATAAGACATGACATAAGCTCAAAAAAGGGTTATTTTAACAGAGACAATCACAGAAACATTATACTATACACAAAACTAATCAGAGTTAAATGTTCCAAAAAGGTCTCATTAGTAAACTTTAATTAAGTAAACCATTAACCAACATCAACAGTGGAAAAATAGTTATGTTTGTTGTAGACCTGATTATCAGTACACCTAAAAGATTACATCATTTTACTTAATCCATCCTTTAAAGGGCACCTATAATGAAGATCAACTTTTGTAAGCTGTTTGGACAGAAGTGTCTGTATGTAAAGTGTGTCCACTGTCATACTGGAGTGATATAAACCCAACAAGTCTCTTTTTTACATTTCCTGACGTTAAAAGAGGACCCAAATCCCAGTGATTTTGAGGCCCACCGCAACGTGATGTAGAAGTGTAGTTTTCCCCGCCCACCGAACTGATTGATAGGCGCCATGTTTCTATAATAACATGTATATACATGTTCACAGAACATTTTTTTTGCAAATAAACTGGGATTAAAATATTTGTTACAACTCTCTGTGATTTATATAAGTTTAAAATGTTTTTAAAACAGTGCATATGTGTTATAAAGACAGTAAAATCCCTATGTAATAATTAACCACTTTAATCACCAGGGCTGCATGGTGTCACTAAACGCTAATATATGTGTATTGCAAATGGCATTTGTGTGAGACTCATCATTTCAGAAAGGCTTGAATAAATTCCACCACAAATACATGAAATAAACTTACTTGGTATTTTTGACTAATGAGCTGTATTTCAGCTTCATCCAAGTCTGTCTCTATCACTGACTGCTGTTTATCTGACGTAACGCATGATGAGAAGCACACACATACATGGGAACTGTGGGCGGGGAGAAGCAGCTCATTTGCATTTAAAGCCATAGGCTACAAAAACAGCTACACTGTACTCAGACACAAAAATGGGCAGATTCTGGAGGCTACAATAAATAATCTGATGAGTATTTTGAGCTGAAACTTTACAGACACCAACGGCTTACCTTACATCTTGTAAAAGGGGTAAATAGGTGCCCTTCAAAAAAATAAGATACAGCATAAGATTATAATTCCATGATACTGAACATAATTAGTATTTTCAAATATTGCAGTGTTTACATGCTATTTCCACCATGATCCATCCAAAAAATGTTTTTAAATATGAAGTATTTGTGATGTAATGTGGTAACCCTCCTTATTTAGCATGTGATTAAGTCATAGTGTTCTCTTTGACCTCTGACTTTTAGAGAAACAGCTAGAGGTCTATCAAAGCATTGCTGACCTGACAGTGAAGGCCAAAGATCAGGCTGTGTTCAAATGTGAGGTTTCTGATGAGAATGTGAAAGGCATCTGGTACAAAAATGGAGTGGAGGTGAAACCAGATGCCAGAACTCTTATCACACACATCGGCAGGTGAGTGCGTGTCTGTGTGTGGGCTATACAGCATGTAGTCTAATGTTAATGTATACACACTCATCCATCAATCAAATCGTTTTACAGTAGCCTAAATATTTTTTTATTTAATTATTGAGTTAATTTACGAACATACACACAAATTATCTGTATGATAGTGTAGAAAATGCATTTACCATTGCAAACATGTAAACAGTGTAAACCTTAATGAAGGCCTCAAATTACATAGGTAAATATCAACTTTGTTGTTTTTTATGCTGTAAAATTGCAAGTTTTAATTTACCATTAACTTTTATTTTGGTTACAGCACCAAACAATATATCCCCTGCTTAAGGGTCCATCTTAATCAATAAACAGTCCACAGGCATTTCAATATATATTAGTCAACATTTGAAGTGGATCATCAACTTTCATCAAAGTTGCCCTAAAACTATTGAACAACACCCATTCATGTCATTGGATAATTAAAAAAAAAATTTTTTGATTCAATTTGAATGTTGACTATTGGAGACGTTAATATGTTTGGATGTTTGTAATTTTTGTATTGTCCAGCACGGCAGAGTTTTGATATAGCTGCTTATGTTTATATAGTAAAATTCTCTTATATATGTATATTTAGGATTCACAAGCTTACCATTGATGATGTGAAACCAGAAGATGAGGGTGACTATACCTTTGTTCCTGAGGGCTATGCGTTCAATCTCTCCGCCAAGCTCAACTTTTTAGGTACTTTTTATAATTACTAAATAAATGTATCTTTGTATTTTTGTGGCATTGTTCATTAAATAATATATATATTTTACTTTACAGAGGTGAAGATTGACTTTGTTCCTCGCCAAGGTAACAAAAAAACAGCATTAATATAATTTTTTTTATCATTGTATTTGTAGGAACTACATTAAATCATTTTAAAAACCTGTAAAGAGGGTAACACATTGTTATTGGTTGAAACCATTCTTAAGCATTGTCTTAATATTATTTTTGCTTACTTTAAGATCCTCCCAAGATTCATCTGGACTGCGTGGGCCGCACTGCTGAGTCTACAATCTTGGTTGTGGCTGGAAACAAACTGCGACTAGATGTCCCAATTACAGGAGATCCTGCCCCCACTGTGGTTTGGACAAAAGGAGAAAAGGTAGGAGTTAAGCATTGAATTTGATCTGATATTGATTTCTATCAAATCCCTGTCTAAGGGAATCGGTCTAGACCACATTTCCCAAAAGAATGGTAATCCTAAGTAGATCATAGAAAACATAATAGTATGTTTGATCTACTTTTGGGAAAACTCAGCCCTGGTCATTTACAGCAGATGTAAACCTACGCTAAACACTTTTAGAATGTTGATACATTATAAAATAATTGTTCATTCAGTTTGTGGTGTACTGTATGCTTGCACTGTAATTCTGTGCCATGTTGTCCTGCAAATGTAACAGGAGATCCAGCATCTGGGCTTCAGTAGCCTTGACAGGTAGGTACTATAACATCTCCCAACCATAACCAGAAAGTCTTGTTGAGGCTCACTGGGACTGGGAGGTTTGTGCTGAGATGGGAGATTGAGGATGTACTCACACTAGACCATCTGAACCGTGCCCGAGCACATTTGACCCACAAAGTCTGATCTGTCATTTGACTGATTTGATTTGTCCTATTTTGACTGCTATGACCAGGGCCGGCGCGTCCATTGAGGCGACCTAGGCGGCCGCCTAGAGCGGCATAATAATGAGGGCGGCAAACGCGCCCCGCCGCCCAACCCAACATACTGACTTTCATCCGCAACATCAACACAACACTGGCATAATAGGGGTCTGTCATAATAGTGAGGGCGGCAAACGCGCCCCGCCGCCCTATCTAACGTAGAGGTGTAATCGGGCCATAAAAATTAGGCCCGATGGGGTCCGAGCCCGACAGAATTCAACCCGAGCCCGACCTTTTGATTGACAGCTTTATAAAGCCCGAACCCGTTAATAACCCGACATTATTCAAATGTGCACATGGCATGCACACAGCTCTTTTGCCTTTTTTCAAGAATGAGTCATTTATATGTTTTAACATAATTTATTCATAACAAACATAGGGTATAGGTCACTTGGAAGTCGGAACAAAGAAATAAAATAAGTCCTCTGTAACATCCTAACATCTCAGCTCTCTAAATAGACCTAGGTACATACCTAGCCTTTAAATTGGCCAACACACCAACGGAAAGAAGTCTTTCTTAACAAATTAAATTAAAATAAATTCTAAATTATGACTGGTATTTGGCAATAACGAAATTAAGATAAAGGCTCTGCGGCATTTCTTTTGCCACTTCTCTTCACAATCTGGCATTAAGGCGACGGGGAAGCTGAATAACGAACGAATAATGGCAACATTAGCCTGTATACTCTGTCTACATTATGATTTTATGGTTTAATAATATTTATTTACAATTTAAAAACCCTTTACTCACCAAGAATAGGTTATGTGCTTTTGTGCAGGTATTGAATTCAATGTAAATGGCTTTAGCGCAGTCCTGCGCTCAGGATGCTGCGTACCGAATACCTTTTACTGCAGCTGCTAGGCCGAGATGCAGAGTTCTGATCTGGCTAATTTTGCAAGTTTTGGGTAGGATTGTTTGCATCTTCTACCTGCCAAGAACATCCGTTTAATTTTCCATGACAGCAGTTTCAATGTAGCAATGACCTCGTCCTCTTCCCTAACAGCTTGCTGTACATACATTGCTGTTTAGCGCTCTACCGTAATATGCAGTGTATGAGTGACCGCCAAAATACCTTGGCGGCTAGAATTAGTCAAGCCTGTAGCCAGGCTGGACAAGGTCCAGAATTTGTCCCATACATGAGGTGATTTGTCCCTATTTTGACTGCTATGACATCATAAATGTGAAAATAAACTCATTGAAGAAGGCTTTAAGACTGAGATTGAGACAAATCTAATGTAAGTCAGGTGCATCTACGTCACTACTGACCGACTGTATTGTTGTTAAATAACGAAATCATTTACAAGTAACTCTTTATTTTAAATCCTGGTCCTTATTTTCGAAAGATAAAAAAGACCAACAAAAAGGTGTGAAGCACCAAAAGTTAATTTGAAGCGTAGACAAGTTAATTATAATACCTATTAGGCTATTGTTGTTATCCATGAATTTTCAAATGTAATTTTTACAAGAGAGGCTAGAAAAGTCAGGAAGCTCTACATTATTATTATTATGTTTATTATTCAAGTGGCCAAAGTCTGACAGTAAAGTTAAATGTACTGGCCAGTTTGTTTTTTGTCTAATAAATGACAATTTACTTTGCGTTAATAGACAGTTTTTAATTTAAAGCCTTAACAGATTTCTTTTTTATTTTGATGTGATAAATTTATTTTGATGTGATAAATTTGTATTTAAAAAATAATACGTATAAATTTATATATATATATATATATATATATATATATATATATATATATATATATATATATATATATATATATATATGTATATATATGTATATATATATATATATATATATATATATATATATATATATATATATATATATATATATATATATATATATATATATATATATTTATATATATATATATATACACACATATATATATATATATATAAATTTATACGTATTATTTTTTAAATACAAATTTATCACATCAAAATAAATTTATCACATCAAAATAAAAAAGAAATCTGTTAAGGCTTTAAATTAAAAACTGTCTATTAACGCAAAGTAAATTGTCATTTATTAGACAAAAAACAAACTGGCCAGTACATTTAACTTTACTGTCAGACTTTGGCCACTTGAATAATAAACATAATAATAATAATGTAGAGCTATACATATATACATATATATATATATTTAAATATTTATTTATTCTAAATCTATAGGAAATGTATTTGGTACATCAAAAAATGTGATTATGATAATCATCCGACAAGCTAGTAGTGCTTAAAATGTCCCTAAAATGCAATATTTAAACCTCATAGTTAAATGGAAAATGAGGCAAATAACTGCAATAAGGACCACTTTTTGAGAAAAAATAACCACCCCTTTCACCAGGCTGGCTACAGGTCTGCTAGTGCATTTAACTCCTATTAATCCTTGGATAGTACATATTTCAATGAATTTCATTCATTTGAGTATACTTGGGTCTATTACAGGTTTGTTTCTTACATTATTGATGCCCAGTAATTGTAGTTTGTGAATGGAGCCTTTTTACAAGACTGTTATGACTCGTTTAATAGTCATCAATTATATGTATTAATGTATGTATTATATCACTGGTTCTCAATTAGTTTTTTTACCACGTACCACCTCAGAAAAAAATTGTCTCTCCAAGTACCACCATAATAACCAGTATTGAAGTACAGTAGCATTGTAGGCCTAATTAGCCAGCTACAGCTCTGCACAGTTAAAAAAATGTGGCAGATTAATTCTTCTTATTAAGATTATTTATTATTGTCAGTCATTTTAAACATTATAAACAGTTTGAACATTAACACTGCACTGTGCTTATAGGTAAAAAATAAAATAAAATAAAGCTTCAACGTTTAAATTAAAATGTGCTTTTAAAAGTTAATTAAACATGGCACTGTTCTTAAAAAGTAAAAAAAAAACTTAAATGTAAATTAGTATTATCATATAGTAGCCTATTTATCAAAACCTGGACAAGTTCCTTGGACCTCGTGAATATATGCGATATGTCATCATATTCACGTATAATCTTTTTGATAAATTTTTTAATATACAAACAATTCATACATACATGTAACATATATCTTTAAAATTTAAACATTAACTTGTATTATAAATATATGAATTGGATTTACATACTTAAATTAGAATTTAGATCTGCTTACTGCACATTAGAGTAGGCTTTGTGTGTCAGAAAAGCAAGTGATTAAAACCATACCTGTCAACATAGGGATATAAAAATACAGGCTACGCCCCCAACAACAATTACAAATATGGAGAGGAAATTAGCTTCAAATGATAGAATACATAACAAACATTAGAAAACTGAAAATAAAATAAAAGGTTTAGCCTATTAAAATCAGTTTACTGATCACAATGGTGCTAACTTACACATCAAAGAGTTAAAAGGGTGTTCATTTTTTAACTTTAATTATTCAGCGATTCCTCCACGTACCACTTGTGGTACACGTACCACAGTTTGAGAACCACTGTATTATATAATTACCATTTGAGCAAGGTGTTTTTAATGCAGAGTGTATGGGCAGGACAGTAAATTTGACGTTGTTCTCTCATCTGGCTGCCGTTATCAAAGCTTCTGAAAGTTTAAATAACGCCATCAAGATTTTCTTTTATTATTTCAGCAAATATGACTGTAAAAAAATTATTTGTTGTACTGCGATTTAAGTTTACCCAACTATGACGACTTCCACTATTGAGAAACACGGAAATGTGAAAAGGGTCCAATAAATCTGCTAAGTCCTTCATCAACGTCAGCTGCTCCTGTAATAATTTCCTTAATAAGTTTGGTACAATCAAATGAAAATTGCTGCACGGAATAAGTGATTAGGCATTCTTTAAATGAAAGTGCTTTTCTTCATGTTTTCATTAATACCAAAAGCTTGCGTAGAAAATGATTTCAAGCATGCTCAAGAACATTAAAGCACAATGACAGTGTAGTACAACGAGGTTGTGGGAATGGTGCTAGAGCTCGGTACAAGGTTACGGTGCCTAATGTGAGTACAGCTCTAACCTCTGACCTGACTGCCACGGCTTCACGGCTTCTGCTCTGCTCATTTAGGATAGCTCTAAGGAGGGGAGAGTCGCATCCTGACCCGAAGTACACATGGACAATGAAGAATGGTGAAGTGAGTGTGAGCCTTAACAATCCCCAACTGCTTGTACAATCCCACGATCATATGCTTCTTGCTTTGGCTGTGATGTTGGATTTGCTGTTATTGACCCATGTTGCATGATGATGCAGACTTGATCCATTTAATCCAGGGGGACACTCTATGGTAACTTACAGTATGTTTGATACTGTATTATAGCCAATCTCTCAACATATATAGTCAATATTTAATATAAAATTAATTTTAAGGTCTTTTTTTTTTTTGTTTAAGTGAAATTGTAAAAATTTGATAAAGCATCTTTCAATATGGTTTGACTTTCTCTGGGTGAAACAGAAACAAGCTGCTCAAATATTAACATAAGCATCACTTTGACACACAAATCATCACACTTGTGAGATCATGATGCTGCTATTTAAATGCTTCACGTACACTACACACAACTCTGTACACTATTGTGTCTACAAAGGTGAGTGTGTCTTTCATGAAGTATGAAGTAAGCAAGGTAAGCAAGCACCATCGGAACTATTTATCAGGTAATGTATGATATCTGGTATTTCAGATATCTGAAGCATCTACATGTATTATATATATAGCATTTGCTATATTATACATATTGTATTGCATCCTCTCAGATCTTAATTGCCTAGTTTTAACCATTCGGAGCCTGCAACTGAACCAGATTGATATGCAAACCAGTTATTTTACCAAGTGGTTGTTGATGGGCTGATCCAGGTGCTGACTGACTCAGATGGGCGTGTCCATGTGGACAGTACCAAAGGCCATTGCATTTTTACCATCGAGGGGGCGGAGCGTCAAGATGAGGGCGTGTACTCTGTCATTGTACGCAATCCAGCTGGAGAGGATACAGCTGACATTAATGTCAAAGTTGTTGGTAAGCTTTTCAAAACCCCATCGTCACTTCCCAGCTGTTCCCTGGAGGCTGAAGTTAGGGCTTAATTATATTATGGGCCATGTTGTAACATCCTGTTGTATACTAAATGAGATCTTTGGTTACACTTTAGACATTCTGTTGACTTTATGAACAACATTGCAATTACATGTCACATGACTTTCATTAGAGGGTTAGTAGACTGTTTCCTAATTTATTTCCTAATATTTAAAAGTAAATAGTAAACAATACTTTGAATTGTATTACTAATGCAGTTTTTAAAATGATAATTCCAATAAAAACAATCACATTTATAACACATTGGAGTTCAGTGCTGAATATACTAGTCAAGCTGAACCTGCTTTTGCCTTGATATGCTCAAAGTCCTTCATCCGTTGGGTGACAATATGTACATTTTAAACTATTTAAAGTTTTTTAACTATTTAAAGTGAAATGTTTAATTTCAGTTAGCCTTTTTGTAGCTTAACAATAAAACAAACAAATAAAAGGTCACATTAAATTAGAAATGGCTCTAAAATGTCTCTAAACCATCCCCATCATTCTCCCTCTCTTAGGTGGAATGGTGGGCCAAATCAAAGGTTACTATGGGCCAACTTTGGCCTGCGGGCCCCAGTTTGGGCATCTCTGGTTTAGAGTTTTTTCATGGTTGCTGCCACACTGTTTAGCTACTAAAATAAGCGTTAAAAAGGCCAGAAACTGAACTGTACAGATCTCTTTTTAACCCTTTAATAATCACTCTGTGTATTGCTCTTATGAGATTTGCAGTACATTGGGAAATATACCAGAGAGCTGACATTTAAGAGAAAAAATGCTTTTGCTGTGGCTGTGCCTGACTACACATTGGCTCTTATGTAGAGAATTGTGAGCTTTTTTGTTTTACAGATGTGCCAGACCCACCTGAAGCTCCCAGAATCTTGAGTGTCGGTGAAGATTCTTGCGTTGTCCAGTGGGATGCACCTCTCTTTGATGGTGGTCAGCCAGTCATAGGTGACTTTCCTATTACTACACAGATATAGATAGTTATAGATAGTTCATATTAGATGACCACACTGTAAAACCCAACAGTCAACTTTATCAAAAGAAATGAGTGTAGTTAACTCAAAATTGACTGAAAGTTAATTCTACTCATTTAAAAAAAGTTTTGGACTCAGTGTTGAAGGTAATGAGTTAATCAAATACCTCATTACTTCAACTTAAATGGAGTAAGTTCACAGTACTTATGTAGATTAGTTTTTTTAACTCAAATGGTTTGTTGCAGTCGGTTTCCTCAAACTGTTTGAGTTGCCTTAACTTATGGAGTTTTACAGCACTCAGTTGGTTTGAGTTCTCCTCATTTATTGGGTTTTACATGCTCATATTGCTTCATTTACTCAAATGGGTTAAGTTCACAGTACTCATTAGGATAAGTTTTTTAACTTAAATGATTTGTTGCAATCGGTTTCCTCAAACGGCTTGAGTCACCTTAACTTTTTGGGTTTTACAGTGTAGTATTGTTGGTGACATCATCAATAACAATAACAATTATTATCTTGACACATACTTTATGCCATTAAGTGTCCTGTAAAACCTATCTAGCAAACAATAAAACCTAATGAAAATGACCAAATAATGTTGCTGAAAAAAGTCCCTTGCTGTAAATGTATTTTCCTAACTTTATAGGAAATGCATGATGACAACAGTGTGGATTTAATGTCTTTTCAGGTTATGTTCTGGAAAGGAAGAAGAAAAAGAGCTATAGATGGATGAGACTCAATTTTGATCCTTATAAAGAGACCACGTATGAAGCCAAGAAAATGATCGAGGGTGTGCCCTACGAGATGCGTGTTTATGCAGTGAATGCCATTGGCATGTCACGCCCCAGTGCCGCCTCCCAACCATTTGTGCCCGTTGGTGAGTTTGCTTTGATTTATGACTTTACCTATGTATTTAGGGATGCGTTAGTATTCCTTTCCTTTTTTAGCCTCTGTTACAGATATCTACATTTATTATGTAATGGCAAAACAAGAAGTCTTGATTTGCTGATTGCCAATTTTCTGAAATCTCACCCTAAAATTTAAATTTGTCATTATTTTTTCATCTCTGGAATGTCAGATGTTTTGGAGAATATTGGTAATCAAACATCTGTGGTTCCCATTGACGTTGTATTTTTGTCCTGTCAGTGTAATCAGTGGACATCTTATTGATGTTCTTCCATCTATTTTCTGCTCATCTTTCACCTAATCTTCTAGCAAGCTGTGTTTAATGCATTGCTATCCATGTAGACTGTTGTCTGTTACAAGACAGCTGATTAGGAAACTATGCTTGGCATCCTCTATAAATAATGGCATGTTAACACTCTGCAAAGCTGTATCTACGGCACTGTCGAAAGAGAGGAGGGAGCAGGACACTGCACTTCCTTTGTTGCTTGTCCTCTCACCGTCACTGTGGCAAGTGGAGAAGACCACAGCAGGTGTAACAGAGTAGACAGACACTTTTCAGGAGCCTCTACTTGGACAACAAACCAGACTGAAAGTGATCCAGAGGCAAAATGACCAAACCGATGCTCCCCAAGACTGCCGAGAAGAAGCCGGCTGAAGCAGCCCCGGCTGAAGCAGCGCCAGCTGAAGCAGTGCCCGATGTCCCAGCAGAAACCAAAGAGCCAGAAGCACCACCTCCAGAAGAACCTGCACGAGAGGCCAGCGATGAAGCTCCTGCACCGCCAGCCAAGGAGGAGGCTGCTCCTCCTGAAGATGGAGTTTGTCCAGCAGAAGCAGCACCGGCGGGAGAGGAGGGGGCAACACCTGCTGAAGCCCCCCCAGGGGAAACTGCCCCACCACCAGAGCCAGAACCGGAACCACAGCCAGAACCAGAGCCTGAACCTGTTGGCAGTAGGCGTCCTTTTATAAAAAATATTTTGTGGAGCTTATTAATGCAGGGATTTTAACCATCTCCTGTCTTTTTATGGCTTTTCCGATGCACCATTAAATATTTCAAAGAACCACTTTCAGAGGCATAAAAGTTCTGTCCACATGTAATCTGTGGCTATTGTATTTAGCTTGGGCAAAGGTGAGATTAAAACTGTTGTTTTGCTGTATTGAGCCTGTAGGATTGTACTATATAGGAATTACTATGCAATTATGTAAATGGATGGTTGAATGATCTTTGGGTTTTGCAAGCAAACAGGTCCATTGTCAATAGTGTATCAATATATGAATAACGGCTCATACAATGTCACTTTAAAACCAAGCAGCCTTTTATTGGTCGGAAAAGCAAATTCGTCTGAGAAAATGAGTCTGTAAACTCAGAAATCTACACTGGGATGTGTAAAATGACAATTTGCAGAACAACTATACATTCCTAAGCCTTATCATTTTACTGTATTTATTTTAGTTTAAATATGGATTAGTCTTATACAGTATTTAAAGTGAGAAACAATTAAAAAATTAGGGTCAGAGATCAGTTTTAAACGCCAAGTATCTTGGCAAGATATGAATAGATGTTCTTGGATTTGCTGCAAGTTCACAGTCTTCATAAATACAGCTTGACCTGGGCATGTCATTGCCGCTTAATTATGGCACAAACATTTCTGACTCAAGCATGCTTGCAAATCACAGCAGACAGCATGAATATCTTCAGGAGGCACTTATCACCACAGACCTAAGCTAAACTTGGACTCATTCAAGCAATGTTGGCTATTCTTGCCATTAAACATGGGTAGTCTCAAAGGTAAGTGGAGATGGACCTCAACACAACTGAGGTTGTTTCCATAGTTTCCATGGCTGCTTGGTTCGGTGACAACACAATTGTACAGCGGGACTTTGCTGGAGACCGCAGCGACAAGTCCAAGTAAATCCAGCCATGGTGTAAAAAGTAGTCAGTACTATCTCTGTCTTGTATGGCTGGGTAACAGTAAATAATACAGCACCTAAAATACATCATACACAAAGGCTTTCCTTGCTGTCAAATGGCAATGCTAATCTTTAGTAGAGTATCATTTCAGAGTGGCTAGGTGCAAAAATGCTAACCAGTTTATTGGCTAAAGTGATAATGTCTCAATATGTGTCGGCTGAAATTACTCCAACATTTACATGTCGCATTTATTCTACTGGGTTATATGAAGTTACTTAAAACAAGATATACAAGAACACCATGTCATTCATTTAAATTTCTGCCAACAGCTCCTACCAGCGAGCCCATTGGCCTGTGTGTGGATGACATCAGCGATACCACCATCTCTCTGAAATGGAGGACTCCAGAGAGGATTGGCTCCGCTGAGCTTGAAGGCTATGGTGTTGAGTACTGCAAGGAAGGCTGTAAGTTAAAGTAAAAAGAAACCACATTGTCCCATATCTACTTTACACAAGTATACTTTATACACTTAAAAAAATGCTGGGTTGTTTCAAAGCAAGGTTGGACAAAATATAAACAAACTTTCTTTTAATATATAAAATATATATGGGATGTCCCGATCAGTTTTTTTGCCCCATTTGATTTTGAGTATCTACAGATAACGAAACCCCAAAGAAACAGATCCAGGATGTTCCTTGTTTTTATTTAATTCACCTTAATTTAACATTTAACAACTCTGTTAACAGACAGAGCACTTCTGTGAGGTAGCTTGAACAATCAAGTAAATGACAATCAAGGACTTTAGTGCAACATTTAATATATAAAAAATCTAATATAAAAACAAATAGCACCTCAACTTAAAACACCCGGCAGGCAATCCATAGTTTACATATCTCACAGTTTGCTATGGAAATGTTGTTGTCATCAACTTTACAATACCTCCAGACCGCAGACATACTCACGCTTTTCGCTTCAAGCTGCTTCCGTGTTCTGCTTTGCCAGCATTTAACCAATTTAAGCTGTTTCTGTGTGAAGTCAAGAAAGAGGTCAAATTCTGTGCCACCGCATAACTATAGACGTGTTAAAAAATAATAAGAATATATATATATACATGTATATACTGCATACATATATATTTGAGTCCTGATCGTGAGGTAACGTCCGATTCAGATTGAGTCTGAAACCGTGTCATTGGGCCTGATTTCCGATCACGTGATCGGATCTGGACATCCCTATAATATATATTTATTATTTAACTATTTTACCTAACTTTGGGCTGAAACAACCCCACATTGTAAGCAGCAGTGTGAATTGATTTGAATGTTTTTCTAGTATGGGATAGTTTAAAGATTCACTAAATATGACTTACAGATCAAGCTGTGCTGTATTCTACAACAACCAATATTTCTTATGTAATTTATGATGTTCTAAAATGTGTTTATCCAAAGATTCTTTACTGTTCAAATGTTTATGCTTACAAATGCTGTATTTAAATAAGAAAAAAATCTTTTTAAAAGGATAACATACCCAATTTTTGGGGGGGATTTAATTTGTCATCAATTTCTCACCCTTTACTTGTTTAAAACCTGAGTTTCTTTATTCTGTTGAACAAAAAATAAGATATTTTGAAAAGTTGTTGGAAACCTGTAATCACTACCTCAATACACAAATTCAAATATATAGAACAAATCCTTGAAAATCCGTGCCTGAAGCCAGTGTTTCACTGTTTCAGCTGATGAATGGATCCCTGCATTTTCGGGTCTCACAGAAAGGACCTCTGTAATCATCCGTGACCTGCCAACTGGAGAGAAGATGCAGTTCCGCGTGAGGGCATATAACATGGCAGGCCCGAGCGCTCCAGCCACACTGCAACAAGCAGTCACTATCCGTGAAATCATGCGTGAGTTACACAGACAATGACGCTTAAAATGTAAGGCTTACGGAATCATTAGAAGGCAATTTCCTTATTCTATAGGATTCAAAAAACAATGATGCACCATGTGGACTCTATATATTGGCATGTTGTGTGTTATCTTATTGATATTTTGATTTGAGTGAAATAATACTGCAGCACATTATTATTTCAGCATTGGGATGGAAATGAGATGGGAAATGGTAAAATGGTGCAGGATTATCGTGTGAATCACTCATGTTCTGTTATTGCAGAGCGGCCCAAAATCTGGCTCCCCCGTAACCTTCGTCAGACACTCATCAAGAAAGTCGGAGAAACCATTAACCTGGTAATCCCTTTCCAGGTGAGAAGTCATCCTTCAGATTGTGTTTTTAACAAGCACACTCCTGACAAAATACAGAGCGCTGCAGAATGTGTGAATAATCCATTTGAGCCTCTGATAAATGCAAACCATTTGGACTCATTTCCTGTCAGACGTCCTGTGAGGGGTATGGAAGATGCAGCAAAGTTGTGCATTGCCGTTTTGGGCTGTATCGTTTGTCACAGTATGAAACATTGGCTGGCCTCTTTTGATGCAGACTTTGACCTCCAACAGTTTCCATCAGCCAGAGAGTCAGTGTTTAGCTAGACTGTAACTTGTTCACATGTTTGTTTACAGAACCCAGTTTGTGAAACTTAGATCTTTGTCCTGTTGCTCTATAAATACACTGAACTTTATGGCTGAAATTGAATGAGGGAGGCTGTGTACAGATGGTAGTCAATGACATGAGTATGAACATCACCTTAGGGAACTCTGCGCTCTCTCTCTATTTATCCATCTATTTACCAGCCTGTTATCCATCCATCCATCGTCCTGTCTATTTATTCATTCATTAACTTGTCTGTCTGTCTATCGATCCATCTATCCATCCATCCATCCATCTGCATTTCTTCTATCCATTGAACTCCATCCATTCATCCATCCATCCATCCATCCATCCATCCATCCATGTAACCATCTATACACGACCTGTCTGCCTATCCATTCAATCACCTATTTAACCATCCATACGCACCCTGTCTGCCTATCCATTCATCTATTTATCCATCAATACACAACCTGTCTGCCTATCCATTCATCCATGTCTGCCTATCCATCCATCCATCCATCCATTCACCCATTTAACCATCTGACCACACAACCTGTCTGCCTATCCATTCATCCATCCATCAATCCATTTAACCATCCATACACAACCTGTCTGCTTCTCCATCCATCCATCCATCCATCCATCCATCCATCCATCCATCCATCCATTCATATACGAACTGTCTGCCTATCTATTCATCCATATATATATTTAACCATCCATACACAACCTGTCTGACTATCCATCCATCCATCCATTTAACCATCCATACACAACCTGTCTGCTTATCCATCCATCCATCCATCCATCCATCCATCCATCCATCCATTTAACCATTCATACACAAACTGTCTGCCTATCCATTCACCCATATATCTATTTAACCATCCATACACAACCTGTTTGCCCTTCTATTCATCCATCCATTTAACCACACAACCTGGATGAATGGATGGGCAGACATCTATCTATCCATTTAACCATAAATACACAACCTGTCTGCTTATCCATTCATCCATCCATTTACCTATTCACAGACGAACTGTCTGCCTATTCATTCATCCATCTATCGAACCTATCTATTTAACCAACCATCAAGCCATTCATCTATCTATCTGTGGATAGCTGGATACCTATTCATCCATACATCCATCCATCCATCCATCCAACTATCCATACACAACATGTCTGCCTATCCATCCATTAACCATACATACACAACCTGTTTGCCTATCCATCGATTTATCCATCCATCCATCCATCCATCCAACCATCCATACACAACCTGTCTGCCTATCCATCCATTTAACCATATGTACACAACCTGTCTGCCAATCCATCCATCAATGTAATCATCAATTAAACCACACAACCTGTCTGCCTATCCATTCATCCGTCTATCCAACCATTTAAACATACATACACAACCTGTCTGTTTATCCATCCATTTATCCATCCATCCATCCATCCATCCATTTAACCATTCATACATAAACTGTCTGCCTATCCATTCATCCATCTAGCTATTTAACCATCCATACACAACCTGTCTGCCTATCCATCCATCCATCCATTTTAACCATTCATAGACAACCTGTCTGTCTATCCCTTCATCCATCCATCTATCTATCCATCCATCCATTTAACAATCTATACACAACCTGTCTGCCTATCAATCAATCTATCCATTTAACCAGCCATTTAAACATTCATACACGACCGGTCTGCCTATCCATTCATCAAAGTTTGACATAACAAAAGTGTTTCTTCTCACTAACGTAGTCAGCAATTAATTTTTGAAATGTCTTTGCTCATTCTTCACCTGCCTCATTTTTCAGGGTAAACCACGACCTCAGGTATCCTGGAAGAAAAACGATGAGCCTCTGGATCCTAAATCAGTCAGTATACGGAACAGTGACACTGATACCATCCTCTTCATCAGGAGATCTGAGAGAAAGGATTCTGGGAAATATGATGTTCAAGTGCAAATTGAAAATGTAGAGGACAAAGCCAGTGTGAATATACAGATTGTTGGTGAGTTACTAGGAATTGTTTAATAACACATGGTGTCATTCAAACAATAAAAATGCATTTTTCTCTTTTCCACTCCCAGATCTGCCAGGTCCACCCCAAAATTTAAAGGTGATGGATGTTTGGGGATTCAATGTTGCCCTGGAGTGGAAACCACCTAAGGATAATGGGAACTGTGACATCACAGGCTACAACATCCAGAAGGCTGACAAGAAAACCATGGTAAACCCAAACCTTTGATATTTATTTCATTTACAAAATTGCTGGTCTGACTGTTTTCTTTGGCATATAGTTATACATACATACAGCAAAGTCAAAAATTGACCTAAGTGTTTAATAAGTTTGCTAGGTATATTGTTCACAAACTACATATTATACACTTTTAGTTAGGATGTAAAATTGGGCACCACTTGGGGGCTGGCTGCAACAAACCCCACCCCCAACCTTTTTTCCAGAGATGTTTTCTGTCATGTTAGACATTTATTGTCACACTGATTTCTTCTCGATTTATATCAGGTCGTCTGAGTAAATTAGTCACAAAAGACTTCCTAGGAAGCTTTTAAAAGAGATCGAAACTTAATCTTTTAACAGCTGTACTAACTGACCTAGGGGATTTGAGGGATCATCAAAGTTTTCCCACCAAGTTAATTTGTAAATAAATGTTATTGACTAGCTAGATTAATGTTAGACTAAAAGCTTATTGTTAGAACAAACCAGGTGATCAATAGTGTTTGGGATTATGTTTAGGATTCCTCTGTATAATAAGCACTTCTTGCGTGTATTGCCTCTTCTTGTTGAATCGCTGAATGCCTCTTCAATTGTAGGTCGCTTTGGACAAAACTGTCTGCTAAATGTAAATATAAATTATAAGATATGTCCTTATAAACCATGTCAACATTGTAACACCCAGGTCATTCCATGTCATTATACAGATGCGTCCTCGTAAACCGCCCAAACCAGTGGACCCACAAGTTATTGTGGTAGTAGCCAAAAGTTGAGCGTCTTCCTGAAAATGTTTTCCCCTTGTTGCCTCATTATGCACTCACTGAATCTGCCTAGTTTACTGTTGCTGACTATTTATTTAAATCTAGCAGGCTTGGTGCTTTGAATTGCCGCTGGCTTGCTTGGCTTAAGACTAGTAGAGCTGTACATCGGTGAAGTTGCTCTTTAGTGTTTCGCCTTTCAGCAGTGACATTTGCATTACACTAAACTGAACTTCAACTGTGACAACTGAACTGAAATTAAGCTGCTTTGACACAATCTACATTGTAAAAAAAGCACAATAGGAATATAGATGAACTGAATTGAATTGTTGCAGATCAGATGCAGGTAGTCATGATTCTTTCAGACCAATCAACGGTCTCCAGTGTTTACTAGTGGTGTAAAGTTACAAATTACAAATATAAATTTTTCTCAGGAATTGTAATTTACTAAGTAGTTTTAAAAAAGTGTACTTTTACTTTCCCTTGAGTACATTTTTAGTGCTGTATCTGTAGTTTTACTTCATTATTTTCCTTCAAACTGCAGTCACTATATGTTCTTGTCTGTGGGGATTGGCTAAAGTAGAACAATCAGTCCTGTCATTCTTGTCCAATCAAATCACACATATAAATTAAATTGCGTCATGCAGAACAATGTCAAGACATGGACGCTTCATAACTGCAGCAAACCTTTCGGAAGCATTAAAAGTGTCAAAGAAGATGTCCAAAATCGTCACGCGCAATGACCCAGAGACTGGATGATGGATGTATGATGTCTGAAATGGCCTTAAACAATCACTAAATGCACTACAGAATATTACGTTTTCACACACATGCACAAATTGCATGTAAACACATCAGACTATACACAGTGTAATACTCACTTTTTTACAAGGGCTACTTTTTACTCATACTTTGAGTAATATTTACAACAGACACTTTTACTCGCACTACATTTTTGGGCAAGTACTGGTACTTTTACTTGAGTAAGATTTTTTAGTACTCTTTCCACCACTGGTGTTTACACGTCAAATTTTACGGTACTGCTACTGCTCGCTTGACACTTCAACTGAAGTGGTAAAAAATAGGTACCAGGTACTGTACATGTGGCACACTCCCCAAAACTGAGCCATTCCAAGCCATACATTGCAGTGGAAAAGTGGCAATAGATACCAATGTTTAAACATTTCTATTTTATACAAGTGCAAAGACATTTTAAATGCTCATAATGTTTAGTGAGAAAATCGCAGACACTGGACAAGGATGAATCTTCGTAGCGTGTATGTGCATTCTATCAAGTGGACTGAGTTTAAAGCATACTTTGGGCTTTAGAGAGCACTGCTCCCTATGCCAAACACATTTAATAGTCAAACACACAGTGAGAATCTGAGATAAAGAGAGAGAGTTTGTAAGCCTGCCATTGTCTATCTAAAGCAGCTAAGCTTGTGATCACTGTAATTGAGTAATGTATGTACACTATTCATCAGTGGCGCAGCATTGCAGGGACACCATGAGTTTATGGGCTCTCTTGTGACATACAGTTGGCCAGTGGCACTAAACAGTGGTCCAGGAGAACAGCATCCAGAACATCCAGTGCCCAAAGCTCCAAAATCACCCCTGCCGCAGAGCCCACTAGAGCACCTGTGCCCCCTTCGACGCAGGCATGCTGTAATCTTAGCCCACGGCCTTGCCCTGATTTAAGTGCTGTCATTATAGTGCTCTCTTTACCCCTTTGTACTCTCGAGCCACTAAGGTTAGCAGCTAAATAAAAAGCAGCCGGTTTGGGTTTCACCTCACATTGTTACTAGAGCCAGTCTATTCCTCTCGCTGTGTCCACAGCAGCAGGCAGGAAGACACCAAATTATCAGGTTTCACAGGACAATCTCAATCAGAAACCGGAGATGCTCTGCTGCTAAATATAAGAGCACTTTAGGCTGCAGGCCTCCGGGCCACATTCATGCAGCCCATTTACCTGCTTCTGCATCTACCGCTTCTACAGCCATCGTAATCACACAGCGGCTTAATACATGTGCTAAGCGATCCTGCAACGTTTTCCCTATTGTCTACAACAATAGACAGAATGGTTTTAGAGTGGTATATTCAGACATCTGAGAGCCACATGACAATGTTTCAGATTAGCAAGGATAATTGGTGACATACAGTTGTAGCCACATACTGTTTCACAATGAACGTGTGTTTTTTTTTACATCCAATGATTTAAGTGTGAAGAAAAAAAATCTGAGTTTATCAAGCACAAGGGATGTTTTACATTAGAGATGTTTCAATTCTGCCCTTAATATTCAAATAAAATCAATAAGTATAATTAAATTACCCTCACAAAATAATATATTTTAAATAAATTACCATCCAAAAGGTTTAAGCTAGTAAGATCTTGTCGTAATTTATTTGAAACAAAGATATATTTTGTAATAGTATTAGTTTAATGTATTATAAGTAATAATACTTACGTTAATGCATTCTTGTTGTATTAAATATTAAAATACTATTTTTTAAAATAAAATACTGAGTCAAAAATCAAGCCTGGAATTATTCATACCTCTGGCAAATTAAAGGGTTAATTCAAATGTAAATTCAAGCGAAGAAATATTTTATTTCAAGATGCCTCTTGTACATCGTCTTATTATCTTTTGGGAGAAGCCTGTGTCATTTCCAGTCCAAAAAACAAACAACAAAAAAACTTGCTGGTTGAATAAAAGCTATATACTTTAATAATTTCAATTCAATAGCCTTGACTGTATATATACAGCGCTCAGCATATATAAGTACACGCATCACAAATCTCTCTTTTAAATTAATATTTTTAATAGGAAGCTATACAATATTATATTTGTGCATATACATTAGTCAGTACTGATGCCAAATCTGGAGCTTATCTAACAAAATAACTTACAATAACGATCCAAAAACTAGTACACCCAAATTTAAATGTTATAGAAAAAGATTAAATACAAATTAAAAAAAGAGGAAAGATCAAGAAAAGCAAAAATTGTAAAAATTTTGTTAAAGTTTTGTAGGTTGTAAAAAATTGTTTGCAGTATTTTGCTTGAATTTAATTTAATTATCTTTCAATTTCTAAAGATGTTTGGTGACTAATTTATTATTTTAATAAATATATCTGTTTAATAAATCTGTTTTGTTTAAATCCACCAAAATAAATTGCCTATATTCACTGGGAAATGGATAAAAATATTCATTTTCAAAATGGGGTGTACTCAATTGTGCTGAGCACTGTATCATTTTACTCTATAATCTTGGTAAATTACAGCAAAATTAACAGAATGACTATAATTTGTCTTTTTAGCAATAAGATGCTATTCACACATCAGTACCAAAATACAAATAAACTCTGTGGTGTCAATCCTCGGAAATTACCTTTAAGTGCTGCTCTTTAGCCACCTTGAAGAGGCAAAGCACTTTAGTTTCATTATCTATCAAATCTGCTAACATTTGATAAAAGAGTGACAGGTGTAAGCGGATGATCACAGAGAACGTGTTTTTGCTCTTGCAATGTTAAATGATTAATAATTGTTAGACCGCAAATTTTTCGTCCATGGATTCGTTTTTCATGTAAATAAACTGCATGTTAAAAACATATTTTAAGTGGAAGCTTTATCTTCTTAATGTAAAATTAAATACAATAAATTCACTTATAAAAAAAAAAGTTCACAATCTAATTATATACAGATAATTAACCATGTTTGTGATTATACTTTAATATTTGCATGTGCACTACAGAAGGGGTCCCTGGTTTTCAAAACAAGTAATAGCGTTAAAATTGTAATGGTTTTAGACAGATTTTACATCATATGACAGAAACTTTATAAAAGAGCTATGTGATTAATATAGACCTCTTGGCATTGTTCTGGGCCCCCTAATTGCCTAGGGCCCTAAGCGGCTGCTTACCTTGCTTATTAGTGAAGTCTGCCCTGGTTACAAATTATCATAGCACAAAACAGCCAAAACTAATAATTATACCATTATTTTTCAAAGGGTCTCATTCGCACATGGTCTTGTAATGTTAATTCACCAGTAATTTAATAATAGACTGGGACTAATACACATCAATATATCGCTACAATAATTTTGTGCGTTTTCTTTCATATGTAGGAATGGTACACTGTATTTGAGCAGTATCGTCGCACTAACTGTGTGGTGTCAGACCTGATCATGGGGAATGAGTATGTGTTTCGTGTGTACGCTGCAAATATGGTGGGTCTGAGTCCAGAGCCTTGCCTTTCTAAAGACAGTGCTTACATCCAAAAATCAGGTGATACTTTCTTACTAGTATTCAGTGTAGACCTCGATGTCAGTGTTTTTAATTCTCATGTGCCTCACCCAGATCTCCTGATATAGGTTTTGGTTCCCTTCACAGGTATTGTGTACAAGCCTCCTTCCTACAAAGACCATGATTTCTCTGAGGCCCCCAAGTTCACGCATCCTCTCAAAAGTCGCTCAGTTATAGCTGGATACAATGCTACGCTCAGCTGCTCCGTAAGAGGCATTCCTAAGGTGAGCATGTGTGCCCTCAATATTAAATGTTATGCACTATAGGGCCTCCACTAATACTGGTACCCTTGGTAAATATTTGGCAAAATTTTTTAAAACGTTTAAACAGTAAATACTGTCTTTCAATAATACCGATATAAGCGAAAGACATATCACAGGTGTCAAACTCAGTTCCTGGAGGGCCGCAGCTCTGCACAGTTTAGTTCTAACCCTAATTTAACACACCTAATCAAACTAATTGAGTTCTTCAGGCTTGTTTGAAACCTGCAGTTAAGTTTGTTAACGCAGGGTTGGAACTAAACATTGCAGGGCTGTGGCCCTCAGGATCTGAGTTTGACACCCCTTCTGTACAGTATATGAACAAAAGAATGCGAACACGAAAACATGACACTCATTTGTGGAGTTTAAATTCTGTTTGAACCGGAAGTCGCTGAGACTTTAATTTTAGTATGTTGATGTACTTCCAACTGAAATGAAATATTGAGTAAGGGGTAGGGTTTTCTTTTTGTGCATCATTTGCTATTAGCAAACTAATGGTAAGACAGGCATGGTTAAGAATATTGTGGCTTAAATCGTCAAACTAACATCATCGGAGAAGGACTGCCACTCCAAATGTGGAAGCAAATGATCAGAGTTTGATTGAAGATTACCTAAAAAATAAATTTTTCCATTGAAATAACTTGCATGGATTAATTGTTCCCCTAAGGAATAACAATGTGCACCAGCCAATTAAACATTGTAAACTATGATTTCACACAAACTTTTGTGGTATTATCCTATTTATGGAATTATCCTAATTTACTGTCTCCTACAACTCAAATAAAATCATTTTCTTTATAATGATTATTGCATTTCGTATAACAAATATTACTTCTCTGACAACAACATGAACGAGACTCTTCCAGGCCTCATCTAGTGTTTGACAGTCAAAGTAGACATATTGTTCTCAGACAGGCAGTGAAATCCATAGGCTGGCATTATGCTATTTTTTGACAAACCAGCATAGAGGCTGGAAATTACTCATTTGAGGCAGTTCAGAATTGGTTATTTTTTGTGAGAAAATGTCTCCATTTATTGATCTCTGAATCTTTGCAGACCATTTACATTCCCAAAGTGAAGTTTGTTTATGAACTAATTTCGAGAGGATCACGTGCTTATGATTGACCACAGCTGGTCCTGCATTAGCTAACACATGATTCACCAATCAGACGATTCCTAACTCACTATAAATAACCAGTTTCATACCTCAGTATCTTCATCTTGAAGAATCCCCTCTCCCACCCCTACTCCCCCCTCCTTTTCTATATTGGGTGCCACGGCGGCCCAGTGCATAGCAATGTTGACCCACAGCTACTGGTTGTCGGTGCCAATGGTGTATTGGAAAGTGTGTCGACCCAAGTTTGATTCCCACCTGATTCCCTGGTCCTATGGTTCCCATACTCTCTACTGTCCTATCCAATAAAAGTGAAAACCTCGAAAAAATAATTAATATTTAAAAAAAAAAAGTCTCTACTGAGCCAGTCAACATTTCAGTGGGGAGTACTCCCCATTTCCGGGCTTGTTCTCCCCATGCTCTCATGGGTTCCCCCCGGTTTTCCCGTACAATCGAAAAACACGCGACTTAATTAAATTAAACATACTAAATTGGCACTATAGTCAAGCTCTTAGCAATCTGTATATTTCTCTATAGCCATCTCGTTATCTGCCATTAGCTAGAATATGTCGGGGGAGTTCTTGAGATCTACCTGAGCTTAAACTCCCCTCTCGTGCTGCTGAGCCCAGGACTCGAGGATCTTATAAGCTCAGTGCTCTCTCCCGGGACAGCATGCCAAACAAGCTTTATAATCAATCATAAGCTATTTGTAAACACTTGAATAGCTATATGAAAGGTAATATGTGAAAAAAACACAAAGTTTAGATTAGTCTGCTCTTGATATGTTTGCTAGTTTAGTTTTATATTACTATAAAATCTTACAAACTATTATCTTAAAGGATTAGTTCAATTAAAAATGTTTTTATTAATGACTCACCCTCATGTCGTTCCAATTCCCTGAGATCTTCGTTAATCTTCAGAACACAAATTCTAGATGAAATCCAAGAGCTCTCTCATTCTTCACAGACAGCAACGGCCCCAAAAAAGGAACCAAAATCTAATTAATCATTCAACCTAGACATTGGCAAATTTGAAAAACCTTGTGTTGTTTTTGAAGTGATGCGGTTTTCATGCATCATCATGCTTATGTTTATCATCCATTTTGTGCAGCCTAAAATCACATGGTACAAAAACAAGATGGACATTACAAACGAGGCCAAGTACAGGATGTTCAGCAATCAGGGAGTGTTGACTCTGGAGATCCGTAAGCCGTGTCCGTTTGATGGAGGAGTGTACATGTGCAAGGCGGTCAATGACAGTGGAGAAGACCTAGTAGAATGCAAACTGGAAGTTCGCCGTAAGTACACTTAGCACAACTCAAGAGTTACCGACAGATTTGCTTAGTATCATTTAATGACCAGTGGTAAATACAGACTAAAATTTGTAATTTAGTAAAAGTAAAAAAATATATCTGCAAAACATATACAGTTGAAGTCAGAATTATTAGCCCCCCTTTGATTATTTTTTTTCTTTTTTTAAATATTTACCAAATGATGTTCAACAGAGCAAGAAAATTTTCACAGTATGTCTGATAATATTTTTACTTCTGGAAAAAGTCTTATTTGTTTTATTTTGGCTAGAATAAGTTTTAAAAAATAATTTCAAGGTCAAAATTATTAGCCCCTTTAAGCTATTTTTTTTTTTCGATTGTCAACAGAACAAACCTTCGTTTACAATAACTTACAATAACTTATACAACAAGTGTACAAAATACACAATAACTTGCCTAATTACCCTAACCCGCCTAGTAAACCTAATTAACCTAGTTAAGCCTTTAAATGTCACTTTAAGGTGTACAGAAGTGTCTTGAAAAATATGGGGTAAAATATTATTTACTGTCATCATGGCAAAGATAAAATAAATCAGTTATTAGAAATGAGTTATTAAAACTATTATATTTTGAAATGTGGTGAAAAAATCTTCTCTCCGTTAAACAGAAATTGGGGGAAAAAATAAACAGGGGGGCTAATAATTCAGGGGGGCTAATAAATCTGACTTCAACTGTATATATTATACAAAATAATAATAATGAAAACACATATGTTTAAATAGTATTAAAGTCTGCTCCGATAGTGGTTAAGTGCGCCGACATAGTGCTTACGGCGACCCGAGTTCGATTCCCAGCTCAAGGTCCTCTCTCTCTGCTCTCAATGCTTTCCTGTCTGTCCTCCACTATCCTATCACAATAAAAGGTGAAAAACCCCTAAAAACTAATTATAATTAGTATTGAAAAAAATTTATTTAGTTCCTGTTATGACAAAGCAGTTTAAAAAAAAAAATCATCCATAATGCGTTGGTTTATTCAAAGATTATTATATGTTGATTTTCTGCTGAGGAATAACTTAATATTTTACTTTACTAATATTTTTGTGGCAACTATGATTTTTTTAGAACTGTTTAAAGGACAGAACTTTCAAACTAACATACTGTAACTGATTTAAAATCTGTATAAAATTAATTGGTCAGTAAAACAAAAACTTTTTGTCACATGGATTCTTGCTAAGTAACATACAAATAAGGAAAATAAATACATTTGAACAAGAGTGTAGCTATATTTATGTGCAAAGTACAAATAATAATACTTATTATTATTATAAATACCAATACCAAATATAAGCTTTACCACCTTTTTATTTTTATATTTATATATTTTTATTAATTTATTTATTTTGTTTTATTAATTTTTTTGAGTTTCATTTTTTTTTTTATATTGTATGTATTAATTTAACAATTCAGCCAATATCACCAAAAAAGTGAATTATGACAAATATGACATGTAATGTTGGTCCATAATCAGGGGCATCCCACACTGAAAAAAAAGATGATTCCTTGTATTTACTAAATTTTTTAAGTTAAGTGGTTGTAAACAATTTATTTGGGATAAATTTAAACAAACAAATTTAGTCGAACATTACTGAATTCAATTTAAGTTCAACCCATATAAATTGTTTGTAACAATTTTTCAGACATCATCTTTTTCAGTGCATTTGATTGAAACTCATCTGAATGACCACTAAACATAAAAACACCTTCTTATGTTAATATGACATGAAAGATATATGCTGTGACATATAGATCAAAATCCATTCGTTTCTGTCCGTATTTACAATGACAATCCATTTTATGAGGCTACTTTGACAGATTTACTTCAAAACTAAAAAGAAATGGATGACATGTCCTGGCATAAATCTCTATTTTTAATTTTGCTGAATAACTGTTGGATTGGACCCGAGATGCTGTTTAAGGTCCAGAATGGATCTCTTTCCAGTGATCCATGTTTCCTGATGTGTGTCACACTTTATTACTTCCTCCTTACATCCTTTTTTCTTCCTCCTTACCTCCCCATCATATCCCCCTCCACCCGCACTCTCTCAGTCCGTGAGTAAACAATGAGCTCAAGTTTGCAATGCGTGTGAAGTGTGTCCAAGTGAAGCATGACTGTGTCCTGTGTGTTGCTTTTTCTCTAACAAAAACACTCACAACTCTCAAATCGCAATAGACAAAATGACTGAACTGTGCCATCATGAAGGACATTTCCATTTTCTAAAAGGACTGCGAGTGTAAAATGAAAAAAAAGCTTTCAGAAGCGAGACAACACATGTCCTGTGACGAAGTTTGGAGAAACATCTGATCCACGTTAATTCTCAAATTCAATCTAATCTTCAGGTTTCAATGGTAATTGTTTAGCACTTCATTTAGAGTGTTTTTTTTATTACAAGCACATATATACTCACCGGCCACTTTATTAGGTACACCTGTCCAACTACCCTTTAATACAAATTTCTAATCAGCCAATCACATGGCAGCATCTCTAGACATGGTCAAGACAATCCGTTGCACTTCAAACTGAGCATCTGAATGCGGAAAAAAGGTGATTCAAGTGACTTTGAACGTGGCATGGTTGTTGGTGCCAGACAGGCTAGTCTTAGTAATTCAGAAACTGCTGATCTACTGGGATTTTCACGCACAACCATCTCTAGGGTTTACAGAGAATGATCTGAAAAAGAGAAAATATCCGGTGAGTGGCAGTTCTGTGGGCGCAAATGTCTAGTTGATGCCAGAGGTCAGAGGAGAATGGCTAGACTGGTTCGGGCTGATAGAAAGGCAACAGTAACTCAAACAACCACTCGTTACAACCAAGGTATGCAGAAGAGCATCTCTGAATGCACAACACATCAAACCTTGGGCTACAGTAGCAGAAGAGAGTATATGCTTAAATATATACTCACAGGCCACTACATTACATAAACTAAGCTAGTACCAAGTTGCCTTCAGAGTGGTCTTTGTGTCAGTGTGAACTGGAAGTTGCTGCAGACTTTTATTTCAGTTTATGTACTTACGACTGAAATGTAATATTGAGTAGGGCACAGGGTTTTATTTTAAGCCATTTAACTAATGTCATCAGAGAAGGACTGCCATTCTAGAGCAAAAAAACTAATTGTTAGATTGATTTCGATTTAAAGTCACCAACAAAAAAAACCTAAACACCACTTTTTTTTGGAAGTAGGCCCATTTTACAAGTCCCCTACAGTTAAACAGTTGGCTTTAACCATTTTTGTATTCAGTCAGGCAATCTCTTAGTCTGGCAAGAGCACTTATAGCTTAGCTTAGCTTAGCTTAGCATAAACCATTGAATTGGATTAGACCATTAGCATCTCAATCAAAAAAACAAACAAAAAATATTTTTCATATTATATATTTTTCATATTTTCTAGGCTGATATATGGCTATGAACTACAATAGCATTCTGGCGTAATAATCAAGAAACTTTGGTGCTGTACCATGGCTGCAGCAGAGCAATGATATTACGCAGAGCCTGAAAATAGTCCCCAGCTAGTTAACTAGGTAACAGCACTTTTACCAGACCTCAATCCTGTAGAGCACCACCAGCTCAAGTTCAAAAAACAAGTTTGAGATGAACTGAGCTTTGCGAGATGTAAAGTTATACTGTCAAAATTAGCCATCACAAGAGGAGTTCTATGTGGCCATAAAGGGATGAACATGGTCAGCAACAGTACTTTGGGCCGGTTGTGATGTTGAAACAGAGCTCAGTTGGTTTTGAGAGGGCCAAAGTGCTCAAAGTAAACCACCAGCAGCATGAACTGTTGATACAACGCAGGCTGGATCCATGTTTTATGCCAAATTCTGATACCAATTGAATGTTGCAGCAGAAATAGAGACACATCCAACCAGGCAACCTGTTTTGTTAGACCTGTGTGAATTGTTTCCTGTTCTTCTTAGCACTGTCTTGGTGTTCTGCTGCTTTAGCATATCTTCTTCAAGATTTTAACATGTATTCTTTTGATGACCATTTCTCATCACGGTGTGCACAGTGGGTAGCACGATCGCCTCACAGAAAGAAGGTCGCTGGTTCGAACTCAGGCTGGGTCTGTTGGCATTTCTGTGTGTAGTCTGCATGTTCTGCTCCGGTTTCCCCCCCACAGTCCAAAGACATGCGCTATACAGTAGGTGAATTGAATAAGCTAAATTGTCCGTAGTGTATGAGTGTGAATGCACAAGTGTATGGATGTTTGCCAGTACTTGGTTGCAGCTGTAAGGGCATCTGCTGTGTAAAACATATGCTGGATAAGTTGGCGGTTCATTTCACTGTGGTGACCCCTGATTAATAAAGGGACTAAGCCGAAAAGAAAATAAATTAATGAAAGACCATTTCTGTAAACCACAGAGATGAATTCATGCTAAAATCCCAGTAGACCAAGCTACTTTTAAAGTCACTCAAATCATCTTTCTTCCCCATTCTGATGCACAGTTTGAACTTCAGAAGATTGTCTTTACTACGTTTAAATTTCTAAATACATTAAATTACTGCCATGTAATTGGCTGTTGAGAACAAACAAGCGTACTTTGCTTTGATTCCTTTGTTCTTGCATCCTTTTCTCTTTAAAGATTAAAGAGGTTAGGAATGATGGAAAAAAAATACAAGGAAGAAATAAGACCTTTAAAAAAATGAGACGCACCCTTGGTCTTTGATTCACCAGATACTTAAAGAACTAATGTGTTGCACACAGATTTTGTGTATACTACGCAGGACAATGGAAGGACAATGAAAGGTGGTTGCTTGTTGATTTTCAAAAGTCAAATAAATTTTATTAAACTATTACAATTACTATATTTTATCCATAACCCACAGAAGATAAAATAGTAGTTAATAGTTACACTAAGAAAGCAACAACATGCATATAAAAAGCCATCAGCCTTTCAATTTTTTAAAAAAAAATTAGATTAACAAGACAGCAAAAGCTTCAGCTGCAGCAGATTGATTTTAAAGCACCAGGTTAAACTTTCTGGCACCTTTATGGCAGTCAAATACATTAAAAATAAATACAGGCCACAACTGAACATTGAGAATGATCTCTGAGTGGCGGTCTCCAAAATTAAACCAAGAATAGACTTGTGCTGAAAACCTTGAGTCCACCTGTCTCTTTAGATAAGGTTAAAATTAAAATAACAAATTAATATATACTGTTCAAGTCAGTATTATTAGCCCCCTTTTGAAAGTTTTTTTCTTTTTAAAATATTTTCCAAATCATGTTTAACCGAGCAAGGAAATTTTCATAGTATGTCTGATAATATTTTTTTTCTTTTGTTTTATTTCGGCTAGAAAAAAAAGCAATTTTTAATTTTTTAATAACCATTTTAAGGTCAAAATTATTAGCCCCTTTAAGCTATATTTTTTTTCAATAGTCTACAGAACAAACCATCTTTACACAATAACTTGCCTAATTACCCTAACCTGCCTAGTTTGTCAGGCTCGGACAGAAAACAGAGAGGTTTGCAGTTCAAATCAGGAGTTTATTTAGTATAAGGATAACAAAGACAGCTGCCGTTCCTCGACCACCCGTGGGAGAACGCAGACTGGCAAATGGGTGTGGAAAATCCACCTCAGCTCCCTCGGCGCGGAGCGAGGGCTGGAGCTGGCGAGCGCAGGTGAGGAGCTGGGTTTCAACAGCGAGATGACTGCGCAGATCACAGGTAGGCAAAAATAAAGATTAAGAGCACAAATAACTGGACTAGACTAGAAAGGGTTGTTCATGCATTGAGAGAGCGTCCGTAACTTTAATGAACACAATCATCTGACAACATGTGATAAGATAAGACAAGTATAAGTAGAGAGGCGAATCAGATCCAAAATAGAAACAGGTGATCAATGCATGTGCGCTAATGCTGATTGTAAGAGGGAACGGCTGAAGTGAACAGAAACTGGTTAGATCAAACCTGACTCATGACAGTACCCCTCCCCCGAGGAGCGCCCCCTGGCGCTCCCAGAGAGAGAGGCTGTGTAGATCGAGAGAAGTCCTCGATCAGCGAGCGGTCCAAGATGTCCCGGGCCGCCACCCAGCTCCTCTCCTCCGGACCGTATCCCTCCCAATCGACTAGATACTGAAAACCCCTGCCACGGGGACGTGCGGCAAGAATCTTTTTGACAGTGAAGATGGGGGCATCTTCGACAAGAGCGGGATGGGAGGAGGGGGAAGGTTTGGAGGGAGCGCGAATAACGGGTTTGATACACGAGACGTGGAAAACGGGGTGAACGCGCTGCAAAGAGCGGGGTAATCGGAGGCGAACAGCCGTTGGATTGATTATCTTGGATATAGAAAAGGGACCTATGAATCTTTGAGTGAGTTTACGAGAAGACTGTAACGGAAGATTACGAGTAGAAAGCCAGACTTTCTGGCCGTAGACATAGCGCGGAGCTTTGACGCGATGCCGATTAGCATTGCGACGTGTTCGTTCGCGAGACTTGAGTAATGACTTGCGCGTTCTCTGCCAAGTGCGTTGGCAGCGTCTGATGAAAGCTTGTACCGAGGGTACAGACGCTTCGGATTCTTGAGAAGAAAATAGGGGAGGTTGATATCCCAAGCAACAGTGGAAGGGGGAGAGACCAGTGGATGATGTGGGCAGTGAGTTATAGGCATATTCCGCCCATCCCAACTGCTCGCACCATGAGGCTGGATTGTGGGCGACTAATGTGCGGAGAAGACGGCCAAGAATCTGGTTAACGCGTTCGGCCTGCCCGTTGGTTTGGGGGTGAAACCCAGACGATAAACTAACCGTAGCCCCAATCTGCCGGCAGAATTCCTTCCAGAATTGAGAAGCGAACTGCGGACCGCGATCGGAAACAACGTCAGAGGGTAAACCGTGGATCTTGAAGACATTATCGAATACAATTCGAGCGGTCTCTTTCGCCGACGGGAGTTTGGGTAGAGGGATAAAGTGTGCGGCTTTGGAGAAACGATCAACTACCGTGAGAACGACAGTGTTACCGGCCGAAGGGGGTAACCCTGTGACGAAGTCTAAAGCGATATTAGACCACGGACGTGAAGGAATGGGGAGAGGTCGCAAAAGACCGGCAGGAGGAGAGTTGCTAGATTTAGCTTGAGCGCATACTGGACAGGACAAGACAAATCGGCGAATGTCGTGGGCCATGGATGGCCACCAAAAGTGTTGCGAAGCGGCGGCGAGTGTGCCTTTAATGCCGGGATGGGCAACGAGTTTGGATGAATGAGTCCAACGCAGAACCGCTGGGCGTACGGATCTGGGAACGAATAATTTTCCCTTCGGACAGCCGTGAGGAATAACAGCGCGAGTCAATGCCTTTTTTACCTGGCGTTCTATGTTCCAAATAACCGCGCCTATTACTCTCCCTTCGGGGAGAATGGTCTCGGTAGGTTGCTCGTCTTCGGTGGTAATAAATTGACGAGATAGCGCGTCCGGTTTAACGTTCTTACTACCGGGTCTATAGGAGATGGTGAAATCAAAACGGCTAAAGAAAAGAGCCCATCGCGCTTGTCTGGCATTGAGTCGTTTGGCAGATCGAATGTAGGTCAAATTTCGGTGGTCGGTCCACACTATGAATGGTACGGATGAACCCTCTAACCATTGACGCCATTCTCCGATGGCCAGACGAACCGCAAGGAGTTCGCGATCTCCTACGTCATAATTTCGCTCAGCGGGAGAAAGGCGATGAGAGAAAAAGGCACACGGATGTACCAGATCATCCTCAGCCCTTTGCGAGAGGACCGCTCCAACGCCCACGCTAGACGCGTCTACTTCGAGGATAAATTGGCGTGTGGGGTCGGGGTTAACAAGGATGGGAGCGGAGGAGAATAACTCCTTAAGGCGATCAAAGGCAGCTTGGGCCGCCGGGTTCCACGTGAATGGGGTCTTAGTGGAAGTTAACGCGGTTAGCGGAGAGGCAACCTGGCTAAAATTCCGGATAAAACGGCGATAGAAATTAGCGAAGCCGAGGAACCTCTGTAACGCGGTGCGAGAGTCGGGCTTAGGCCATTCTATTATTGCTCGAACCTTAGCGGGGTCCATACTGACCCCTTCAGCAGAGATTACGGAACCCAAGAAGGTGACAGATTTGGCGTGAAATTCACATTTCTCGGCCTTAACAAAAAGGCGGTTCTCGAGCAGGCGCTGTAGGACGCGACGGACGTGCTGGACATGAACGGAGAGATTGGGGGAGAAGATTAGGATATCGTCTAGGTAAACGAATACAAAGATATTGAGCATGTCCCGAAGAACATCGTTAACCAGAGCTTGGAAAACGGACGGAGCGTTAACTAGGCCGAAGGGAAGAACCCGATATTCAAAGTGGCCGAGCGGGGTATTGAACCCCGTCTTCCACTCGTGTCCCTGTTTTATCCGCACTAAGTGATACGCGTTTCGTAAATCCAATTTGGTGAAAATCTTTGCGCCCTGCAGAACATCGAAGGCTGAAGCCATAAGAGGTAAAGGATAGCGGTTCTTGACAGTAATGTTATTTAACCCTCTATAATCTATGCAGGGGCGCAAAGATCCGTCCTTCTTCTTTACGAAGAAAAACCCTGCTCCAGCCGGAGAGGTGGACGGGACTATGGTTCCCGCTGCGAGTGATTCGGTAAGATAAATTTCAAGTGCCCTGCGTTCGGGAGCGGATAAGGAATAGAGCTTACCGCGGGGCGGGGTGCTCCCCGGAATGAGATCAATGCTGCAGTCATACGGGCGGTGCGGCGGGAGAGAGGCGGCCCGGGAACGGCTAAACACCGATCGCAGATCGTGATACTCCTCTGGAACACCGGATAAATCACCGGGCTCCTCCTGTAACACAGGAACAGAAGAAACAACCGGCACAGCAGAAACAAGGCATTTAACATGACAAGGTACACTCCATGATAATATTGTCCCTTTGGACCAGTCTATGTGTGGGTTATGTTGAATGAGCCAGGGATGACCCAGTACTATGGGAGTGAAAGGAGAGCGAAATAACTTAAAGGTGATTGTCTCCCTGTGATTGCCAGAGACGGTGAGGCTCACAGGAAGTGTAACGAAGTCGATCCTGGTGAGAGGACGTCCGTCGAGGGAGTACATGGTGAGGGGAGGGTCTAGAGTCTGAAAAGGTATCTTATTGTCTTTAGCCCATATCTCATCCATAAAGTTACCCTCTGCTCCCGAATCGACGAACGCCGTACAGGAAATGGATGAATCCTTCGTGTGTATCGTGACGTCCATGGACGAACGGGACAGGAGTGATGGGGAGAAAGTTGATGCGCTCGCCAGTAATCCCTTATCTACTGACGAGCGAGGTCTCTTTACTGGGCAAACTTGTGCGAAATGTCCAGCGCCTCCACAGTACATACATAGTCTCGCCGCGAGGCGGCGCTGTCGCTCCGCGGGTGAGAGATGTTTGGCACCCAGTTGCATGGGCTCAGCGACGGAGAAGGACGTCAGTGATGCAGGACCCGGATGAGGAAGAGTGGGCGTTGGAGCAGAACTGCGGACACGGTTGCGTCGATCGAGGCGTCTGTCCACTCTGTGAGCCAGTTCGACCAGAGGATCGAACAGAGTGGGAAGATCATGAACCAGCAACTCGTCCTTAACTTCAGCGTTGAGGCCTTCCAGAAAACGGGCTGTGAGAGCGGGTTCGTTCCAGTCGCAGGTGGCAGCCAGAGTGCGGAACTCAATAGCATAGTCCGCTGCAGATCTTCCTCCCTGGCGAAGAGTGGAGAGGCGACGCGAAGCCTCGCGTCCATAAACTGAGCGGTCGAACACCTTTATCATCTCCTGCTTGAAACTGGGGAAGTGATTACAACAATCAGAATTGGCCTCCCATAGAGCCGCTCCCCAGTCTCTGGCTCGCCCGGTTAGCAGGGAAATTACAAACGCCACTCTGGCGCGATCATTAGAGTAGGTGTTGGGCTGGAGGGATAAAACCACCTCGCACTGAATCAAGAAGGCCCGACACTCAGTGGACTGACCTGAGTAGTGCGGGGGGTTGTTGATCCGCGGTTCTGGAGGATGGTGAAAAGCAGATGCCGGGGTGGTACCGCTACTTAGACCCCGCAGCTGGGCGGTGAGCTTGATGACCCGAGCAGATAAACTCCCAAAGGCGTGCTTTGCGGCTACCAGCTCTTGCTCATGCCGACCCAGCATAATACCATGCATCTTCGCGATGGAGAGTAAGGGGGACTCCGTTGGCGGTTCCATACCGGGAGGTTTGGTCAGATGATTCTGTCAGGCTCGGACAGAAAACAGAGAGGTTTGCAGTTCAAATCAGGAGTTTATTTAGTATAAGGATAACAAAGACAGCTGCCGTTCCTCGACCACCCGTGGGAGAACGCAGACTGGCAAATGGGTGTGGAAAATCCACCTCAGCTCCCTCGGCGCGGAGCGAGGGCTGGAGCTGGCGAGCGCAGGTGAGGAGCTGGGTTTCAACAGCGAGATGACTGCGCAGATCACAGGTAGGCAAAAATAAAGATTAAGAGCACAAATAACTGGACTAGACTAGAAAGGGTTGTTCATGCATTGAGAGAGCGTCCGTAACTTTAATGAACACAATCATCTGACAACATGTGATAAGATAAGACAAGTATAAGTAGAGAGGCGAATCAGATCCAAAATAGAAACAGGTGATCAATGCATGTGCGCTAATGCTGATTGTAAGAGGGAACGGCTGAAGTGAACAGAAACTGGTTAGATCAAACCTGACTCATGACATAGTTAACCTAATTAACCTAGTTAAGCCTTTAAATGTCACTTTAAGCTGTATAGAAGTGTCTTGAAAAATATCTAGTCAAATATTATTTACTGTCATCATGACAAAGATAAAATAAATGAGTTATTAGAGATGAGTTATTAAAACTATTATGTTTAGAAATGTGTTGAGAAAATCTGCTCTCCGTTAAGCAGAAATTGGGAAAAAAAAATTAACAGGGGGGCTAATAATTCTGACTTCAACTGTATATATAAAAGCCTATGGTTGTTAGACTGTTGCACTTTTTTGTGTTGCCAATATAAATGTGGAGGTCGCAAGTCACTGGCTTTGTTATTTTGGTGGTCGTGAGCTGAAAAGTTTTGGAACCCCTGCACTAACTATCCAACCACATTTTTTTTTTCTGTATGACAACCACACAGGACAGTTAACCCCAATTAACAAAAAGCACGTTATCCACAAGTTGTGGCTTTGAAGTGCACGTGGGTTTGTTGCAGATCACTCAGACGTATAATGAATTACCGTGAAACATCATTTAGTGTAATTCTACAGTGTAAATGCAGGATGTAATCTAATAACGCTTCTTCCACTTCGTCGCAGCTCAAGTCACAAAAGAAGACATCAAGAAATGAGAGAGACGTAATGACTTTGGAGAAACTGTCACACTGTCCTCTTTCTGTCTTCTGTCCTGAAACTGATCCCCCGTGATCAAATGACAGAGCAAAGAAATATTTCAGTGTTTCTTCCTCGTTTGTTTGTGCTTCCCGTTACTCACATCCCCATGTTGTGATTTTTTTCCCTCCCCTTCTTCTTTATTGCTTGTGTTCATTTCATTTGATCGTATTTATCATCTCTGCAGTAGAATCTAGTATTGTCACTTCCACACTGTGATATTATATAACATGCTAGATAAATAAAGCTGATGTGTATTGTTCCTGTCTGAATTTTATTTAAACCCCAATACATGTACATTGACGTTTTTAACTTGTGTTTCAGAGATTCACAATTAATAATCTCACACTTCTTTGCTAACGTTTTCCCTAGAGTTTCGAAGGATTTCTTTGAACTATGACACACCGAAAATGCGTCACTCGTTCAGACGCTCGGATTAATTACCTCAGAAACCACAGCCATGGTAGACAGATGTCCGTTCTAAGTTTCCATACATCATGACGACACACTCTCTCATCTATACTATCCACAGCCGCAGCTATCGAACGCATTCTTTAGGCACTTGCACGCTTTCAAAGTTTGTCCCAGAATCAACAGGCTGCTGGTATTAATATAACAAAGCCTACACAAAGTCCATCTGGAAGCGTCAACTCAGTGGTTTTAGATGGATAGCGTGGCTGGACTGGGTGGCTTAGTTCGGGAATTTTCTCCAGTGGCAATTTAGTGGCAGGTTTGAGAGGATGAAATATTTGAAATGAGGCCCAGACATGCAATGAGGGGTAAAGGTGTCAAAATGACACTGGAAGTGTGCCTGTTGCAGATTGAAGTTAAGCAGCTGTGTCTCTCTGTCCTTGCGCACAAAGGTATTTCTATTACAGTTCAAAATAGACTACAAGGACTAGAAACTATTAAACAATGAAGAGTATGGAAGGTTTTTTTTTAGTTGCACTTAAAAATAATGGTCCCTTAGTTAATAATAGTTATAGTATTTATAAATTTATGAACATTAACAAACAATGAACAATACATTTATTACAGCATTTATTCATCTTTGTTAATGCTAGTTGTTGAAAAAGTTGTTCAATTTTAGTTCATGTCAACTCCTTGTGTTTAATGTTAACCTCCTAGGGCTTGAGTGTCCACATACATGGACAGCACATTTGAGCTCTTAAGTAACTATTTAAAATACTTTGAATGTTTTATATTTTGTTACAGACATACAGTGTCATCCTGCAACTGTTTTGCAGCATATGAAATGTCCCAAACCCTATTTTTAACTGTCCAAAATGGGGGAAAAAATTGCTTTTACTCTCTAATAGTCAAAGTAAGTAAAAAATAAGTCTATGTTATATATGCATTTAAAAAAGGAAAAAGTGTTTTATGTAAATTCGGACCACGAGTCCACATATATGGACATCATTTTACTCTAAAAGTACATCATATCAAAAGATGATACTTAGATTTTTATTCTAATTAGGTTTCAATAAGCCCAAATAGCAGAGAGAAATAAAAAATGCATGTAAAAAAACACCTTGGGCCTTATGGTTATGAAGCACAACTTTGGAATAGAATAATGCTTTTTTAAATGTTTGTAAATAATTATTAAATGCTTCATGGGATTATTCATACTTGTTTGTTATTCAGACAACTGCCAGAATAATAAATGTTTAGATTTTTGTGACTGAAAATCAGTTATTGCAATTATAAATTTTGATTACCCAACTCTTTTGAAGTTAAACATTGGTATTGCGTTGTCTAAAAATGAATATCTGAAATTGAACGCCTGAAACCATGGTTCCTTTTTGTTGTTGTACACAACAAAAGAATATAACAAAAATGAGGTCTTACATACACTACCAGTCAAGAGTTTGTGGTCAGTTTTTTTTTTCAAGAAAATTATTCTGTTCATCAAGGCGCCATTTATTAAATGTAAAAACAAATGGTTAAATTGTTAAATATTTATTAAAATTTTAAATACAAGCTTGCTTATTGTATGTAGTTTCAAATAAAATTATTACTCCAGTCAGTATTGCTTTTATTACTATTACCATTAATAATAATAATAATAATAATTAATATTAGAGGAATTTCTGAAGGATCATGTGACTTAAGACTGAGCTGAAAATACATCTTTAAAAATCACTGGAATAAATTATTACACTAAATTATATATTATATATTTTGTAGTTATTTTATAATGCAATAACATTTCATAATTTTACAATTTGTACTGTATTTTTGATGAAATAAATGCAGCCTTGGTGAGCAGAAGCTTGTTTTAAAACATTTAAAAATCCTACTGACCTCCTGAACTTTTGACTGGTAGTTTAAGTATCTGTAAATCACAAATCCAGAAGGCACAGAATTTAACTTATTTCATACCTGTATACGTTAATTTATTTTTATTTATTTATTTCAAATAAAATGTCAATAAAAAGACAAAACATTCTTCCATGCTCCTTTTCATAAAAGATATATTTACCTAAGGAAAAAAATTGGTAAAACCTATTAACTTGACGGATACTGAAAAAGTGTAAAGATTTAAAATGACAATTGTTAAAAGAAAAAGTTCATCCAAATTTGAAACTTTACTCAAAGTAGATATTTGGAAGAACGTTAAATACTAGAAACCATTAACATTTCACAGTAGGGAAAACATATACAGAAGTCGATGGTTACAGGTTTCCAAAATATCTTTTGTGTTCAACAGAAAAAACTAAACCAGGTTTGTGACAAGTGAACAATGAGTAAATATAGATTTTTTTTCCTCTTTTGGGGCTGCACTATAATCAATAATAAAAGTCATGAAATTCTTCTTCTTGGTATATTGTTAATGACTGACATTTTTTGTATTTATTTTCTCAGAAAAAAAGGAACAGGCTTCAATTTAATATATAGACATCAGACATTCTAAAGCAGGGGTGCTCAAACTTTTTCTTATGAAGGGCCTAGGTGGTGGGCCAGAGGTAAATATAGCCTACCAAAGTTGTCATTGTCATTTCCTAAATTATTATACTGCATTATCTAATTTATTTAATACTATAATGTATTGTACTTAAAAAACTTGAATTGTGTTAATAATTATACATTTTTGTAAATTTTATAATGAACATCTTACAATAAAAAAACATAAACAATCCCATTTATAACACTAAAAAATACACTTCGCCTTGACTCGCTTGCTGATGTCTTCTGGAATGTCCGCTATCCATCAAGTGACTGCATTTAATAAAAAATAAAATCTTATTCATTCACAACATTTAATTGAAACATTTAATTTCAGTTTGCTTGTAGCTCAACAGTTAAAAAACAAAAGTTATGTTAAATTAGAAATGACAATCTCTGTTAAAGGCATTCTCCCTCTCTTTTCAGATGGGATGAGGGGCAAATCAAAGGTTACCTTGGGCAAACTTTTTTGGGCATCTCTATTCTAAAGCTTAGAAAAATGTTTCAAAACCCCATTATCATATAAAAATATCCTTCAACAATATCCACCAACCCTGGATGGACACACACACACACACACACACACACACACACAGTCCGAGAAAACGCTGAAGGAATTCTTGAATGACACATCCATTCATTAATATAGTCAGCAGACCTATTTTTCTTCATTAACACGGTTCAAACTCTCCACACCTTGTCAGAAAGGGGATTGTTTTATATTACATGTTATTAATCGCTAAGGCTTTCAGTGTCAGTGGCATTCGGCTCCGTCTTAAAGATGCAACCCGAGACACACGAAACACAGTCGATGACAACGCTGACAAGACGCTAAATTGAGCTGACAAATCCCTCGACAGTGTGTTTACTAGTCTGTGACCGAGTGCCATCACATTACCACACAAAACTGAGGTATGTGGATGGTGTCTTGTTTATAAATTCGGCGGTTTTAGTTAATTGGGTTTCATATTAATTTTTGAAACAATAAAATTGCTGATATTTACCTTTCTGACGAAGTATTTCAGCTCTGTAAAATGAGACCACGACTTCAAGTTATGACCGAGTAGTCCTGCAGCGCCCTCTAGTGCCCTGGCAAATGCGTACTAGTCTGGTTAATAACATTACTCTCTCACTAGATGTTATAAAATGTTCCTCACACTCACGCATATAAAAAAAAAAGCCAAGACACACAAAGGATTTAAACCCACAGTATATTTAAACTCTGTATGCTCAAAAGAAAATCACTTTGATCAGCCTTTATACATCCACGTTAAAATGTAACAATACAGCAGTACAGAAATAATACAATAAAACAACAGGTTGTTAAAAAACAGTCAAAACTACACTGAAAGAGCTCCCAGAAAGGATGCAAGTTTGGTCTTTTTACTTCAATCATAGGGAAATAAAAACGTGGTTAAGAAATCAAATGAAGCATTCCTGGCCAATAGTAATAATTAAAAAAAAGAATAGATTTTTTTATCAAAAAGGGGTAAAATATCAAAAGAAAACAGTTATAAAAATAGTTAATCAGCCCCCCGTGAATAAATCTGAGTATTAATGGGAAATGAGTATCCTGATGATGATGGCGAGAAACTGATCATGTCTTATTATTGCTCTTGTGATACATGATGCTTTTAAAATTCACGGTATTGTAGAAAGAAGCAACCTGAGCACCACAGAAAAAAAATGAATCGTTTGATTCTTGATGCTGCTTTTTTTGTTGTTGTCAATAACACAAATGATTCCTTCATGCAAGACATCAGACCTCCCTTTTATCTCTCACCCCCGAAACACCTACGTATCTCGCAGCTCGGGGTGAGTCATGGGCCTCTATAATTAGACACGCTAAATATTTTATGAGAGACTGAGAAAAATAGACAGGTTTTTTTCCCCAAGCTTGTCAGACACTGAAAATACCTGCATTTGATGTTAAAAATACATTGTGTTACATTTTTTAAACATGAAAACGAGTACAAAGAGACGCAGCGTTATAGTAATCTGAATTTAACAATCATTTCACTGAAGTCCTTTAAATACGCTAAAGGGATAGTTTAAAAAAACTGAATTTTTACCGGTAATTTACTCACCTCATCCAAGATGTTGAGTAGTAAATTAGACAATATTCTTAGATGAAACTGTGGTCCATTCATTCGTAAAATGCATACCAATGCATACTGACACTGCGAGTCAAAAAACATACAAGTAAAACAAGACTCCTGATCAAAAATGAAGGTCTAAAACAAAACCACTTGCCAAGGCTGTGAATTAACAGTATTAATGTTTCAAATAACATCTTGCTTCTTGTACAATCTGATCATTTCCTTTCCCAAGACATCAATGTTTTATCAGGAGCTAGAGGTTTTATTATGTTTGGCCTGAATTATTTCTTTTCTAATCTCTCAAATTGCTGATAGAAGTTGCCTTGCATTTTTTGAATGACCAATGACCACAGTTTTAGCTAAAAATCGTCTCTAAAGTGATAGTTCACCCAATAATGAAAATGTAGTCAGCATTTACTGAACCCTCAAGTGGTTTCAAATCCATTTGAGGTTCTTTCTTTTGTTGAACAAAAGAATTGTTGAAGTCATTTTGACATCCATAGTAAGAAATAAATCACATATCATAGAAGTCACATTTTTTAAACTATATTTTTCTTGTCCAAGGCACTTGAAAAATGTGGAAGAAATATTTAAAAGCCTTTATTGACATGGTTATTATATTAATAAAGGCTTTTTAATATTTTTTCCACATTTTTCCAAGAGTGCCTTGGACAAATTTTTGCTGTTTATTCTGATCCCAAAGAGCACAGATGCATTATTTAAGCTACACCTGAGCACTTTTTTGTTTGATTTTGGATTTTTATCTTTTTTTTTTTTTGTATTCAATAGAAGAAACAAATGGAGGGTGAATAAATAACAGGAATTTCATTTTCAATCCTTTTAACATTGTTACCAACATCTTGGATGGCCTGAGGGGGTGACTAAATGATTTTGTCATTTTTGTGTAAATGATCACTTTAAGTATTAAACATAGGGGGACGTCTAGAGAAAAACTACTGCATCTCCAGATCTGCATCACTTTCTCCATAAATCCTAGACTGTGATATAGGTGAGTGAATCGCTGACTTTTCAGGGGGGAAAACAAATGACTGATCAGGTTTAAAACAAAATGACAGCACCAATTTATAAAAAAAAAATTCACTCGAGCTTCATTTAGACATGTCTCATAGAATGAATATGTGTGACATTCATTTATGCATTCATTGCTGTTTTGCTAGCATTACGCTGAGTTGCTACCTCGTGATGCGCTAATATAACCGTTAAAGAAAATTGATTCTGAAACATGACGATGCAGGTTTATACAATAATCAGCATAAACTGGGTGTAAAATATAGACCCAGAGCTGAAAGGCAAGTGCCACATTATCATTCAGAACTAATTATGAAACTAATCTCCCCCTACAATCTTAACTTAGTGTTTCTGCTGAAGTCTTTAAAATAAAAACGCTTTACTTCTACAAATTAAAAACTAGAACGCGTGCTTGACGAAGAGCTAGTGACTGCTTAATTCCGATTCTGTGTTTTAAGGGGTATAATCTACAAAAAGGTTTCATTTTCATTCATTTTCTGTTTATCCAACACCCAAACAGTGCCACAAGCATCTCCTCAGAACTGCTCTCCGGTTCAACGATTCATAAACACTCCATTCACATATTTTCAATCAAAAGCAGACTGTTTAAATGGCGTAATCGTGACCGTATGTAACATGCTTTCCGAATGAATCTAAACACACAGCCGACTGCCTCATTCTTCTCTATTCTTGTTGACAAAAGCCGATTTGTTTACTCCACAGAACTGATACACCAATTACTGTAGATTTCACGGCATTTTTCATCTGTATATTCATTAAGAGTAAAAAAAAAAAAAAGTGTCACACAGCTACACTGTTTGTTTCTGCATTTGCTTGTGTTTGAAGCAAACAGCAGTTCTGAAAAGATGCTCATATCACCGATTTGCCATTTATCTATCTCTCCAAACACATACTTAATGTATTTCTAGTCAACTTTTCCTTCTTTCTTAGGGAAAGAGTGAGAAAAGTTGACTGGAATTGAGTACATCATAACCCCTTTACTCAATTATACCATTCTTTCAACTTTCGGTGAAACGTTTACACTCATTTAGCATTTCCGTTGTGCTAGTGTTTACTCGTTTTGTGCATGTACCATAAAACACAGCCTCCGATGGGACACGCTGAAGGCTGCAGCTGCAATTATTTTTTTTAAAAGCTCTTGAGGCACTTTTTTTGGACATTTTCATTCAGATCACCTCAGGAGTTGAACATTGCAATGGTCCCCTTGCATATCTAACAAATCAACATCCCAAATGACAGTACATTCTTAGTAACGCACCATTACAGTGCATGTATGTGATGTCTACGTGAAAACATCCAGAGCCTGTTTCGTAGTGTTCATGCTATGAGAAAGAGGCGTGTGAAAAGACTGTTAAAAACCGTTGAAGAGGTGAGGATTTAGAAAATTTCACAAAAAGGAGAGCCAAACATGTGGCTAATCCCTGGCTGGAGAAAGGGGGTGAGAGAGTGTGAACGAGGAAGACAGATGGCAGAAGATATACAGACAAATAGAAAAAGACAGAAAGAGGGAGGGGGGGCGCACAGATGAGACCCCTACTTGGGGAAGTTGTTCTGTTGCCGGCGTTTGGCAGACCTCAACTTCTCAAAGCGCGACTCCATCTCTTCCAGGACTTTAGGGGTGTACCGTACCACTAGTTTCACTGTGCCCTGAGCAGCCTTCAACAGCTCCACTGCTTTCTCGTGGTGCTCTCCTTCTACACTCTGAAAGACAAGGAATTCTTTTTCAGTTGGACATTACCAACATTTGTATTTTTTAAATGCCCATATTGGTGTTACATAACTTAAATATGAGTACAGTTTTTTAATAATCTGAAACGTGCTGTGACTTGTATTTTAAAGCAGCTTACATAATGCAGTTTACATCAATCTGAGTGTGTGCAAAGTGTTCACATTTGGATTTGTATAGCTTATTTCCAACATGCTGCTAGTTTCAGTTTCACTTTAACTCTTGGTCACACTTTATTTTGATGGTCTGTTTGTTGAATTTAAGTTACATTGCATCTACATGCCAACTAATTCTCATTAGATTATAAGTAGACTGTTAGGGTTAGTGTAAGTTGACATGTACTTGCAAAGTTTCTTATAGTCAGTTAAATGTCTGTTGAAGGAGCAGTATCAACAGATATTAAGCAGACAGTCTTCTAATACTCAAATGGACCATCAAAATAAAGAGTTACCAAACCCTTAATGGGGAGCTCTTAAAGAGAAAATAAAGGTTGACCAATAACTTTTTTTAAATTATGTTTCTGACACCATTTATTTAAATTATCATTTTGTTTTGATGAATAAAAAGGTCAACCAGTCAAACATTTTACACAGTGAATGCCACAACAACTTCTTCATTTTATAGGCATTTACTCTTTTCTGTTCTGAATACTGTTATATTTAAAGGGTTTAAGATGTAAAGAAAACCAAATCAATGTCAATTGTGTGTAAATGTTGTTTAATTTGCTTCCTTAGGAACATATAAAATGGCATTTAGACAGCTATGTACAACATAATAAGGTGCAAAGTACTTTCTTGAAAAAATAATAGCATATAATTTAGTCTAGCTGAAATCACACCAGTCTGGTTTTTATGTAAATTCTTTTTTTTTTCCAATTAAATTTTTGTGTTTTATTTTCAATTTTTTTCTATATTATTTACTATTGTCTATTAAACAAAAAAGAAAGCAAAAAGAGGAAGTTCAGTACATAATTTATTAATCTGTAATTAAATAAATAAGTGAAATATTACAGATTATCTGCACCTGTGAATTCAGATAAAAGGTTAATGTCAAGCATATAGGTCTGTTGTTTACATACCACTCCATTCACAGAAAGCAGCTGGTCTCCTCTCTTTAGGCCACCGTGTCGATCAGCGATGCCTCCAGGAATGATGCGGGAGATGTAGATGGGTGAATTTTGTTCCTTCCCACCCATTATGTTGAACCCCAGTCCCTCCTCTGTTTTTGGGAGCTCCACCACGCGTGGGTGAGAATGACCCTCACTAGCTGCAAACGCAGCCACTGTAGCCTGTAGAAAAAGATGACAAGAAATCAACCACTTATGGGTAACAAAAAAAAAAAAAAACAACAACTTCTGCAAGGGATAGACATACCAAAACACACTATATTTATTATATATATAAATGTGTCACAGTTCCTTCAAATATTAAGCAAATTTCAGTATTTCAACTCTATTGAAAGCATGAAATCATATTAGAATAAATTCTAAAGAACCAGGTCACACTAAAGAGTCTTTTTCTGGTTTACAATAATAGGAATAAAAAAAAAAAAAAAAAATTGTCGTTTTGATTTCTAACAACAGTTTATTACCTTTTATTCTGCAAACAGGTTTGGTTAACAGAATACATATCTTTTTTTTTGTTTGTTTTCTAAATATAAGGAAGGTGAAAATAGCAACCTGCCTCAAATAAGTTGCAGATATATTTTTAGGCCATCAGTCTTGTGCTAAAGAAGGCATTACAACAAAGCTAAGCCAATCAGATAATCAGATTGACTTCACTGTCTGTTAAAACTACTCAAATGGTTCACAGAATTTAATTATAGTAAAAGAAAGACCATTTTGATGGCATATACTTCAGAAATTTCATCTGCACAACCTCAATACATATGTGAATGTATCTGTGCAACTGCAGTAATTGTTGTGGCGGAACCTTGTTTAGTTTCTTTTGTTCACTAATTACAGTGTATATGCCTTCTGCGGGCTGATGCAGTATTATCCAACATTACATAACCATTTAAACATCATCTTTACATTATTAAATCTAATTTATTAATATTATCATGTAACAGGAGAAATAAAAAAATATAAAGAGCTGAGGAGAGAAGATGAAAAGAACACCTAAAATTAATGTAACTTCTGGACTTTGTGATGGCAATGATTTGAAACCACCAGCAGAAAAGAAGGCTTACAGTTTTAGGAGAGAGTGGTTGAAATATAATTCTTTACTAATAATAAACGTCTGACTATTTTCCATTAACAGTAGCTGCTGTAAGTGAAGAGTGAAGGGTTGCCAGCAGAGATGCAGTGCTCATCCTTAATGCGGAGAACATACATGCTAGAAGAGCATCACAATTCACTAAACACTGATATTTGTAAATATGTATCTCTAACTGAAACTGACGGTCAGAAGCATGGTTATTTTGGTAAACTAAAACTAAGATTAAAAATCATAATAATATTTTCCTTATCTACCAAAAAAAAAAGTAAATTAGGCATGTTTATCTACATGTATGATATTTAAAAAAATCATTTTTACTTTTATTTATTTAAGCTGCATTTGTGTGGTTTTGGCTTAAATATTTGTTCATACAATTCATCATTTAATTTTCTTTTTGGCTTAGTCCCTTTAGCAAGCAGGGATTGCCACAGCGGAATGAACTGCCAACTTATCCAGCATATGTTTTACGCAGTGGATGCCCTTCCAGCCACAACCCAACATTGAGAAACATCAATACACACTCATTCAGACACATACACTACGGTCAATTTAGCTTATTCAATTCACCTGTAGCGAATGTCTTTGGACTGTGGGGGGAAACCCACACGAACATGGAGAGTTCATACAATTATTTAATATTTATTTATATGAGGTTTGCGCAAGATTTAAAGCTGTACAAACACAAATTTTGCTCTAGTCAACACTGGAAGTGTTCTTTTAAATGAAAAAAAAAATGTAAAATTTAAACTAAATATATAAAAACTAAATAGAAATAAGTTCAGAAAATAAAAAACTAAAACTAACAAAACCCATTAATGAACCAAACTAAAACTAAATTTACAGCAACTTTAAATATAGTATTGAAATAAAAACTCCAAAACTACAATAACATTGGTCGGCAAAAAGTATTGTTCTTTGTACAGCGCCATAACCTTTTTTCTAAGTGCAGCATTCCATGTATCAGTAACCAAGTAACCAATAAATATCTGTTAATTAACAGTTTCTGTATTTTGTGATTCACAACTTTTTCAGTTTATTTTATGGTTGTGAATTGCCTATTGGACCTTGATCTCTGCTCTGTTGACTTTTGAAGTTAAAAAAATTCAACTCTATAGTTTAACAAAGTGACTTTTATTGACATTTAAGTAGTTTAAAATAATATGACACATAAGAAATAATATGTAGAGAAATAAGTCTGTAAAATAACAGAAAAAGTACTGGCAGTTTATTAGGGGTTTTGTACCGTAATATACAAAACCACCAACGCAGACAATATATCACTTTAAATTATTAAAAATGTTAATAAAAGTCACTTTGTAGAGTTTAACATTAAAAATTGACGTTGCAAATTCCCAAAGCTAAAGTCAGACAATACTATTTTACTTTCATTTTTGAAATGATACAATCTAATAAAACATCACCCATGCTACATTACAGTGTACACGTAAAGTATATAGCATCTTTATTTACAAAATGCACTGTTACATTTCAAGCACCAGAGATGCAATTTGTTTAAAGTAGGAGTTATGGCTGCACAATATTTGAAAAATCTAGCATTGCGATGTTTTTTTTTATTTTGCGATATACAGTTAAATTATTAGCCCCCCTGTTTATTTTTTTCCCCCAATTTCTGTTTAAAGGAGAGAAGATTTTTTTCAACACATTTCTAAACATAATAGTTTTAATAACTCATTTCTTATAACTGATTTATTTTATCTTTGCCATGATGACAGTAAATAATATTTTACTAAATATTTTTCAAGACACTTCTATACAGCTTAAAATGACATTTAAATGCTTAACTAGGTTAATTAGATTAACTAGGCAGGTTAGGGTAATTAGGCAAGTTATTGTATAATAATGGTTTGTTCTCTAGACTACCGGAAAAAAAATAGCTTAAAGGGGCTAATAATTTTGTCCCTAAAACAGTTTTTAAAAATGAAAAACTTCTTTTATTCTAGCCGAAATAAAACAAATAAGACTTTCTCCAGAAGAAAAAATATTATCAGACATACTGTGAAAATGTCCTTGCTCTATTAAACATCATTTGGGAAATATTTAAAAAAGAAAAAAAATTCAAAGGGGGGGCTAATAATTCTGACTTCAACTGTATATTGCGATATAAATACAATTTCACCAAATAGCTTGAATATCTCTATTTCGAAAGAAGGTATAATTTTAGATCGATCTGGATGATTTTGCAGTGGGAGTGCATCTCCATAAAATCAAATAAACTATCTATAAACTTTTTGGGGTCCCCTGACACATTTTCGCTGTGGTCTGTGCTATTTGTAGTGCATTTCTGTATTTGCATGTGTTGTGAGTATTTTCATGCATAATCTCTAAATACAGTCAAGAAAAAGATACAATTGAAATAAAGTGTTTTATTGTTTCCATAGTCTAACAGTATTCAAGTACAGTAACTGAATGCTAAAAATAATTCAATAAAATTAATCGTTGTTAAAGTTCCAAATGGTACAATTTATTATGCCTGAATACTTTTAAGGCCATTATCCAATCACAGGCATCAAAGACACATGCAAACGATGAATAATAATCCAGACTCAACATTGTGTTTGCTCGCGATGTGATGTTTGCGAATGATCACATTGCGATATTAATGCTGAATATGGGCAATTCCATGCAAATGTCAACCTTGCCATGAAAAAAATTAAGTTTTCAACAAAATACCGAAACAGTTTCTATGTTTTTTGTGTAAGTAAGTATTTTACAGTACTTTAAACATACTCAAAAATGTCTCTGTCATTGTTTTTGAACAATTTAATTTGCTTTACCAAAGTCACACGAATGGCAATTTCACATCGGTCACATCCATAACGCAGAGGTGTCACATCCATAACGAAGCTTTTTCCTCATAAATGCAAAAATATTACATAAAATAAAATCAATGATGTTTGTTTTATAGAGAGCCAACTCTTATCCTGTTGATTAGCATAATTTTTGGGGGGTTATGCAGTTTATTTGACAGAATTTCTACTAAGTATGTTGTATACTGTAAACTCACAGACTTTTTTGTCACATCCATAACGCATGTTTATTTTCCTCATTTAAAGTACAAAACATGTTTACAGACTGATATTTTTCTGATCTTATAACTCTGTGGTCAGTAGTTTTGTAAAATATAAACAGATGTGTCAATATAATGTTAATGTAAACTTTTTATGTGAATTTATGTTTTCAGTTTTTACTGCAAATGTCACATCCATAACGCTGGAATTGCTCATATATATGTTTTGCAGCCCCAAATAAGAGTTATACGATCTTGTATCTTGTATAAAAAACAAATAAATAAACAAATGTACCACTAAGGACTGCTGGCCCACACCATCCACAAAGAAGAGCTGTTGACTAAATTTAAACCCAGTTTGAGACAAACACAATTCACACAAATGTCTTGAATTATAGTTCTCTACATTTAAACTAAACTTGCATGAATCAATGTTACAAATTAATAACAAAAGTACATTTTTATGCTCAAAGAAGGAATAGAGTTGTCTACCTGACTTACCTTTGCTGTTGCATTCGCCCTCACCTCAGGGCTGCTGTTTATGTCAACCGTCTCATATACATGCTCGTATACCTGACAAACACACAGAAAGCACACAAATGCAGTATGAATACAAACTCTGTGGTCTTGTTCTGTAAACCCATCCAGGCAAACAAACACTGGCATACAATTTAAACCAGATTTCCAGAACCTCAGGCAGTTTCCCAGATCCATCTCAGTTTAGCTACAAACTAAATTACTTGTGAATCGTAATTCAACCTTAAAAAGCCGTTTAAGTCCGTCACATTAGTCTATATCAGATCTTCAATGGACAGCCACCATTAACGGAGCAACTGTGTCCTAGACCGTAATCTGTGACTGGAAAGCCACACCATTAGGAGGATACAGTATCAAATCAATCTCTTTACATGGCTCGCTCTTGATGCTTTAGCACATGTTTAGCACACCGCTATTCCATCTTGCATTCAGGGCCATCATTATACATCCACCCACAAGCCTCAGTGTTCAACCAAGAGTCGTGTGCGTTTATCTGAGAAACAAGCAAATATTCAGAGTGAATCGTAAATGGTTAAGAGACACAGCTCTTGAGTTACTAATAAAGCACTTTACGCATCAGTTAAAAAAAAAAAAAAAAAAAAGTACAGCACTTTACTCGAGCACCATCACATGCAACAGCAAAACAAGCTTTTCAGGAGAAACGTCATAGCTGACCTTGAAGCCTCAACACATGCAAATTATAGACAGTTTTGTCTATCCTGAGGTCAGGTTTAATAAGACTGTGTAGGTGCAGATATAAGCGATAGTGTAACTTTCAGTGAATTAATGATGCATTTTCAAGATACACACAATAGTGTGGAGAAAAAAAATAGTTGTAAAACGTTTAAAAGTGCCTAAAACCTATTTAATAATACTACATTTGTGCAACTGAACTATAAAAGTGACTATAATACTAAAATGTTTTGTTAGTCATAAATACTTGGTACTAATTAGTCAGGATTAGAGATCATGTTCATTTATTAGCATCAGTCATTTAGGATCAGTTACCCAAACATGCATTAAATTAACCAAAAGCTAAAATAAAGAAGTGAATCATGAAATAATTTATTGTTTTGAATTCAAATTAGTTCTCTTAGTTATATAATATAATATAATATAATATAATATAATATAATATAATATAATATAATATAATATAATATAATATAATATAATATAATATAATATAATATAATATAATATAATATAATATAATAATTAACTATACAGGGTGGGCCATTTATATAGATACACTAAATTACATAGACAACTGCCTTCAGATGACCCCAAAAATAAAAGTCTAAGGGGGTCAGCTCGGGAGACCTTGGGGGCCATTAAACTGGCCCACAATGACCAATCCACTTTTCAGGCAACTGTATTCAGGAAACCATTCCCATTTTATTAAGGTGTATCCATATAAATGGCCCATCCTGTATATTAAATGATGTTATTGAAAACCAATTCTTTTAAAACTGTAATACTTCACGATATTTCAGAAATAGACAGTATTAAAGACTTCTTCAAAATACACATACACAAAAAAAACATCGTACTGACCCAAACACTTTGAAATGTGTAGTGCATTATTTCTCAACCATGTTCCTGGAGGACCACCAGCACTGGATGTTTTGGATGTCTCCTTTGTCTGTCACACCCATTACAAGTTGGTCAATCTCTGCTAATGAGTTGATCTGAATCAGGTGTGTTTGGATAAGGAGATATGGGAAATGTGCAGAGCTGGTAGTCCTCCAAAAACGTGGTTGAGAAACACTGACTATGTTTACATGGACATAAGTAATCAAATTATTTGCCTCAATCTAAATAAGACAATGATATGGTTAAGGCACTTACATGAGTTGCTTTTTAAATGTTCCTTTCATGATCCCATTTTTTATGTTACAGCACATAATTCGATTAACACCATTGCGTCACTACGATATCCACATTTCCTCCAGAGTTTCATCAGGGTTCATACACATTTTTACTACTAAAATTCCATGACTTTTCCAAGACTTTTCCAGAACTTTTAAGTACATTTTCATGACGTAATGTCTACATATATATGGTAAATAATAAGAAAAACAACGACGTTCAAATTTATTACAGCATATCAGAGAACATGCAACAATCTATTTTGTTTAAATTAGTTTTTATATAGATGTTGATAATGCTTACACAGCACTAACAATGTGAGAGCAAGCTTTTGGCCAAGGACAGAAAAGAAGTTGCACAATATATCGTTTCAGCATCGATATCGCAATGTGTGCATCCGCAATAGTCACATCCCAGGATATGCAATGTTGGGATTATAGTTTAATCATAATGGAGTAAAAGTTTATCATTTGCATGCATTTTTAAAGAGATAATTCACCCAAAGATTACTTACCATTTTCTTTACACTCTTCACTTGTTTCAAACATTTATGAGTTTTCTTTTTTAAATGAACACAAAAAGAACATAACTCCTATAGTATTGAAACAAGTGAAGTGTGAGTAAATAGTGAGCACATTTTAATCTTTGAGTAAACTGTCCCTTTAAGGCCTGTGACTGTGTGAACATTTTAATATTGCAAATTTTAAAACATCCGGCCACAAGAAATTTTTTGTAACTTTAATAAATATTAAATAATATACAATGAAGACTATACAGTGTTAATTATCAATATCTGTACCTGAATAGTGAATACCTAAAAACTATCATTCACTTTTATCTTTGCTATATTTTATTTATCTATGCTTGTAATTTTTTTGTTGTATATTATTCGAGATTCACTCCTCTACAAAATCCCCCCAGTCAATCCAAATAAACCTGTTAAATCATCTATTAATATTGTATTCACATTGCAATACATATCACAGAAATACAAAATATCGTCATGCCAGATTTTTCCAAGATTGCGCAGCCATAATTCAAGTATACAGATATTTGTTAAACTAATTTCCATGACTTTTCCAAAACTTTGTGGGTTTTTCTGTTGTTCCAAATTTTTCCAGGCCTGGAAAATACCATGTCAAAATTCCATGACTTTTTCAGGTTTTCCATAACCGTATGAACATAATTTGAGGTGTTTCATTTTTATTTGTCGACTTCAACTGCAGTTTGGCACTTTCACTTTCATTCAGGAACATTTCATCCATGCCCCTTGTGACGAGATATTGGATGCGAATTTGAAATGCTGGAAGAGTGTTGTTTTTAATGGAATTTGATACTGAATGCCATATGGCAAAAAAAAAAAAACTGCATTTCGTGATGCAGGTGTCTGTGGTCCTTCACTGACTTGGTAGGTGCAGAGAATAGTGTCAAACAGCCATGTGTGTACAGACTATCCTGTCGCAAAATGCAGCAAATATCCTACACAATGGTTATAGCAATAATGCGACTAAAATTGGCCTACTCCACGTCTTAATTAGATTTTTCTTTAGTTCTATTATGACTTTAGTCAGATTAAGGTAATCAAAAATTGGTGTGTACATGGTAGACTCTTAATCAGAATATTGTCTTAAATCGCACTAAAATCTGAGTATTGGTGTCCATGTAAATTTACTCACTGATGTAGTGTATAGCATTTTTTTTCATTTTGATCTTACATCGTTTTCATCATCTAACTATCACAAAGCTAATCCTTAAAAATGGCAGTAATTTAATACTATTATTTTTATACTTATATTAGCATTTTTCAAAATGCACATTATAAAGTTATGCTTTAAACCACATTTTAAAACAAACAAAAATTATTTTTTTTTTGCTTGTTTTAAACAAAATTAAACTGTAATATGAGATATTTATCAGTCACAAGCCATAACATGGAAATACTCATGTTATCGGTTGATAAATAAATTATAATAATATCGTGTTACTACTAAGAATGACATGCTGAAAGATGAAAATACAGTTTATAAACAGACAGGCATTTAAGGTGAGTGCCGAGACCACATTTAAGCTTTTAACAGAACCTTTATTGAAGCTAATCTTTCCTTCAGAAACCTCTGCTTTATTACAGGCTCTCAGGCAAAGCAAAGAACAGCATCTCTCAGCGAGCATCACTTGTGCTGAGAGTTCAGAGTCTTCAGTGAGCACGACAGATGACCAAGCAGCAGGGAGGAGACCAGTCAAGTGCCAACAGTCTTAGATTCACTACATGGGCAACAGAACACTAGTTTTATGCCCAGTCTGAAACAGACAAATGGATTGATGCTATTTGTGGACATCAGAATCAATATCCAGTGTCCAGTCCTTCTGCACAACAATAACTACGCATGTACTACACTAATGAGCACTTTGTCATAAGCATTAGCGATGAGAGCAACTTCAGTCATAACGACCGCTTGCGTAAATGAGCTGAGTACTTGGGCGGAAAAAAAAGGGGGGGCGGGGGAGAGCTTGTGAGGATAAACAACTTCCGCCTCCTCAGTTTTTTTGTATTGTTAATCTTGTCACTCTTTGGCACCTGCATCACACCTTACTGTTTTTTCCTTTCCTCAGCATCACACAGTGGGTCTCATTCACTCATAATACCTGAGCGTATTAAACACAAGGGAAGTTCTCACCAAAACTTTATTTAGACATCAATTTGTAATACCTCGTTATGATGTTAATGAATTTGGTGTACTTTAAAAACAGCAGCTGCATGCCCAGAGTTAGTCATTTGCATAAAACGCAGACAAATATCCATAGGGCTTTATGCACAACCTTTCTTTTACAAGTATAAGCCACTCTAAGCTAACATGTGATGCTTTCTAAAGACTCGCCTATAATAACCTATTTAGATGCTATTAATATATTTTATGCAGATCTCTGATAAGTTATCAGACCCATTTTCCAATTAAATGTAGGAACGAATAAAATAGACTCCCTTTAACCCTTAATCAAATAGTTAAAACACATTTTATTATTTCATTATAACATGCTCATTACATAAATAAATATTTACAGAAGAATAATTAGAGGCATTCATTATAAACATTTATAGGGATCCTCCGATCGATAGACCAGAGATTGGAATCGGTCTTTAATCACATTTAATAACTTGCTCGGTACTCACTGATCTTGCTGATCTCATGAACCGAAGTGTTTGTGCTAGCTGGAGATGTGTAAAAGATTTGAATGACCTTGCATGTATTTAGGCCTTTTTACATATAAAAACTGAAAGTTATGTGTTTTTGACAATATTGCAAGTTCACTAAAACCTGTCTGGAAGTATTACATAAATATATATTTTTTTAACATGAATATTTAATAATATAACTTCTTGTAATATACTTACTGCAATAAACAGTAATGTATATGCCTATTTCCTTTAGTAAAGAAGTAATGGATTTGTGGGTTTTAACTTCTTATGCTTCAAATATGCGCTCCTAACTTTTTCTTTATGTTGAATTCTTCCTCCATCATTTGCATCCAAATTGCATTGTTTGTCATTTTTCTTACCAATTTTTTTTATGTTTTACCAATTATTTTGTATAAATCTGCTTCTGACTATGACATGTTCACACCTAAATGGCTATAAGAAACATGTTTAAGGGATTATATGCAGCATCCTTAAGTCATTCTCTGAGGTAAAGAGTGACTTTAAAAGTGAAAATGTGCTTAATGTATTATGAAGCTTAAAGCATCAGAATCAGTTTTCTGTATCGGCCAATCACCATCACAAAGAATCGATACTTGGTATCGGTTTGCAAAAATCTTGATCGGAGCATCCCTAATTATTTATTACCTAAATAACTAGTGGTGTGTGGGAAAAACAATAAAAGGGTGTACACGTTTTGCTTGCTTGTTGTTAATTGCTTGTTGATAACTGACTTTAGTACAAACGCATTCAATCATGATTTACTTATTAAGTGCATATGCAGATTTGTACACATATCTTTGTAAGTACACATGCTCAAAAGAATAGGACCTAGGGTTGTTAAAATTTAATATAGTGTAACATTTTTTCTCATGAGAATCAGTTCTGACTTTCAACTAGAAGCTTATTAGCCTGCTAACCGGCTGTTTATCAGTACTGATAAAGCACGCGTTAATGTCTTCTTCTGCATGGCCAGATTTAATTACATTTATGAAGGTGCTATAAACTGAATTACCATATCTGTAATACCTAGAAAATCCCCTCATATTTTGTAGATACAACTTAAGATGAGTACTTTTTTTACAGATGCATCCTCAACTCAAAAATTCTGGCCTTACATGTACCCGTAATAATGACTTCATGTTAATTCAATTCATGAATACTGTATAATCTTTCTGATATGACTTGAATGCACAAGTCCTGCTGTTCCAACTCTTAAGAAAATGAAAATGAAAGGTTTTGGAGTTTTGCAAAAATTAATAATTAAATGATTTTTTCCCCATGAAAATATTCACTGCCTCACTTCTTATTAGTAAAACCTATAATGCTTAAAACAGTGCTGTAAGAACTATTATTACAGCTACAAATCACACTTAAATTATGCATTTCAATAATATGTCTGCTGTCATATTTAACAGATTTTTTAAGGTTAATTTGTAGCATTAAAAAGGTAAAAGCAAAACAATCCCCAGTTTTTCAACCTACAAAATTTATTAGAAGACATTTAAATTTCATTTGAAAGCATGAATGTGATGTTGGAACACTTACCTCCCTAACGGCCTTGCAAAACTCGCTCTGCAAAACCCTCTGAAGGGCCTGCAGCTTCTGGGGAGGCACTTCCCCTGTTCTCTGGAGCTTGTCCAGCAGCTCAATGGCACGAGATATGTCTGTAGAACAACATATGTAAGACCAAGGCCATGGATAATCATTTGCATCATGCCATCTGGAAATGTTGCCTGTGGCTAAACAGCTATCCCTAATAAATAACACAACACTGACTACGAATAACATTTTAGCAAATTCTTTCTTTATGACAAATGTTATTGTTGTAGTTATTATTATTATTGCGCCATATTTTGCATGTACTAGTACATAACGTACCTATAGCTAAAAGAAATAATGTAATTTCAGGATGAAATGATTTACTATTATTATGCTACTTGCCAGTTTCTTTACTTTTGCACGTAATTGGTTCTTGGATTATATAGATACATGTAAATATTAAGATAAAAACAGACCTCTGACGGTCATAAGCTTAAGCATATGATTAAGTTAAATCTACAGTTTATTAAATCTCCAGTTAAACTCAAAATAAGATGCTGACTATCAGGACGTCAGTGAAAGACTTTACTAACCTCTAGAAATAATCAGATACACTGATCTCTGACCTGAAATGCCCATGCTAACAGAGCTCACAAAAGATTAACGCTTTTGACAGCTAGCCTCGTGTTTTCCTTTCACTGAACGTAAACTCACCGCTTGAACGACATATAAATGTCCGTATTTCACATTTTATAAGTTTTGTGAACGTAACATTAGTTTAATTTATTGAATAACGTATATGATCTCAAACAGTGAATAGATGTTAGCTCTCTGTCGAGCACTAATCCATCCTCACGAAGTGACAGCGGGAGAACAAAAAGCGTGATTTACACAACACCGCGCTTCACATTCGGCAGAAAGTGTCTCGGCGAGCGGCTTACCTCTTTCCAGACGCACAGGTTCTCCTAAAGAGGCCATTATAGCCCTGGTTGTTGAGTTTGCGTTTGGCGAAAGCTCCAGACTTGCGGCTTGGCTGCTGTGTTTGTTGCAGTTAGCTTGCTGAGCTTAAGCGCTGTGGCTAATGCACAGAGATTACGGATGAGTCAAGAGCGTCAATGCTGCGTTACTTCCGCGCAGACACTTTGTTACCATAACAAACTGACTTTATTATGATTTTCTCAATGGAATTGAAATATATTATATATTTTTAACATTCAACAATATATTTAAACACTTCGACGTGATATTTTGTTCAGGACATCGAGTTTAACTGTATAAATTATTATAATTCAGATATTAGACACGTGTAATAGGGCTATATTACTGTCAGTAATATGTTACTGGATTAGTTAAGAAAACAATGGTATGGCAGCTGTACAATGATATATGGTCAAAAACAGAATCCACAATTGGATGATGCATTAGCCAATCAGAATCCAAGAGCAGTCATATTTTCATACATTATGAATTCATAGTTTATCCTAGGTAAGGAATAAGCTGATATATAATGATGAAAAAGTTTTTTCTTTTACACTTTAGGCTACAGGTGTTTAGGCTATTTTACAATTCTTTAGGCGATTGTTAGGTTATTTAGACATCAGATAATAAATTTAAATAACAACATTATGACTTTACTATCACGAAATATATGACTGTGTTTTCATTGTTGGTTCTGCTAGATTAGTTACATAAAATATGTTTTACTTATATATTATTTAAATAAAAATTATTTGTTGCTAATGCTAAAAATAATGTTATTTAAGATAAATTAATGCTTCAGTGTTTATTTTGTTAAAGTGATTAACTAATGATAAAAAATTACATATTTTTATAAAACTGTTATATAAAGTCTTATAGTGTTTTAAAGTGTTATATAAACTGTCTTATAAAGAAACACTATTTATAGAAGATTCATCTACATATATATGACTTTGAAATATAAAATCTTGATAACCAAATGGCAGTTTTTTTTTATCAAGCAAAAATAATTGTTGTACTTTACTTATATATACAGTTGAAGTCAGAATTATTAGCCCCCCTTTGATTTTTTTTCTTTTTTAAATATTTCCTAAATGATGTGTAACAGAGCAAGAAAATTTTCACAGTATGTCTGATAATATTTTTTCTTCTGAAGAAAGTCTTTGTTTTATTTCGGCTAGAATAAAAGCAGTTTTTATTTTTTTTAAAAAACCATTTTAAAGTCAAAATTATTAGCCCCTTTAAGCTATATATTTTTTCAATAGTCTACAGAACAAACTATCATTATACAATAACTTGCCTAATTAACCTAACCTGCCTAGTTAACCTAATTAACCTAGTTAATTTAAAAGCCTTTAAATGTCACTTTAACTGTATAGAAGTGTCTTGAAAAATATCTAGTAAAATATTATGTACTGTCATCATGGCAAAGATAAAATAATTCAGTTATTAGAAATGAGTTATTAAAACTATTATGATTAGAAATGTGTTGAAAAAATCTTCTCTCCGTTAAACAGAAATTGGAAAAAAAATATACAGGGGAGCTAATAATTCTGACACTGCAACTGTATATATACTATATAATGTATATATGCGTATATATATATATATATATAATTTGTTTTTACTTTTTCCATATTCTCAGTTTTTTTTTGGACTGGCTTGCTAAAACAGTGATTTTATGAGTTTACTTGCTGGTATTGTGGAAAGTAAAAGAGAGAATAGAGTGGCCTACTTCTGTAGCAAATGGGACAGGGCCCTGCTGGGTCTTACCAAGGACTACTTTGAACTGGGGAAAATCTGATCCTCACAAAAATAACTCAGTCATGCAAGTTGTTTCTCGGATAAAATGCACCAGAAGAATGTTTTATTGTCCGTTTCTTTATCTAGTCCAGTCACCATTGATTAATATTTTGCAGCTTCATATTTGTTCTAATAAGGTTAAGCAAACACTTACTCATTAAGCAATGCTGATAGCTATTCTTTTGCTTTCATATCAATATCCTTCAGTACACAAGTTTAATTTGATTCGTGTTCCTGATAAAGGATGCACTTATGATCCAGTTATTTTGACTTTCCGCCTGAGCATCCTTTATGGCCCTGCCCACGTACTCATGATGCAGTGAGATACTTACCATGAACAGATGAAACTCCTCCCTTATCTGTGGCAGTGTATCAGTGTCAGACAGATTTCTGTTCAGTTGTCTGATAACAACCTTTGAAGGAAAGCAGGTTTGTGTATAGGTCTGTGTCTGCGTTCAGGTGTATCAGATATCACGCAGAGTGCATTGGAGTGTTGACTCCATTGATCTATCCTACAGACAAAAGAAAATCCTAATCTCTTAGCGCTAGTGATGATTGCCTGCTCCCTCTGGACAACATTACATGAGAGACTGGTTTCCATAGAATTTACATATAAAGTCTTACCTGAGAACTTTCTAGACTGTTTGTTCTTCCACAGAACACATCTGAATTTACATTGGATGGATGTGTTCATCTGTATTTCTGGCTCTGAGATTTCACATTAGCTTGGTAATACTGATTTAGACATATATGTTGAGAGGATGGGAAATTAATACTTATATACTGTAGTGTATAGACTTATATCTATCATTATCCCTTTTGAAATCATATGAATGTAGGAATCACAGTATGTTTGCCTGCGAGAGAAGATGTTCTCTGCACAGCATGTGCCAAATTTCGACCTGTAAAGGGAGAGCTCAAACTTTATTGACATTGGTTTTGTTTTTCAGTTGCCTATAGTATTTTATTTCTTCAATATTTCAATTTAATATTGCAAACAACTTCACAACATACAAAAATGAATTATATTAATCCAGAACACATGTCAATGAATAAAATTTTATATTATATATATATTTTATATATTTTTTCATCTTGTGGGGATAAAAAATAAACAGCAAAGCTTTGACAACAGCACCCTTGACATAGTATGTATTTCCAACATTACCCTTGAGAAGTTGAGGATAGTAACAGACAGAGTACTGAGAGGAGGAAATCCTGTTACGGTTGAGAATGTAAACGGAATGTTTTGGTCGGAAACCGATTCCTTGTTTTCCCAAAGTGGACAGTTTTTCAATTCACAATTGAAGCAGCATGCAAGTTTTTTCTTTTTTTTCTTTTTTTTCTTTCTTGAATGTAATTCTTCCTCACCCCCTCCTCTCCTCATCTCTCAAAATCTTGGCAACGTAAAAAACACAATGTCTTGAGGAATGTGATATAGTAATTTGAACTGGGCGCAAATGACTTATCAGATCTTTTTTTAATTGTTTACAAGGTCATGAATATGTTCAATAAATAGACTGTAGTATCACTTACTGTATAAACTTTTTCTTTTTTACATGCAGTCCATAAAATTTTTATCTGACTGAATAATTTACCCTGTTGTGTATATATACAAATAGATATTTTCTCTTTCTCTCTCTTTTTTAGAACTCTCAATAAAATCTATACATTGTGTACACTATCTGCCCCTCTTAATGGTCAATGTGCATACACACGAAGTGTCTATCCGTATAAACCGCCAGCCGATCTTCCTTTTGCTATCCATGGTAAGGGCTTCGCACGTAAGACTGGGTTGTCCGGCATTGCGAGTTATAGTGCCGCTTGTCTATTCCTCGGCAGCCCTCCTTTGTGTACCCCAAGGGGTTGCATTTGGTCTCGTAAAGTATTGCTTCAGCTGACCATTAGTCACGGGGACCTTCTCCAGAACGGTGACCGTCTGGCCCGACATGTCTATTGCCGTCTTTTTGTCCACAGCTGTCACCCACTGGCTAATACTGTCACAAACGCTGAGCTCCCCCCCCGCCGTGCGGGGTCCGAGTGCCGCCGCACACGCATCGACATGTTGGCGGCGTCCAGGTAGTTTTTGTATTCCTCCAAGAGAAAGAGTAACGGCGGCTCCAAAGGCACTTGGTTGCTGATCATCACCCGCGAGGCATACAGGTCAACGTCCTTCGAGTCTGCCGCATCTATAGGACCGCCCCCTCCCTGGCCCTGGTCGGCCCAGGCCCCAGTTGCTGCGTCGCTTCCCCTTCCACCTCAAGCAACTCCTCAATGACCTGCTCGAAAGTGTCCGTGAGCGAGGGCAGCCCGCCCCCACTCTGTGGAGTCCCGTGGCCTCGGCTGCCCGATGTGACGGCAGCGGCAAGCAGCGGCAGCGGCGCCCAGGTAGCCCTCGGGCCCGGTGGCCCCCCTGCACGCCCGGGATCTCTCTCATGGGCGCAGCTCTCATGCAACTGAAGTATGAAATAACCATAGTAACGAACAGGATGGTCATCACTCTTCTAACCTGTTGGAACTGGAGACAGCAAAAGGGGAAAGACAAGAGGGATGGGGGAGTGAGGAAAAGGGGAGGGGGAGAACAGAAAACACAATGTAAAACAACTGTTTTGCAAACAAACATTGCATTAAACACTTCATTCATAATAAAAAATAGGTTATTAATGTGGCGAATCATTCCCTTAGCGCAATTTGAAGCAAAACACAACACAAACGTGCCAACTTGTTATTTCTTTGTTTCATTTTTAGTCTCTAGCCATGGGAGCGCAACTAACACTTGTCCCTGCACACACACCTGCACGTTTGTGCCCCCCTCCCCTTTCCCCGCCAGCAAATACAGCAGGCTAAATTCAGAGACCTGGAGTATCATTAGGAGGACACAAGAGAACTGCTCCCACTCTCCTTAGTCTCTCTTCCCTTCCCTTCTTCCTCCTGATCCCTTGCCTCCTCTTCCATTCCCTTAGAGGTCCGTGGAACTGCCTATGTGAGAATAAGATGGAGTAGATATAGGAGACAATTCAAATCCCACCAAAAAAATTGACAGAACAACTTCTATCATTAAAGTTTGCTCGAGCAGTCCAAAATTTGAATAATAGTCATTTTTAATTGCGATGTTGTTAAAAATCCCATCATTATTAATAGTGTATTCATTATTTGAGTTAGGGCTAAAGTTTATATGCTGCTTGAATGCATGAGAAAAAAATCTAAACTTCTCTGGAAACATGGACTTGTAAGAAAGAGCCCACACACTATGATGCCACGCAGATGATTATCTTTTCCACTAAGAGAGTTCTTAAACTGAAACAGAGATACAAAGGGACAGAGAGAGATGAGAACAGACCACACTACGACAACAGATAGCGATCAGAGAGAAAGAAGAGGAGATGCAAAGAGAGCTGAAAAAGACGCCAGTCATTCATTCATTCTCTCATACCTGCACACACTACCATGCTACTAGTCAATGAAATTTTCCCTGGCTGCAAAATGTACGCAAACAATTGAAATTCCGGTGAGGTACTATTGATTCCTCATCTCTCCCTGCACCTTTCTCTTACCTCTCTGAAGTCCCACTATGAGTCACTGCGATTCATTGCATCCAACAGCATCCCAGAGCATACGAACAGACAGGGGATCATGCACACACAACAACAAAAAAGATAACCCATTACTCTCAATTTTTCAAGGCGAAGGAGAAGGGGAGAGGTAGGGGTGGGGTAAGGGGGGGGTGGAGAGGAGGTGCATTTAAAATATCCAGCACCCGCAGCAAAGGCTTCGCCAGTTCTCTGCGTGCTGTCCTCCCGATGCCCCACGCATCCTCAGGAAGAGGCAGAGGGAGGATCCGCTCCCAGAGCAGAAGGCAGTGTGGGCCGGCAGGAGTGAAGGGGGACACGCCCTGTCTAAAAGGCATTTGTGTTCATTCTTAATTGGTGTCTGGGGCCATGACTGCGATTGCTAGCGCAGTGATGACTGCCATGGAGATGTGCGTTCTATAAATAGGGCCGGTTGGGAGTCCCACAGTCTCGATTGAGAATATCACAGCCCTCTGCTTAATGAGCTCAAAGTCCCCTCGCTCAGTGACGTCGGCAGTCCACGAGGGTTTGTGTGTGTGTGTGTGTTCGGTAAGAGAGATGAGGTGGGAGCATCTTTAATCTCTGCTCTCAATGGTCAAAAACAAGCATGGAAAAACCCGGAGCCGAGGATACAGGCTGTGGAGGACAGATCAATCTTAATCAAATCAGGCAGGGCGCAAAATGTGTGTACAAGCTGCTTCTGCAGGCATGAAAAGATACTTCAGTCTGTCAGCTTTCCCCCGTAATGGAAAAAGCTTCTTACATTGTCAGCAATTACCCTCTGCTGAATATAGCGAGGAATTTAAAGTGCCTGCCTGAGGATTATTCAATGATTCTGTCTTATTTCATTCCTCCAGATGGGGCGTGCCTGCGAGGACGGAGGATTATTGTCAGCGTTCCTACTCTCAAGACAACCTTAATGTGGGTTTACGCACATACAGAGAAGCACAACCCAGTAACCGCCCCAGTTTCACCATGATCCCAATTAGCAAACATCTGTCGTCTCCCTAATGAGAGAAGTATTTATATATATTGCAGAGGCTTCTGAATGAAATACCAGCATCAGTCATGCTGACACCCAAATCCCTTCTGTTGCCCTACCCTGACAGCAGGTGGAGTAAATGCCATCTCTTCATCCAAATCCTGCCAGTAACACATAACCTTAAATATTCCACAGACCTACATGGCTTGGAGTTCCACATAAAAGCACTGAAGTAAGTTATTCTTGAATGTCTGAAAGCTGACTACGCTGGATAAATTGTATCTTTCCCTCCTAATTAGACTGGCGCACCGGTGTGTAGTTGTGGCGGCAGGAGAGATGAGGCCAGAGCACAACAACCCTGATGACGTCTCTCTCTGGTCTCTAAGGGGCTTGAGAGGAAAAAGGGCGGTGGGGCTAGAAGAAGTGGTGCTAGGGGGCAGTGCCACTCATCAGCTCGCAATTGCTTTCCATTTTCCTCTGGGGTCGCTTCTCACCAGGAACAACAAATGATTTTATTTCTAACTCTGCTATTTCCTGTTCCATCAAGAGAATCAATATGGATTATGCTTCTCAATCAACTTCCGTTAAAACGTAATCTAGACGATGAATCACTTTATTGCTCTGGGACTGAGTTGGCAATAACTGAAACCTTCTGTCTCATTCAAAGCATCGAGGGAAGACGAGATTACCTTGACGGACATGTTTGTTCTGCTTTTAATATGCGTGGTATTTGAACTGCTGCTGATAATGCGCTATCAATATCCTGTCATCATATGTATGATGTGCAAACATGACTATGTTTGTGTACACACGAGTACAGGGTGCCAATTAATGGGTCATAGAAAGCATAGTACAGTAAGTAGTTGTCAAAAAAATTATCTAGTCACGGTTTCAGGTGTTTCAATGTCCAAACTTGAAAAAAGACGCCTTTCATGGTTGATGCTAAGATAATCCGTTCACAGTCGTGCAAACAAAGCTGCTAATTCATGACTCTTTGTGTCCCGTTTGTTAGATCTTTGAAGCCCTGGCTCATTATGAGGCATTGAAAATACTACAACAAGGCTTCCATCCAATACAAACCTCTCACACGAGAAAGCCATCCAGCCTTCGTTGATCTTTCAAGCTACAAAAGTAAGACACAGAAAGGCTTGATGAATACTTCAACCGCACAGCTGTATTTGATCCATATGGTCTGGCTTGGTAGGAGCACGTTCAAACACCTTTCACTGTAAAACAGGATTGTACTTTAATTGGGCATGAGTGGCAGCTACGGTTTTGGCAGAAAGACTAACATGCACCTGCTCATATGTTGGAGAAGGGCAGGTAGGACAGGGTAGATTGGTCTAGCACGATCCTGATTCTCCCACAACTTCTATTGTTTAAATCTCCATAGCATAGAGGGTTATGACAGAAAACCATAATGACAGATGTCTAAGGTTCTTCTAACTTAAAAGTAATGCCGGTAACAGACACTTTTCTATTAGCCTTACCACTCTAAAGGAAAATGAGAACAAGACATTTATTCCTTAGGGTGAAAGATATCTTACAATGCACTATTAAATATTTGAAAAGGACAACAAAGGTTAGGGGAAAATGCTTGTAGCACAAGAAAAGATTTTCGAACGCTTTGGTGAACTTGTCAATGACAAGAAAACTGTAGCGTGCATCGCTTAAGCTCACACAGGTGTCTCAGCTGTTAATTATTATTCTGACTTTGACAACACATAAAATGTGGATTCCATAACGGTTGCAATCTGACATTAGTGGTAACACAACAAAAGACAATCTGCTCTTCAATATAAAGTTTTCAACAAGTAGGCTAGAGTTGGCTCTAGATCATAAAGTCTAAGACCTCTTATCTTGTCTAAATTAAACTACACAAATAATGTTAGACATGCAGTACATAACAAATGCTTCAGAATTATGCAAAATCTTAAAACTACAAAAAGTTATACTAGTAACTACCAAAAACAAAGCAAAAAGTTTCTAAAACACTACTAGGATATTCTTAATACTGAATATTTAGACACTGAAGTTCATAATGTAGCCTAGTCTGTCGACGAAGTCGATTTCTCGAGGACAGGTAACCATAACAACTGTGAGTTGCGCAGGCGCAGAATGTGCAGTTTCGGTTGGTAAGTCCAAAAGCATAACAATTTTACACTTAACGTCTACATTATCACATTTATATGATAATAAATATTGTTTTAAAAAGCGTTAGATATTTAACATTTGGCTACTGCTTTGCGTAATACAAAACTCGACGTTTTGCACACAGAAATGTAGGCCTAACTTTACGTATGGTATTTTTAATTCCTCTAAAACATACTCATTTACTAAAATTTGCTCACTAATTTGCTAAACGACAGACGACAAAGACAAATTAAACATTAGTGCTGTAATAATTTATGTATAAGTTTCGTCTTTTGTCGTAAGAAGAGACAGGGCAACACATGGTGAACTAAATCCGCGAGTGAAATATCTGCTTAGATTTGTTACTTTGTATGTTAGTCTGGACACTTTGTTCCTTTTTCAGAGAACTTTCTAAAGAATTAGAGTACCAGCCATTTTAAAAGTCTTAATCCATCGCGGTGTGTTCTGGGCCATTATAAGTTAGCATAGTCAGAGTGTCTACACTTTAAAAAGTTTTGTCAGGTAGAACATAATTTTCTCAAAACAGCGGCACCACACATCCATCCTTTTATTCCTTAACAGGCTTACAACACTATTACACTAGATGGCGCATTCGTCTACATAAAGCTCATCTGAAGTGAAGGCAAGGAGAAAAGCATAGACCATTGGAAACATCTTTCTCTTTCTATCATAAACATTCACTCACACACAGTGAACGCAGTTTAATAAGAAGCCATAAGTATAGGCCTGTTTTCTTTGCATACACCATGCTAAATTAATATTTCTCGTATAAAATATTAACAGGATAATCTATTAATATCTTTACTATGTAATAATCACAATATTGGCTATATAAATACTAGATAAATCGCAACGCAACTTTACTAGAAAGTGCATTGGGATTTTGGGAAAACGAAATCAACTCGTAGCCTATGATTAAGTTTCAGCAATTGTGCCCACTTAACATTCAAAATCATCCCAGGACCACATTAATCAGTAAGTTTTAATCTGAAAACTTTATCTTCGCTTTGGGACTTTATCTGTTCCAGTGGAAGGCTAGACTCTACACGGTAAACCTAAACGATGATCTCAGGTTTCATGTTCAAGTCTCATTGAATTCACGAAAAGCGTCTATTCACTGTACGTTCGCACAAATAGTCTTATTTTTTGCCTAAAATATAAACAATGCGTCCATATGAATAAATATAATGTTGAATGGCAATTGTTAATACTTTTACGCCACTAACAAGTAAAATAACTAAAACATCCACATATATTATACAGCCACAAAACAATAAAGCCAACTATTAAACAAGTTGAACAGAATAGCTCATATCTGCCAGGATAAACAGCTGATAGCCCTAGATAATAAACAAAAACAACTTGGTTCCACTGACCCCTATCAGAAATCCAATCAACATAATAACGCCGTATCTTATTAATGAACGTGAGGATAGCGTTTCATGTTGCCGTTGCATGATCCAACACTTGATTACTTTTTCTTAACTCCACAACAGACGTAGCATAGTCGGTAGGCTACAGAACCCGCAGTAATAACGACTCCATTCCGCACAAAAACCTACCTTTACTGTCCAGTCGTAAAGGAGACCATTCAGCAGGACAGTGTCATCTGGGATGTTTTGGATAAGACCTCCGCGCAACTATTCTGCGATATTCGCCCGCTCTTCGCCAAGCAGCAGCTGCAAGTTGTCTCTTCAGCTTTGAGCAAATAGATTAAATTATTGATGGTGGAAATTGCATGGTTGAGGTAATGGACTCCCATGACTGAGCGGATCCTTTGGAGTTGAGTTGAAGCAGTTGGATGGCATGGTGAGCGCTCGCAGTGTAGTGCGCATTGAGAGAGCTCTCCAGCTTGAAATGACGGCTTCATTCCTCGCGACTACAGTAACTAACTGCCGTGACGTTGCAACATGTGACTCCAGCGCGAGCGCCAACCAAGTGAAGCCTCAGATGCTTATTCCTAACGAATAACCGGAAAGTATGTTATTATGGCGTTTACCGAGCAACATATGACAGAAACCTATTTTAATTCCTGGACATATAGAGGCTTGGGGTGATTTTAAACACCCATCGATTTTTAAATCATCGCATTTTTTCTCGAGTAGGCTTCTCCTGACGACCACTCAGTTAGTGTGGGCTTTTGACATTTTTGCACATTCTTCGTCATTACTGATGAAGGTATATATAAAACACGATTCCTTTGTGTGCTGATACAAAGTGAATCACATACGCTATGCGTATGCTTGTGATGTTTCATGCGTATCCGTTTGGTTTGATGTTTCGTGTTGTTTTCCTTGACTATTTGTATAACGACATGAGAAATTAGCCTAGCTCCAGTGGAACCTGTAATCTGTTTAGCTTACGTAGCTACAGCTTTGTATAATTGGTCAAATTAAAATTTATAGGTTAATGTTATTACATTTGCCATTGTCAGCTGTAAAACTGTAATTTATGGTTTTAAGATATTACATTTGCCATCTGAATCACTTTAAATTCACTGGCTTAGCTGCGACCAAATGCTGCACCAGCATCCTAATGGACAGCCGTTAGGTTAATTTGAAACACCTTTTTGTGACAAGACTATAGATCATCTGCTGAAATTGATATTTGCAATTGTGACTCCAAAGGTAGCTTCAAAGTAAAGAGCTCACTCCTTGCCCCACCACATCAAGGTCCTATTATTCCCTAGTCTTCGCTGTATGTGATATTTTAAACTATTGTCAGGTTTGAGCCCCCGTCTGCCAAAGGAGCTTATGTGCCAGATGTTGGTTGGTTCATTGATTTTAATACTATTCATTGTTCTTACAGTGTCAGTTTAGTTCCTCTGATAATGGGGAGTGGTTGTTTGATTTTGTAAACGGTCAAACATGTTGAAAATCATAGAGGTGATAAAATGTTGCTCTTCAACTGCGGCTTTATCGTTTAATCCTTATTAACGTGACCTTCCAGGAGAAGTTTAGCGAAAGCATTCCTTGTTCTTTCACCCTATGCTTCACCACATCATTAGCCCCATACTTTCACCAAGCTCCAAGTGCTTTTGGATCTTGTCCAATGCGAGATTTATATTGATGAGTTTTGTGTATAGTGATGATGATTATTCCTTGTATAAGGTAATGATGTGGAGCGGTTTCAAACCTAGCTGTTCCCAGCATGGGAGTGGATGCTAACACCTGCCTCCTCACACACACGCGTACACATACACACACAAACTTCTCCTTTTCATCTCTACCTTTTTTTCTTTGTGACCGCATCTTCAGCCTTTTTGCACTACTACACATGAACACTTTCAAAAATAAAATTATACAAATATACTTTCACCTTCACTCATTTTGACATACCCGCGCTTACAGCCCCTTCCTCTCTCCTATAGGGACAAGCCAAGATGAATATAACTCATCCCATAGGTTCACAGGAGGAGAGGGCAAACCCTGGATGACAAAGAGTTGCATCAGCAATTACTGAGCGACATGACTCCAAGAGAGGTAAAACACACACACAGAGACACACACACACACTCATGTACACTCTCACACTGTGCATTAGGGCTGTTCCAGCTAGGTAATCCATAAATAAATCACTCTGCTTCTCATAGGAGCACAAAACAACATGGATCCCATTCAGAACTGGCACATACAGCACAAGTTGACACCACCACCCACAGGACACGAACTAAGATAACCACAAAGTGGACATAGGACTAATGAGAATACAGCTAGAGATGAATGTGGGAAGACCCTTGACTTCATTGGTTGCAACCTTCATGGAAACTGTAGGGTCCATGAAATGATCAGATATGCAGTATGCACAGTACAGCTGAAACTGACCATCAGGGTCTCAAGTGTTGAATGTGAGAGAGTCGGAGCGGCGTCAGAAGAAGCGATGGGCCGTTGTTCTCTATCCAATAGGTCGGGTCGCTAATGACGTTCACCCTCAGCTTCTCAAAAAACTCGCCCTCTGTTGTCTTGTCCATCGTTAATATTCCACTCCTGGAGCAGGTCTTCCACCATAATGCAAAATTTAATTTTGAAGTTGCATGTGACACATAACAAAGCATCAAGTTAGAAGAGATCTTGACTCTGTACAAACCTGTAATGGTGGATTAGTCTCCACTACTGCAGAGCAGGGTAACAAAACTTTTAGGGTGGCAAAACTTGCAGTAAAAATGGATGTAATAGCTTCTTTACAATCACTGAGAGTGAAAGTCATTCATCACACATCACAGAGCACATTAAAGTGGACAATGTCATTCTAACCATCACACTGCAATGGAAAACAAAGGTAAACCACTCAAATACACTCTTAAAATATAGATACAATTGACATTGATGATCCAGTGGAGAACCTCTAACACCCACAAAGTTTTTCTTCATTGTATAATAATAAATTAATTATAATAAAAAAGATTGCATGTTATATAAAATATTCTTTATACCAAGAAAGGTAATGTTATTTTACTCTTCATTCAAATTAAAGTTCTTTGTGGAACTCAAAATGGTTCTTTTATAAAAATCAATGCAAAAAAATTCATATTTAAGTCTATATTTTTTGAAGAGTGTATACGAGTGTTCACTAGCATTTCTCACATAACCCAGCTGTCACAAAAATATGAATGACTAATGTGAAAAAACCTGGTTAATCATGCAGCATATTTTTTTAAAGAGTCCCACGTCATGATTTAGTGTTGTTTAGTCTGCAATGTCGAGTGTACGTTTAAGTATGTACACTTGTTCAAGTGGGTCCAGTCTTTCCATTTTGTCATTGCATCGAAATGAGTGAGTCACTTTGTGGAACTCAAGTTTGCCCATTCCTGGGTGCCTGTCTTTGTTTCTCCTGCTCTCTGTCTTTAGGGAAGGGAGCCTGGGCAGTGCTTTATGTGACATCACATCACCGTCTCTCATCAGCACACTGACGAATTGCGCAGTGCTCATCTCTCCAACAGCAAGATGCAACAGGTTCCTGCTACCAATAAAGGGCCGGTGGTGGTCAAGCAGCGGCCAGCCGTGTAAGATAAAGATCTCAAAGTCTTGACTTATAGCAGCTACACTATAGGACTACACACTTAGATATCCACTTTAGCACATAGACACAATGAGCTATACAATCCATGTAACTGTAATCTCATCCCTAGCAGCATACACCAGCTACACATGGTAATGTATCCGTGGGGTATAAGCCCGCTGCTGCACTTGATCCCTTTGTACACACATCCTCTGGTAATCTAGCCTTTTGCTTGCCCAACAAAACCCTTATGTGTCAAGGGTGAGTATATTTACATCAATTAGGTAGACCAATTCTTGTCATGCTCTATGTAGTCTGTCACTTGATTAATAGTTCGAAATAAACATTTCAAATATCGCTATTTTATTATACGAACAAGCCATCTAAAAGAAAACAACCTAAATAGTGCACTATTTGATAGTTTGCAAGCCCAACAACATCGATTTGTGCTCGTTGGTGGTGAAAATTTAAGATAAAAAAACTCCACGAAGTGTCCGCGAACAATGTAAAATCACCATACAAAGCAGTCAGTAGAAAGAAGCTACATTCTAAATTACCTCTAAGAAATGTTAAACATTCAACTGTGGAAAAAACATGTAGCTTTGTTCAACTTCATTACATTATTACGTACAAAAAGCATTAAGCAAGTCTATCAAAGTCACGTTGAAACAAACACTTTGGGATGCCATTCTTAACCGTTATCCACAGAGGCAAATTGCAAACAAGTTAGAGAAGTCCTGCATACACATACCCAAGCATTGACGTTGGCGAATAGTTTGAGGATTCCTTGGCGGAGCTTTAGTTGCCAGGCACCAGCACTAATGCTGCTCTGTAGCTATTCACATACAGAGAGGCAAGTGCCACTCCATTTTATATCAGTGAGTAAAGCACACAGGTGGGTGGCAAACAACTAGCAGAGCTCATCATACAGACAGACCCTGTCAAATTGTTCAAACTTGGATGAATATACATGCTGGAGGTCAAAAATATAAATACTGCATATGCCATACACATATTCACAGACAAACAAACACCCCTGTACACAAACAACAAGCACAACAGGTTTACAACACCCTAAATAGCAAAGTTATTTTTGATTTAAGTCTCAATAAATAAGCATACAGAATCAGCGTCATTTACATGCAGATTATGAAGGAATTACACCTTAAAGTGTAGAATATCACTCCGACCTCTTGCAAAATGAGCGCTTTGCGCTAGAGCACCGCAAGTCACGCTCTTGCTTGGTGTTGAGCGCGCGCCCAATCCTCCAGTCTCTTGAGGATTTCTTGTGCAAAAAAAAAAAAACGCAATCGGAGGTGCTAATGACTAACGTCTTTCGAATTGTCCAAATAGCTCACTAATACAGAATAATTATATTAAATGCGTCGGTGATACATTCAATCAAATGATTGGCAGCATTAAGTAAATTTGCATTCTTAAATGTGCAATACATTACAATTATGATTAAACCTAATATAATGATGATGATTATTTTTGATAGCTTTTACTGTCATTCTCAAAATTGTGAGACTAGAAAACATATATTTTCTAGAGGGTGAATGAAAGAAACGGACCTTTTCCTTTTTCGCAATTGTGACGAGCACACGCTTTTATTTCCCAGAGGAACTCAGCATATTCTGTAGGCCTATAATAAATTCCTCCCGCGGGTCAAGCAGGGCGCAGTAAGTCTGTACATTACTATTAAAGTTAATTAAGAAAGCCGCGCTCCGTACAGGCTACAAAACGATTTTCAAAGTATTTATTTAGTAAATATCCCTTGATCATCCGCGGCGGTCAGTCAAACGAGAAGGAAGGAATCGCCAATTAAACTGTAAAAATATAATGCCACATTATGTGTTGTCTGAATTGAAACCTACCAAGCTCAGATTTGTTATTGACGCCCACCTTTAACTCTGCAGCGATCAGAACGGAGGGGAGGGGGGCGGAGAGGGAGATTCTCAGCTAGATAACACAACCCCATTTATGGACTGATCCGATGACGTACATTGCAGAAAGTTCTATAAAAAACCTTCCGTACATACAAAGTGTGTCGTGCCATCCCCCAGCACCCCCCACCCTCCCCGCATCCGCCTCCAACCCCCCTCCCCCCGCATGCCCACACCCACACCACCAACACACATCTCTATCCCTCAGTCTTATGAACTAAAATTAAATTAAATAAATTCATTTTGAAAATAAAATATGCATTCAATAAAGGAAAACACGACTCACATAAAAATAAAATCACCAACAAATGATCATTTAATAATCGCATTTCATTTAAGACAAAGCTAAAACAAATACAGCAATTCTGTATATGTGTGCATTTCAGCATTTAATCATTCACCACTATATTATTTTGCAAACAAAAGCAGACATTGTTTCGTTGAAAAACACACAGCTTAAATTGTGCATTAAATACTTGCTTATTAAAACGGCGCTCGTGACCGTTTTGACGCACGTCAGTAATGATGTTGTTCATTACATTTAACCAAAAATGACAAGAGCATTACGAAAATTACAGTGACAAAACAGCGACAGTTACAGCACCAGCTGCTATTATTTTCGGGCTAGTCCAAAAGCATATGCCGATTGTCCCGTTTGATTTATGTCACTTAAAACGAGACATTCGATACATTGTTTTGTATCAACAGAGATTTACTCGATAACACGATTATCAAAAAGAAAACAAATGTGCAGTAAAGAAATTACCGATTTGGTAGTGTTGAAAGAAGCTAACGCAGCCGGACAAAGAGAAACAGTCCTAATGATCATTTAAAAGCAGCTAAATTACACTGAACGTCTTACGCCTGATAGACTCTTGATTAACGCAGTGTTGAGGCGCCCGTGGGCTTTCATATCTGTCTGTTTGTCATTCAATCGCTTCACCCTTTAATCAGATTCTTGGATACAAAGGGAAAAAGCGACCGTAGCCAATATCCTCCGCACATCCCTCTCAGAAACTGAGACGAATTCCTAAACTTAGTCGGCATAAAAGTCAGAAAATCATCAGCGAAAGGCTCCTTTAAAACGCTGACTGTCCTAATTTCGTCTCAGTCTTGCACAGCTTTTCTTCAGCTTTCTCCACAATACGCGTGACACCCTCTCAGCCATTTCCTTATCAGGCAATCTTATCGGTGGCTCCATCTAACCCAGTCTGAACAAAATCTGACCACGCCTATCCAAATTCTTATTCACTTTAACTGGAAATATATATATGATCACACACACGCACACGCACACACACACATTGTTTTGGCCATCGGGCTATTTTTGGCGAGGCAATTCAAAATACTTTAACATGATATGTTATCTGTGGAGAAAGCTTTTAGCTCTAAGTGGTTCCCAACTGTTCGGCGTGTGCACAGACAGACCTGTGCGCTGGGGAGCGAGATGAGCAGGTGATGCTGGAGGAGAGGAGTGGAAATCTGGGATGATGAACGGAAACGGAGAAGCGGTCCGTAGTAAAAACACTAGCAATATGTCCACGATGACGAAGTGCGATGCTATGCACAGACGCGATTAGTTTGATAAGGCTGGTTGCACCACTTTAGGATCGATTCAACGAATAAATTATCCCTCCATGCTAACGAAAACAACATTTTAGCTGATCAGAAAGGATGACGAGAATGACAGCTAAACCGATAGATAGATAGATAGATAGATAGATAGATAGATAGATATAGATAGATAGATAGATAGATAGATAGATAGATAGATAGATAGATAGATAGATAGATAGATAGATAGATAGATAAGGATCTTTTCGATCTCAGCAAGACAATAAGTAGGAGGCAGCTCGTGCTGAGTCGAATATTTTATTAAAGACATGCCCCATTATTCAGCAAGCAAAGAAAAGCGTGCGCTAGACAATTGCGCATTAAAGACAACAAGAATTCCGCAAGCATTTGATTATGATGAGGATGGAAAGTAAGCTTTTACGCACTTGCATGCACTGTTCATTTGTATTGTTTTAAAATGACAACTCATATTAAATAACTCCTAAATGTAGGCAACTGTAGATATAGAAATAAATAAAAAAACATTAGTCCGTTTCTGTGAATCCGTGACAGAACTGTGGCTGTTAATTGAAACAACTTTGTGCTCGTTTTCTTCTCTAGTCATGGTGTAAAAGCATACGGACAAAGTAGAGGGAAAATGTAAAATGATAACGCAAGTTTAACATTTCCCTCATGACTCACGTCTTCTCTCCCATCACAACCAAAGCTATTCCTCACAGCGTTACATTTTCTCTGTCCGTAGAGTAAAATGCAAAAAAGGAACAATTTCTCTATGTACAGACAGACAAACATCTGCCCGAGGAGGGCTGCTAGTAAAGTGGAGAATAAAACAAACAGGTCTTACCTTTATAAGAGCTGACAACCACTATCAGTGGTTAGATCTCCAAGACCAACACTTGCATTTCCCAAAGTTAACGCTGTGCACCAAGTGGAGATTGCAAAGTACGCGTACACTACAGCAGCTCTACGATTTCAACTTTCACATGCTCTAAGTGGCGACAAAACTCCAAGCGCAATGTAAGCAGCCCCGCTATCGACTGGTGCTTTTCCTCGCGTTTGTTTGTTTGTTTTGTTTTCTCACGGGTCTCCCTCCGAGAGCAAAAAAGAAGGAAAAAGTGAAACAATCCCTAGCTTTGGCAAAACACAAAAGGCGAAGTCCACTCACTCCGTGTTAGTCCGCAGCGTTCAACGACTCCCGGTGCCTCTGTCCAAAGTGCTGAAATCATAGCACAGCTAAGGTTACTTAGAGGCAAAAATCTATACTTTCGTTAAGTGCCACTTGATATTGCTTTACTCTATTGCTTCCCCACGCCTTGTCACGTGAATATATCCTTGGCAAGCCCGTCCTGTTAATATTTGATCACATGTTGGCCGGTCGTTTTCTTAACAAAAGAATCACTTATCTGAAAAGTCGCTCAAACCCTCTAAAGAGGGGTCCCCCAAAAGGCTTGCAACCAGTGTCCCCAAATCACACAGTAATAGCGCCTTGGTGCTCTGCTTTTGTCCTGCAGGGCAGATGGACATGTCTACACATGTTGCCTTTTTCACTGAGCACTTGTAAAAACGATATTCAGTATAAAGGCTGAAAGCCCAACAGGCATCAAAGCGCAGATTGGCACACAGAGCAACAAAGGCAAAACCAATTAGAATGTATATTCTCTACGGCTACGTTTGTTTTACTCGGATTTTGCCCCTCTACCTACGAATCCCAGAAAACAGCAGCATTACAAAGTTTTACATTCACGTTAGCAAAGCCGAACCCTCGACTAAGTAGCCTTCAGCGTTAGGGTCCATAAGCACGAGAGCACTCGTATATGTCGTGCATCATCAAAATCTGTTCTTCTGAAAGCAACCCTACAGTCAGTGTAAACACAAGCCATGCCTTTTGGAGTAATTATTCCTTTAAGTGTAGTATTTCCATGCAACTTACCATTTTCCCCTATGCTGTCCTGGAGATAGAAGTGTCTTAATATCCACACACTCCAACAGATGCTGGTAGGTAATGTGTCTTGTTTGAAGTCATCATATGAGAACTTCTGCCGTGCTCAGAAGATCGCCCACCACTTGGGTGACTTATGAATCTAATAACCCTTTGCAATATCCTCGTGCTTAAACTCTCTAACACCTTGGCGACTGTGCCGAGAGGACAAATAGAAACCAGTCGCGATTTACCCAAAACCCCTATACAGATTTACGCAGTGCCCTCGCTCAGAGAAACGCCGTTAGTGCTCTTACGTGATTGAAATAAGCGAAGGCGGTCAAGTTTAGGTGGGAACTAAACTGACCAGCAACTACCCCGAGACGCTGGCTGAAAATGAATGACCATTAGAAAAGTTGCGCATCCAAGACAGCAATGTGCACTTTTTTTTCGCGCGTCTCTGCGTGCATTGCGCGTGATATGTCAACATTACGCGAAGCCTACAGTTCACGACATTTTCAATCTGGCTGTTTTCCCAGCTGAGGGAGATCAGGTAAGATTTCACAATCTTATTTTCTGCCAACTAGGACTAAGTTCTCGGGAGACTTGTTGCTGCTGCTGCAAAGCTGTGCTATTGAAAGCCAAACAGAGGAAAAACATTGTTTTAAGTACCATACTTACATCTGTGCAATACAGTTTTGAGCTTCGTTATGTGTGTACTATAGGAAATGAAAAAAAAGCTGAATCCTCCTCAGTCTTAAGGCACGCTGTCAACTTAAAGAAATGACAACGTTATTTTCCCCCGTACGCCTTTATCTTGACCTAAAGTAGGGAATGGAAGTCACGAAATCCAAGTACGACCGTTGTCTGTTATCAGTAAAATTCCATCAGAGCGCGAACACTCAGACATCTAATTGTTATGCAGTGACGAGGCGCTATGCTTGGATGTGTCCTACAAATGTGCTGAAAAGTAACATGAGTAATAGGTGGTATTTACCCGCATATGAGCCAAGATTCGTTCGAGCCCGATAGTTGTAAAAGACATGAAACGCTATTGTATTTATAACTCACAGCAACAGTAAACAGTATGCTTGGACCACAGACGACACACACAGCAAACGAACTGGGAGAAAAGAAAAGGAAAAAAGTTCAAAAGATCAGTCAACAGACCTCTTTCTCACATAAAACTCTCCTCTGGTCAGCATCAACATACACTGTTTTCCCATACGTCTAAGTGCTATGTTCATTCATTCATTCATTCATTCATTCATTCATTCATTCATTCATTCATTCATTCATTCATTCGTTCGTTCGTTCGTTCGTTCGTTCGTTCGTTCGTTCGTTCGTTCATTCATTCATTCATTCATTCATGGTTCCATTGATTATTATCCTAAACAATAAACATAGCAAACAAAATCTGACTGACTTGGATCTTACAGTGGGATAAATTGATCCCTTCATATTAGGCAGGGTATTAATTCAAATAGACTGGCTTTGTTTTTCTCGTCTTGGCTTTGCTTTAGTTCAAGAAAAACTGATTACACACAACTGCATTTCTCATATCTGCCTGTCTTCCTAGAATATAATGCAAGTTGAAGAAGTAATTTCCCTAGTTTTCCCAAAAGTTTTAAAAAGCACTTTTAATGTAATTTCTGTGTCTTTACGTACTGAATAAGTTATGATGATATGGATAGCTGTTTCTTTACTAAAGCAGAAGAAACAAACAATACTATACTTTTTTGGTGACATCAAGTACCTTAAGCAAAATCTTCTGTTAAACATGTATTTATTCAATTGTTTTTATTTATTTATAATTTTTTTGTACATTTGTGACTTAGCTTCCTGCCTCACATTCATCCCTGCGTAACTTGTTTTGCTCTTGCAGGTCTTGCTGCACTGCAGACTAACATGTACTAGTTGTCCATGATCGGATGAGGATCAACAATGCTCTCTCCCTCAGGACACATTAACAAACATGAGCAATTTTGAAGAATGAATGTCTGAAGGCTGACAATACTGTCAGGGTGAGTATATTTAGTGGAGTATATTTCAAATAAAGATCGTCGAGACGGATAAAAGAGGGTTATGTTGCTTAGGGACAAGACCCTTGAAGTGGTCATACAGAATAAAATACCACCTCAACTGATGAAAAGCGTACCTCCTCTGAAGAGGTCAGGGTCAGTTCTGAGGACACCACACTGATGGGCTTCTGAATGTCTAAACGCAGCATCCAGAACCTCCTTCAGATTAACCCGTCATCACTTCCTCTCCTTTCTCAAAGCCGCATCACTTCATCACTTCAGTCTTCTCTTCCTCTCCTCCGTTCTTTCATTGCTCCTACAGTTTTCACAGGCTCCCTGGATGACTCACATGCGGCCCTCTGCACCACCTCGCCCTCCCCCGTAACTCCAAAACAGAGATACCCAGAACCTCACACTACAGGTCAGTTAGACCACCACAATCCACTTCTACTTAGACCACACTTTCATCCGGCACCTTTAATTTTGGCTTAGTAGTACATTTAAGCACTTGAACCTCTGTTATTATTTTTCCAGCTACACACACAGTTTTATATCAGTTTGTATTTATGAGTCAGTTTAAGTCCAAATGATTTTCTTTGCTTTATCTTACCGGTAGAATAATTTTAGACATTTGTGTGGCGTAGCGGAGAAAAGTCAGAAGACAATAGCGATATGAAAAAAAAAAAAATGGGTGTAGAAACTATTGTCACTCAGAAATTGCTAGTAAATTTCACACATAATTACAATGAAATGACATAAATCCATTTAATTAAATAAGGAATTTTTGAAGCAGAAATATAAATAATATAAGTAGTGTCTGGTAGAATGCATTGCAGTAATTTAAGTTTGATTAACAATCATTTCCAACCTTTTATGCATTAGCATTAAAAAATAAAACAGTCTTGTGGCATGCAAGATCTCTTCTCAGTCGTTTATGGCTCATTTAGGGAATATCTATACTCTCAGAAATAAAGGTACAAGAGCTGTCACTGGGGCAGTACCTTTTCAAAAGGTACATGTTTGTACTGAGGGGCCCATAATGGTACCTCAAAGATACTTTTTTAGGTACATTTGGGCACTAATATGCACCATTGAGGTACCATTATGGACCCCTCAGGTACAAATACGTGTCATTTGAAAAGGTACTGCCCCAGTGACAGCTCCTGTACCTTTATTTCTGAAAGTGTAGAAGTGAGAAGTTTCATCAGGGTTCATACACATTTTTTACTACAAAATTCCATGACTTTTCCAAGACTTTTCCAGAACTTTTAAGTACATTTTCATGACGTAATGTCTACATATATATGGTAATAATAAGAAAAACAACGACGTTCAAATTTATTACACATATCAGAGAACATGCAACAATCTATTTTGTTTAAATTAGTTTTTATATAGATGTTGATAATGCTTACACAGCACTAACAATGTGAGAGCAAGCTTTTGGCCAAGGACAGAAAGAAGTTGCACAATATCGTTTCAGCATCGATATCGCAATGTGGCATCCGCAATAGTCACATCCCAGGATATGCAATGTTGGGATTATAGTTTAATCATAATGGAGTAAAGTTTATCATTTGCATGCATTTTTAAAGAGATAATTCACCCAAAGATTACTTACCATTTTCTTTACACTCTTCACTTGTTTCAAACATTTATGAGTTTTCTTTTTTAAATGAACACAAAAAACATAACTCCTATAGTATTGAAACAAGTGAAGTGTGAGTAAATAGTGAGCACATTTTAATCTTTGAGTAAACTGTCCCTTTAAGGCCTGTGACTGTGTGACATTTTAATATTGCAAATTTTAAAACATCCGGCCACAAGAAATTTTTTGTAACTTTAATAAATATTAAATAATATACAATGAAGACTATACAGTGTTATTCAATATCTGTACCTGAATAGTGAATACCTAAAACTATCATTCACTTTTATCTTTGCTATATTTTATTTATCTATGCTTGTAATTTTTTGTTGTATATTATTCGAGATTCACTCCTCTACAAAATCCCCCCAGTCAATCCAAATAAACCTGTTAAATCATCTATTAATATTGTATTCACATTGCAATACATATCACAGAAATACAAAATATCGTCATGTCCAGATTTTTCCAAGATTGCGCAGCCATAATTCAAGTATACAGATATTTGTTAAACTAATTTCCATGACTTTTCCAAAACTTTGTGGGTTTTTCAGTTGTTCCAAATTTTTCCAGGCCTGGAAAATACCATGTCAAAATTCCATGACTTTTCCAGGTTTTCCATAACCGTATGAACATAATTTGAGGTGTTTCATTTTTATTTGTCGACTTCAACTGCAGTTTGGCACTTTCACTTTCATTCAGGAACATTTCATCCATGCCCCTTGTGACGAGATATTGGATGCGAATTTGAAATGCTGGAAGAGTGTTGTTTTTAATGGAATTTGATACTGATGCCATATGGCAAAAAAAAAAAAATGCATTTCGTGATGCAGGTGTCTGTGGTCCTTCTGACTTGGTAGGTGCAGAGAATAGTGTCAAACAGCCATGTGTGTACAGACTATCCTGTCGCAAAATGCAGCAAATATCCTACACAATGGTTTAGCAATACGACTAAAATTGGCCTACTCCACGTCTTAATTAGATTTTTCTTTAGTTCTATTATGACTTTAGTCAGATTAAGGTAATCAAAAATTGGTGTGTACATGGTAGACTCTTAATCAGAATATTGTCTTAAATCGCACTAAAATCTGAGTATTGGTGTCCATGTAAATTTACTCACTGATGTAGTGTATAGCATTTTTTTTCATTTTGATCTTACATCGTTTTCATCATCTAACTATCACAAAGCTAATCCTAAAAATGGCAGTAATTTAATACTATTATTTTTATACTTATATTAGCATTTTTCAAAATGCACATTATAAAGTTATGCTTTAAACCACATTTTAAAACAAACAAAAATTTTTTTTTGCTTGTTTTAAACAAAATTAAACTGTAATATGAGATATTTATCAGTCACAAGCCATAACATGGAAATACTCATGTTATCGTTGATAAATAAATTATAATATATCGTGTTACTACTAAGAATGACATGCTGAAAGATGAAAATACAGTTTATAAACAACAGGCATTTAAGGTGAGTGCCGAGACCACATTTAAGCTTTTAACAGAACCTTTATTGAAGCTAATCTTTCCTTCAGAAACCTCTGCTTTATTACAGGCTCTCAGGCAAAGCAAAGAACAGCATCTCTCAGCGAGCATCACTTGTGCTGAGAGTTCAGAGTCTTCAGTGAGCACGACAGATGACCAAGCAGCAGGGAGGAGACCAGTCAAGTGCCAACAGTCTTAGATTCACTACATGGGCAACAGAACACTAGTTTTATGCCCAGTCTGAAACAGACAAATGGATTGATGCTATTTGTGGACATCAGAATCAATATCCAGTATCCAGTCCTTCTGCACAACAATAACTACGCATGTACTACACTAATGAGCACTTTGTCATAAGCATTAGCGATGAGAGCAACTTCAGTCATAACGACCGCTTGCGTAAATGAGCTGAGTACTTGGGCGGAAAAAAAAGGGGGGCGGGGGAGAGCTTGTGAGGATAAAACAACTTCCGCCTCCTCAGTTTTTTTGTATTGTTAATCTTGTCACTCTTTGGCACCTGCATCACACCTTACTGTTTTTTCCTTTCCTCAGCATCACACAGTGGGTCTCATTCACTCATAATACCTGAGCGTATTAAACACAAGGGAAGTTCTCACCAAAACTTTATTTAGACATCAATTTGTAATACCTCGTTATGATGTTAATGAATTTGGTGTACTTTAAAAACAGCAGCTGCATGCCCAGAGTTAGTCATTTGCATAAAACGCAGACAAATATCCATAGGGCTTTATGCACAACCTTTCTTTTACAAGTATAAGCCACTCTAAGCTAACATGTGATGCTTTCTAAAGACTCGCCTATAATAACCTATTTAGATGCTATTAATATTTTTATGCAGATCTCTGATAAGTTATCAGACCCATTTTCCAATTAAATGTAGGAACGAATAAAATAGACTCCCTTTAACCCTTAATCAAATAGTTAAAACACATTTTATTATTTCATTTAACATGCTCATTACATAAATAAATATTTACAGAAGAATAATTAGAGGCATTCATTATAAACATTTATAGGGATCTCCGATCGATAGACCAGAGATTGGAATCGGTCTTTAATCACATTTAATAACTTGCTCGGTACTCACTGATCTTGCTGATCTCATGAACCGAAGTGTTTGTGCTAGCTGGAGATGTGTAAAAGATTTGAATGACCTTGCATGTATTTAGGCCTTTTTACATATAAAACTGAAAGTTATGTGTTTTTGACAATATTGCAAGTTCACTAAAACCTGTCTGGAAGTATTACATAAATATATATTTTTTTAACATGAATATTTAATAATATAACTTCTTGTAATATACTTACTGCAATAAACAGTAATGTATATGCCTATTTCCTTTAGTAAAGAAGTAATGGATTTGTGGGTTTTAACTTCTTATGCTTCAAATATGCGCTCCTAACTTTTTCTTTATGTTGAATTCTTCCTCCATCATTTGCATCCAAATTGCATTGTTTGTCATTTTTCTTACCAATTTTTTTTATGTTTTACCAATTATTTTGTATAAATCTGCTTCTGACTATGACATGTTCACACCTAAATGGCTATAAGAAACATGTTTAAGGGATTATATGCAGCATCCTTAAGTCATTCTCTGAGGTAAAGAGTGACTTTAAAAGTGAAAATGTGCTTAATGTATTATGAAGCTTAAAGCATCAGAATCAGTTTTCTGTATCGGCCAATCACCATCACAAAGAATCGATACTTGGTATCGGTTGCAAAAATCTTGATCGGAGCATCCCTAATTATTTATTACCTAAATAACTAGTGGTGTGTGGGAAAAACAATAAAAGGGTGTACACGTTTTGCTTGCTTGTTGTTAATTGCTTGTTTAACTGACTTTAGTACAAACGCATTCAATCATGATTTACTTATTAAGTGCATATGCAGATTTGTACACATATCTTTGTAAGTACACATGCTCAAAAGATAGGACCTAGGGTTGTTAAATTTAATATAGTGTAACATTTTTTCTCATGAGAATCAGTTCTGACTTTCAACTAGAAGCTTATTAGCCTGCTAACCGGCTGTTTATCAGTACTGATAAAGCACGCGTTAATGTCTTCTTCTGCATGGCCAGATTTAATTACATTTATGAAGGTGCTATAAACTGAATTACCATATCTGTAATACTAGAAAATCCCCTCATATTTTGTAGATACAACTTAAGATGAGTACTTTTTTTACAGATGCATCCTCAACTCAAAAATTCTGGCCTTACATGTACCCGTAATAATGACTTCATGAATTCAATTCATGAATACTGTATAATCTTTCTGATATGACTGAATGCACAAGTCCTGCTGTTCCAACTCTTAAGAAAATGAAAATGAAAGGTTTTGGAGTTTTGCAAAAATTAATAATTAAATGATTTTTTCCCCATGAAAATATTCACTGCCTCACTTCTTATTAGTAAAACCTATAATGCTTAAAACAGTGCTGTAAGAACTATTATTACAGCTACAAATCACACTTAAATTATGCATTTCAATAATATGTCTGCTGTCATATTTAACAGATTTTTTAAGGTTAATTTGTAGCATTAAAAAGGTAAAAGCAAAACAATCCCCAGTTTTTCAACCTACAAAATTTATTAGAAGACATTTAAATTTCATTTGAAAGCATGAATGTGATGTTGGAACACTTACCTCCCTAACGGCCTTGCAAAACTCGCTCTGCAAAACCCTCTGAAGGGCCTGCAGCTTCTGGGGAGGCACTTCCCCTGTTCTCTGGAGCTTGTCCAGCAGCTCAATGGCACGAGATATGTCTGTAGAACAACATATGTAAGACCAAGGCCATGGATAATCATTTGCATCATGCCATCTGGAAATGTTGCTGTGGCTAAACAGCTATCCCTAATAAATAACACAACACTGACTACGAATAACATTTTAGCAAATTCTTTCTTTATGACAAATGTTATTGTTGTAGTTATTATTATTATTGCGCCATATTTTGCATGTACTAGTACATAACGTACCTATAGCTAAAGAAATAATGTAATTTCAGGATGAAATGATTTACTATTATTATGCTACTTGCCAGTTTCTTTACTTTTGCACGTAATTGGTTCTTGGATTATATAGATACATGTAAATATTAAGATAAAAACAGACCTCTGACGGTCATAAGCTTAAGCATATGATTAAGTTAAATCTACAGTTTATTAAATCTCCAGTTAAACTCAAAATAAGATGCTGACTATCAGGACGTCAGTGAAAGACTTTACTAACCTCTAGAAATAATCAGATACACTGATCTCTGACCTGAAATGCCCATGCTAACAGAGCTCACAAAAGATTAACGCTTTTGACAGCTAGCCTCGTGTTTTCCTTTCACTGAACGTAAACTCACCGCTTGAACGACATATAAATGTCCGTATTTCACATTTTATAAGTTTTGTGAACGTAACATTAGTTTAATTTATTGAATAACGTATATGATCTCAAACAGTGAATAGATGTTAGCTCTCTGTCGAGCACTAATCCATCCTCACGAAGTGACAGCGGGAGAACAAAAAGCGTGATTTACACAACACCGCGCTTCACATTCGGCAGAAAGTGTCTCGGCGAGCGGCTTACCTCTTTCCAGACGCACAGGTTCTCCTAAAGAGGCCATTATAGCCCTGGTTGTTGAGTTTGCGTTTGGCGAAAGCTCCAGACTTGCGGCTTGGCTGCTGTGTTTTGTTGCAGTTAGCTTGCTGAGCTTAAGCGCTGTGGCTAATGCACAGAGATTACGGATGAGTCAAGAGCGTCATGCTGCGTTACTTCCGCGCAGACACTTTGTACCATAACAAACTGACTTTATTATGATTTTCTCAATGGAATTGAAATATATTATATATTTTTAACATTCAACAATATATTTAAACACTTCGACGTGATATTTTGTTCAGGACATCGAGTTTAACTGTATAAATTATTATAATTCAGATATTAGACACGTGTAATAGGGCTATATTACTGTCAGTAATATGTTACTGGATTAGTTAAGAAAACAATGGTATGGCAGCTGTACAATGATATATGGTCAAAAACAGAATCCACAATTGGATGATGCATTAGCCAATCAGAATCCAAGAGCAGTCATATTTTCATACATTATGAATTCATAGTTTATCCTAGGTAAGGAATAAGCTGATATATAATGAAAAAGTTTTTTTTTCACACTTTAGGCTACAGGTGTTTAGGCTATTTTACAATTCTTTAGGCGATTGTTAGGTTATTTAGACATCAGATAATAATTTAAATAACAACATTATGACTTTACTATCATAAATATATGACTGTGTTTTCATTGTTGGTTCTGCTAGATTAGTTACATAAAATATGTTTTACTTATATATTATTTAAATAAAAATTATTTGTTGCTAATGCTAAAAATAATGTTATTTAAGATAAATTAATGCTTCAGTGTTTATTTTGTTAAAGTGATTAACTAATGATAAAAAATTACATATTTTTATAAAACTGTTATATAAAGTCTTATAGTGTTTTAAAGTGTTATATAAACTGTCTTATAAAGAAACACTATTTATAGAAGATTCATCTACATATATATGACTTTGAAATATAAAATCTTGATAACCAAATGGCAGTTTTTTTTTATCAAGCAAAAATAATTGTTGTACTTTACTTATATATACAGTTGAAGTCAGAATTATTAGCCCCCCTTTGATTTTTTTTCTTTTTTAAATATTTCCTAAATGATGTGTAACAGAGCAAGAAATTTTCACAGTATGTCTGATAATATTTTTTCTTCTGAAAAAGTCTTTGTTTTTTCGGCTAGAATAAAAGCAGTTTTTATTTTTTTTAAAAAACCATTTTAAAGTCAAAATTATTAGCCCCTTTAAGCTATATATTTTTTCAATAGTCTACAGAACAACTATCATTATACAATAACTTGCCTAATTAACCTAACCTGCCTAGTTAACCTAATTAACCTAGTTAATTTAAAAGCCTTTAAATGTCACTTTAACTGTATAGAAGTGTCTTGAAAAATATCTAGTAAAATATTATGTACTGTCATCATGGCAAAGATAAAATAATTCAGTTATTAGAATGAGTTATTAAAACTATTATGATTAGAAATGTGTTGAAAAATCTTCTCTCCGTTAAACAGAAATTGGAAAAAAATATACAGGGGAGCTAATAATTCTGACACTGCAACTGTATATATACTATATATGTATATATGCGTATATATTATAATATATAATTTGTTTTTACTTTTTCCATATTCTCAGTTTTTTTTGGACTGGCTTGCTAAAACAGTGATTTTATGAGTTTACTTGCTGGTATTGTGGAAAGTAAAAGAGAGAATAGAGTGGCCTACTTCTGTAGCAAATGGGACAGGGCCCTGCTGGGTCTTACCAAGGACTACTTTGAACTGGGGAAAATCTGATCCTCACAAAAATAACTCAGTCATGCAAGTTGTTTCTCGGATAAAATGCACCAGAAGAATGTTTTATTGTCCGTTTCTTTATCTAGTCCAGTCAACCATTGATTAATCTTTTGGCCAGCTTCATATTGTGTGCTAATAAGGTTTAAGCAAACACTTACTCATTAAGCAATGCTGATAGCTATTCTTTTGCTTTCATAGCAATATCCTGTCAGTACAACAATTTGAATTTGATTCGTGTTCCTGATAAAGGATGCACGTATGATCCAGTTATTTTGACTTTCCGCCTGAGCATCCTTTATGGCCCTGCCCAGCGTACTCATGATTGCAGTGAGATACTTACCATGAACAGATGAAACTCCTCCCTTATCTGTGGCAGTGTATCAGTGTCATACAGATTTCTGTTCAGTTGTCTGATAACAACCTTTGAAGGAAAGCAGGTTTGTGTATAGGTCTGTGTCTGCCGTTCAGGTGTATCAGATATCACGCAGAGTGCATTGGAGTGTTGACTCCATTGATCTATCCTACAGACAAAAGAAAATCCTAATCTCTTAGCGCTAGTGATGATTGCCTGCTCCCTCTGGACAACATTACATGAGAGACTGGTTTCCATAGAATTTACATATAAAGTCTTACCTGAGAACTTTCTAGACTGTTTGTTCTTCCACAGAACACATCTGAATTTACATTGGATGGATGTGTTCATCTGTATTTCTGGCTCTGAGATTTCACATTAGCTTGGTAATACTGATTTAGACATATATGTTGAGAGGATGGGAAATTAATACTTATATACTGTAGTGTATAGACTTATATCTATCATTATCCCTTTTGAAATCATATGAATGTAGGAATCACAGTATGTTTGCCTGCGAGAGAAGATGTTCTCTGCACAGCATGTGCCAAATTTCGACCTGTAAAGGGAGAGCTCAAACTTTATTGACATTGGTTTTGTTTTTCAGTTGCCTATAGTAATTTTATTTCTTCAAATATTTCAATTTAATATTGCAAACAACTTCACAACATACAAAATGAATTATATTAATCCAGAACACATGTCAATGAATAAATTTTATATATATATATATTTTATATATTTTTTCATCTTGTGGGGATAAAAAAATAAACAGCAAAGCTTTGACAACAGCACCTTGACATAGTATGTATTTCCAACATTACCTTGAGAAGTTGAGGATAGTAAACAGACAGAGTACTGAGAGGAGGAAATCCTGTTACGGTTGAGAATGTAAACGGAATGTTTTGGTCGGAAACCGATTCCTTGTTTTCCCAAAGTGGACAGTTTTTCAATTCACAATTGAAGCAGCATGCAAGTTTTTTCTTTTTTTTCTTTTTTTTCTTTCTTGAATGTAATTCTTCCTCACCCCCTCCTCTCCTCATCTCTCAAAATCTTGGCAACGTAAAAAACACAATGTCTTGAGGAATGTGATATAGTAATTTGAACTGGGCGCAAATGACTTATCAGATCTTTTTTTAATTGTTTACAAGGTCATGAATATGTTCAATAAATAGACTGTAGTATCACTTACTGTATAAACTTTTTCTTTTTTACATGCAGTCCATAAAATTTTTATCTGACTGAATAATTTACCCTGTTGTGTATATATACAAATAGATATTTCTCTTTCTCTCTCTTTTTTAGAACTCTCAATAAAATCTATACATTGTGTACACTATCTGCCCCTCTTAATGGTCAATGTGCATACACACGAAGTGTCTATCCGTATAAACCGCCAGCCGATCTTCCTTTTGCTATCCATGGTAAGGGCTCGCACGTAAGACTGGGTTGTCCGGCATTGCGAGTTATAGTGCCGCTTGTCTATTCCTCGGCAGCCCTCCTTTGTGTACCCCAAGGGGTTGCATTTGGTCTCGTAAAAGTATTGCTTCAGCTGACCATTAGTCACGGGGACCTTCTCCAGAACGGTGACCGTCTGGCCCGACATGTCTATTGCCGTCTTTTTGTCCACAGCTGTCACCCACTGGCTAATACTGTCACAAACGCTGAGCTCCCCCCGCCGTGCGGGGTCCGAGTGCCGCCGCACACGCATCGACATGTTGGCGGCGTCCAGGTAGTTTTTGTATTCCTCCAAGAGAAAGAGTAACGGCGGCTCCAAAGGCACTTGGTTGCTGATCATCACCCGCGAGGCATACAGGTCAACGTCCTTCGAGTCTGCCGCATCTATAGGACCGCCCCCTCCCTGGCCCTGGTCGGCCCCAGGCCCCAGTTGCTGCGTCGCTTCCCCTTCCACCTCAAGCAACTCCTCAATGACCTGCTCGAAAGTGTCCGTGAGCGAGGGCAGCCCGCCCCCACTCTGTGGAGTCCCGTGGCCTCGGCTGCCCGATGTGACGGCAGCGGCAGCAGCGGCAGCGGCGCCCAGGTAGCCCTCGGCCCGGTGGCCCCCCTGCACGCCCGGGATCTCTCTCATGGGCGCAGCTCTCATGCAACTGAAGTATGAAATAACCATAGTAACGAACAGGATGGTCATCACTCTTCTAACCTGTTGGAACTGGAGACAGCAAAAGGGGAAAGACAAGAGGGATGGGGGAGTGAGGAAAAGGGGAGGGGGAGAACAGAAAACACAATGTAAAACAACTGTTTTGCAAACAACATTGCATTAAACACTTCATTCATAATAAAAAATAGGTTATTAATGTGGCGAATCATTCCCTTAGCGCAATTTGAAGCAAAACACAAACACAACGTGCCAACTTGTTATTTCTTTGTTTCATTTTTAGTCTCTAGCCCATGGGAGCGCAACTAACACTTTGTCCCTGCACACACACCTGCACGTTTGTGCCCCCTCCCCTTTCCCCCGCCAGCAAATACAGCAGGCTAAATTCAGAGACCCTGGAGTATCATTAGGAGGACACAAGAGAACTGCTCCCACTCTCCTTAGTCTCTCTTTCCCTTCCCTTCTTCCTCCTGATCCCTTGCCTCCTCTTCCATTCCCTTAGAGGTCCGTGAACTGCCTATGTGAGAATAAGATGGAGTAGATATAGGAGACAATTCAAATCCCACCAAAAAAATTGACAGAACAACTTCTATCATTAAAGTTTGCTCGAGCAGTCCAAAATTTGAATAATAGTCATTTTTAATTGCGATGTTGTTAAAATCCCATCATTATTTAATAGTGTATTCATTATTTGAGTTAGGGCTAAAGTTTATATGCTGCTTGAATGCATGAGAAAAAAATCTAAACTTCTCTGGAAACATGGACTTGTAAGAAAGAGCCCACACACTATGATGCCACGCAGATGATTATCTTTTCCACTAAGAGAGTTCTAAACTGAAACAGAGATACAAAGGGACAGAGAGAGATGAGAACAGACACACTACGACAACAGATAGCGATCAGAGAGAAAGAAGAGGAGATGCAAAGAGAGCTGAAAAAGACGCCAGTCATTCATTCATTCTCTCATACCTGCACACACTACCATGCTCTAGTCAATGAAATTTTCCCTGGCTGCAAAATGTACGCAAACAATTTGAAATTCCGGTGAGTCTATTTGATTCCTCATCTCTCCCTGCACCTTTCTCTTACCTCTCTGAAGTCCCACTATGAGTCACTGCGATTCATTGCATCCAACAGCATCCCAGAGCATACGAACAGACAGGGGATCATGCACACACAACAACAAAAAAAGATACCCATTACTCTCACTTTTCTAAGGCGAAGGAGAAGGGGAGAGGTAGGGGTGGGGTAAGGGGGGGTGGAGAGGAGGTGCATTTAAAAATATCCAGCACCGCAGCAAGGCTTCGCCAGTTCTCTGCGTGCTGTCCTCCCGATGCCCCACGCATCCTCAGGAAGAGGCAGAGGGAGGATCCGCTCCCAGAGCAGAAGGCAGTGTGGGCCGGCAGGAGTGAAGGAGGGACACGCCCTGTCTAAAAGGCATTTGTTTCATTCTTAATTGGTGTCTGGGGCCATGACTGCGATTTGCTAGCGCAGTGATGACTGCCATGGAGATGTGCGTTCTATAAATAGGCCGGTTGGGAGTCCCACAGTCTCGATTGAGAATATCACAGCCCTCTGCTTAATGAGCTCAAAGTCCCCTCGCTCAGTGACGTCGGCAGTCCACGAGGGTTGTGTGTGTGTGTGTGTTCGGTAAGAGAGATGAGGTGGGAGCATCTTTAATCTCTGCTCTCAAATGGTCAAAAACAAGCATGGAAAAACCCGGAGCCGAGGATACAGCTGTGGAGGACAGATCAATCTTAATCAAATCAGGCAGGGCGCAAAATGTGTGTACAAGCTGCTTCTGCAGGCATGAAAAGATACTTCAGTCTGTCAGCTTTCCCCCGTAATGGAAAAAGCTTCTTACATTGTCAGCAATTACCTCTGCTGAATATAGCGAGGAATTTAAAGTGCCTGCCTGAGGATTATTCAATGATTCTGTCTTATTTCATTCCTCCAGATGTGGCGTGCCTGCGAGGACGGATGGATTATTGTCAGCGTTCCTACTCTCAAGACAACCTTAATGTGGGGTTTACGCACATACAGAGAAGCACAACCCAGTAACCGCCCCAGTTTCACCATGATCCCAATTAGCAAACATCTGTCGTCTCCCTAATGAGAGAAGTATTTATATATATTGCAGAGGCTTCTGAATGAAATACCAGCATCAGTCATGCTGACACCCAAATCCCTTCTGTTGCCCTACCTGACAGCAGGTGGAGTAAATGCCATCTCTCATCCAAATCCTGCCAGTAACACATAACCTTAAATATTCCACAGACCTACATGGCTTGGAGTTCCACATAAAAGCACTGAAGTAAGTTATTCTTGAATGTCTGAAAGCTGACTACGCTGGATAAATTGTATCTTTCCCTCCTAATTAGACTGGCGCACCGGTGTGTAGTTGTGCGGCAGGAGATGGAGGCCAAGAGCACAACAACCCTGATGACGTCTCTCTCTGGTCTCTAAGGGGCTTGAGAGGAAAAGGGCGGTGGGGCTAGAAGAAGTGGTGCTAGGGGGCAGTGCCACTCATCAGCTCGCAATTGCTTTCCATTTTCCTCTGGGGTCGCTTCTCACCAGGAACAACAAATGATTTTATTTCTAACTCTGCTATTTCCTGTTTCCATCAAGAGAATCAATATGGATTATGCTCTCAATCAACTTCCTGTTAAAACGTAATCTAGACGATGAATCACTTTATTGCTCTGGGACTGAGTTGGCAATAACTGAAACCTTCTGTCTCATTCAAAGCATCGAGGGAAGACGAGATTACCTTGACGGACATGTTTGTTCTGCTTTTAATATGCGTGTATTTGAACTGCTGCTGATAATGCGCTATCAATATCCTGTCATCATATGGTATGATGTGCAAACATGACTATGTTTGTGTACACACGAGTACAGGTGCCATTAATGGGTCATAGAAAGCATAGTACAGTAGTAGTTGTCAAAAAAAATTAATCTAGTCACGGTTTCAGGTGTTTCAATGTCCAAATTGAAAAAGACGCCTTTCATGGTTGATGCTAAGATAATCCGTTCAACAGTCGTGCAAACAAAGCTGCTAATTCATGCTCTTTGTGTCCCGTTTGTTAGATCTTTGAAGCCTGGCTCATTATGAGGCATTGAAAATACTACATACAAGGCTTCCATCAATCAAACCTCTCACACGAGAAAGCATCCAGCCTTCGTTGATCTTTCAAGCTACAAAGTAAGACACAGAAAGCTTGATGAAATACTTCAACCGCACAGCTGTATTTGATCCATATGGTCTGGCTTGGTAGGAGCACGTTCAAACACCTTTCACTGTAAAACAGGATTGTACTTTAATTGGGCATGAGTGGCAGCTACGGTTTTGGCAGAAAGACTACATGCACCTGCTCAATTGTTTGGAGAAGGGCAGGTAGGACAGGGTAGATTGGTCTGCACGATCCTGATTCTCCCACAACTCTATTTGTTTAAATCTCCATAGCATAGAGGGATTATGACAGAAAACCATAATGACAGATGTCTACGGTTCTTCTAACTTAAAAGTAATGCGGTAACAGACACTTTTCTATTAGCCTTACCACTCTAAAGGAAAATGAGAACAAGACATTTATTCCTTAGGGTGAAAGATATCTTACAATGCACTATTAAATATTTGAAAAGGACAACAAAGGTTAGGGGAAAATGCTTGTAGCACAAGAAAAGATTTTCGAACGCTTTGGTGAACTTGTCAATGACAAGAAAACTGTAGCGTGCATCGCTTAAGCTCACACAGGTGTCTCAGCTGTTAATTATTATTCTGACTTTGACAACACATCAAAATGTGGATTCCATAACGGTTGCAATCTGACATTAGTGGTAACACAACAAAAGACAATCTGCTCTTCAATATAAAGTTTTCAACAAGTAGGCTAGAGTTGGCTCTAGATCATAAAGTCTAAGACCTCTTATCTTGTCTAAATTAAACTACACAAATAATGTTAGACATGCAGTACATAACAAATGCTTCAGAATTATGCAAAATCTTAAAACTACAAAAAGTTATACTAGTAACTACCAAAAACAAAGCAAAAAAGTTTCTAAAACACTACTAGGATATTCTTAATACTGAATATTTAGACACTGAAGTTCATAATGTAGCCTAGTCTGTCGACGAAGTCGATTTCTCGAGGACAGGTAACCATAACAACTGTGAGTTGCGCAGGCGCAGAATGTGCAGTTTCGGTTGGTAAGTCCAAAAGCATAACAATTTTACACTTAACGTCTACATTATCACATTTATATGATAATAAATATTGTTTTAAAAAGCGTTAGATATTTAACATTTGGCTACTGCTTTGCGTAATACAAAACTCGACGTTTTGCACACAGAAATGTAGGCCTAACTTTACGTATGGTATTTTTAATTCCTCTAAAACATACTCATTTACTAAAATTTGCTCACTAATTTGCTAAACGACAGACGACAAAGACAAATTAAACATTAGTGCTGTAATAATTTATGTATAAGTTTCGTCTTTTGTCGTAAGAAGAGACAGGGCAACACATGGTGAACTAAATCCGCGAGTGAAATATCTGCTTAGATTTGTTACTTTGTATGTTAGTCTGGACACTTTGTTTCCTTTTTCAGAGAACTTTCTAAAGAATTAGAGTACCAGCCATTTTAAAAGTCTTAATCCATCGCGGTGTGTTCTGGGCCATTATAAAGTTAGCATAGTCAGAGTGTCTACACTTTAAAAAGTTTTGTCAGGTAGAACATAATTTTCTCAAAACAGCGGCACCACACATCCATCCTTTTATTCCTTAACAGGCTTTACAACACTATTACACTAGATGGCGCATTCGTCTACATAAAGCTCATCTGAAGTGAAGGCAAGGAGAAAAGCATAGACCATTGGAAACATCTTTCTCTTTCTATCATAAACATTCACTCACACACAGTGAACGCAGTTTAATAAGAAGCCATAAGTATAGGCCTGTTTTCTTTGCATACACCATGCTAAATTAATATTTCTCGTATAAAATATTAACAGGATAATCTATTAATATCTTTACTATGTAATAATCACAATATTGGCTATATAAATACTAGATAAATCGCAACGCAACTTTACTAGAAAGTGCATTGGGATTTTGGGAAAACGAAATCAACTCGTAGCCTATGATTAAGTTTCAGCAATTGTGCCCACTTAACATTCAAAATCATCCCAGGACCACATTAATCAGTAAGTTTTAATCTGAAAACTTTATCTTCGCTTTGGGACTTTATCTGTTCCAGTGGAAGGCTAGACTCTACACGGTAAAACCTAAACGATGATCTCAGGTTTCATGTTCAAGTCTCATTGAATTCACGAAAAGCGTCTATTCACTGTACGTTCGCACAAATAGTCTTATTTTTTGCCTAAAATATAAACAATGCGTCCATATGAATAAATATAATGTTGAATGGCAATTGTTAATACTTTTACGCCACTAACAAGTAAAATAACTAAAACATCCACATATATTATACAGCCACAAAACAATAAAGCCAACTATTAAACAAGTTGAACAGAATAGCTCATATCTGCCAGGATAAACAGCTGATAGCCCTAGATAATAAACAAAAACAACTTGGTTCCACTGACCCCTATCAGAAATCCAATCAACATAATAACGCCGTATCTTATTAATGAACGTGAGGATAGCGTTTCATGTTGCCGTTGCATGATCCAACACTTGATTACTTTTTCTTAACTCCACAACAGACGTAGCATAGTCGGTAGGCTACAGAACCCGCAGTAATAACGACTCCATTCCGCACAAAAACCTACCTTTACTGTCCAGTCGTAAAGGAGACCATTCAGCAGGACAGTGTCATCTGGGATGTTTTGGATAAGACCTCCGCGCAACTATTCTGCGATATTCGCCCGCTCTTCGCCAAGCAGCAGCTGCAAGTTGTCTCTTCAGCTTTTGAGCAAATAGATTAAATTATTGATGGTGGAAATTGCATGGTTGAGGTAATGGACTCCCATGACTGAGCGGATCCTTTGGAGTTGAGTTGAAGCAGTTGGATGGCATGGTGAGCGCTCGCAGTGTAGTGCGCATTGAGAGAGCTCTCCAGCTTGAAATGACGGCTTCATTCCTCGCGACTACAGTAACTAACTGCCGTGACGTTGCAACATGTGACTCCAGCGCGAGCGCCAACCAAGTGAAGCCTCAGATGCTTATTCCTAACGAATAACCGGAAAGTATGTTATTATGGCGTTTACCGAGCAACATATGACAGAAACCTATTTTAATTCCTGGACATATAGAGGCTTGGGGTGATTTTAAACACCCATCGATTTTTAAATCATCGCATTCTTTTCTCGAGTAGGCTTCTCCTGACGACCACTCAGTTAGTGTGGGCTTTTGACATTTTTGCACATTCTTCGTCATTACTGATGAAGGTATATATAAAACACGATTCCTTTGTGTGCTGATACAAAGTGAATCACATACGCTTATGCGTATGCTTGTGATGTTTCATGCGTATCCGTTTGGTTTGATGTTTCGTGTTGTTTTCCTTGACTATTTGTATAACGACATGAGAAATTAGCCTAGCTCCAGTGGACACCTGTAATCTGTTTAGCTTACGTAGCTACAGCTTTGTATAATTGGTCAAATTAAAATTTATAGGTTAATGTTATTACATTTGCCATTGTCAGCTGTAAAACTGTAATTTATGGTTTTAAGATATTACATTTGCCATCTGAATCACTTTAAATTCACTGGCTTAGCTGCGACCAAATGCTGCACCAGCATCCTAATGGACAGCCGTTAGGTTAATTTGAAACACCTTTTTGTGACAAGACTATAGATCATCTGCTGAAATTGATATTTGCAATTGTGACTCCACAAAGGTAGCTTCAAAGTAAAGAGCTCACTCCTTGCCCCCACCACATCAAGGTCCTATTATTCCCTAGTCTTCGCTGTATGTGATATTTTAAACTATTGTCAGGTTTGAGCCCCCCGTCTGCCAAAGGAGCTTATGTGCCAGATGTTGGTTGGTTCATTGATTTTAATACTATTCATTGTTCTTACAGTGTCAGTTTAGTTCCTCTGATAATGGGGAGTGGTTGGTTTGATTTTTGTAAACGGTCAAACATGTTGAAAATCATAGAGGTGATAAAATGTTGCTCTTCAACTGCGGCTTTATCGTTTAATCCTTATTTAACGTGACCTTCCAGGAGAAGTTTAGCGAAAGCATTCCTTGTTCTTTCACCCTATGCTTCACCACATCATTAGCCCCATACTTTCACCAAGCTCCAAGTGCTTTTGGATCTTGTCCAATGCGAGATTTATATTGATGAGTTTTGTGTATAGTTGATGATGATTATTCCTTGTATAAGGTAATGATGTGGAGCGGTTTCAAACCTAGCTGTTCCCAGCATGGGAGTGGATGCTAACACCTGCCTCCTCACACACACGCGTACACATACACACACAAACTTCTCCTCTTTTTCATCTCTACCTTTCTTTTTCTTTGTGACCGCATCTTCAGCCTTTTTGCACTACTACACATGAACACTTTCAAAAATAAAATTATACAAATATACTTTCACCTTCACTCATTTTGACATACCCGCGCTTACAGCCCCTTCCTCTCTCCTATAGGGACAAGCCAAGATGAATATAACTCATCCCATAGGTTCACAGGAGGAGAGGGCAAACCCTGGATGACAAAGAGTTGCATCAGCAATTACTGAGCGACATGACTCCAAGAGAGGTAAAACACACACACAGAGACACACACACACACTCATGTACACTCTCACACTGTGCATTAGGGCTGTTCCAGCTAGGTAATCCATAAATAAATCACTCTGCTTCTCATTAGGAGCACAAAAACAACATGGATCCCATTCAGAACTGCACATACAGCACAAAGTTGACACCACCACCACAGACAGAACTAAGATAACCACAAAGTGGACATATGGACTAATGAGAATACAGCTAGAGATGAACTGTGGGAAGACCTTGACTTTCATTGGTTGCAACTTCATGGAAACTGTAGGGTCCATGAAAATGATCAGATATGCAGTATGCACAGTACAGCTGAAACTTGACCATCAGGGTTCAAGGTGTTGAATGTTGAGAGAGTCGGAGCGGCGTCAGAAGCGATGGCCGTGTCTCTATCCAATAGGTCGGGTCGCTAATGACGTCACCTCAGCTTTCTCAAAAACTCGCCCTCTGTTGTCTTGTCCATCGTTGAATATTCCATCCTGGAGCAGGTCTTCCACATAATGGCAAAATTTAATTTTGAAGTTGCATTGTGACACATAACAAAGCATCAAGTTAGAAGAGATCTTGACTCTGTACAAACCTGTAATGGTGGATTAGTCTCCACTACTGCAGAGCAGGGTAACAAAACTTTTAGGGTGGCAAAACTTGCAGTAAAAATGGATGTAATAGCTTCTTTACAATCACTGAGAGTGAAAGTCATTCATCACACATCACAGAGCACATTAAAGTGGACAATGTCATTTCTAACCATCACACTGCAATGGAAAACAAAGGTAAACCACTCAAATACACTCTTAAAATATAGATACAATGACATTGATGATCCAGTGGAGAACCTCTAACACCCACAAAGTTTTTCTTCATTGTATAATAATAAATTAATTATAATAAAAAAAGATTGCATGTTATATAAAATATTCTTTATACCAAGAAAGTAATGTTATTTTACTCTTCATTCAAATTAAAGTTCTTTGTGGAATCAAAAATGGTTCTTTTATAAAAAATCAATGCAAAAAAATTCATATTTAAGTCTATATTTTTTGAAGAGTGTATACGAGTGTTCACTAGCATTTCTCACATAACCCAGCTGTCAACAAAAATATGAATGACTAATGTGAAAAACCTGTTAATCATGCAGCATATTTTTTTAAAGAGTCCACGTCAATGATTTAGTGTTGTTTAGTCTGCAATGTCGAGTGTACGTTTAAGTATGTACACTTGTTCAAGTGGGTCCAGTCTTTCCATTTTGTCATTGCATCGAAATGAGTGAGTCACTTTGTGGAACTCAAGTTTGCCCATTCCTGGGTGCCTGTCTTTGTTTCTCCTGCTCTCTCTCTTTAGGGAAGGGAGCCTGGGCAGTGCTTTATGTGACATCACATCACCGTCTCTCATCAGCACACTGACGAATTGCGCAGTGCTCATCTCTCCAACAGCAAGATGCAACAGGTTCCTGCTACCAATAAAGGGCCGGTGGTGGTCAGCAGCGGCCAGCCGTGTAAGATAAAGATCTCAAAGTCTTGACTTATAGCAGCTACACTATAGGACTACACACTTAGATATCCACTTTAGCACATAGACACAATGAGCTATACAATCCATGTAACTGTAATCCATCCCTAGCAGCATACACCAGCTACACTGGTAATGTATCCGTGGGGTATAAGCCCTCTGCTGCACTTTATCCCTTTGTACACACATCCTCTGGTAATCTAGCCTTTTGCTTGCCCAACAAACCCTTATGTGTCAAGGGTGAGTATATTTACATAATTAGGTAGACAATTCTTGTCATGCTCTATTGTAGTCTGTCACTTGATTAATAGTTCGAATAAACATTTCAAATATCGCTATTTTATTATACGAACAAAGCCATCTAAAAGAAAACAACATAAATAGTGCACTATTTGATAGTTGCAAGCCCAAAACAACATCGATTTGCTCGTTGGTGGTGAAAATTAAGATAAAAAAACTCCACGAAGTGTCCGCGAACAATGAAAATCACCATACAAAGCAGTCAGAAAGAAGCTACATTCTAAATTACCTCTAAGAAATGTTAAACATTCAACTGTGGAAAAAACATGTAGCTTTGTTCAACTTCATTACATTATTACGTACAAAAAGCATTAAGCAAGTCTATCAAAGTCACGTTGAAACAAACACTTTGGGATGCCATTCTTAACCGTTATCCACAGAGGCAAATTGCAAACAAGTTAGAGAAGTCCTGCATACACATACCCAAGCATTGACGTTGGCGAATAGTTTGAGGATTCCTTGGCGGAGCTTTAGTTGCCAGGCACCAGCACTAATGCTGCTCTGTAGCTATTCACATACAGAGAGGCAAGTGCCACTCCATTTTATATCAGTGAGTAAAGCACACAGGTGGGTGGCAAACAACTAGCAGAGCTCATCATACAGACAGACCCTGTCAAATTGTTCAAACTTGGATGAATATACATGCTGGAGGTCAAAAATATAAATACTGCATATGCCATACACATATTCACAGACAAACAAACACCCCTGTACACAAACAACAAGCACAACAGGTTTACAACACCCTAAATAGCAAAGTTATTTTGATTTAAGTCTCAATAAATAAGCATACAGAATCAGCGTCATTTACATGCAGATTATGAAGGAATTACACCTTAAAGTGTAGATATCACTCGACCTCTTGCAAAATGAGCGCTTTGCGCTAGAGCACCGCAAGTCACGCTCTTGCTTGGTGTTGAGCGCGCGCCCAATCCTCCAGTCTCTTGAGGATTTCTTGTGCAAAAAAAAAAACGCAATCGGAGGTGCTAATAGACTAACGTCTTTCGAATTGTCCAAATAGCTCCACTAATACAGAATAATTATATTAAATGCGTCGGTGATACATTCAATCAAATGATTTGGCAGCATTAAGTAAATTTGCATTCTTAAATGTGCAATACATTACAATTATGATTAAACCTAATATAATGATGATGATTATTTTTGATAGCTTTTACTGTCATTCTCAAAATTGTGAGACTAGAAAACATATATTTTCTAGAGGGTGAATGAAAGAAACGGACCTTTTCCTTTTTCGCAATTGTGACGAGCACACGCTTTTATTTCCCAGAGGAACTCAGCATATTCTGTAGGCCTATAATAAATTCCTCCCGCGGGTCAAGCAGGGCGCAGTAAGTCTGTACATTACTATTAAAGTTAATTAAGAAAGCCGCGCTCCGTACAGGCTACAAAACGATTTTCAAAGTATTTATTTAGTAAATATCCCTTGATCATCCGCGGCGGTCAGTCAAACGAGAAGGAAGGAATCGCCAATTAAACTGTAAAAATATAATGCCACATTATGTGTTGTCTGAATTGAAACCTACCAAGCTCAGATTTGTTATTGACGCCCACCTTTAACTCTGCAGCGATCAGAACGGAGGGGAGGGGGGCGGAGAGGGAGATTCTCAGCTAGATAACACAACCCCATTTATGGACTGATCCGATGACGTACATTGCAGAAAGTTCTATAAAAAACCTTCCGTACATACAAAGTGTGTCGTGCCATCCCCCAGCACCCCCCACCCTCCCCGCATCCGCCTCCAGCCCCCCTCCCCCCGCATGCCCACACCCACACCACCAACACACATCTCTATCCCTCAGTCTTATGAACTAAAATTAAATTAAATAAATTCATTTTGAAAATAAAATATGCATTCAATAAAGGAAAACACGACTCACATAAAAATAAAATCACCAACAAATGATCATTTAATAATCGCATTTCATTTAAGACAAAGCTAAAACAAATACAGCAATTCTGTATATGTGTGCATTTCAGCATTTAATCATTCACCACTATATTATTTTTGCAAACAAAAGCAGACATTGTTTCGTTGAAAAACACACAGCTTAAATTGTGCATTAAATACTTGCTTATTAAAACGGCGCTCGTGACCGTTTTGACGCACGTCAGTAATGATGTTGTTCATTACATTTAACCAAAAATGACAAGAGCATTACGAAAATTACAGTGACAAAACAGCGACAGTTACAGCACCAGCTGCTATTATTTTCGGGCTAGTCCAAAAGCATATGCCGATTGTCCCGTTTGATTTATGTCACTTAAAACGAGACATTCGATACATTGTTTTTGTATCAACAGAGATTTACTCGATAACACGATTATCAAAAAGAAAACAAATGTGCAGTAAAGAAATTACCGATTTGGTAGTGTTGAAAGAAGCTAACGCAGCCGGACAAAGAGAAACAGTCCTAATGATCATTTAAAAGCAGCTAAATTACACTGAACGTCTTACGCCTGATAGACTCTTGATTAACGCAGTGTTGAGGCGCCCGTGGGCTTTCATATCTGTCTGTTTGTCATTCAATCGCTTCACCCTTTAATCAGATTCTTGGATACAAAGGGAAAAAAGCGACCGTAGCCAATATCCTCCGCACATCCCTCTCAGAAACTGAGACGAATTCCTAAACTTAGTCGGCATAAAAGTCAGAAAATCATCAGCGAAAGGCTCCTTTAAAACGCTGACTGTCCTAATTTCGTCTCAGTCTTGCACAGCTTTTCTTCAGCTTTCTCCACAATACGCGTGACACCCTCTCAGCCATTTCCTTATCAGGCAATCTTATCGGTGGCTCCATCTAACCCAGTCTGAACAAAATCTGACCACGCCTATCCAAATTCTTATTCACTTTAACTGGAAATATATATATGATCACACACACGCACACACACACACACACACACACATTGTTTTGGCCATCGGGCTATTTTTGGCGAGGCAATTCAAAATACTTTAACATGATATGTTATCTGTGGAGAAAGCTTTTAGCTCTAAGTGGTTCCCAACTGTTCGGCGTGTGCACAGACAGACCTGTGCGCTGGGGAGCGAGATGAGCAGGTGATGCTGGAGGAGAGGAGTGGAAATCTCGGGATGAATGAAACGGAGAAGCGGTCCGTAGTAAAAACACTAGCAATATGTCCACGATGACGAAGTGCGGAGATGCTACAGACGCGATTAGTTTGATAAGGCTGGTTGCACCACTTTAGGATCGATTCAACGAATAAATTATCCCTCCATGCTAACGAAAACAACATTTTAGCTGATCAGAAAGGATGACGAGAATGACAGCTAAACCGATAGATAGATAGATAGATAGATAGATAGATAGATAGATAGATAGATAGATAGATAGATAGATAGATAGATAGATAGATAGATAGATAGATAGATAGATAGATAGATAGATAGATAGATAAGGATCTTTTCGATCTCAGCAAGACAATAAGTAGGAGGCAGCTCGTGCTGAGTCGAATATTTTATTAAAGACATGCCCCATTATTCAGCAAGCAAAGAAAAGCGTGCGCTAGACAATTGCGCATTAAAGACAACAAGAATTCCGCAAGCATTTGATTATGATGAGGATGGAAAGTAAGCTTTTACGCACTTGCATGCACTGTTCATTTGTATTGTTTTAAAATGACAACTCATATTAAATAACTCCTAAATGTAGGCAACTGTAGATATAGAAATAAATAAAAAAACATTAGTCCGTTTCTGTGAATCCGTGACAGAACTGTGGCTGTTAATTGAAACAACTTTGTGCTCGTTTTCTTCTCTAGTCATGGTGTAAAAGCATACGGACAAAGTAGAGGGAAAATGTAAAATGATAACGCAAGTTTAACATTTCCCTCATGACTCACGTCTTCTCTCTCCCATCACAACCAAAGCTATTCCTCACAGCGTTACATTTTCTCTGTCCGTAGAGTTAAAATGCAAAAAGAGGAACAATTTCTCTATGTACAGACAGACAAACATCTGCCCGAGGAGGGCTGCTAGTAAAGTGGAGAATAAAACAAACAGGTCTTACCTTTATAAGAGCTGACAACCACTATCAGTGGTTAGATCTCCAAGACCAACACTTGCATTTCCCAAAGTTAACGCTGTGCACCAAGTGGAGATTGCAAAGTACGCGTACACTACAGCAGCTCTACGATTTCAACTTTCACATGCTCTAAGTGGCGACAAAACTCCAAGCGCAATGTAAGCAGCCCCGCTATCGACTGGTGCTTTTCCTCGCGTTTGTTTGTTTGTTTTGTTTTCTCACGGGTCTCCCTCCGAGAGCAAAAAAAAAAAGAAGGAAAAAGTGAAACAATCCCTAGCTTTGGCAAAACACAAAAGGCGAAGTCCACTCACTCCGTGTTAGTCCGCAGCGTTCAACGACTCCCGGTGCCTCTGTCCAAAGTGCTGAAATCATAGCACAGCTAAGGTTACTTAGAGGCAAAAATCTATACTTTCGTTAAGTGCCACTTGATATTGCTTTACTCTATTGCTTCCCCACGCCTTGTCACGTGAATATATCCTTGGCAAGCCCGTCCTGTTAATATTTGATCACATGTTGGCCGGTCGTTTTCTTAACAAAAGAATCACTTATCTGAAAAGTCGCTCATAACCCTCTAAAGAGGGGTCCCCCAAAAGGCTTGCAACCCGTGTCCCCAAATCACACAGTAATAGCGCCTTGGTGCTCTGCTTTTGTCCTGCAGGGCAGATGGACATGTCTACACATGTTGCCTTTTTCACTGAGCACTTGTAAAAACGATATTCAGTATAAAGGCTGAAAGCCCAACAGGCATCAAAGCGCAGATTGGCACACAGAGCAACAAAGGCAAAACCAATTAGAATGTATATTCTCTACGGCTACGTTTGTTTTACTCGGATTTTGCCCCTCTACCTACGAATCCCAGAAAACAGCAGCATTACAAAGTTTTACATTCACGTTAGCAAAGCCGAACCCTCGACTAAGTAGCCTTCAGCGTTAGGGTCCATAAGCACGAGAGCACTCGTATATGTCGTGCATCATCAAAATCTGTTCTTCTGAAAGCAACCCTACAGTCAGTGTAAACACAAGCCATGCCTTTTGGAGTAATTATTCCTTTAAGTGTAGTATTTCCATGCAACTTACCATTTTCCCCTATGCTGTCCTGGAGATAGAAGTGTCTTAATATCCACACACTCCAACAGATGCTGGTAGGTAATGTGTCTTGTTTGAAGTCATCATATGAGAACTTCTGCCGTGCTCAGAAGATCGCCCACCACTTGGGTGACTTATGAATCTAATAACCCTTTGCAATATCCTCGTGCTTAAACTCTCTAACACCTTGGCGACTGTGCCGAGAGGACAAATAGAAACCAGTCGCGATTTACCCAAAACCCCTATACAGATTTACGCAGTGCCCTCGCTCAGAGAAACGCCGTTAGTGCTCTTACGTGATTGAAATAAGCGAAGGCGGTCAAGTTTAGGTGGGAACTAAACTGACCAGCAACTACCCCGAGACGCTGGCTGAAAATGAATGACCATTAGAAAAGTTGCGCATCCAAGACAGCAATGTGCACTTTTTTTTCGCGCGTCTCTGCGTGCATTGCGCGTGATATGTCAACATTACGCGAAGCCTACAGTTCACGACATTTTCAATCTGGCTGTTTTCCCAGCTGAGGGAGATCAGGTAAGATTTCACAATCTTATTTTCTGCCAACTAGGACTAAGTTCTCGGGAGACTTGTTGCTGCTGCTGCAAAGCTGTGCTATTGAAAGCCAAACAGAGGAAAAACATTGTTTTAAGTACCATACTTACATCTGTGCAATACAGTTTTGAGCTTCGTTATGTGTGTACTATAGGAAATGAAAAAAAAGCTGAATCCTCCTCAGTCTTAAGGCACGCTGTCAACTTAAAGAAATGACAACGTTATTTTCCCCCGTACGCCTTTATCTTGACCTAAAGTAGGGAATGGAAGTCACGAAATCCAAGTACGACCGTTGTCTGTTATCAGTAAAATTCCATCAGAGCGCGAACACTCAGACATCTAATTGTTATGCAGTGACGAGGCGCTATGCTTGGATGTGTCCTACAAATGTGCTGAAAAGTAACATGAGTAATAGGTGGTATTTACCCGCATATGAGCCAAGATTCGTTCGAGCCCGATAGTTGTAAAAGACATGAAACGCTATTGTATTTATAACTCACAGCAACAGTAAACAGTATGCTTGGAACCACAGACGACACACACAGCAAACGAACTGGGAGAAAAGAAAAGGAAAAAAGTTCAAAAGATCAGTCAACAGACCTCTTTCTCACATAAAACTCTCCTCTGGTCAGCATCAACATACACTGTTTTCCCATACGTCTAAGTGCTATGTTCGTTCATTCATTCATTCATTCATTCATTCATTCATTCATTCATTCATTCATTCATTCATTCATTCATTCATTCATTCGTTCGTTCATTCGTTCATTCATTCATTCATTCATTTATTCATTCATTCATGGTTCCATTGATTATTATCCTAAACAATAAACATAGCAAACAAAATCTGACTGACTTGGATCTTACAGTGGGATAAATTGATCCCTTCATATTAGGCAGGGTATTAATTCAAATAGACTGGCTTTGTTTTTCTCGTCTTGGCTTTGCTTTAGTTCAAGAAAAACTGATTACACACAACTGCATTTCTCATATCTGCCTGTCTTCCTAGAATATAATGCAAGTTGAAGAAGTAATTTCCCTAGTTTTCCCAAAAGTTTTAAAAAGCACTTTTAATGTAATTTCTGTGTCTTTACGTACTGAATAAGTTATGATGATATGGATAGCTGTTTCTTTACTAAAGCAGAAACAAAACAATACTATACTTTTTTGGTGACATCAAGTACCTTAAGCAAAATCTTCTGTTAAACATGTATTTATTCAATTGTTTTTATTTATTTATAATTTTTTTGTACATTTGTGACTTAGCTTCCTGCCTCACATTCATCCCTGCGTAACTTGTTTTGCTCTTGCAGGTCTTGCTGCACTGCAGACTAACATGTACTAGTTGTCCATGATCGGATGAGGATCAACAATGCTCTCTCCCTCAGGACACATTAACAAACATGAGCATTTTGAAGAATGAATGTCTGAAGGCTGACAATACTGTCAGGGTGAGTATATTTAGTGGAGTATATTTCAAATAAAGATCGTCGAGACGGATAAAAGAGGGTTATGTTGCTTAGGGACAAGACCCTTGAAGTGGTCATACAGAATAAAATACCACCTCAACTGATGAAAAGCGTACCTCCTCTGAAGAGGTCAGGGTCAGTTCTGAGGACACCACACTGATGGGCTTCTGAATGTCTAAACGCAGCATCCAGAACCTCCTTCAGATTAACCCGTCATCACTTCCTCTCCTTTCTCAAAGCCGCATCACTTCATCACTTCAGTCTTCTCTTCCTCTCCTCCGTTCTTTCATTGCTCCTACAGTTTTCACAGGCTCCCTGGATGACTCACATGCGGCCCTCTGCACCACCTCTGCCCTCCCCCGTAACTCCAAAACAGAGATACCCAGAACCTCACACTACAGGTCAGTTAGACCACCACAATCCACTTCTACTTAGACCACACTTTCATCCGGCACCTTTAATTTTGGCTTAGTAGTACATTTAAGCACTTGAACCTCTGGTATTATTTTTCCAGCTACACACACAGTTTTATATCAGTTTGTATTTATGAGTCAGTTTAAGTCCAAATGATTTTCTTTGCTTTATCTTACCGGTAGAATAATTTTAGACATTTGTGTGGCATAGCGGAGAAAAGTCAGAAGACAATAGCGATATGAAAAAAAAAAAATGGGTGTAGAAACTATTGTCACTCAGAAATTGCTAGTAAATTTCACACATAATTACAATGAAATGACATAAATCCATTTAATTAAATAAGGAATTTTTGAAGCAGAAATATAAATAATAATAAGTAGTGTCTGGTAGAATGCATTGCAGTAATTTAAGTTTGATTAACAATCATCTTCCAACCTTTATTATGCATTAGCATTAAAAAATAAAACAGTCTTGTGGCATGCAAGATCTCTTCTCAGTCGTTTATGGCTCATTTAGGGAATATCTATACTCTCAGAAATAAAGGTACAAGAGCTGTCACTGGGGCAGTACCTTTTCAAAAGGTACATGTTTGTACCTGAGGGGCCCATAATGGTACCTCAAAGATACTTTTTTAGGTACATTTGGGCACTAATATGCACCATTGAGGTACCATTATGGACCCCTCAGGTACAAATACGTGTCATTTGAAAAGGTACTGCCCCAGTGACAGCTCCTGTACCTTTATTTATGAAAGTGTAGAAGTGAGAAATTCATATTCGTTTTGAAACAACAAAATTGAGGTTTAATACATTAAGTAAAGTTCACCTTTTTTTTAAAGACATCTAATAGATGTCTAATAGACATCTAAACATAGTTGTCTTGGCTAAAACAAGGCTAAATTTGGGCTGTCAGTGAAAATATAATAGACCTCTAAGAATAGGCCAAAACTAGACTAGTCATCAAATAAACAGAAATGAATGACTACACATATAAAGTCTGTCTATTTGACGACTAGTCTAGTTTTGGGTTATTCTTAGATGTCTATTAGATTTTCACTGACAGCCCAAGTTTAGCCTTGTTTTAGGCAAGCTGTCTACGTTTAGACCTCAATTAGACGTCTATTAAACACAGAAATGTTTGCTGTTTGTTCAAACTACTTATATAAAATCAGCTGAAATAACACAATTTCTTGTTTTTTTGGGGGGATAACTTAATTGTTTTATGTTCAATCCACCTAAATTTTTAAAAACTAATAAGTGAAATAACCCAGCAAGCAGTTTTGGTTTTTAAAAGATGTCTAATAGATGTCCAGTAGACGTCTAAACATAATCGTTTTGGCTAAAACAATGCTAGGTTTGGGCCTTTAGTGAAAATCTAATAGACGTCTAAAATAGGCCAAAACTAGACTAGTCATCAAATAAACAGAAATGCATGACTACACATATAAAGTCTGTCTAATCTGTTTATTTGATGACTAGTGTAGTTTTGGGCTATTCTTAGACATCTATACATCTATTAGATTTTCACTGACAGCCCAAGTTTAGCCTTGTTTTAGCTAAGCTTTCTACATTTAAATGTCTATTAAACACAATTGTTTGCTGGGTTAATAAGAGACCACGTGAGAAGAAGACAGAAAGGTCTATCCTATACCCCTATCCTGTCACATTATGTAAAATTATTTCTCTGGCTAGTTTTATTTCAATTGCAATGTTGTCTTTATGCGGGTCACCTGAGCTCACTTGTTTGTCATGCCTAATTACATTTGTGCTTCATTCAGTCTCCAAAATCATTATGAGAACTGAAGTGTATGGCAGCCAAAAGAATTGCACCGTCAGCATTTTTGAGCCCCCTTCTTCACTCCATTTACCGACCACTATTAAGAGCGGATGGGTCCGCGGGGAATGCCGTATCATTTCTCTGTTTCAATTTGTGTTCCATAAATATCAGTAATGGGGCTCGCACGTCACAACTTACACAGTACCTGGCAGTAAAGATAACCCTCAGCAGTGTGTGTGTGTGTGTTCATGTGTCGGTAGAAAGATGCATCCTGTCTTTTATACGGATGAATCTCACCTTTTGTATAGATTTCTTCACTTAATTTCTCTCATTCTTACTGTTTTAGTCATGAATTTAAACGTTAGGAATGCACAACATTCATATTCTGTGTTCATAAATATACGGTGTCCACTTAAAAAGGGCAAAAAGGACAGATTCAATCAGATGAGTTTATATCCAGACTAGTGGGGGGATTAGGAATTAATGTGGCTTGAATTTTTATCATGTGCCCACTCCCATACAAATTTTGGGATACAATCATGATTTTAAAGACCCAAGTTTTGCCCAAGTTGACAGGAAACAGAAGTTTTTTAATATCTTTATGTAATAAACACCACAGTAGTCTATTTAGATGGATAGATTACCCAAA